>VZSR01001685.1:24437791-24485000 GCA_013398615.1 Brachypodius melanocephalos
CCTTCCCGGGAATCCGGGTGGGATAAATCGGGATATTGGGGAGACATTCTTCACTCTGAGCCTGGGGAGGCACCGCGACGAGCTGTCCGGGAAGCTGTGCGTGCCCCATCCCTTGCAGTGTTCGAGGCCAGCTTGGATGGGCTCTGGGCAGCCCGAGTTCAAACCCTCTGCCGTGGATTTGAACGAGGTCATCTTTAAGATTCCCTCCAACCCAAACAAGTCTGATCCTATGGAGCAGATTATTTTTTATTAATATATTTTATACTTTAACAGCTGATGCGGGTGCTCACCCATCAGACTGAGTCTAACAACACTGATCAACAAAGGGTTTTTCAAGAAATATGTAGACATCTCTTACAAAAATACTCACTACACAGATGTGAGAAAGAGGAAGACTGTCTATTTTTTATGAAAATCATGTCTAATGCAGCAGCATTTTCATATTTCTGGAAATTGTTACTTGACACTTTAAAGCCAAAAAAAAAAAAAAAGAAAGAAAAAAAAAGAGACTGGCAATTCTAAAACATTCCAATTTTCTGAATTAAAATATTCAGCATTTTCTGAAAAATCAAGCGTATGGTGTTTCATAGTGGGAACCCCAAATTACTGGTTACTTCTAAAAAATTAAGCCTATAAGTGCTGAACCTCTTACTGCCGTTCTATTCACTGATAAAAATAAAGTAGCTCATATTGCCATCTGAAATATTTTGGCCTTTGGAGCAGACACAGATCTGCTGCCTCATGAGATCATGGCTAAATCAACTGAATTTATTCAAACCTTTGGTTTTTCACTGGCCGAGCCTCAAAGGATGTGTGTTTACCTTCAACTGTTAACAACCACCCAGCTGGAGAGAAACATGAGAAATGATGCTCAGTGGCTTCGTTTCATAGTCAAACACCTTCACAGCTTGAGGAGGAAGAAGAAAAGAAAGGTGATTTGGGCATGGGTTTGCTTCATCCCTTTGTACACAATGGGGCTCACTGAGATTTTTGGATCTGGACCCAAGCATCAATGAAACACAGGAGCTTTAAGATCCAGGCTCTCGGTTTGGTTTGGATCTACCTCTGTGCTTTGAACTGTTCGTGTATTTACTTGAAGATTGTCCAACTTGTCCACGTTTTTTGAATCTAGAAAGCTGAGCTGAAAATGTGACCAACTGTCTCTTCTGTGTGAGATTTTCAGTTCTCAACAGAAACAAGAAATGAAGTCTGCGTGTTTCAAACCTTTGGGCTCTTCAGCTGACAATTAGAGTTGGTTGGTAACAAGGACAAAGAGGTACAAATATGAGCCTGCCTGAATGGTCATGACTGTCACCTCCCTTCTTTCTAGACTCGGAATACCAATAGTGTGAAATGTCCTTCAGGAAAAAAAAAATTAGAGGGGACAGTGTTAAGACAGCACATCCCCATATATGCCTCAGTCAGAAACTCACTTCTCTACTCCTTGATTTCCACACGATTTCCATTTTGAACAAGAAATTAAATGAAACAGAAAACCGTTACATGTGCCTCTAGTTTTCTGCCGTTCTAGGCATTTGAAACAAACTGCCACTGGCTTCAGAGCAGTTTTAAGTGTTTTTTAATTTAAAATAACATGAATTTTAATGCATTGTTTATTCATCTTCCACCACTTAAATGTACATGTACATGTAAATTGTAATTAATTGTAATTAATCATAATTAATTGTAATTAGTTGTAACTAATTGTACATAAGAGCACAATTAAGTAAAAGTAATCAGATCATCTGCACTGGTCCATATTTTCATAATCCTTTGATAATGACACATTATTTTTATTTGAATTTTTACTCTGTTGTTTTTCTTACCATGATTGTGCTTGTTATCAATGAAACATGATTTTGAAAGTACCTGGTAGTCTGATATTATTTGAATGTTTAATTAAATCTAGCTGTAGTCATTGTATGATTTCATGTTGCCCATGTCATTTTACTTCCTATGCAGTCCAAGTTTTCCCAATTTGTTACAAGCCTATTTGTGTCTGCACCTCCATTTAAATCTACTTTTAACAATGGGAATCCACCGTGCTCACTTAAAATTGCACTGAAACAAATCTTTGCACAAGTGGAATCTGAAGTCTATGCAGGTTTTCCTTATGCAATTTATAAAGTAATTTAGGGATGAAAAGTGAAAACTCATTGTTTATATTGTACTAAGAAAACCATATGTATCCGATGGACTATCGGCACATGACCGGGGGGCAAGGACATACACAGATGTCACTTATAGTCATGACACTGTCATTTTTTGGGTACCTGTGTTCAGCAGCTGCACACAAAGTTGATTTTAAGAAAGCCTCCTGGAATGAAATCTGTGTAGCCAATCTCTGCAGATAGCAATCTGCACTTTGTGGTGTCAAAAGAGCAGGTAGTTTAGCATCTTTCTCTTCAACATGCAGAGTAATTACTCAAAAGCTTTCTGGAAATTTTCCATGTTACTGATGCTACATACCTCTCACAAAGTAGTTGAATGATGACTGTAAGTCAAAGATAGTAGCTAGAAATACAAGAAACAGGGTCACAGCTTATTCCTCTTCTAAAACAGAATAAATTGCTTGACGCTTCAGGATGAAGAGCTTTAAATTTTCAGAGTGGATTTGTTTGAGCTGACGGCCTTTGAAGAGCTTGACCTGTAACTTGTATGCTCCTGTTCCACTGCCAGCCCAGCCCCATAACTCACCCCGAGAGAGAGTGACAGCCTCACCTATAAAATTATGTCCTCTCCTCTCTGATGAGCTCGGGATTAGTCTCCTTGAAAATGCTAACTGAGGTTTGAAGGTATCACATGGCTTCCTGGGACAGCAGTGGTGATGTTTGTGGAACCATTCTCTGTCTCAGGGCTAATCTCCAGGATAATTTAGATTAACCTTACAGATCTCTGGAAACCCCATTCTCCATGATGGACTAACCCTCTTATATTCAGTCTCAATCTTAAGGGTTTAACCCAAGCTGACATCATGATGTTATATCAAAAGCCTTAAACTGATATATATCTAAATAACCTTCCAACCTTCCTTGATTATACTTTACCTTTTGCTTTAAAGTCTCTTCACCCCCTCACATAAACACAGTATCTACTGTGAATAATGTTAACCAGAGAAAGCAGGACATTTTGACATCTTCTTGTGTTTACTTTGTCGCAAGACAGATCGCTGTGGCAAATAGATGTGATGTATCAAAGAACTCCCCCTCCTTGTGTTTGGGAAGGTTTTGAAATCAATCAGCCCAGGGTGGAAAGGGAGCAGGGATTTTACCTTAGCAAAGGTATCTCAGGGGTAGACTCTGGCTTCTGGCATGAAAAACCAAATTATTCTCTGATAGTAAAAGTATTTATAGTCACTATTACAGCTTCAGCTGTGGAGTACATAGCCAAAAGCCATTAGAAGCATAGAGAAACATGAATTAAAAGTGCAATTTCAGTCCAAAGCTGCAGTACAAGAAATAAATCATGCTTTGTAGAAATATTAAAAAAACCTGACTTGTGAAAAATTATGCAAAGAGCTTTTTTCAAATTTTCTTTTGGAAAGGTGCTTTGCTGCTGGGAAAAAGGTGTTTATGTCTCAGGGGTTTTTGCACAGCAGGCAGGGTAATTCTCACAATGTGCCTCCTGCTGGGGTGGCTGCCACCCTCTGCACTGACCAGCCTTCATGTCCCTCCCCACCCCAAGGCATGGCAGAAAGGTGCTGCAAGGTCTCAGCAGTGTTTGAGCTTGGAGACACTCTCCTTACCTATAGATTTATTTCTAATGGCTCACCTGACCTGACTTTACCTACATCACCTGAGCCTTCTCACTGCCCTCTGTGTGTTCACCCAACAGGCTTAGCACAAAGAAGCCTCAACAGAGTAATTCTGCTGGTTTCTGTTATGTATGTGGAAAGTCTTGTAATAAATAGAATGTCTTGAGGGGGAGGAAGAGACCTAGGTAAGGTATAGTCATCTCTTTTGGGCAGGTGCCTCCCTCCCCTTTTCCATGTCTGTATTTGGACCACACTACAAAAAAGGTGAAATTGCTATGAAAACAAAAGATTACCAACTTCTTGGCATGTTCAAGTTGCTGCTCTCGCTGCATCATGGCAGAGAAGTTTTTACCACTTTACAATTTTGAACAGGTCGAAGACCAGTTACAGAATAAAGAAAAATTATGAACTGGAGAAGGGCAGGTCAACCATCATGCTTCCAGCAACTGTGAATGTTTTTACTTCCAACCTGCTTTTTGAGTTCTAGTGTCAATGATGGAGCAATAAAAGCAGCTGCAGGATAATAATGCAAAGAGGCCATGTGTCTTATGGTTTATGTACAAGACAGAAACGGACAGAACATTAAATACTATAACTGTCTGGGAGGCACTGTCCTTGGAGAACATTTTTTTGCATTTCCATGTTGCTTATGCCCTGGGGAGTACTTATGGGATTGTTTCTCTGGTCTCTATGATTTCACGATTATGCAATCTACCTCTAGGGATATGATCTGTAGACTCAAAAAATTAAACAAAAATCTAAATAAAAGTGAGTACAAAGGTACAATAGGAAAATAGATTTAAGAACATGTGGAAATTTCCAAGCATTCCTACAAAGATCCCTAAACTTAGCCACACATTTCTTCTACTTAAATATAGAGCAAAGGTGAGTAGAGAGTGATGTGATCTCAAGTAGAGCCATTCTGGTTGTCCAACCAGCCTTAAGCCTTAAGCATAGCCCTCAGCTCTTTTGGTCTGTGTCCTATTCATCCCAAGGAGCAGTGATCTGTGATATATTTGGTCTAGGAATCCTCTGAGTAGTATAACTTCTCTGTGATATTACCCTTAGGCATGCCTACTATGCTTACTCACCTGAGTACTGCACCTGCACTGGTGTTAGCTGTAGCTTCCTTATCTTTCTGTGCCAGTGCAAAAACACTGGCAAACTGCTCCAAGGAACAGCTACAGATTCCTTCAAATTGCTCTGGAGTTTTGTCTTTTTGACCTGTTGGTTACTCTTGATCTGAAAAGCAGAAAGTCAGGTCAGCCCCTACTTTCAGCTCTTGCACCTATCAGATGCTTTCAAGACAAATGGAGATCCAAATTGTCCCCAGATCTAATAGATGTGAACGACTGCTGTCTAATTAAATATCAACTGTTTGAGGGGCTAAGTGGTCTGCTCTTTCATTCAGACACTGGGTGACTCAATAGCTGTAAATAAAAGGCCTTTTAAAAGTTAATATTGCATTGCTGCAGTGTTTCATAAATTCACTCAATATTCTGAAAGCAAGGAACACAAAAAATCACACAGCATTACCTGTCTCACACACATCCCAGATAAAGTAGAAAAAATGAAGTCTTTCAGTGTGAAATGGAATGGTAAGAGGTTGGAGGAGAGTCCTCCTCAGTGTTTGTTTTCTTTTCCACATCAAAATGCAAGGTTAGTCTCAAGGGTTTTATGTACAAATGGCAAGAATCAGGCAAGAGCCTAGGATCCTGCTGTGTTCTTTCCTGGGGTTCCCACCACAGGAAGGACATTGACCTGTTGGAGTCTATGATTCTATGATTCTATGATTTTGTGCAAGATGAATGGTCTGAACAGTCAATGAGGTTGTTTACTCATGTTTTTTTCAAAAATAGTCTTATTTCAGAAAGTGCTGACAATTTTCTTTTCCTGTGCTCAAATTCAACTCCTGACTGCACAGGTACTAAAAATCAACTTAAAAGACAAAAAGTCTATTTAGCCTAGGTATGGTTATAAATAAAGTGATAAATTTGACAGTCAGTATAACTGACGTGGTTTCTAACTGCACTTACAAGCATCCTTCCCACTGCCTGCCCCAGGGATCCCCACTGTGGTGCAAGTGATCTCATAACCATTTCCTCCAGTCTGTGGTGGATTTGGCCTAAATTTCAACTACATTTCTGGTTTTTGTTCTGGAATCACTAAAAGTGAGTCAAGGAATCAGTTCAAATGCCATGATTTATGTGAGAGTTAAATGTCTCTGAAAGGCAGAGCAACTGCTTCTCAAGACTGGTGTTTTCCTTAAAAGTCCCAGGGAGAGTTTCATGAGAATCCAGTTACTTTAAATTTAAACTGAACCCCAACAAATTTATAGGTCCTCAAAAATTGTGAAGGAAACATTAAAAGAGAGGCTTTTTAATGGCTTAGAAGCCAAAGAACCAAATATTTAAGCCAAGGAACTGAATGTTTAGCATTTGAATGAGGATTTAAAACCCATTGCTGCTGCTTTTAAGATAATGATTTATGAAGGATTGCTTTGGTCATGCTGAACAAAGCCCTGAGGCTGTATATCCTCTGTGCTTGCTTTGGCCTTTAGGAAACACAGTTTTACTCCAGAGTTTAGAGACTCAGAGGGGCTTCATCTCATCTGACTTTGGTGATTAGATAGATGTCTACATTTAACATAGTTGTTGTCCCCATTACAGCTATCAACCTGGATAGCTGTTGATTGACTGCAGCCTTCTGCAGGGTGAGAAAGACCTGTTGGAAAAGTGTCTTCATTATGTACAAGAGGAAAAGGCTCATAAGCCACCTGCAAGCTGAAGCCCTGGCACAAGGACAGAAAGCAGTTAAGGTAGGATGATGAAGGAATAGGGTCAAAGAGGTTGATGGGAAGAATGGCTTGTGCACCATGGGCTGCAAACATCCAAGGTGGGCACATGGTTCACAGGAGGCCTGGGGGCAAACTGTGGCAAGTGTGTGTGTTTGGGAGGCTGTGGTCCTGAGGGCAGCCCAAGGCAGGGCTTGCAGATGGGCTAGGGAATTCACTGTCTGCACTGACATCACAACTGCTCCAAGGAACAATCCCTTTTAAAATAGCAAAACCATATCCTGTATCAAGGGCAGGAAGAACCAAGGCCGGCAAGGATGGGGAAAGTATGGCAACAACAAGCTCGATGTGGTAATGCAAAGGAGATGAGGCTCCTGAAGAGCTATTTTGTCCCCACTGGGATGGAAAGGAGTAGTTTGGTTTGCACTGATTTCATTTCTCCTGGGAGGAAGATTGCTGAGCCGAGTCACCTGTTGTGTGGTGTGAGTACCTCTGGGGCTCGTCAGAGGGAAATCTGAGGCATGGCAGCGGATGCAGGAGTGCAGTTCTGCAACAGGACTTCTGTGTTTCCTAAACTTAGTCTGCTTGTGCAGCTGCTCCTCATTGAATGAGAAGCAAGAAGAAACCACTTGGATCAACTGCGGTCAAGGCCACGCATTTACTGTCTGCCTTTAACACTTTAGAGCAAATGAAAAATTTGTAAGAAATTTTGTAAGAAACACGCTTTATGTGTCGACCCAAATCACATCAAATAGATGTGTCTGTAGTGTATGAAGCAGTCCAAGCTGAAGTGGTGAATCCAGTTAGCTGTTATTTGCAGGTCATGTCACCCATGTGTTTTGAGTGCTCAGATGGCATAAAAGGCTGTAACTCTCAAAACTAAAGCAGTTCACCATAATTGATTAATATTTTGGCACAGACCTTTTTAAGTGCTTTATTCTCTGGGTGCTATTTTTTGTATTTTGTCTTCTTATTAAAATCTACAGTCATCCAATCGGCTCCCAGAGACAATGACCTATGACTCATGTAACCATTGACAGACTGTTTTGGAACAACTCACAAAAAGCTGAAATGCATTAAACTATTCAGTTAATACATAAATAGAATACAGGGTCAGCTTGCAAGCTGTTTGTTAATAGACTAAAGGGATCCCTTCCCACAAAAATAATTTAAAACATGACTTATCCAGCTTCTTCCAGAACAATTAATTCTTTCCAGAGTCTCCTTGATGTGAGTTACAGATATAAAGGCTAGTCTGGCTATAACAGTGAAGGACAACTTTTTGCAGGTTTTGGATCATTTCTTATTCCCCATGTGCTTACAGAAGCCTAGCTGGCTGTGGTAACCTGGCCTGCAGATAGGTTTCAAGAGTACCCTTTCTATTCAACGGTGGAGCTTCCTTAATTTTGAAGTTTTTGGCATTTTCTGTCTGCACATGAGTTTCTGGAGAGTTGTGGTGATCCTGGTTGAGCAAGCTGATAAAGTAGAGAGGAAGTTCTTTATATAAATAGGCCAAATGCTGAGGCTGTGATCAAGAAGTTAGGCACAGGATTAGATTTGACTGAAAGAGAATTGGAAATTAATTTCTCCACATCTGGTTGTGTTGATAAGTCTTTTGTTGTTCTGAGTACATGCCCGATATTGCTGTAGAATGGTGGATATTGCCACCTAACTGCTAAATTGTTTGGTACTCCTCATTTTCCCTGCAATGCAATTAAGAATACATATCAGTATATAACTATCAAGGAGATCAGAGGCTAATTTAGTCCACTTTTCTGTTTTCAATAGCATCAAATGCTTATAGAAATGTAAAGAAGGCAAATAGATAGTTCAGTGCCTGTTTGCAGCTCAAGGTCCTGCTCACTTAGATAAACTGTCTGGTTTTCTGATACCCCTCACTGGAGCTTTTTCCCCTGAGTTGTACAGTCAGTGCTTAGTCCCATGTAACCTTTCAGCATCCATTGTGTTCTAGGGATTTACTAGGGATGGAGTTAAGCTTCTTTTATTAGTTTTGAGTATAGTTCCAGATATTTTTAATTGATGTCACAGAATTTTACTATCGTGTGCAACAGCAAACATTTGCTTTCTATTCGACATCATATCACACAAGATTTTGCAGATTGCCATTTTGCTGCCTTGATTGCCTCTTTTTCAGACTAAGCATTTTAATCTGTGTTGAAGACATCTGATCTATCATTTATATCTTTCCATCTCAATTTCTAATATAGACATTATGTCTCATTACTGGTACATATAGCTGAATGTGCCCAAAAACATTACTCTGTAAGTTTGAATTATTGGGTTTATCTGATGAAGCTGGCTGCAAAACCAAAAACTTATTTGTCAGATCTGTAGATCTGACTGTGGATCCTCAAGCCTGTAATGCTCCCAGCCTCTCCACAGAAGCAGAGCAGTGCAGTGCAGCCTGTTCTGGCTCCCTCTATGCCAGGTTTGTAATGGTCACATACATTGTGCTGGCAGGCTCTTTATATGCTCTGCCAGGTATTTTCAGCCAAAATATGAGCAAACATAACTTTGCCCCTGCATGTCTGCTGAATGCAAATTCTCTCCTGCCCTGCCCCAGCAGCCCCTGGGCTGGCAGAGAGCACAGGCTCCAGGAACACTTCCCTGGCCACATGCTTGGGACAAACCCATTAATATCCATTATCTAGGTGTCTAGGGGGAAAATCCCCCTGTTGTGCTGGGGGTCCCTCTGCTCTGCTGCCTTGGGGCTCCTCCTGAATCTGATGAGAGCCACTGGGCTACTGGGGGGGCTGTGGGTGCCTAAAGTGCAGATGTGATTAGGTGCAAACCGCAGCACAGTTCGGAGAGGATGGAGGTGACCGGATGGGTGGAATACACACGTGGCATTATGTCACTGCCAACAGCTGGGCTTGACCACATGGCCATAATTTCTCATATAATTACTTAAGTTCTTTCTGGTCTTACAAGGCTTTTCTTTCAAAGGTCAATCATGTTGTCCAGATATGTTTTTCTAATGCTTTAGTATTTAATTATGATATTATAGAACCACGAAGGATGTACTACAGGATTACCTATCCACATCCATCCTAAACGATCCATGCTGTATACAGCAATATATTTTGAAAGGAAATATAAGACTAAGAAAAGCAATTGGGTTTTGAAAGAAATACATTACCTTTTTGTTTTAAAAGGTAAAGGAAGTTATAAAGATTCATTATTTTTCACACATGGTTGTGCTTTAAAAGGCATCAGATGGACAGAGCCAAGTTTCACAGTGAGATGAAAATCACTGGCATCCTCTATAAATCAAGCTTTCCTTTCTTTTACTCTCCTGAGCCAGGTGCTCCAAAGGGTTACCACTAGGAGTTAAATCTTTCCAATGGGAAAAAATAGCAGTACATAAAAACATATAACTTGCAAAAAGAGAGTGTGTGTCGAGCTTTGTACCTTTGAAAATTTGTCAAACAAAACCAGCCTTAATGCTTTTTGTTCAAACTCTAAGCTGTAAGCTTCCTGGGACCACAGAGGTCACTTTGCAGATTCCTAGTCAAGACAGAGGATCTCTGAAAAACATCCTGAATAGAATGTAGGAAAAACTAGAAATGGAAGAACATCTTTTTGAAGGAAAGTGGTAAAATTTAATTTATTATTGAGATTATCAACAAATAATTATTGAATTATTATTGTGGGTGCAGCCTTGCTCTCCTATAACATTCCCACCTTTGGTTGATAATGAAATCTGGATGAAAGAAGGTGCTGTAATTCCTTATCCCAGAGATATGACTTGCTTGTTTTTGGCATACAAAAGGAGCTAATCACTTATCAATCATAACCATCATGTATCTCCTCAGTCCTAATAATTTATCTATTTAAGGGAAGATGGAGCAAGTAGAAGCACTGTCTGTAGGTATTTACAGGGAGAGTGATTTTAGTAAAGTGTTGGATCCTACTGATCACATGTAAATTAATTTGATTATACATACCTTTATACACACATGTTAAATATATATATGTTTTATGTCTACATATACATATGTATAAAAATAAGTATCTTATATAAGGAATTTAAATACCCACCTCTTGCAACCTAAAATTCTAAGAGTTATCAATACTAAAACTCAAAGGTATCCCATCTGGGTTTTTAAACTGGGAAGAGATATAGTCTAATGAGGGGCTATAATTAACCCCCTATTTGAATCTGAGTGCTGTCATGAGGTAAAATCTCTAATCAGTCTCTGGCAAGAAAAAAATGGGAAACATCTTCCTTATGGGAAGGTTTTAGGGCAATCTAGAAAACATGGTTCAAGCCTTGTTTAGATGATCCTCAGAGCAGGAGAAAGACGCAAATTAATAGCGGCTTATAGTCATATTCAGCTCTGATTTCAAACTCTAGGAAAAGTACACCAGTACTGTGTTGGATATTCTTCCATAAAGAATATGGAAGAATATCCACTTTTGGCTGCTCCTCCCCAAAAGTGATGTAATAGTATGGAGAATTCGATAGATAGGTTATGGAGGGCCATAGGAATTTTTGTCATCCTTTGCTATGGTATTCTATGGACAGAGAGGGTGAGGCACTAACCTACAGAGGCTCTTTCTCATCTTCAACATTATTAGAATTAAGTTTGTTCTGTTACTAATTCCTATGTGAAGCAAATGTGATCTTTATCATCAGTGTACCTAGATCCTGAATCAACTGAAATTCACTATCCTGTGTAATAATAAACAGAACCAACTTGTGTGACACCTTTGAAATGAGGATGTAGTGGGTATTGAGATGAGCAAAGGCCTGGCAACGAGAAATGAATCCTTTTTGGATTTTGCCAGTTTTAACAAGGAATAATTGGACTGCACAATTTCTCTGCATTTTCTGACTACTTTTGAGGGGAAAACCATTGTAGATTTTATCTGCCCCTCTGCTTCTTTGAATAGATAGAGAAGGACTAGATGAATAGATAGAGAAGGAATTTTTTTTTTGAGTCTGATATAATGCACCAACCATATTCACACAGAATTTTGTTTTATTGTTCAGGATACAGAAAATCTCTAGATATTTTATGAAAATACAAAATCTTCATGGAATCTTTCACTGGAGTATTGCTTAGAGGATAGGTGCCTGGGATTACCTACCTCAGATAAATCAGTGAGTCATATAGGATCAAACAGTGGGGAAAATAAAATGCTTCAAGTAACTTTAGTCTAGCTTCTTGAGGGAGTTAATAAGTGTGTCAAAAGAAATATGCAATGAATGTAGGAGAAGGTTGGCTAAACATGCTGCAGTCATATAATAGCATGAAATAAAAGATTGCATGTCAGACCTGAAAGGGTATTATTCTCAAGAAACACTTCAAAATCATTTAAGAACTAATTGACTCAATGATGACTGAAATGCACCTCATAACCAGGCAAAATGTTCCCTCTCATAATGTAAAATAGGAATCCAAAACAAGTCTTGATGAAATTAATGAAACATATACAGCATTGCCTATATTTTTGCATGAACAAGCCTTCCTTCTGAGGTAACACAAATTTCATGTGAAAACCTTCTGTGAACACAAACAAGAGATTAAAAACCTCTGTGTAGAGATACAAACCCCATTTTATGGTTTCAAAATTAAATTGAAGTTTAAAATAGGCAGAATACACAGATCTTATTGAACTCTGTAAAAAACCTTCTGTCCTCAAGCTAGCATAATCCCATGGAGGTAGAAAGAGGAGCACCCACCAGAGCAGCCTGTGTCAGTAGTTTCAGTGTCATGTTTTGTGGGAAGATCATAAATTAGGTATATATAATTGTGTTAATGTTTTCTGCAGGAAAATCGATAGGAAGTGGTTAATTTGTTGGCTGATAGCATTACACCTAAAGCTATTCTATGGGCTAAACTTATTTCAAACTAGTGTTATTACCTGTAAGGAAATCTGCAGCACGGTTTGCTGGAGGTCAATAGATACAGTGGGAACATGTTTAATGCTGAACATTTACCAGGGGGTCATGAAGTGAAGAAACAGCAACTTCTTTATCTGCAAAAGCAATTAGATAGCAGTCTCACAAATGACTTGGGTGCTGAGTGGTGCTCAGAGAAACACACAGCTTTCTCTTCACACCTGTCCTCTGTGGCATCTGACAAACAGTAGTGAGCTATTAGCAGTTATTGACATTTGTCAGCTCTCTGGTTTTCCAGCAGGAAAACGGAAATGACAGCAATCATGCCCAATTTAGTTTCTCATGATGTCAGGACTTCGTGGACTCACACACGCATCAAGAAGCACCCAGAAAAGGTTTACAGATGTGCACGAGGCAGTCAGCTATGACAGTGATGTTGCCAACGTTGCACATGGATCAACTAACGATTAAGATATCAAAAGCGATCAGTGGCTTACTGACAGCGAGCTCAATTGTTTGCACCTGTTTCCCCTGCATTACACACGAGTCTGGAATGGATTACCCTGCCTTGTGCTAGACACATTTCACCTTTCCACACCGTGATATACTCCAGCAACATCTCTGCTAAAGATCAGGCAATTCACTTTACCATGAGGACCAGGAAAAAGAATTGGACAATTTGTTGCCTGTTTTCTCCCTGGTGAAAGATTTCAATTGCTACGGTGATTTAAAAGGGACATATTGGCTTAAACAAGAACTTATTGCTTCTTCTCTGCAGAAATCAGGTACTGACTGCAAGCCATACAATCAGACCTGACCACTTAAATCCAGAAACAGGCCTGAACTAGGCCTCCCATGAATTAGAGTTACCTCTTCTGTTTACTATAATATTTGTAAAGAAACTCTGAACACTTTGTGGTCAGATATGTAGCACAGAGAATTTTCTGATCAACCACTTTTGATCAAACCAATCCAGCACCAGCAGAAACAAAGATGCAGCAGTTCAGATCCTTAAGGGGAGCCCATAAATCTCAGAGCAGCACAATTTTCTTGGACTTGGCTTCCAGGTAACCCAAACAAGTGAAATTTAAACCGCACCAGGTATGTCTGGTCATGCTGTTGTCTGCCTCCTCTTGTAATATAGGCACAATTCTCATATTGGATGGGAGCAAGCTGCTAGGATCAGGCAGCTGGATGCATGCACAGATTTTTTTCAATGATTATAGTGCAGAATTATCAGTCAGGAATTATGGCTCATTTGTCCAGGAGTTCTTATCAAAAATCTGGTTCTGGTAGGGGACTTGTGAGAAACTGGCTTTGGGGCTCTCAGTTATAGCTGCAACCATTCAGAAACCAGGAAGATATCTTCAGAGAAAGCCAATGTCAGTTCAGACATGGTTTTCTATGAAAACAGGCTAAATTTACAAAGAACATTCAGAACAAATAGTCCAGTAGTGTGTCATGTACCAAATATAGGGGCTGACGTGCCAGTTAGTAACACAGATTTTGCATGAAGTCAGCAATGAAAAGACATAAACCAAGGAGAAAGAACTTCATAATGAATGGATCATAAGTATGATATTATTTTCTTGAGAAGCATCAAAGAAAATAACTTAATGGAATTTCTAAGAATTTACATTTTTTTCTGCTGCATGATGTTGCTACCTGTCACAGACTTCTAAATATTTATAATTAACTACTGCTTCATTTTAGGAAGCGATTTACCTGAAAAAAAATTTAAGTGATTCCAACCTTAGGGTATTTCAAGGGCTGAATTATTAGCATTTAGCATTTAGCTAACACACATTTCTCTTCCATTTCTTCACTTTGTGGTGTTTTGTCTTAATTTGATAGATCCCACAGGAATGGAATGGGACATTTAAATGACAGGACCTTAAATTGAAAACCAAACTATTTTTCACTGGTACTCTTGAGGCTTTAGAGTGCATAAATATCAGCACAGGCATTCTTTGAACACATAGGGAACACAATGTCCTCTTTGAAAAGAGATCAGCTCTTCTTAGGCTGAGCTTCATCTCTTGTTAGGCTGAGGCTTTTTTCCTCATCCATGCTATAGATATGCAAGCACCATCCTCCTTTGCTCTGGCTGGTGTTCACACCAGTTTGGCCACATGGACAAGGCAATGCCTTTGGACTCAGAGGAGATAGATGCTATTCCCGACTTTGCTGCAAGTGGCTGGTATTTTATCATTATAGATCTCTCTTTTAATGATAATTTATTGTATATCACCTATAAATTAAAGGGAAAATTATTCATTTACTACATAATGGGAAGAATTGATGAAAACCATTGCAAAGATCTGTAATTCTGTCAGCTTTTACACAATCACAGAATGGCTGATGTGGAAAGAGGCCTCTGGAGGTCACCTGGTTCTATCTCCTGCTCAATCAGGGCCACTTAGAGCCAGTTGCCCAGCACTGTGTCCGGAAAGCTTTGGAATATCTCTAAGGATGGAGACTCCACAACTTCCTTGAGCAACTGTGCCAGTGCTTGGTCAGCCTCAGTGAAAATGTGTTTCCTGAAGCTCAGAGTGGTTTTGGTTTATGCCCATTGCCTCCATTGGACTGGAAAGAGTCTTCTTTGCACCCTCTTTTCAGGTATTTTTATACAGCAATGAGATTGAGGGAGGCCCAGGGGAGCCTTTCTCTTCTCCAGGGTGAACAGTCCCAGGTTTCTGTCTCCTCATAGGAGAGATGTTCCAGCCCCTTCATCATTTTTGTGGCCTTGTGTTGGACTTGCTCCACTACATCCTTATCTTTCTTGTATTGGGGAGTGGTACCTTAAGGAACAAAAAAACCCACCCCAATCCATTATTTTACTTGTGTCACGAGCTGTCTCTGAACTGGAAAGGTTTAATTCTGATGTCATATGTACACTTCAAATGCAGAAGTTGGCACATACCACATTATGAAATCAGCTACTGTGTCTAAGTGAACAAGTACTTTATAAGATTTTCTGGCATGTGTAAAAATAATATAACAGACCAGCTTAAATTAAAACAATGAATTTGAATATATCAATATTAATACTAATAACAAAGCCAACAACAACAACAACAACAATAAATAACAACAACAACAAGAGTAATAAAAAGTCACATTATTTTGTCATTGTTTTTATTTCAGTTTAATCTATAAGATACTGGGTTGACTGAAAGACAGACAGCGATTGGACTACAGTGGAAATGGTCAAGAAAGTGAATCAGGTTCAGAGTTTGGGGCTTTTTGTTCTGGGCACACATGGTTAAGAGGAGCCAAGGATGCCACATGGAAAAGCGAATGAAAACAAAAACATCAGAATAACAGTAATTAGAAAGCAGCATAGTAGTATAGTAAATATTTTAAATTTCTGTGTTTTCTAGTAAAATAAAATAACCCTTTAATGCATTTTTGATCTATTTATTTTTTGTGTGCATTAAAACAAAACCTGCATTTTAAAGGGCAATACAAAGGATGTAATTTAAACATTTCTCAAATACAAAACATATTCGTTCAGCATGTATGGTATCACAACATCTAGCCCTTGGCCCTTAGGAAAAAAATAAGCCAATAGTAAATTTCTATAGGGTTTTCTTTTCTTCCTTTTTTTTTTTTTTTAAAGTCATTTATATGCAACTGCTGCTGATTGTTACCTAAAGTCATTATTTTACAAACATTAGTAAAGTAAGTGGGTCACAGAAATGGGACAGACATTAACTGAAGTACATGGTCAGATTACATAGATAAAGTGACATGCAAGAAGGCTTCAGAGTACTGGGCCATAGTTCTAGGAAATATTTTTTTTTACAATTCAGAAAGATGAAGCCACTATTAGTGTATAAAGAATTCCCTTTATGCCATTCCACAGGTAAAACAGAAAGGAAAAGGCACTATCCAAGTGGAAGTGCATTATTTATTTGGATATCAGGAATTGGATTAGAATCTTGTTCAGTAGTTTTCATACAGTCACAATTTTTGTTAAGTCAATGACTTTAAAGGGAGCTAGGAGAGTAAAGGCTGTATTTTTACTGCATGTATATATATAAACACACACACACACCTAATGAATAATTGGAAATGGATGACTCTCTTCACAGAAAAATGAAAACATTAATAGTATCCTTTACAAATGTGTTCTATAGAATATTTTCTTACAGTGATAGAGGAAAGGGGAAGCCCATTTTGTAAAAACGTTGACATGGACAGTTTAGCAGGTCAAGGTATTTGCAATGCAGAAAGAATTTACTGGTCTTTTATATGCAGAAATTACATGTCATTCATTATTATTATAATTATTACTATTAATAATTAGCAGAATCAAGATCTTCCTCATTAACTCAATATTTGAGATAGAAGAAAAGGCAAACTGGCATGGCTCAGCAGACCAGCTAATATCTAAAGCATAATTTGATGTAATTACAAAAAACCTAGCAAAAAGGGAAAAGAAAACCAAGAAACTTTTACAAATATTTGGTGAGATTTGTTCAAGAGACTCTGGGGTCCAAAGGATTCCCTTAAACCCTAAGCTAGCTCTTACTTTTCACGACATGTGGTAGATGGAACTTCCAAAGTTTAGCTATTTGTTGTGTGTGTACACCTATACACCTTTTGTCTGCTTTAAACCTGCCACCTACTCACTCCAGACTGTGGGTGGAAAGAGCCAAGGAGGAGCTGATCGGCATCTGTGTCATGCCACTCTTTGTTTTGCAGACCTTGATCACAGTCTGCCTCAGATGCCTTTTCCAGGCAGAAAAGTCCTTACTGATTCCTGCCTGGGCACTCTCCTCTCCCTCTGAGTATCTTTGTTGCTTTTCTCTGTTCTATAATATCCTGTCTGAGAAGGGGAAAGATGTGGGCAATCTGTTTGTGCAGCTGTATGATGGTGAGCAGACCTTGCCTCCTCCTCTAGGAGTGACACTTAGTGACACCTGTCTTTGAACAAAGCCCTGGGAACATCCCTGGTTACCTTCTTTGCTGTGAAAATGACTCTTTAATGCTAATTTCTGCTTCTATTATTCACTCTTGCTTATGCAAATGTTAGGGCACTCATTAGAAATGCTGTAATAGGTTTTTTTTGATGAATGACATCCCTTTACAAAAACTGCTCACTCTTCTCTGGCACCTCTCGTTCCCTGATTTTCTGATGCTGACTAAGCACAGAAAGCTATACGGGACACATCCCATGAATGTGCCCCAAAGCATCTTGCACAGATGCAGAACATTTGCATCATACACAGGCAAAGCTAGAGATGGGCTTTAACTCTCCACAGAAGGTAATACCTGAAATAGTGTTAAAAGATAAATTTTTAAAAAATTGGTTGTTGAAAAATTTACTAAATAAAGTATAAAGACATTTACTTTATAAATTACACCCTAGATATGTAGTTGTTGTTACACACAAAACCTTTTTTTTGTGAATGCTCACTATCTAAACAATACGTATATAAAAGTCGACCACTTCTATAAAATATCTGTTTTACAGATAGTTGAGGAAGTGCAGTTGAAACCGTGGTCCTGCAAAATGTACGCTTTCCTTTTGAACCTTCAAACCCTTTGGACTTTGTATTTGTTCTCATTTCTTTTCTGTCAGTTTTCTAAGATGAGATCCAGACTATATGAATGAAGTTCTCTTTGCTATGGCTGAATATCCATTTCATACGTGGGGAACTGAGGCAGAAAAAGAGCAAATGAATTGCTGAGGGTCAGGCAGGCCATGCAGAGCAGCAGGCGTGGAAGAGGGTTCACGTTTTCAGGCTCAGGTTAATGCTAAGCACAGCACCATGCTGCTCTCCAAGTTAGGACTAATTTCATCTACAATATTGGTAACAAAGGGGACAAAGACATTTCAAAAGGGTAATTATTCCTCTCCAGTCCTATTCAAACTAGCTTTGTGAGCACAATCTAGTGATTGTGAACACTCACAGGGCTTCACTGCTGCTAAGAAAAAAAAAAAAAAAAGTTGTTGGCCTCAGGGCTATTTGAGCAGAAAGAGAAATGTCTCACAGTGTTAAGAAACAGTCTATCTTAGTCAAATGAATCATATATGGCCATAAGCACTACAGATGTGTTGTAATCACTGCTTAATAATTGCCTTCAGATCAAATAATATTCAAGAGATTACCGCGTCTGTAAGATGCTCTAAATAAAAGGACAGGACATTTTGTACAGTCTGATTTAGAAAAGCAGGCTGCTATTTTTAGGAATGGCAAATTTTTATACTTTATTACTGATGCACAGTGAAGCAGAATCTACATTTATAGCACAAGAGGAATATAAATAATCTCAGCGCTCTCATGATATTAATATTATTAGCTAAGTTTTCCATCAACATGGTCTTGATTTAGAAAGCACCTGTGAAACTCTGCATTTTGTGGATCCTCTTCTGCTCCTCCTGGATGCTGTTTGTCATTCTGCACATGTGCTATGAGCATCAGTTGAATTATTTCCCTTGATTAACTGAAACAGTCTCATCATAGTCCAAATTAAGCACATTGCCTATGCTCATTTCTGTGAGTGCCATGTTGAGTTTGGGAACTAACCAGCTACAAAAGCACCTACACCATAACCAGGGGATCAGCTGGTTTCAGCTCTGTGGCCATCAGGTCTGTTTTGCTATTCTTCCCCTCTCTCCCCCTGCTCTTTGGAAACAGGTGGTATTTATCTAAGCAGCCTGCACTGGGCAGCTGGCTGATGGCTCCCTCCAGCTGGACATCTTCTCTACATTTAGCCCAACCACACCTGCTTCAGATAGAAAAGAAGTGTTTTTATCTCCTGTATCTGGAGGAAAGTGGGGGCTGAGGGGGGTTTGAGATGAGATGGGGGAGAGGGCATGAGGAAGAGGAGAATGAGAAATCCTGGGCTAATCACATCTTTTTCAGTTGTAATATTTTGTGAAGCCCATCTGGTCTTGTACCAGATAAAAAAAGAGTGAAGTTCAAGAGTTTTTTCTTTTGCTCTGTTACACTACTCTTTTTCACACAGTTATTTCATTATCTCTTGCTATCATTTGATCAGATTTATCTTCCATTAAAACTTCCTTTCCCTTGAAGTAGACAGTGACATGAGAATGCATGCCTTTCCAAGCTTTTATTGTTCTGAATTAAGAAATGGTAGAAAGCCTCATGAAAGATTAATGACTTCCTGTAAGCATCTTTCTACCTGAGGACAAGCAATTACAAAACTATGTCCAAAAGAAAACAAGAAAGAATATTAAACTGTATTGGCCAGGTATTTCTTGGCAGCCAGCAAGCTTAGCTTGTTATACTGCCAGGATATTTAAAGCTAAGGCAGCTTCTGTCTTGACCCCATGTATCACGTTTTGTTTTGTAGATTGGTAGCTATGTTGTCTTTGCAAGACAAACTCACACTCTGCAGATATTTTCCTTGATGTCTCATTGTACTTAACTTGCCATTTCTGTGCTAGTACCTTTTTTGAGAGGTAGTTGTGCTCAAAGCTAACACTTAAGAACTGAACAATATATATGTGTCTGGAAACTATTTCATACTTGTCAATTCTTGTTTTCTTTCCTATATATTTTTTTTTTCTCATGGAGGAAATTTTCATTAATTTCATTTATTTTGGTCTCACTAAGAGACTTAAGGCAAAAATCTGTAAAAGTGCCTAAATAATAAATAGCCTCTAATGCTCTAAATACTGAAGGAAGCATTCACCATTTGATAGACTGTTTGTTGCAGTCTTTAGAGAGGTCGGATCCAAAGACCTTCCTGTTTCTCTAATAAATGCACTGACAGTGCAGTGTGGACTGATCATTCTCCATTTATCCCACTGGTATGTTGGAATTAAGTGGAAATACTGATGGCAAAATATTCTGGGGAACCAGAGTTAAACCTATAACATCCAGCAGAGTGGAGACTCTTTACCACAGTTCTGACCTTGACACATCATCTCTGGAAGGGCAGTGCAGATGCCCATGGGATCACCTCTGTGACTGTCAGGTAAAGCATTTGACAGGCACAGCCTTTGCATCTGGCTTTGCTGGAACTGTAGAGACTCCTGTGAAACCCCCACTGCCAGGTCAGCTTATAATACATTGGATCTATGTCCTAAAGCTAGAGTGATCCTACAGCTTGCCCAAAAATGTGGGATTTGACTGGAATTAGCCATGATGCGCTTGATTTCACTGTCCAGTTCCTCAGTATTCTGGTCATTTTAGCTTAGATTTCTTCTCTGTGTAAAATTGCTGAATTTTTCATTTTCCTGATAACCAAATGGGGGTTTGGTGATTTTGAGAACTTATCTGGTAACCTGCATAAGCAACTTCCTTGGAGACCCATTTTTCATTAAGTCTGAGATTCTTCACTGAACTGTGCTAAGAAGTGTCTCCTTTGGAGAAGGTGTTACTCTGTGCCCGGAGATGGGTCTAATACAGCCTATTGTACATGTACAGGAAAATGCTCTTCAGATTGGACCAGGACAATGCAGTGTATTTTGACCTCAAAGCAGCTTTTGTGGTGAGTGGAACAGATGCAAAAAGGCTGTAAATGGAGAGTAAAGCTGTGTTGCCTTTTTTTTTTGTAATAGCATAACAAAACAAGATGACCGAAAGCATAACAAAGAAAAGTGCATTAAACATTTTTATTTAGTGAATGTGCCTTAAATAAAAGCATAGCCTGCACTTGATGTACTCTAGAGAAAGAAGGATCATCGGTAGTAAAACTATCTTTAGTTTCAATGACTGAAGGTTACAAACCTTGGAAAATACAGCAAGCATGTGGGGATATGTCGCCCTGACCTTTTTCAGCTTTCTGATATTTGCATTTTTGCAATGGAGTTTCTCACAGATTTTCCTGTAAACAATGCTCTTGTTATTGTAACTCTCTCTTTTGTTTTCGTTCCTCTCTCTAAGGAGGAGACAAATGATGGACTTCTAGTTTGACCAGTGAGGTTGGAGAGGTGGCAACCTCATCCTCCAATCCATGATCATTGTCAAAAAAACTATATAAACCCAAGTAGGAAAATGAACTCTCCTCTTTTTGCCCTGACGACTTGTCTGTGTGTGTGCTGTTCATTTCGTGTCCTATAGCAACAGGGGTACGTCAGCTTCTTAAATACAAAAGAAATAACAGCTTTTCTGCTATGGGCACAAAATTTAGGAGATTTCTCCTGACCTGTGAAGGCTATACTGGATGGGTTCACTACATGGTAAAAGAAAAAGTGGAGGAAGCAAGAAAGGAAAAACCATAAATCTATTTTTACAAATGACACCTTAACTTACACTATTAAACCTGCCTAAGAACTGGGTTAATTGGATGGTGTTGAAAGTGACGTACCTAAATGAGGCAAAAAGGCTAAATGACAAATAAATTAAAATACTGGGAAAAGCATTTCTAAAGGCTAAAATATGTGAAAATTAAACCACAATTTTGACCCTAGTTATGGGCCAATTATTTTAACCACTGATGATTTGTACATAGGATGGCCTTATAAAACCCTGCCATTGTCCCTGTCTGGATTAGTAACTTTTTTCACTGCCAGTTCCCCACAAAAAAAACATATGTGAATAAGAATCTTTTTCCTTAGAATGAAATGATACAATCATTGCCCACAATGTAAACACATGAGACTACAGAATTAATAAGAGCAAGCAGAAGATGGTGTAGTCAAGGAAGAGGAAACCCAAGCTGTCAAATGCTTGGATGGGAAAGCAATTGCATGGCCATGACTAGCTCAGAGAATGCAATATTTTGCAGCAGCAGATTGACTTCAGCATGCTGGATTTGCAGGTGTTGGTCTCTAACCTTTCCTTGGTGGTCTCTGAAATGTGCTGAGAGCTCAGGGACTGAAAGAGTGGGAGTGCTGCTAAATCAAATTTCTCTGACTTCTTATCATGTCTTTGTAAAATACCCATGGATGGAGTGCCCACTAATCCTAATTTTTGAAGCTAAGAAGCAAATATTACTAAATGATCATAGATTATCTGTTTTTACATAGTGCTTTTCTTATATATGATCTTACTGGCTTCTGTTTTATTCTCAATTCCAGATAACACACTTACTGTATTTTTTTTTTGCCAGTATCAAATCTGATTTGTTTAATGCTACCTGTTCCTCATTGCAGTTATCATAATTTACCTAATGTTAGGTTGGGGTTTAGTGGTTTGTTTTTTTGTTTAGGGCTGTTTGTTTGTTTGTTTGAATATGTTACTGGCTGGAAAAACTCCAAGCCAGATCAGTTCTCTTCCTTCTGAGTTCAAATCCTATTGCTTGAGGAACTATAATGATATTGGATAGAATAATTTTCTTTCCATACAGCTTTTGGTGTATCAAAAATGTTCTGTGAAAGTGAATGCAGAAGTGGACAGCAAACACAACAAACTGCTCTTTTTTATATGAGATCATTTCCTGAATGCTGTGACAAGCCTGAGCTGGTTATTTTCTTATCCATTATGATGTCAGGTGAAGGGAAGACTAATATGGCCGTAGATACATTAAAAATGTGAATTTTTAAAGTTACTGTTTGCAGAGAAACAGGGAAGTGTCTTCAGTTTTTGATTTCTACATGCATTGTTCCTGCCATGGAAGCATGGCATGCTCCAGCCTGTAGCCCTGACTGACTGAAATCCTCATATTGAGCCTTGACTGACTGCATGTAGGTCTTTCAACAATGGGATTTAACATTCTGACCTAACATTTAATGTATTA
Organism: Brachypodius melanocephalos; assembly: GCA_013398615.1. Lineage (NCBI taxonomy): Eukaryota > Metazoa > Chordata > Aves > Passeriformes > Pycnonotidae > Brachypodius > Brachypodius melanocephalos. Next base: position 24,460,871 of record VZSR01001685.1, read on the forward strand.
ATCCTAATTTTATGCTGATACTAAGGCTTTCTGCTGTATTAAATCAAGCCAGGTTAATTCGAAATTACGTCTCTCCCACCCACTATCAATAGGTCCACTGTTTGGTTCACCAGAACTGACCACCCACTTTTATGAGAATCTGCAGTGAATTAGAAAATCTGTCATTGCTGGAGGAGCCGGACAGCTCGGATACAGCCTGTCATTCCTTCCATACAATACACACCCTTTGTCTGCTATCTCCTAAACTAACCTGACATAATTTAGCCTCCCAGTCAATGGCATCTTTATTCTCTCCCAAGGAATGCTTCGTTCACCCAGCATTATTAAGAAATTTCTGGACAATGTTTAGTGGCTGTGCAATCATCCAAGGTTCTATTAAAAAGCCATCTGGGTAATTAATAGCACATTTGTTCTCAGCCTCCTCCCAATTTGTCCATTAGTGGAATAAAAGCACAGGACAAAGGGTAATGCGGTTCAGTTATATTTTACAAGAATTCTTCAGGAAGTTGGAAACACATGATAGTTTTCCAAAGATACATATGTTTATGGGCACTCTGCAAGAGTGCACAAGCCAGAGGCTCTCAACCAGGCTTCTCCCCTGTCGATAGCAGATCAGCCTTGACTCTGGGCTGCCCTGTGCTCGTGGTCTCCAGCCTGAGATGGGGAGGGCATGTGAATCATCTCCTTCATCTCAGTTCCACTGCAGCTGATAAAACTGATTCCAAGATCCACGTCAGGGCCCCACATCAAACACAGCACGAATGACTTTTATATTCTTTTACCTGAGGTTTCTTTTTAATGTCTCTTCTTGAAAGCAAGATTACAGCCTCAGGCTGCACTCTCTGAGGTGGTTTTAGTATTTCCTTTTAATTTGCTCTTTCTTTTTCCTCCCTTGAAAGCACCTGAAGAAGTAACACTTTGAGATTTCAGAAGTTTGTTGATAAAATTAGGAAATAATCATCTTAAGCTGGCATTTTTGTCCTTTTACTCTGTTTTTTAAACTCCTATGTAACGGAGTATTGCTAAAGAGCTGTGCTTCAGAGCAGAGATCTCTCTTGTATCACAGACAATTAAAGCTAATGTTTGTGTCTTTTCACTCATAATCAGTGTGAGGCCAGAGCTGTGTAAACACAGTGATGAGCTCAATAGGACTGTGATGATTTATACCATGACTGGATCTGGCCTCTTTAGAGAATGGGGCTGAAATTCATCAGACATAGAGATTTTTCATATTAACTCTGTTGACAAATAGTTGGATTGCGGATTAAATGTGATTTTTTACATTAAAAAGTCTCTCCTTTTTGCAGAAATTTTTGTTTCTTGGGGTTGAAAAAATGAGATTTCTGATAAACAAGACTTATTTATTTGCCTATGTTGCCTCAGAGACTCATGGGGATTATATTTCTGTTGTTTTATTTGTCTTAGTGGGCTGTGCACGGCAGGGAAAGACAATTCTGAAAAGGATCCTGACATGACATTGTCGTGGTTCACCCTCTCATGGAAATTGCAGCACAGAGAACCTGTCTAGCCAGTGTGTTGTGTCCATGCTTTACACATGTTGTCCAATGCACAGAGCACCATGATAGTGTTTCAGAAACCACCACCCTCCACTTTTTTTTTAAAAAAAATTGATTCTAATTTTCTTGAGTTGAGGGTGCTGGTTTGCTTTATTGTTTAGTTTTGTTTGTTTTAGTTTAAGCCGATTTCCTGGGAGGTGGACCAATTCAGTGTTTGAGTGTTTTTGGATCATGCCTTCCTTTCTTTGTTTTGCACACTAAGTGCAACCCTCCTTTGTCTTGTATTTTGGTGAACAATTATGGATCAATAACAAGCACTGTGTGAAATTACCATTTTCACCATATCCGGTGAATTGTTGCAGCTAATGGGATTTCCACCCAAGTGGCAAGGAGCCATTCTTCATAATTCTTTTCTCCAAACAGCAGAGTTGTTTATTTATATGACTTTGTTTGCAGAACAGTTTTCCATTGAAAAATGGAAAACCAGTCCTGTTTTATATGCACCTCTAGTCTGGGAGGTAAAAGACTAAGCCCTATAGACAGCTTTTTTCCACCTTTGTGGAGGGCGTTGGGATTTCAGTCTGGATTGGAGCCAAAGCAAAGAGAGTGTAGAGCACAGAAGCGACACAACACACACAGTTGGTTTTTAATTTACTTTGCACTCCAAAGCTTCCCCTTACACTTGTGTGAAGAACCTCTTTCCACAGCAGTATAAATATTTGTTGACACTTCACAGCCTCAAGTGCCTGTAAAGACATTGTGTTTATAAAGTAAGTGCTCTGTAAATACTCAAAGGACTTAAGGTTGCTATGTCTGACTGTGCAGCACCTACACTTAAGCTTTGCTGGCATGCTGTAAGACCTACTAACTTAATCAGTGCTCTCAGTAAAGGTCACCAAAGCTCTGCAAGTTTAACTTTCATTCTGAGAATAATCTCATTAAAATTAACAATGCAGTTGTAACTCTGCAGATTCCAGTGGACCTGCAGCTGCGTGTCTATTGCCACACTAGCCAACAGGCTTGCCAAGCTTTTTTGGCATGAAATGACTTGTCCTTCACAAAATGTTCCTTAATATCTCCATTCTGATCTGTTCCTCTCTGGGTGATATTTCTGTTGCGCATGCTGTAGAAAGCAAAGCAACTCACCCCACACAGGGCTCTGGGAACCTGAGCTTGCCACACCTTGTGACTTCCTTGTGTGAAAGCATGGGCACACTTCTTCTCACACTCTAAATTAAAAGGGGCAGGAAGACCTCGTGGAGGAAGAAAGGACAGTGGTACCAATGAATCATGTTAAAAGTCTAAAATCACAGAGGTGCAAGGCATATGTAGTAGAGAAAGAGTTGAGAAAGATTTCGACCAGTCTCCCAGCTCACAGCTTCCACAAATCCCAGATATCACATTCACAGCCTCAGGAAGCATCTGGGCAGTCAGTCTCTCCAGAGTTGCTGATGACACTTAATTATCAGTTGCATGTGCCCCAATTTATATCTACATGAGCCTGTACAAGAGAAGCCTGTTGCCTTAGAATAGTGCTATAGCCTGTGCCTGTGTATACTATTGGTTTAAAAAACCCCCCATAATGTCTGAATCCATGAAAGGTGCTGGTTGTATGTGGTGCTGGTACTTACACAAAATGACTGAACCCATTTTGTCTAAAGTTTTGCATCCTATTATTTCTGCTCACACTTTCCCTTTGGGTTTTGGTTTTTCATTGGCTCTCATGTGAAGGATTCCTTCCAAGAGATTTACAGGAATGTTTTTTCATAGGGATCAAGTGAGATGCAAAAAATAATCTTGTTTTAGACTCTTGTTCAAAGTTTACTGATGTCAAAGTGTTAGTTAACTTCCCCAGCTTGGGCTACAAGCTCAGACAGAAGACTTTTGAGAGAAAGTGGAATTCCTCTGGTTCAGAGGCGAGACAGGCTGTGTTCCAGTGAGGAGAGTGGGGCATTGCTTGTGTGTCTTGGCTGAAGTGACTTGAAGAAATTGGCTCGCTCGCACCTGAGGTTTTTAACCAAACTCAGGAACTTTTCATTGCATTGGGTGCATTAGGTACAAGACAAAAATGACTGGTTTTCCAGATCATATAACAGGACATTTTCATTCCATACCTCTGTTTTACTTACACCATCCTCTTTCACAATAGTGAAGAATTCTGTCTTTGCTTTTGTTTGTGAGACAATCTGTGTACTGAAAGAGGATTGATCCTAAGCTACTTACAGAGGATATTTTTGTCCCATTGACTTTCTGACAAATGAGAGCTGCCTTCTATAAAACTTAAAAGCAGTGCAAGCTGAACAGTTTCTGACCTGTACTTGACCTACTTAGCTTCATCTGCTCTTGACAGACTTTTCAACAGCAAGCTCACAAAACTCTCTACTCTCTTTTTTTTACATTACTCTTGGATAAAGCCATTGGGCTTTCTTTTTTTTTCTTTGCTATTTCAGTTTCATTGAACTTTGTGTTTCACTATTTCTACTCGTTCTTTCCTCCTCAGGTTCAGCTTGTAAGAAAAAACACAAAGATTATTAATTTGCTATTCATAGCAGAGTGCATTTCCAAACTGTGCGAGTGTGCTGAGAGCCACACATGGAAGGACTGAAAAATTTAGAAAAAAAACCCCCTCCTAGTCACTTCATAGAAACAGATACTTTAGCTGAACATGTACAGAAATCTGCATATGGTGAGCTAAAAATGCTCCCTGGGGTACTCAGTCATGTATAGAGGTGGTTGAACTGAGAAGGAAAAAACCCCACAATTTCCTCTCTTATGGTTTTCTCTGTATCTCTCAAAACAAAGTGTTTCATAGTCAACAAAATTTCATCTTGAGTAGTTCCATTTTTAGTATTAAGTCCAGTTTTTTTGACATATTAAGTATATCCTGTGAGATGCTGAACTTAAGCACTAAGCATTTCCTGGAAAGTTTTTCAGTGACTCTAGAAGAAGCATAAGTAAAGTTGAAGTCTTTTTTCTTCATTGTCCTGTTCACCAAAAAGAACCATGTTAGGCTGAGATGATTAAGTTATTACTTTAGTTTACTTTCCATTCTTTTTCAGTTTATGCAGTGAATAATAATTAATTTTTCTTGATATGATGTGCTTTTGCATAGTAAAATATAAATGGGAATTTATCTATTTTCTGCTTTATACAGGTAATTAAAAATTAGGTAAAATATATGATATGGAGTCACTGAAGAAAATATTGTATGCTTGAAAACACTTTTATTTGCAGATAAGAAAGCAACAAGATTTGCCATGCTGTATCAGATCTCTGTAACAACTTCTTCCACTGATTAAAGGCAAAAATCTGCTGTGTAGAATCAACATGGTTTGTTCCTATTAAGGTAAGCTCATTAGAAAATACAGGATAGAAGCATATGGACTGCATTCAAACAAATAGATTAGGGACTAAATTAACAGTATAGATCTACATTGCCTTGTTCTACACTCATGAACTTCAGTGCTTGAATGTGATGTACAAGGAAAGCAAGAGGCCTGTGCATCTATTATTTCAAGGAATTTTAGCTATTTAGGTGAATGCATTGTCTTCTAGTTCCTGCTTGTGCTTTACATACTTTTCCTGCTCTCCATGGAAGAGATGGTCTCATCACAGGTGCTGAAATGACATTAAAGTAACATTTCTAAAGAATCCCATACAAAGGAGAGAGAAAAAAGGAAAGCTGATGCCTGCCTTACTCTTCTTTGGTGCTGTCTGGGACAACAAAATGTGTCTTGCAATCTCTGTCTGGTGGAAAACTGCAAATCCATTCTAGGCACAAATACTATTTTTTTTTTTCCTTGGGATAAACCGTAAATTTGAAAATATGTTTTTCTAATTCATCTTCAGTAGTTTTCCTGTGGATACAATGTCTCTCTTACAGAGGGAATCTGGAGCCATCAATGTAATGAATAATATGCTGAAACTCAGCATAAGAAGAGCCATCACCCCTGATGATGTCATGAAAGTCTCAGTAGGCGTGGTGTGGGATGTTCAGTTGTGTGTAGAAACAGAAAATATTACAGCCATGCCCTGTTCACCAGCCAAAGCTTTCCAGTTTTTTCCTGCATTCCATAAAGATTGTTGGCAAAAGAGAAAGGAGTACAGGGAGACCTGGAATTCTGGAGTTTGAGATGATAACTGAGTTAGATTTGTAAATAGCAAACAGATGATGATGAAGAAATTTTTTTGTTGGCTGATGATGAAAGCCAACTGAAAAGTGCAAAGATTAAATAATAATGTGTCTGGAAGTCATACATTGTAATTAATCTACTTGTCCTGTTCATTTACATTCCTTCTACTGAAGGGCCTTTGCCAGAATGTAGTAATCAAGAAAAAAACATAGTTAATTCCCCATATCCCTACAGATTGATCTCCTGATTAAAAGTTTGCATTTTCAATGTGACCTCTACTTGAGTCAGGTTGTTGAAAACACTTTACAGCATTAGTTATTTCTGTTTTACATTGCATTATAGTTTTTAATGTCAGTTAAAAAAAATTGAGGATGTTATTTTCAAGCCAAAATATGAAAATCATTAAAAACATTCAGATGTTTTTCTGACTTTGAGCTTTTCTATATGGTCTTATTATTGATTTTGTGTTTCTGAGTCAGAAATTCAGGCTCTGGTGCGTATATAAAAATGTGGTCTTCCCCTTCAATAGAGGACTTCACTTTTGCACCCTGAGTCTCTGAGATACATAAATTCCATAGCCTGTCAATATTCCTTTAGGTTCTGCTGCTTCTCTTCACATGCTTCCTTGCTATGATGCAAGTCTTCTGTTGCCATCTGATCACTGTTTGATCTAGCACCACATTTCCTTTCAGAATCTCCTAGCCTCTCTCACTCACACCACTTTTTAGTGTGCCCTTGGTCCTTGGGATTTCCCTTGGTTGCATCCTTGTGTCCCCTTCAGCAATTTCCTCAGTCTAGGTAGTAATTAATCTTTTTATATTAAGAAATTCAGCCTGCTTTCAAAGGGAACAAAACCCCTTTCCTATTGTTGTAAATATGAGTTCATGGTTCTAGAAATGATTTTAATGATTTTCGATTTCTCTCTTGCCTCTCAGAATCCTTGTCAGCTCAGAGGTTTGACATGGATAACACATGGCTTCTGAACAAGTGATGTTCACACCTTCTGCTGCAGCTCCAAATTATTTCAGATGAATTGCCGTAGAAGAAACTGCACACACAGAGGAAAATCCAAGAATCAGAATCCAAATAACTTCTGTGGAAAATTTGTTGAATTGGCAAGTCTGCAGTCCATTTCAGATGTGTAGGTCACTGAAGAAAACAGACTTCCTCATGTATTACATATCTGGTTGAAAAAAAAAAGTCTGATTTCTTGTTTATATTTGGTTTATTAGCTTGGGACACTTATGCAACCATTTCTTCATGTTTCCGCTTTTCTTGTTCCTAAAGTATCCTGGACATTGAGCTGCTTCCTTGTTCCTCCTTTAATTCATGATGTGTTGGAGTATACACAACTTTTCTGGTGATGAAGGTGGTCAATTTAGTGCTGGTATGAATGAGGAATCCATAGCAGGACTGTGCTTTCTGATCTGCCATAAAATATTTTCTGAAAATTATTGTCTTGAGAGACAAAACAAAAAATGGAATATATAATTGGAAAGACTCTTTTTTCCAGGGGGTTCCTCATAATCTAGATATTGTCATACAGCTCCTTCAAGGCTATCTGTTTCCACAGATATCTTTGGAAAAGCAGAGGGAGAGAGAGGATGGGTGATGTTAAATGCTAGGATATTTGAAGATGTGTGATTATAGTTTCAGATGCCAGCCTTGTGTGTGAAGTTTCCCTTACCAGTCTGTAGAAGCTTTATATAAATCACTTAAGAAGTATGATGGATCCTGGGGACCGAAGTGCAGAAGCTCTCCACAGCTCTGTGCATGTGCAACTGTAACAGGAGTTTCAAAGGGAAAAGCATGACTGCAGCTGGGAAAGTAAAAGGATATTTTGCATATCTGAGTAAGTTTACCTTTTGCAGCTAAAGGGAATCAGAAAACCTGCTATACCTAGAATATGGAATTAAGTACTCTGAATATGAGAGGTTATCAATCTTGGGGTAGAAATCCCTGTTTTCTTCTGTGTCCTGAAATGTATACCTGTTTGAACATCAGCACGGATTGCCATCGTGTATTGGACTGCTTTTACCATAACTCACTAACATAACATAAATCACAGAGGTAATCTCACAGTGTTGTTCAGCAGAGAGATTCCATTGGACTAAATGGACTCTTTATGTGTAACATTCTGAATTATGAATCAGTCAAGCTTAACCTTAGGGCTCCAGGAAGATACAGAAACACTCTCTTACAAAAAACCAAAATTGTAAGCAATAAAGGAATAAGAAACATTAATAAAAATATAATAAGTAATGATATGATGAGAAACAGTCAGAATGGATTGCCAAAAGCAGCTTGAGCCAAAGCTAGCTCCAAATCTAATTTTCTTACTTTCTGAATAAGTAGTGTGATGGATAAGCAGGAAACAGTAACAGTGACATATTTTGCCTCAAGGAAAGGTTTTTTGTTGGGTTTTTTTTTTTAATGCATGCTCCATGTGCTCTATCCACAAAGAATGGGAAAAGAGTACTTTGGCTTTCCTAGGTCAGAGTTAGGTCAAGATCAGTAGGTGCAGAATTGCTTTAAAACCTGCACTCAAACAGTAATTATTTCTGATTTTCTGTTATGCATGTAAGTAGAATCCTGGAAGGACAACTTCAGCCAGTATCACTCAACATTTTCAGTATTGCCTTGGCTGATTAGAGGCTGGAGAACATGTTTACAAAATATGTAAATAGCAAAAGTCTGTGCAAGGGTTACTTGTAGACTGGAATAAAAGGATCAGCATTTAAAATACCTTTGAAAAGATAAGAAGTCAGAAATCTAGTAAATGAATTAATTAAATTTAAGAGAGAAACTTTCAAAGGAAAGGAGAAAAAAGATCTTTTCAATGTACAGGACAATTAGTTGAAATGGTAATAAACAAGTTAAAAAAAATATGGTAGCAATAAATGAGTGAAAAAATAACAGCCTAAGAGAAACATGATTCTGATTTTTAGCTGAAAACATTGTAGCTAGAATTAAGAAAAAATGCTTTATTTGTGTTTATAAGGCTTTATCTGGACCACCACTTCCCTATTGGCACACTTCCTTTCAAAATAAAGGTGCAGATCAATTAGTCCAAAATGGCAACAGCAAAAGAGCTTTATAAAGTAAAACCCACAGGAGACATTACATTAATTAGTAAAGATTCATCAGGGAGATAGGAAAAGATTAACTATACCTATGAAAGTCCTGCTGGGGATGGTCTAGATGTAAAGTTGACCCCTTCCTCAGAGTAAAGGCTTGAGAAGATTTTGAGACCTCTCTATTTCTGTGTTACAGGGTTTTGGGGATGGACTCAGTTCACTTTGCAGTGGCATTTGTCATGTTTTCCTTTCTCTTGCTTTCCGAGCTGGTGATTCAGGAAGCTGGGACAGGTCCAGGCATGCATTAGAGTTAATGGATGTTTACACAAGGAACAATGTCTTTGCACTTGAGGTATTCAAAACCAGATGAAATCACAAAAAGGGCTTCCCTCAGTGGTGCTGGGGGAATTTGGATGCATGTCCGTGTACTGTGAAAGCAGCCAGATCTTCCCCAACCTGCGAAAGCCACAAGTTAGGACTATTGTTTATCCATTTACCAGTCAATTAAGTGCTGAAGGTGTTACCTTGCCCACGTTGCTGCAGGTCTTGGCACACTTTTAGGACATGAGAACACCATTGTCTATGAACAGCCTCATGCACAGAGTCCAACAGTTGGTCAAGTTGTTGCCAGACTCATCTTTATTTCTGTGGAGTTACAGAGGGATGGACTGAGATGTCCACTTGCAATTCCTGCAGACCCTGTGAATGTGGCTGCTGTGTAGATGTGGTGACACTGTGCTCTGAGCTACCAGGCAGGTGGAGAAGTCATGGGCCACATGAAGTGTGTCAGGTCAAAAGTGTGGATAAGGTGAGCTGATAGGAATTGCAGGAATCACACAGTTCCAGTGTGGCCCCAGCTTGCTGCTTCTCTGTGCTCATACACATGGATTTCTTGTACAATGACCCTGATTTTTTTGAGGATGAAGGAAGGTATTTGTTGTGTCCTGGATCTGACATTTGGCTTGAAGTCCTCAGGGCAGTTTCGGGAGAAATTTTTCTTAATTATGTGTTGTGTGATGAAGACCACGTAACTCCTTAATACCTCGTTTGTGATGGTGGAGAACACAGGGTAAATGACACAAAAGAAACCCAGAACTGTGACCTTATTCTTAAATTGATCCCCATGTCTGTTGTCACAGAGTATCTTGATGGATGGACAAAAGCAGCTTTGTCCAGTTTGGTTCTGCTAAAGGAAATGCACAATATGGCATTTGTGTGGTTGCAGGAATACTAGGTTTTGATTTCTTATTTTAGTTAGCTTGATTCCTTTTTTTTAAATTAAAAAAATAGACCATCAACTAGACAAAGATAAGCATGTGACATTTTACTTTAGTGGTGCTGCATTTTCCATTGAAGTTAGTCATTTCACTAACAATGAAAATACTCACCAGTACTTGCTACATCAGTATTGAGATCAAAGTATTAATTGAATAATTTATTGCCAGACAATGCATACATTTTCAAATAAGACTTTATACCCCTCTACCTTACTTGGAGGAATGTAATAAAATGTATGGACAAAAGGTTGCAGTGGCTATTTGCCACTCAACTAATTTTTTTCAAAATTAAAAATTGCAATATCAGTTCATTAACTTATAGCTTGTTCTAATGTCAGCTGCCAGTGTGATCTTGTGTAATTCATGAATCACTGAAGAGTACAAATAGGATATATCAGGTCATTTTCTATATCTTAGAGGGTTTTCATCCCTTCAACTTTAATAATTTCTTTTTTTCATGCATAAGTCCAGGTGTCCTTGTCCTGAGCAGCCAGAAATAGCTGTTCATTGCAGACATATCTGGCTCACACTCACCCTGCTGTCTTCATGTCTCTGGCACAAATCCCTTCTCTCCCACACACAGTCCCATCATGCTCAACAGCAAACCCAAACCCTCTAGTACAAAAAAATCCCAGAGCTTTAAAAGCTTTAAAAACTACCATGCACTCTCAAAAGAGATCAAGATTCACTGAGGGTTTTGTCAATGCACCAGGCTGTTCTTACTGGAAAGGAATTTGTTTGGTGAAGTTATCTGTAAAGTTCATTTCTCAGGATAATTCCTCAGAGCTTCTCCCCATTCCCAGGGAACTGCAAATTCTCTTTCCCCTGCATAATCCTCAGTAGCTTCTGCCAATCTTTTTTCAGAAAAACGTATTTTAAATTTACTCACAGGGCCTTCCACGTCCTTTTTCCAAGGATTTTGCGTTCAGGTGCTGAGCAAAATGCCTCTGCTATTAGTGATTGCTTTTATCAACACAGTGCTATCACAGATGTATCTTTAAGTCTTATTTTCCCTCCACATACCTGATTAAGCATATAAACACATGCAGTAATTGTTCATATTCATATTGTTCACTATCCTTAGTGAAGTATTAAATAGATTGCTGTAGCACATTGAAATTTACTGTGATAAAAAAGATAAAAAGCAACAAAGATTTGTAGACAAAATTATATGTAACCTGGGGGAGACAAGAGGCCGTAGTACACAGAGGCCTGATTTACAAATCATTTTTGTGTGTCCTAGGCTAATCTTGGTTTTCAGTGTCTATCAGACTTACCTTTTACTTACAATTTTTTGAAGTTTTACCATTTACTTGCAATTTTTTCAAGTTTTACATTTTATTAATAATTTCCAGATGGGTGCCCTACAAGCCTTCAAAATCATGCTTCTTATGTACTCCACATCCCAACCCCTTCAAAATGGTAAGTGTGGTTTTGCATAAAACAGATGCTTCCCTTTAAAAAACTTTGTTACAAGAGAATAGACTTCAGGATCAAGGGAATTAGGTAAGCTGTGCAATTACCAGAAAATACATGCTCCAGTGCAACTGGAAAGCACCATCTGGGACATTTCAGACTGTAACAGTTCTGCAAAAATCTACTTGTTGAAAGAAATAGACACTGCAAGGGCATTTAATCATCTCACTTTCTTATATAAAAGGAAATCCCTGAACTCCTTTAGAATATCAGCTTTGAGTATAATTAGCCTGGTGATGATAATGTGCTTCACAGGGAGTGGTGGATTTTTTGAAAGATTTCAAGTTATGTGAAAAACACATTCATCAGCAGATGTTATTTCTTGCCGCTATCACCCAGAGGCTTCAGTAAATGGAACCGCAGTGGTAATTTCACCTTAGCTACCCTGAGAGTTATTAAAGGAAAGACACAGGATTTTTGTGTCTTTAGATGCATCAGAAAATTAAGTTGGAACCGTGTTTTTTATTTTGGACTATGATTCCTACCTGCAGAGTCCTCCTGGCCACAGGCTACATGACATTCTGTGCTACCATGTAGAGCAAACTTTAAGAGGGTTATTTTTAGTAGCTAGGGGACACAGCTAAAATACCTTTGTGTCTTCACAATGGAAATGGCATCCTATTACTCACATTGGTCAGGTGTCCGCCCAGTTCCCTCCTGCACTGTTTTGAAGGAAAATTATTTATCCTGTATTTTTTAGTTGAAAAAACCAGTCAACCAGTGTGTATCACTGGCACCGTGCTTTGCTCAGCAAGATGTAGCTGTGTTTGACTTGGCTTTTCTTCTACTGCAAAGAGAAGGACCAGTAAAATCTCTGATGCTGTATCAGGGATTCAGCATATTCATTTCAACCTTTACATTTCTCTGTCACTTGGGTAGAAGATGGTAGGTCTTGAAATTCTTATTTACCAATGGTATCTGCTTCTCTGTATTGCAACAAGAAGAGACTGTTTCTTGTGGGCCAGTTGTTCCCAACACCTGGACTCCCACCAGAGCCTTAAGTATTAAGATGGTGCTGTTTACTTTAATAGCCATGTAGTGCACAGCAGAGGCTGAGTATGTGCAGATGTTTGAAATGTGGCTGTACTGATACACTGAAGCTGATATAGCATATGTCCTTACACTGAACTGAAGGCAGACATGATCTAATGCTGATTCAAAATTAATGTGGCTATTTTGCTCTCCTAGTATGTCCCACATGCAGCTGTTTATGGCACTGGCTAACATATCACTGTGGATAGCTTATTTTGCCCACTGCATCCTGCAGACACCTGTACAAGGTATGGTGACAAGACTTCTGAGGCACATGCATCAGCCAATCTAATTTTTCACTCACAAATTGCCAATACCTTCCAGAAAAAAGTTTCTTCTTGTGACAGAAATAGTTCATGGAGTAAGTTGTGATCCTTCCACTCATGTGCCTATGCTGTCTGAAGTTGTCTGTTCTAACCCTGAACTGTGGTGATACAAGACATCTAGTAACAAAACCAAACCTAACTGATAGGTGTCAGGAGAAAAAGCATCTACCACAGACCAAAGTCATGCTGACAAGAACATTATTTTGCTCCTTCAAATTTCTAGACCCATCCCTGACGACATGAGAATCTGTTTGAAGTGTGCAGAGGATATGTATGAATATACCCCTACATTCTCTGACATCTGCATTTTAATACCTACTTTGATACAAAATTTGCTCTAAGGTGACTGAAGTAAGTTGTGATGCAGTTACCAGCACAATTTTATCACATATAATATCAGCAAGGCAATCCCAATGTACTCATTGCTTAAATCTCATTTGCCCAAAATAAACTGAAGTCTAAAACTTCTATTGCAGTATTGTGTAGTAAGGACAGTAGCTGGCATGCTGACTAATATCTTTTAGTTGTTGAACATAAAAGAGAATTTACACAACCAGCTCAGGCAGCCTGGGTCCCCCTTTTCAGGTGTGAAACATGATTCTAGATCATATGAGCAGGTATAGCAAAGGCAGCTTGCTACACAATGCCTGGCTTTGTTACAAGAGCAAGCTTGTCTTACTGGAACATGAAATTTTGCAGTCTGTATGACTTTAGTCAAACCAACAGATGTTAATCAGCTGACTTTGCTTTGTTCACATGGAGTGTCATGTGCTGCTTTTGTGGAAAAGGACTTAGAGGAGAAAGCAAAGCACAGATGTCTTGAACTCTAAGCCTTGGTACCAGATGATGAGCTACACCGGAGCTGCTTTTAGGCATGGCCCTTGCAAAATGTTCAGTAATTAATGTATCTTCCTACTGCTTATTGTACAACCATGCTGTTGAGTGCTTAGTCTCACAGCACCATTCCACCAAAACTCAAGCCCTAGACCAAAATAAATTATTGTAAACAGCAGTGGCTATTTTACTGGTGTGTATAAAACTGCATTCTTCCTTGGAAAACAGTAGATTTTAAGTAATGTTAACTGGCCTCTGTTATTCATTAGGAGTCTCTTCCTACAGTATGGATTTGGAAAAACAGCTAGAACTTTAGCTACTCAACATCACTGAAATGGAAAGAAATTTTGACTAATATTTTTGCTTGTTTTTGAAAAAAAAAAGGGAATCTCTGTGTCAGAGTAGGAGATTACAAGGTATTCCCTCTTTTTGGCAATAAGGATAATTTTCTCAAGCAAGGTAATATTTTTTTCCTGTTACTTTTTCAGGTTTTTGAATTTTGCATACAACATTTATTGCTATGTAAGAAGTGAGAGAAGAGTGAAGATTGACCTGTTCATAGGATCGTGATGCAGCACAGCACAGGAAACCATTTCAGTTCAGGGTTCAGTCACTAATTATCACAAGACTAGACTAGTCCATTGCTTGCTCACAAACAAGATTAAAAATAGGAAGAATCATGGCTGAAAAGGAAACATAGATTAAAAATGCAGTTACCACATAACTGAGAGGCCATCACTCATCAACAGCACACACGAGAGAGGGGTGAATGGCTGAGGGTATCCATTGAGATAATCAGTTAGGGTATGGTTTCCTTAGCTTTTTCCCTTTTCAGCTGTAGTGATGGTATCTGAAAAATTTGACATCAGCAGTTCTGCTGCCCCAGCATCCAAACTTTAATTACTTCTTCTTATTGAGATCTGGAATTGTTTCTGTGCAGGAAGCGCTGCATGGTCTCCAGAGAAATGGATTTTGTCTTGGGGTGTTCCATGCTCTCTTGCACAAGGAGAGTAGGTGGGAAGCAAACAGCTACAAAACAGGACATAGTGGGAGAAAATGAGTTTGTTGTGCACACAACTGAACTCACAGGGCCATGCTATCACAGTGCCAAGTCAACCTAAAAAGCTGTGTGAAGAAGTGAGAAATATTGGAAGAGTCTAATAGTCATATAACTTGAATTGACATTAGACCATGTCTGCCTTCAGTGAATCCAGGACTTACTCTGTATCAGGTGCAGTTTTTGATCCACATAAAAACGATGGGATATGTTTATCTTCAGCAGGAATGTCCAGAGGGTAGTTTGGTGCTAATAATGCCAAAGGGTTCATATCTAACATAAGAGCTCAGAGTTTGCAGGAGCAAACTGCAGGGATTCAAGTGAGTCTGTAGTGGAAGGTGTCTTGCCAGAAGGACAAATCTCAGACAGAAATTTTGTGGAGGTGGCTAGAGAGGCTCCAGAGACGCTGTCCGCAGTCTGAGCTGATCATCACAGCATGTACTGGTCTTGGCTAGGATAGAGTAGTAGGATGGAGTTAATTTTTTCATAATAGTTTGCAAGGTGCTGTGTTGTGTGCTGGAAACAGTGTGGATTATGCAGAGATGTTTTAGCTGTTGCTGAACAAATCTTATACAGAATCAAAATCTTTCCTGGTCCGCACACAGCCCTCCCCGTGTGTATGCTGGGGGTGGGCAAGAATCAAGAGGGGACACAGCTGGGACCGCTGGCCCCACTGACCATATCCCACACCAAATGTGGTTGTGCTCAGCAATAACAGATGGGAAAAGATGAGGAAGAGAGGAAAATTCAGTTATGGTCTTCCCAAGTAAACGTAACAAGTGATGGAGCCCTACTTAGGAATGACTGAATGCCTGTTTGCTGATGGGAAATAGCCAATTCCTTGTTTTGCTTTGTTGGCATACACAGCTTTTGCTTTGCCAATTTAACTGCCTTTATCTGAACCCATGGGTTTTGCACTTTAATCCTTTCAATTCTCTCCCCCAATCTGAGAGACAGCTGGGGTTGAATTGCACTCCAGGGTTAACCCACATAACCCCATGGGCTTCAGCACATCATAACCAAACACAAATCAGACTGGTTTGGTGAATTCAGGCATACTGACTCTTGAAGTTTCCTGATCAATGATCAAAACAGCTGATAAAATTTATCACTGAATTTTGTACCTCATCTTTGCTTAGGATCAGATGTGACTCTGTAGCTGCTGTCATCTGCAAAGCTAGAAAATTTCATGAGACCACTCCATTTCTATCATTCTAGATATGCTAGATTCCCAATAGAAATTGTCTCTTCTCAGCATCTTTCACCACATCACATTTACAGGGATGATTGAGTTGTCCAAAGTCTTACACACTGGTAGGAAACCCACCAGGAGAAAAAGGAGCTCACAAGCAGAATGGCAATCCTTATTTATGTCCAGGATTGTTTTACCTTTGCCTAAATGGGAGAATTTAACTGTAAATCTAAATTAGTATCCTGTTTGCCTAACTCTTGCACTGAGGAAATATTTCCAGTGTCTACTCTCCATTCACTCTATGGGCAACCAATCTTACATTTAGATGCTTAATATTAGGTAGCTTAAACCTCCCAGTAATATCTGGTAGGTTTTTTTGTTGTTGTTGTTGTTGTTTTGGTTTTTTGTTTTTTTGGTTTTTTTTTTAAAGTATAGACAGAGCAGAAATATGGACAAATATTTTTCTCAAGCACTGAAACCATCAGTGTTGAGAAAAATCGTGAGTACCATCAATGGTGCTGCTGGAACAGAGCTGATTAAAAAAAAAAAAAAAAAAAGGGGAGAGCCTTACATATCTGAGTCAAAGTGGGAGTTTCTGAGCTTTGTATAGTCAGCTCACCTGTCATGTCAAGTTTGCTTTTCTGGGTGCAAAATCCTGTTTGGAGCTCTGAAGCACCACTGGTTGACAAACACACCCATCACCAGAATCTGACACTGACATTCCACCACTGACATTCCACACCACCAGTAGAATAAAAATGCTGGTGGGATGCTACTGAGAGGCATTCTTTTGATCTAGGCTGAAGACAAAAAAGTTTTGGCTGTGCAGGCACAGTTTGTGACTAGAGAAGCACAATTATTTTTGCTATCCTTACTAAATTACCCAACAACCACAGGAGCGCATAAATCAAGTTCTTTTGTTTACATATTTACAGTATAATGTATTTGACTTGTCAAACTAACTTAATGGAAAATTAACAGGGATTGCAGCTCTTGCTGTGGCTCTGCCTCTACAGTATGAACAAGTTGGTGCAAACCATTGCAAACAGCCACTAGTCAGTTCTCATTATAGAGAGCAGACATTTAAGCTGCAGAAATCCTACATCTTGTGGTACTGTCTGGAAAGCAGAGGCCTTGATTTGTGGGACAATCCCAACAAAAAGTGAAGATTGTGGGATCTACCACTGTGCATATTATTTTAGAGTTAGTTCAGGAGAAGAATGAAAAACTGAGAAGATTAAAGTTTGCCAACCCATAAGTCTGGCTGTTTTTCTCTGTCATATATATCAAAAGAAAAAAGTCCAAGAAAAGAGAGAATATGAGGAGGCAGTTTTCTTGGCAGTTCTGTCTTGGCTTCTGCCACGTTATATTTTGAATTTTATATTGAGTTCTGTGCTAGGAGACTGCATCTATTATTCGAATTTTAATGAATATATTTTTCCTTCCTGAGAGTAAATTTTATCATCTTCATTTCCCCATCATTTATATACACTCATTTTATCAGTTTTAGAATAAAAGTAAATTAAATGTGATGTACAGACAGAGATGGATTTGATTCCCTTCTTTATGATATGCAAAGAAGGCTTGAAGATTTTGTCAGATATATTTTTTCCTCCAGTATTTTTCACATGAGTAATTTAGACCCAGTCCTATTTTTCCTGAAAATCTGCAAGAAACCTGGAAGTCATTCTGACATCTTTAAACAGACCTGAACAATGGAATTAACTGAAACCATAGGGTATTCTTTTTAAGATGACACAAATTAAACTCTCAATTTTTAATTAATAATTTGGATCAGAGAAAAAAAATACTTGAAAGAAAAAAGAATTTTTAAAAAATTCCTTCAGTTCAATACTAAAAAGAAATGCCAGGATAGCAGTAAGTGAATTTCAGTTAATTAGAAATGAATTTTGCTTCGGAGCACTTAAATGTTTTTTTTTCTACTCTGTCTTCATATTCAATCTTGTAACCATCCTAGTTAACACTAAAGTCCATGGAAAATTAATTTCCAGTCCATGCCAAAGTTAGTGGAGTATATCAAGTATAACAATCTCCGGAGCAGTAGAATTTTTTGTCCGAATTTCTCATTAGTGTTAAGATGCCTATCAACTCATTTTGGCAAGTGGAGGCATGACCGAGGTAGTGCATGCAGGTCACTGTTGCTTGAATTGCCTTCAGCCCAGCTGCACTTTTTTACTAGATCTTTTTTCCTGTTTGTTTTTTTTTCTCTTCTTTGTGTGCTATGATGCCTGGAGATTTAGCGTGAAAGATCCTACAGACGTCTGACCCTGCTTTCCCACAAAGACCACTCACATTCATAGATGCTACAATAACAATTCCTCTTTCACAACAAACCCTCCTGAAGGACTAATGAGCACAAAGAGAAAAACGAAAGCCAAGATGCCATACAATAATCATGAGAATGAATCACCAGGGGAATTAGACACAGATGTATTTCTCAGGATAAACCTGCATATTGGAAATTTGCAAAGGCAAATGCAATATTCACACACACAGAGTACAGAAGGTGAGATCTAGTGCAGCCAGACTTTCAGAGAGTTTCAGTGATGTAATCCATAGCTGTTCCTATAGCAATCTTGAATATGCAATTAATCTTTGTGGCCAGTTGCACTCTGAATCAACAGCTGCTGATGGATTAATGGAATAATTTCTCAATGGTTATTCCAAGCCATTTATCTTCTTTCTGTGCAGATTGAAAACTTAAACATTCAGATAGCTCACATACTAAACTGCATCATTCACAGACATACTGTCTCTTCTTCCTGTGGTGAAAAAAGCACCCTACATCTCACATATTACCCCAAAACACTGGGAAAAACCAGCTAACCTTGCTGGTCATTTTGATAGCTTCCCTCCAAACAGTAGCATAAGTGCATGCAGGGTAGAAGTAGATTTACCATTGAAGCTGTGTATCTTCTCAGTAATTTTCTCATTCACATACCATTCAATTTACTATTTTGAAACCTGATGTATCATGGATCTAGAAGTACAGATTTATTTCTCTCTATTGAGACTTGTTCTTATTTTAGAATTATCCTGGCAGCAACCTGCTCCATGCTGGAGCAGCTTCCTCAGACAATAATAGGAAGTGTCTCAATTTTCTGCCATGAAGATGGAAAATCTCATTCCTGAGAAGATTAATTGTTTCCTTTTTGAGCAAAGTGAGACTTCAGGGACAAGAGAAGCTTTTGGGGAGCCCTCTTCCTTTACATCTATCTAGAGAAGAAATGTCAGTTCAAGATGTACGGTGGTGGGTATGTGGGCTGGGAAAGACGATGGAGGAAGGGTTTTCTCTAACTACATCTGATGTGGTTATGCCAAAGCTATGCCAAAATTAGATTGAGAAGGAAAAAAAAGCATCTGGAAAATTGCAGCAACTTAAGGCACAGTATTTTAGTGCAAGCCCAGGGGGACAGAAGGAGTGTAGTGATATTTATCAATAGCTACAACATAGAGTTCCAACAAAAAGAGAAGAAACAAATTGCTCTCTGCCCTTGGCAGGATAATTTGCCTTTTACCTTCTGCATTTTCATATATTAGTTTGAAAAGCAGAGGACAAAAACAATCAACAACAGATGTTCCATACAATCAGTGTCGTACATGAATTCAGTTAGCATGCAAATTATCATCCCTGGGCTATTCATGAGGACTGCTGGGAAAGCAGGCAGCCTGCTTTGCAAAAATAGATAGAAGGGTCATGATTAAAATGTCTGGATTCAATCACATGTTTAATCACCACCCACTATTTTAGCTCAGCTACAATGACTGGTAGCTATTATGACAAAAATTTGAAAATGTGCATGATGCACAGTGGCACCCAGGAGCCTGATAGGTGGTCTGTGCTTGATCAGAGTGATCAAAGCTTTGTTCTGTGTTTCCCTCTGGTCCGTTTCACCAGAAGAACTTTAAATGCGCAAAATATGATTTATAGGAGGGTGTTCTATACTTTCATTTTTAGGCTAGGGTCTTATGAAATGTGTCTCAGCTTTTCAGTGAAAGTAATAAATTATTTTTCTCCCTCCTTAAAAGTAACAATGCATGACTGTGTTTTCTATTCAGAACTGGGTAATACAGGAGAATAGACACTTCTAACCTGCCTACATAGAAATCAAAGGTGAATCCCAAGAAAAATTTCAAATTCAAAAATTTAAATAAAAAGTTTATTCAAACAATTCTGAAACTTAAGAGTCAGATAAGTCATCATTGTGCCATTTTGGCACTTTCTTTGTAGTTGTGGATGGATGCCAGAAGGGAAGGGAAATGTAGTAGGAAAAATTAGAACCTCAATTTAATTTTTTAAAAAAGAAGTAGGTTAGTTAGAATTTTGGCAATGATACCTATTATTTATTCAATGAATGAAATGCAAAAAAACCCCAACAACAACAGCAAAAAGGACAACCTCTGAGGGATAGACTTTGGAAATTTTACTCACTTTGATAAGTGCTTCCGTGTTTGAAGAATTCTGCTGTTTTCTGCTCTTTTTTTAGCTCAATAATATAGCTCAAAATTAACCCAAATTAGCTTGAAAAGGAAAACTGTCAAGTGGACTGAAGACTGTTTATGTTACACTGTATATTAGGAATACCCTAAATGGCAAAACATCAAAGAAGGGGAAATTCTCTAAGGGGGTGATCTGAGGATCAGATGTAGTACAGTACTGTATTGAAAAATAAATAAAAGCAAGGGTCATTTTAAAGGACATTTTAGGACACTACCAAACTTAGAATACTCACAAATATGGGCAAGATAAGCAGAATTCCTCTAAGTGTAGAGAAATTAGCAACTGGGTCTAAAAGGATAAAATAGGCTTTGACTTGGGAATATGAATTCTATGAAAACAAAGGAGAAATATGTAGTAGCAGAAAACTGGATAGCAGAAATGTCAAAAACCAGAGCTGAAATGAGAAAAATGCTGCAGCTGGCCAGGTGAACATGGCGTTTGTGACATTGGTTATGGTCGTGGTACAGGGTTTGAAATTTGCACAAGTGGGGAGAATTGCAAGGATTCATAGTTTTGAGAAACAAATGGCATCTGAGGTGACTGCACTTCATTGGGGTTCTGTGCTGGCCTTAATCAGTTACCTCTGACCTTTGCTGCAAACCCCTTCCATAAGCAAAGGGGCAGGAGAAGTACAGTGAATTCAGTTGTCTGGGGATGAAGTGGGTGGATGGGTTTGAAGAGTTATGCCTTTCAGCCCGTGACAAACAGAACATCCAATAATTCCTGTGTCCTTTCAATGTGGCTCGAGCTATGACAAACCAGCTTCTCCCTGGAGTACCAAAACAATACCCATGTGGCTTCCATTACAGAACACAAGTGACAGAAAATTTCAAATAGAGAATAAAGAAGAGAGATGGCAAGTAAATGAATAAAGAAGCATGATACTGCCTGCTAGATGTGCTGGTACACAGCTGATGGGCTATGAAGGCAGCATTCACCCAGCTCTCCTAACAGCTCTGTTGGCAATGGGAGGCTCATGTCATTACTTAGAAATTAAAGCCTGTAGCTGAGCATTCAGATTAAGAATAAGGACAGTGCTATAACGAGAAAGGTACCATATGCCAGTGGATCAGATGCAATTTGTGTATTTTAACATTGAAACATTCTGTCCTGATTAAAGCTTAATTGGTCAAAACACTGACTCTGCAGACTTCTTGGCTACAATGAACACAAATATTTAAAATGCACAGTTCTTGATTAAAACAGTGACTGTGCACCATGACTAGCAGCATTATTGTTTAAACAAAAAGGAAAGGAATGAAAATATAGAATGCTCCCAAGTTACCCAAATAGAACTGCAGTGGTAATGGTTCTGAAGTTGGTCACTGTAAGATATATATATATATTTTCTTTATTAAAATAAAGAGAAAGTAAGCACTCAGTCATTTTGGTTTTTAAACTGGGCTTGGTTGGTCAACTGACCTTGTCACTTTTGAAAAATGCCTCCAAACCTATTTTTCATACTTTTTATCTGTCAAACAATTTCAATAATTGCCTGTATCTTCCAGTCCTGGCGAACAAAACTGAAGAAGGAATTCTCAGTTAACTGCTAGCAAATTGGTCTAGAGAAGTTTCAATAACTGGTTTTTGCTTCCTCCAGGCGTTGTTCATTTACCCACATGAGCAACCCTTCACTACTCCTGCCTTTGGTTCAGGGCATTTTGAACGACACATTCGAAGATGGAGGCAAGAGGCTAGCAGAGAAACCAACAGCTGTTACTCACAAAAGCTGATCCACTTTTCAAGTCTTTCCGTCTGTTTTCATCAAGGAGTGTGTGAGCAGCCTTTCCCACATGAGCCTAATGGCAGAACTCAGCAATTCTTCTCGCGATCCAGAAATTATGCAATCTACATTCTAATTTGAGGACTATTCATAAGAATGAGTCGTGGTATTAATTTCAGATGATGTGTGAAATTTCCCAACCTCCTTTTTCCGTAGGAATTGCTCATTTTGCAGGAGCAGGTCTCAGGTTCTGAAGTACAAAGCTCCATGGCTGTTGACCTGAAGTGTAGACATCCCTGGAGCGGCTCTCTTAGCTCTAGAATTGAGAAGTGAGTCGGCCCAGTTGTATATTTAATAAGTGAAAACCAAAAAATGTTGCAAAAGATATTTAACGGAAAAGACCTAATAGTGGGGAAATGTTTCAGCCTGCTGAGCATTGCAGCATACTGAGCCAAAGGCAGGAGGTCTCCATTACTATTGTTAGTTCTTTGATTTTGTTACATCTGAATCTGAATCGCACGCAGAACCCAAAACAAACAGAATGGCAATTGAGCTACAGGAGCAGAAAACAATTCCTCTCTTTTCTGAGTGGAGAAATCATGCTGTCAGTTTCATGAAGTACATTGAACAGACACATATTGTTGTAAATAGTGTTTTTTAGTTTGAGTAGAGGAAAAGAAATAAGTAGATGCTCATTCATGCATAATGTTGGAAAGTAGGAAAAAAAACCACTTCAGGGCTCGGGAATCTGAAAGTACATCTTAAAATGCATTTTAAAAAAGAATTTAAAATAAAAGAAGATGTTAACGCATATTCCATTGTTATGTTAAAGTGGCAACAACTCATGTAAAAGAGTAAGCAGTAAGTTTTTAACAGGAACCAATGGATTGTAAAGTTTTTGGGTAACTGTTTTATCCACAAAAGTGCACACCTCCCAAACACGAACCTTTGCAGACAGGAACTTTCTGTAAAAGTCATGTTTGAAAACTGCTGAACAAAAAATCTTTGCTGTGAGAGGCTGCCATCTGTTTATTATATTAAACATACAGATCTTTGTGCTTTTATTAGAAGAGTTTTTTCCTTTAACACGGCAGACAGAGGAGCTTACACGCACAGCAAACCTTTTTACTGCAAAAATGTGGACAGGCTGTAGTGTAGAAATGGCATGAAATTTGGGGAAGATTACATATTCTGTCTTTGGGTGCTGCTCAAGAAATACAACTTATATTTGCTTCATTCCTGTAGCAGTGCATGTAAAAATCACTTGTCAGAGAGCACAAGGGATTTTTCTCTTAGCTCAGGTACTTTTATTCTGCTAGCAGACCCCACCAATCTGAGAAATTCGAAAGAAACTCCATTGCTAAAGATTATTTTTAGCATTACATACATATGCCTGTGTGAAACCTTCTAGAGGTGTTGATATCCATGCAATGGGAAATCATTCCTTATGGAGCTGACCAACTGATGTGCCACAGCTGGACTGGAAGTGAACTTGGGACCATCTTGTTCACTCAGTCATGGACTTCAACACTTCACTAAACAAATGGCATTTTAATTGAGGTCTGATATCAGAGATTTGTGAACTGTAACCAGATCCAATCACTAATAAACATAGGTCTTGAACAGTATTCCTTAAAGAGATATTCTGCAAGTAGTACATTTCAATCATTAAAGCTTTAAATTATCTATAGTGACTGTTTCCCCAGTAACAATACAAACCATAATAATGTGAGCAGCTTTTCAAAAGATTTTTTAAAGGCACTACATTGTCTCAAATGTTTCCTACTATTGCATTCTTATGGGTGTTTGCTAGCTGTGATATAGGTATGAAATCTGTACCAAGAAGAAAAGCTTTGTATCTTGGAAAAGAAAAGAAAGAAGGAAGAATAAAGGTGCAGAAGAGAGAAGAATGAAGACAGGAAAAAGGAAGAAAGGGGAGAGGAGAGGAGAGGAGAGGAGAGGAG
>VZSR01001685.1:24485304-24673948 GCA_013398615.1 Brachypodius melanocephalos
AGAAGTGTTACATACCACTATTTGCAAGGGATAATTCTGGGCTAACTGATGACAGTATATTGAATGTGGATTTAAGGCCAAATGCTCTGTTGAAGGAAATGGACAAAAACTTCTTTGATGTCACTAGAGCATTAATCACTTCAATTTGCAGAGGGAACAGGACCGTGTCTCAGGTGGTTCTTTGAACAATTCACATGTGACATGGATTATGAAAGGGAATTAAAATTCTTGAATACAGCAACCATTTTAATTCATATCCTCCTAACATTTAAGAACATATAAAAGCTGCCCCATGGAGAAACAGGACTATCTAGTTCTATATCCCCATTTAATATTTTACACTGTGTTCAAGGGACAATATGAGCATTCACTGTGATTTGTTTACTAGAAGACTTGTATTTCCACTATGACTTTTGAAAGATCTTCCTATCAATGGATCTTTACACTGTTCAGTGATTTTTAGCATGTTGTGGTGTATTTCAGAGTCATCTCACATCTTCTTTCTTGCTTTAGACCACCAAATCCCAGGCACTGAGGTGTGTTTTACTTGAGAAGCATAATGTTGTTAGAGATGAGTCATGGCACTGAGCCCAAGCTAATATGTCTAGTAAACACAAAAGGTATTACCAAAGCCCTCTTAAAATCCAGTTTTCAGCTGCAGATGCTGACTTGGGCCTTGAATTTTGTTGTTGCCTATTCTGCATCCAGCAGCTGGAGCAGCCATAAGCAAACACAGAGCATGGGGTCAGAGCTCCTGTCAGCTGATGAAAACCATTGCTGAAAATCAATTCAGCTGAGAGCATCTCTCTGGCTCTTTGCAGCAGCTGCTCCCTCATCACTTTGCAGGAGCAAAGACCCAACCATGCACATTCTTTAGTCTTCACTGCAATGTCCAAGGATGCCTACATTCTTGTCAGCTCAGTGGAGGGTACATTATTCAAATTGTTTTCTTATTCACAGAAGATGAAAAGAAAACCCACATTTCTCTTTCCATGTTCACATTGCAGAAACTTAATAAGTTGAAGAAGCTTTTGCATTCACCTACTGCCATGATACCAAAAATTGTCTGTATTTTCACAAGTCTGATTTGCTGTTTGCTGTATATCTCAGCTATCTCATTGGTATCATGTCTGCTGCATTGCTCTTGTAGAGCATCACGTGTTTGTCATCTTTCTCTTTTCCTTCCTCCCTCTTTCAAGTGACTTGGGCAGGCTCCTTTCAGCAGGTGTAATCTGTTAACAAGACAGAAATGTCATTTGGAAGCAGAGCTCCCCTCCAGCTATGTATCTATCATACCAAATCCAAAAAACAGCGTGTAATTAGCACTCTGCTTGGTCTCACCTGCCCTCCTGACTATCCATATATTATATATGAACCAGAACCCACCTTCCATCACCAGCTTTAAATCCTAGGAGCATATAAGGTATGTATGTTTTTCAGGTAACACAAAGCCCTCTGAACCCAGCACAAGTTTCTTCAAGATCCACTGCACAATGTTACGATTACCCAAACAAGACTAGCTTAGTGGTTGCTATTTTAAACTGGCTATTTATGTTTTAGAAGTATTTATAAGAAAGTTATCAACTCCGAAGTGCTTGAAAATCCTGGCTTCTTTCAGACTCAAATTGATTATGTGGCAGAAGTTCAAAATTTATGATGCAAAATCCCAAGAGTTTTATAAACAGATAACTGATGATTCCTTCATCTGTTTATTCTTGTTTTCTCAGGGATAGGCTTTGAGTAAATCTCTGAGAGAGTCTTCAAAACCAGAAAGGTTTAAAAGAAACCGTTTCTTTTAAATAAAAGTTGTGTGTTTCAAATAATTATCTGATCTAGGAGTAGGACACTGTAAAAAGGAACACAGGCTGTCAAGAAGACAAAAATTGATAACTGAATAGCAAAAACACTGGCTGAACTGATTTTGAATGGGGAAGAAGTTGATTAATCTGATTATCGGTTTTCACTCATTAAAAATTGATTATTTATGCATTTAGAGTATTCTTACTTTAAGTAACGGCAGTTTAAATATGAGAACTATTCATTTAGTTGAAAACTGTAACTAAGTGTTTTTTCCAGTACACAGAGCCTCTGGTTTCTATTCTTTTAAATATAAGGGAGCTCTTTCCAGTTTTGTTGCACATTGAAACATATGTCAAAATCTTGTATCATCCCTTTTCGATTTTCTGCAAAATAGATACTTTCAATTACAGGTCCTCAAAATACTGCAAAGAAAAAAGTCATTTATTGGTGATAGGGTTTTTGTATCTCAAGTAATAAGACACTGTTCAAGGGAACAATGTGATTCCATTTCCTCTGGTTGCCTATTGCATTTCTTTAGTTGGCCATGTCTTTCTTCACATCACAGAGTCATCATCATCATCATCAAATGATTTAGAATGGGACCTTAAAGATCTAGTTTTAACCCCTCTTCCGTAAGCAGGGCCACCTTTCACTAGACCTGGTTTCTCTAAGCCCCATCCAGCCTGGCCTTGGACACTTCCAGGGATGGAGAATCAACAGCTTCTCTCAAACAGCAACCTGTTTGGGTGCCTCATCAACCTCACAATAAAGAAATTCTTCCTCATTCCTCCTCTAGATCTACTATCTTTCAGTTTGAAGCCATTGACCCTTGTTTTATCACTACTCACCCTTGTAAAAAGTCTCTTTCCATCTTTTTACCTATTTGAATATTTATCCTTTTTATGGTACAGTTAGAGGTACACTACTTCTTTTTAAAGTTTTAAAATGTGTGATGATGTATTTTCAAGAGGGTTTTAGCTGGAAAACATTCAGTGCTTGGCCTGTTACAAGCTTCTTCCTCAGCTCCCCTTAATCTGGAGACTGCAGGGCAATGTGCATCTTAAAGATGCATTTTTATGATGTGCTAAATCAGCATTTGCAAATGGAGCCTTTACTCTGTACCTGCAGTACAGAAAGATCCTGGTGGAGCACTGCAGATGGTTTACATCACCCCTCCGTGGACAGCAGCACCTTCTTGCCACAAAACAGGAATGTGATATCTGCTTGGCACTCCCAAGTCTGTCTCATCTGATTGTCCATGGTGTGTCCATCAATCTCCCTTTTGCTTGCCAGTCCAAACATCAACTTGAATAGTTTGGATGTGGCAGAAAGACAGTTTGCAGCAAATTTAATCTGCGAGTAGAAACAGGACAGTGAACAAGTAAATAGGGAAATACAGATCCACATGGATAGATGCTTCTCAGCAGATTGTTTTGGTTCATCATGCCTTGTCAGGTACAGCCAGGGACACTGCTGGGCAATTGGCTGAGCACATGCACACAGCTTTTCAGCAAAGCAATGATTTCACTGAACAGCAAGGACACAGGCACACAGCAACCTTCCCTCTGCACCACTGCATATGGGGCCAGGACTGGGGCAAAAGAGAAAATGGTGGCTTAAGGTGCTGCTTTCAGCATCTTAGGTTTGGCTCTGATAGGAATGTCTTGCTAATATCCATACTGGTATCTCGTTTGAGTGCAGACACATTTAGACTGAGATATATGCAAGTATACAGCTACAACTCTACCTGAGGAACACATCACCAGAGCAGATCATACCCCTAATCTAATGGCCAGCAAAATTCCAAAGTGCACAGGCAACCTAATTGAGGTACTTTTGAAATAATCTACAAAAGGCGGCATTGTCACTAACCTTGTTCTTTTGTGTGACCAAGATATACAAAGTCAGTCTGTACTGAGCAAAAATAAAGGTGCCTGTGTAGCTTCTTGCACTGAGAGACTCCCTGAATCATTTAGGTTAGAAAATAACTTTAACTGCAAAGCCAACACCACAAAGTTGACCAAAAGAAGTGATGGAATGACCAAACATCTTTCTCCAGAAGCTGTCTGTAGTGTCTATAGTGCAGCTGGAGATCACAATAGTGAAAATAAGGGTTGCAATTTTACCATGCTTCCCTTCTAGTAATACAGATATTATTCCTCATTGACCTACCCAAATCCCTAATGTGTTTATCCCACATGTGGTGGGACTAACACAGACTGGAAAAGAGTTGGACAACAATTTGCAACTGTTGCACATCGAGAGCTAAAGTGAAAAATATCTTTTGACAATAACAATTTAAGCTCAACTGGTGTGATTTTTTTCATGTATGGAATACTAAATTTTAACTGCTAGAGGTGCTGAGATGGAGAAGGTAGCACGTCACAACTCAAAAAGTTGTATTTAAATTATTTCCAACTCCACACCATGGTTACTTGTTTTGCATGGAGTCTCCTTTTATTAACTTTTATTGAGAGAAAATAATTTTCATTCTGATTGTGCTTAGGTAGACATGTTCTGAGCACAAGAAAAATCTCTTCTCAAAGCCAAGCTTTCTAAATTTGAGAGTGCTCAGATCTAGGGATTTGACTTTCTGCCCACTTCTACGGTATACAGTAGTATTTATCTGCAAAAGGTTTTTGCCAAACTTCTTCTACACTATTTTTACCCATAAAGAAAAGATTCTGTGTTTTAGAAGCAGCATTTTCCACAAGTTTTTCCATCTGAGATGTAAAAGATTGACTGAAAAAGAAGCATCACACAAGCTATATAATAAAGAATATTGCTTTCTTCAGAGAAGGAACTGTCATACATAAGGCTGCTCTGGGAGTCAAAAGCGATAATTTCCTACATAAAATAAGAAAATTTCCTCCTTAGTTACTTCATGTTCTTACCCACTGTTGTCTCTCCAGTGCTACTGGAAATATCTCACTGGGCACTGTGGTGCTAGAGAACAGCCTCCTCTTCCTAAAATACATCCTGGATCACTTTGAAGTGCACCCTGCAATCAAAAATAGACATGCTTTACTCTGTGCTTGTACATTTTTTTCCATTTAAAAGCAAAAATGTTGCTACATGTAAGCATGCTCAAATTCAGAGACCAAAAAGCCTGGCTCGTGTTGTGAGAACCCTTAAGGTAAATAGTTGCTATTTTTAAACAGACCTCGCCTTCATAGAGGCTGACGAATTCCCAAAGAAAACTCATTAAAAACTCTGCCAAAGTCTTTCAGAGACCTCTATCTGCTTCCTGAATCATCTCAGACTCTGCTAACACCCAGGGCAATATCTACCTCTCTAGCAGATTTGCAAAAAGCATCACTCCTTGGCTTATTCACTGCTGATCACGAGATTGAGTATCAAAAATAAGAGACTGCTCCAACAGCCATTAACTCTGTGTTCTGATACCTAAACACCAGAAAAGTGAGTTTGACTTTCATGTAGCTCAAAAGTTTAGAAATCTCTGAGTTAAGCCATTTAAAAATGCTCTGAGTAGGCGAGGCAGAATTCACTGGCTACACATAAAAACCATAACTAGTAAAATTGAACAGCCCTTTGTCTTCTCTCCACAGATTCTGCCATTTCCATTCCACAGAGCTGTAGACCAACAGTACAGCAGTTGGCCAACAAAGAGATCTTTGGTAGTATGGATGTAGGAAAAAACATCAAAACCTATATTAATAATCCTGTTTGTTTCAGCTCATTTCCTCTGGGGTCAGAAGTCAGTAAGAGATCCAAGGACCTGGCTTTAGAGAGCCTTTAAAGGTTTAAAGGTTCTCCAAATTTCTTTAATTGGGTCAACTTCATTCTTTTTTCAGTCAGAAAGAAACCAAATGAAAGCAGAACATGGGAATGGCTAGAGACCAACGTAGAAACAATGGACTGGAGATGACAGAGGCATGAATTTCAAAATAGAGATGGTGAAAGACTTAACTTCTTTTAATTGGCCCCACTGTGCCAAAAGAAAAAAAATAAAACCAAAACTCTAAAATCCCCCTGTAACACAACCATAAAACCCCACCCCAAACACCAAAGGCTGAAAGAAGCTACTGGAATAAATGAGGTGTGAGAGGTAAGTTCCTGACAATATTTTAGGTTCAAATTTTCTGCTCATATAGCTAAAGCTTATTACACCACACATCTGTCTTTGGGTAATGGGGAACATAAAGTATACATTGAATACTAACAGAGCCAGGTCAGTTTATTTGCAATATTATTTGAGACTGCTCTTGCTCAAAAGGAAATGTTAGTGATTACCTGTCCTGCAAGTTTTATCCTTTCTTCCTTTTCTCTTTAAAATGAATGCACGTTAAAGGTTTGTCTTCCAAATTCTTTAATATTATCATATTAAAAAAAAAAAAAGTTAAGAAATTTATAATCTCTACTACTCTGAATATTAAACCATGTGATATTTATTACCTGATATATTTGTTATTCTGTCCATCTGCTCTTGCACATATATACTAGCCATAAAAATAATGTAAATTCTCCAAGGTGAATGGAAGATTTTAAAACCTGCTTACTCTCATACACATTAAAAAAATTTTCCTTTCCAAGTTGCAAATATAAAATACTACTTAAAATGCATTCTGCAAAAACGCAACTGGCAAGGTGGCAACGACAAACAGAATGAAGTGGGGAAAAAGGTTACAATGAGATTAAATATTGCATAAGAAAAAGGCAGGGGGAAAAGTATTTCTAAGTGCCAAAATACCTGCCAAGTAACAGGCTATTCTTCAGCTGTGTTGAATTTGAACAGTTTCCCATTGTATCACATCATCCATTTTTGGGCCACCTATAAGTTTCAAGCTGGCTTGTTAAAGTAAAGCACATAACAACAACTCAGTAAAATAGAGTAATTCCCCAGAATAATTTTCAGTTTCTTCCCTCTTCTTTTCCCCTTGCTGCACTCCTTTAGAAAACAAGGAAATGAAATAAATTTAGAGCCATGCTTTCCAGCGGAACGCTTAGCAATGAATATCAGGGTTTTAAGACCTGTCAACTGCATTTCTTTTTTTAGGTTCACCAAATTATATTTACTGCAGTAGTTGCAATAGTTGCCATTAGAAGCCAAAAAAAATAAAAGGTGGTAGAATCAGATTGCAGACCATTAAGCCCATGGGCTTTTAAGGGTGGTCTGCATGGAGGGTTGAAGGCCGAAATATTATGAAGGCCAAAATATTACTAGCAAAAGTTCATATCTTTTACTGTTGTTGATAATTGAAATTGTCATTCAATATTTATTGTGGACAAAAGGATTATTTCTATGGCTTGCTCGTGCTGTACCTTTCTACCTTGTTTGAGTCCTTATGTATTACCATAGTGATGGCAGTGGAAAGTGTGGACTATTTTCAGTTCCAAAGGCCATGGATTGCAGGTGATTCACCAAAGCATTGAAGAAGATTAAATGCTGAGAATCATGCAAATGGGAAAATAAAGGAGAAGATTCCCTTGTTCAGAGCTTTTAACTAGCTCTCCTTTAATAGATATTCACCTGATTGTTGTTCTGTGCAGGTACAGGGCTTTTTGAGAGATTTGGCTGCACCGTGCTAGAAGCTTCAGGGAGGTGTCATTCTGGGTTCAGTCTGTAACAACAGGGCTGTAGGGCAAACTGGGCCAAACTGGAAAAGCCCCAGTGGGAGGGAATGGGGTCCTACACCAACATCACAAATACTGCAGCTCCTGAGGGAGGCATGACTGCATGACAGAGGCTCAGCTCAGAGCCAACAAAGAAAGATTTCACACACATTTGGGGTGTGCATTGAAGAGGGAACTGATGCTCAGTTCTGCTGCTGTGATCTTCCAGCTGAACAGCCTGGATGCAGGTTGTTCCTAGATAGCTCCCAACCTACCCAGCTATTATCCATCTGGAATTTAATACATGCCTGAGTGAGAGATGAGTTTCCAGTAGGGATTTCAAAGAGCAGAAAGGTTACAAGGCTTGAAGAGAGTTTCAAGGTATGGAGTCTGGCACTGGCTCTCTGGTTCATTGCTCCTTGTACCTCCAGCACAAATACAGACAAGCCTGGAAAAAGGACATGGAGAGTTTTTTGTCAGATAAAGCAAAGATGTATGTCAGCAGATGAGTGTGGCTGTCTTTTTAACAGCAGCTCCTGGCTACTGTTCCACCAGCCCTGTACTGAAATTGCTCACAGCCTCTGCACTTCAGCGGCATTTCCTGAGCAGCAGAAACTCAGCAGAGCTAACCTTCAAACATACTTGTCCCAGCACGGGAACACAAAAAAGATGCAAAAGAATTGGCATCAAGTGAAAAGGGACAGTTGTCCACTCTAGAAAATACTAACTTTGGGAGTTACAATCTTTGCAAGGTGTTGCAAATCCAGTGGCACATCTTGGCTTTAGTATTGCAGTCTCAACTGAGCCAGTGTCTTTAGGGAAAAAAAAAAAAAAATCAAACACTCCCAAACTTATATAACTTTTGATGGCTGAATAATTGCAAACGTTTTTTGAGCCAAGAGGAATCATAATGGAGCAAGTAACTGCCTGGTTACTAATAGTTTTCCTTTTTTTTTTTTCCCCCAACTTTTTTGTTTTGATTTGGGTTTTTTTTTCCAACCACAGCCTTTGGAAGTGTTAGCATGGCAAGTGGCATGTGTAAGAGACACCAACCAAAGGGAGTAAAGCAAAGTCATACCTATGCAATTTTTCACAATATTGAAATGAAATATTCTAAGCATTTTAAGCATTAAATTTATTTTTGTCCAAGGTATAACTATTTCATACAACTTTGTGGCTGTAACCAGTCTGCATAAAGTCTTCTATTGCTGTGCCTTACATTAAAATTTTAGATGGTTGTTCCTTTCTTTCCTCAACTTATGGGAGGTTTCCTGTAGCTGATGAAAGCGTTCAAAGACTTAAAGAGCAGAAAAGCATCACTGACAATGCATAATTGTCCCATTTACAAAAGCAGTGTAATAAGGTCACACCTGTTTGGGAGAGCATGAACTTAATGCCCCACATTCTGATTTCCTAGCTCCAAAAATGGATCTGCAAATATTACACCCAAATTATTGGGAGTTCACTAGATTGTTGTATGTGTATTAATGTCAAAAAAGCAAAGTTAAATAAGTACTTGAATTCCATATTTGCTCCATTGTCTGATTTACTAATGAGATATTTATCATTTAAAACAGCATATATTTTCTGGAATGTTGCCATTTCTTTTCCTTTACTTACTTGGTTGGACCAGGAGAAACAAGAGCTTTGGGTTCAGATTGGGAAACAATGATGGTGTCTGTCCAGCGTAGGTTAATCCACTTTTAGAAGAAAATCTCCTTCTCTATGTAAACTTAAAAGAAAGCTACAGGGTATTGAAAAAAAGCATCTTTTTCAAATTATCAAAAGATATTTTCCTGTACTGTTTTTTATTTCATGAAACCAT
Source organism: Brachypodius melanocephalos (assembly GCA_013398615.1). NCBI lineage: Eukaryota > Metazoa > Chordata > Aves > Passeriformes > Pycnonotidae > Brachypodius > Brachypodius melanocephalos. Next base: position 24,494,504 of record VZSR01001685.1, read on the forward strand.
GATGTAACAATGACAGGATTTTGTCAATTTAAATTTTTATTTTAAATACAGTACTTTTATGAATAATATGCAATTGTTTGGGGAAAAAAGTTAAGGAAAAAAGTACACTATTTTTTTACTAAAGCCATAAAAAATAATGTAGTTTCTGCATTTCATTTAAAGTTATTGTGTAAATTGAAACACTCTGGGAAATTCTTATTTATAATACCTTAAATGCTTATTAGTCATCCTTCTACAAAACACTGGGGTGGAGGCCAGGTAGTTTCAATATTTTCCATATTTGAATATTGCCATGAGAGTTCAGGGCTGAGATCTTAATTTATGGAACTTTGTGGAGAAAGGCAATTTTCCAAAATATGAATATAAATTCCAATTTAACAACTGGCGACTCAGCAATGCAGACTGTATTAACAATATACAAAGCAGAGTAATCTGAGGAAAAATGTAATAGGCTTTAAATTACCAATTCTTGTCAAGGCAGTGTGAGCTTTATACTAAGACAAAACTAGAACTCTTATATTTTAGATAGTGAATATCAATTTACATAGTTTTACTTGGTTCTGCCTTTCAGAAGTAGTATCACCAGTTTGGGATAAGATTAATATCCATGCAGCCATTTGATTTCAAGACTTTGCTATAGGCAAGTAACTATTTAATACTAAATTAAACAGGATTATTTTGGGAATATGAATTATAGCATGTGGGGTCAAGAGCAAGAGAATGTGAATCTGAACCCTGCTTTTGGAGTGAGAAGTCAGAAAGAAAATGTAATCAGGAGTTTTGGTACAAAGCATTAATACCTCAACAGTTTTTAAAACAGCAAACGCGGGTTTTAATTCTTGGATGGACTTTGCCTGCTATGTTAAAGCAATTTACCCCCACGCACCATGCTCTATATTGTCACTTGATGCATCCTTATTACTTCTCCAGGTATTAAAGCGGTACGATATGTTTTCATTTCATTAATCTTCTCTCAGGGGGCAGTGATGAGTTCATCCAACTCTCTATTCTCAAGACTGAAAATTCTTTTCAATTAAAAAATCATCTCCACAGATGGTACCGGCATTAGCAGCAGCCCATTCTGTCTACAACAACAAATATTGAGATATTTCAGGAATTAGCCTATAAATCACTGGACACGGAATGATCTGCAGGATAAGAAAAAAAAAAATAAAGGAGAAAAAAAGGGCTACCAAAAGTTAAGATGATGAGAATCTGGGCCATATGGTTTATTGTCTCTTCGATGTATCAATTTCATCACTGTGTCTGGAGAATTTAATTGCATGTTAAGGTGAAATATAGTGAAAAATTTAACAAAGCTATTAACTATAAATATGTTATCCAAAACATTAGGATCATAAAGGTGATAATAGAAATGGTTTAAAGTCAGGGAAAATTCTCTGTTAAAGGGGATTAAAGAGGCCATTTATTGAATAGGATGGATTTCTTCCAACCCCCTATGTGCAGAAAGCATGCAATGCGTGAATAATTCATCCAGAAATTCTATCGTGAAGTTGTATCAGTTTCCACAGTAAAACCTGGCTGTGGAGGAGGAAAATACATCAACATCTGTGACAGGCCCTATGAAGAGACAGTTGCAAAGCCTTTCAGGCACCAGGAGCAAACCAAAATATAATAAATTCACCGAGTGTCAAATTTGTGTCGGCTGAGTAATGACACCATATGTCTGGGCTGCCGTGTCACTGCGGGCTGCCCCCCAAAGCAGCCCCCGCGCCTCCCCTTCTCACCGAGCCCCTTCCCGACCCCCCCACGGCTTTATGAAGTGTGCTGAGGCAGGGGAAGTGCTCCAGCTACCGTTTTCCACCCCGAAGATGGATAGAGATCCGCTTGATAAATACGACGGCTGGCCGGTCTTTTAAAGCAGAGCTCAGCCGCGTCTCTTGATCCCCGCCCCGAGCTGGGTGAAATGGTCACACCAGCGCAACGCCGCCTCTCTAATTTATCGTCTGATGAAACAGAGGCATCCAGTCCCACAAAGATGGTTAGCATTCCAGGCTTCTCCCAGCCCGAGGGGCATGAAACAAAGCTGAAAACCTGCAGTCAGGGCCGGCTGACCAGGCTGGTGGCAAAGCATCGCTCCCCTGCAGGAGAGGCTCTTTGCTTGGATGTAGTGATCATCCCTGCAGTGAATAAAGCCAATAAATTCTGGTCTGCTGCTTGTGCCCCCAAAAAAGGTGCTGACTGAACTGTTCCTACTGTCTGATCCCTGCTGGCAACTGCTAGACAAATAAAACAGGGGAAAGGAAAGGGGCAGGGGGATGGAGGAACTGCATTTTATGTGTTAAATTCAGTTTGTTCTACTTCGAAAAACCGGGACAAAGAGACAAGTCTTGATAGTTCCTTGAACTATCAGGGAACTATCCCTTGATAGTTACTTGAACCTGTCAGTGGTCTGACAGGTGAGACCACTCCAGATGACATATTTGACTCAAATCCCTGGAAAAGCACCTCAACTTCTCTCCAAGTTCTGCTTTAAAACCTCAGTTGCCTCACAAGCTACCAGCTTGCATTTTGTTTTAGAAAGCTCTAGTCTTGCCATAAAGAACCGCTCCACTTCTAATGTTGTGATTGCTCTTCCTTTTCCCACATCCAGCTTTCTCTCACTAGTAGCTTTTGCAAATTTGTTTTTCACAGAACCCATTTTAAGACCTGGAAGTAAACATTTTTGTGATTATCATGGAATGATCCACAGAAAATAAAGAACATTTTTTTGTGGAACTATTAGCTTATTACATGGGCTGATGAGAGAGCTAGTTGTGAGCTCTTACAAAATATCAAGAAGTCTCACTCTCTCTTGCAAAACAGAAGAATACCAAATAAACAAAAATGTGAGATCAATTAGAATCGAACTTTTAAAATTTCATCGAAATCAAAGAAGTGTGAACCTATGCAGTAGGGAAGAAAAAACTAGTAGAAAATTTTGTTGCCCAGCAAAATTTTGTATTTTTTTAATGTTGTTCAGTGAAAATAATCCATAAATCCCTAAATACACTTGCTCCAAAGAAAAGGAAACAAAGTCAGTAGGAAAAAGCAAAAAAGAAATACCTGCTAGAACAAGTGAACTCCAGTGTGAGTTGTTCAGTTACAGACATCTCTCTGTCATCATTGCTTTTATGAACACTGGAATCAATGACAAGTCTGTCAATAAAAGGAGGGGAAAATGAAACCATGTCTTTAAAATAGAGGGAAAATATATCATGTATGTATATCTACAATTGTATAGATATATCTGCCGGCTGTCAAGCCAACATGAACACGGAAAATGGAAACCAGAATGTCCTCTAAAGAGGTCACTGGAATGAACAAAGTCATATACCAAAATTGTTTTGGCTTGTGGTTTTTTCCCATTTAGCAAAGAACTAAATATGTCTGAAAAACTTTGGTTTTTGGCAAAAAAAAACACCTCCAAAGCAAAACACAACAGCAACAATAACAATATAATATTATAATATATGTGATATTTGGTTGAAGACAAACTTGCAATTTTTCAAGGAGCAACATTTTGGACAAAATTAGGCTCTCGCTGGTTATTGAAGGGCTGGAAGGTTGCTGTTTGCTTTTGTTAACTGACTTTTTTTGTGACTGCTTGGAGAGTAATAAAGTTACTGTGAAAATTTTGCCCTGACTTTCTTATTTAATAATTAAATGCATGGAATTTTTGTCAAGATCTTCTGGGAGACAGGACATGGAAAGGTATGGTTAGTGAACTCTAGCAAGTTAAAAACCTTTTGTGATGTAATGGGCACTTCCAAGAACATACCTCTTAGAAATATAAGTAAATGGCAGGTTGAGAAGTGAAAGAGTAAAAAGAGTGTCTTTTATAATCTCATTTTCACAGAACAGTAGTATGGGTATGTAAAAAGACAGAGATCAGATTTTGTCACACCAATTTGAATTATTCCAGGTGAAGCATCAGGGATCTCTATAGACCTAAAGAATCAACAAATTTGACTTATCTAAATCCTTGTGTCCATGAGTCTTGACTATGAAAATAGACATAGTAGCAGTTTTAAATACTGATAACTAATGTTTCAGCTTGAACTAATTTAATGCTTGATAATTTTAGGTTTGACAGCAAAAGCAGTATTTTTTCTCAGATTCTTGATGTGTCTTCTGCAAGCCTCACTCACATTTACCTGGTACTTTCCTAACTTCTTGATCTACGTTTTCCTCTTTGGTTCCCACTTCGATTTCTTTAAGAATTTTCTCATTTTCTCTCTCAGTGCTCCTGTTCACACTGAGAAGATGAAGATTAGCCTGATGCTCCTGGACCACCTCTCTCTCTTCTGTCTTCTCCTTTGCTTGGTTTCCAGAGAAGTCTCAAAAGCAAAGAAACCATCAAAGTTCATTTGGTGTCTCTAGCACTGGGGTTCTGAACATGGCAGAAGACTTCAAAGTGGCACAGGATGCATTTCAAATAAGTAGCAAAAACTGAAGGAAAAGCAATGCTATCACCTATCTGTAAAGCCTTTCAAACGAGACAAATAGAGAGCTTCTCTTCTAAACTGTTTGGTTTGGTTTTTTGTTGGGTTTTTTTTTTTTTTTTTTTTTTTTAAACATAGTTATGAAACATAGCTGGTATAAGGGAACCCACTGCTCTTTGAAAAGTAGTAACAGTTGGCGATATATGGGGAAATGTATCTGTGAAAGTGACCTTTACCCCTGAAGCAGAGTGCTCTTTGATGCATAAATCTTACGGAAAGACAAGCGTAAGAGGCTCTGGCTGCTGATTAATCTCTTTTTTTCAGCAATAGCGGGACCAGACAGTAAAATAAAAGCTTGAGAGATGGTTCCTTAAAAGGTTCTAAAACGTCCTTTGAAGAGAAGAGTCCCCTCAAAAGGAAACCTCAGGTTATTGACTGACAGGCTCACTATGCTATATTTAGTCAAGGAAAATAGCTAACAGATCCACAACATTTGTACATATTTTTTTCTTAGAACAGATGTATTCTGAACTCCCCCCGTTACAACAGCAGGCTGATTTGATCCTTCTCAACTGTTTCAGGGTTTTATACAGTTACAGAGTACTAGGAGAAATCATGGGAATTTTACAGTGCTGAGATGAAGCTGTGTGAAAGTGCCTATGCATCTCCACAAATATTCCAAAACTCAGAATCTCAGGAGACTCATTTTGCACTTAAAACTGACACGTGAAATTTTGTGAGCATGAGATTTTGAGCAAAAGTGATCCATTTTCTTCAGTGAGTTTCATACAAAGAAAATCCACTGCTCACATCCTAGTGGCCCCACGAGCAGATCATCTAATTTAGGAAGGCTCTTAACTGCTGCATCCCCAAACTTTGTGTAATAAATTCGATGCAGCAGCACCTTTCTGGGAACTGTAAAATATACTTTTCTCCCTGTCAAATTTCTCACAGGCTTTCAGAGCTGTTGCAGTCAGCATTTCTTGTGCATTTTGACAGAGTTGGGACTTTTATAAATGCAAATACGTCTGCAAATACAGAGTTGATGGCAGGACTAGGGACTTTGGCATTAGCCGAGGTTCACCTTGCCTGAATGCCTGTTCTGAGATGGAAGTTTACATAAATACTCAAGAAAACAAATGAAAATACCAGTAAGCTGAAGGTCAGATTTTTTTCTTTGCTTGGCACTAAATTAAATGAGTATGGAAATATAATTGTAGTGGAATGTATTATACAGTCATTTCTAGTGAAATATAAGAGCTGGTTATATAAGTCAAGTAAATGGAAGAAGTTAGTAGCCTGGAGCAAAGAAGGGCTTAATCCAGCCAGAGAGGCTTTAGACCTCTGATGCCACAGATGCTTTTCCAGGCAGTATCTTCCACCTAAAGAAATTATGCAAACGGAATGTGAAAATGTTGTCAAAACAAACACAATTTCAATCTCTCCAATAACTATAAACACTCAGATCAAGTCTGTCTTTTTAGACCATTTATACCCCCTCCTAAGAACATGAGGCAAAAGGATATACTGAATTTGTAATGTAGCTTGGACAACCAAGGGAGGATTGAGCGTTGCAGCACATGATAACAACATCTGGTAGAAGAAGAGGGAAACTTTCCTGGTATTCAGATATGACATGCTAAAGTTACTAGTATTTCTCTTTGAATGCAATTCCAAATCTGCATAACTTTTTTTGGGGATAATATGTTTTTGAGGAAACCGCACACTTAAAAAGGGCAAAAAAAAAAAAAAAAAAAAGGAGAAAGAAAAAGGGAAGAGGAAAAGATTTTCTATTAACAGAGGGTTTTCTACTATCTCAATCTCTTGCTTTGGCGAATGCACTGATTATTTGTTATGACTTTTGTCCCATGTCCAAAAGTCATCTTAGTACAAGGTCTGCCTTTTTCACTGCTGTATTAGAAACCAGATTTCCACTCCCTAAGCTGAGACAGATGTAAAGCAGAAAGTTCAAATTGCTGTACCGTCATCCAGCCTACTTTTCCAGATTGCACTGGATTTGTATTGTATTTATATTCAAATAATTTTGATTTCACATTCAGTGTAACAAAAACTAAAAAGAGAAAGGCTTTATGTCATATATAGTACCACTGTTAGTTACAACAATTATAATGGCTTGGTAGCCATTATAATTGCCACAATTGACACACAAGTGGGATGGACCAATTTGAATAGAGCAGCCTGCTCCTGCCAATGTTCAGTAAATCTAATAATGCATTTTAAATTATCGATCTATCATGTATATCCTATCCTGTCAGAAGTTTCTCCTGATACTTTGTTAGATTATCTCCTGGTTTTTCTGCTTTACATTTTTCTCTTTCTCACTTTGCAATAAATTGCAATTCACTTCATAGTGTCATTGCATCATTTAAGCTGGAAAAATCATTAAGAGCATCTCATTGCTCTTCATATTTATTTCCTTCTTAGTCTCAATTGTTAAGTGTCACATGCCCATCCTCAGATTACTGAATTACTCATTAGAAGTGGGACTGAAAAATTAAGGATTTTAGAATTGTCTGTCCAGGCAAAACAATACAAAATCAGCATTTAAACTATCTCTCATGTTTAGACCTTACCAGTAACAAGATTATGTTTACTAGATTATATAGCAGTATTTTAACACAAAAGAAGGACACTATGTGAAAATTGAACTCATGACTGCCCTGTTAGTGTATTTAAAACATTTAAAATAAATATCCAAAGCACTATTAAGCTCACATGATCCTGTTTTCTTTTTTTAAATTTTAAATATTGTTTGAACTGTCAAGGAAGTCCAAACATCTTTCAAGGAGCTACTAAAAAATTAGACGACTTTTCTTTTTGGTTTTAAATAGATTTTGTTTAGTCTTTGATGCAGAGTTGCTCTCTCTTTTATCTCTAGCAAGAATCAAAAACCTATGAAACTTGTGTGGACCAGAAATCACCTTAAGGTATCAAACCTGCAGCCTCAAAAACCACTAAATGAGTTTCTTTTTCTTCCATACATCCCTTCTACATGGTGAAACACTTAAAAGTGATGCCAGAATCATAAAGAAGATGATCTACCTCATAAACTCTTGGCTACTGATGCTTGCCCTGGAGTCGCAAGCCCATTGTTTACCTTTCCTTTTGAAGCCTGGGAAAAAATATATCAAAGTATTTCAGGCTGCCAGAAGTTTGCACACTGGCATTGTGACAGGAAACCCAGATGAAAAAAGATGTCTAGGCTTAAACATCTCTCTCCCCTGAGCTCTTCTTGGGAAGTCAAAAACTAGCCTGCATCAAGGAGATGATTATAAAATCACTCACTGAAAAGGAAGAACAGTATGACTGACCTACTCTTTACACGAACCATCTGGGCCTGACATAATTGGGCATTTCTATCCCCAGACTGCTATGGGAAAAGGCCTGAAATGGGCCATTTTGTTTCCCAGCCCATTCCATACCATTTACCACTGTTGTTGAGGAGAGAGCACCTGTTTGCAGCAAACATTTTGGTGTAGAGCAGAGAAAGTGACTCTTTCTAAATTTGTGTATTGATTGGCTAAATGGACACAGATCCATTGTGTGCTGAAAGGTATGGCACTACTCAGGAACTGCATCATTCTACTTGTAGAAATTCTAGCTATAAGAGTGTCTTCTTTCATTTTTTTTTTCCTTCCAGGAAGACATTCCCTTTTCCTTTGATCTTTCAAGTAAAGCTTTTTACTCTCTACACCCCCTCAATCTGTATCTTGTCTGTTCCCAAGTAAATATTCCACTTTATCCATGGAAACCTTTTTCTGCAAACAACATAAAGCTTACGTCTTTCTATTACTGTATAAAATGTCTTTGGATAGCCATGGGTCTAAGTCCTCTGCTCCAGCCATCCTGCAGTTTAATTGAACTAATTATGCAGTTTAAGTGAACAGTTAGACAACTCTTCTTCCTCAGGGTAAATAATAACCAAAGTCAAGCTCCCTGGGACAATTTCCTGTACCATTTCTGTACACTAGAAGTTTTCCCCTAAGTCACACCTCTGAGATATCCAAGGCTTAAAATAATAAGGGGATCTTAATCCTTTGTATGTCTCAAGTATATGTGGCTTCACAGGCTAAATGAGGCAGTAGCTCCAGCTTATTTGAAAAAATATTCCACCACAGTTTAGAAGTACCCTTGTACTGAAGAAGAAAGAAAAAGACACCCCACCAACTTTTCTCTGTTCTGAAGCACCAGTCCCTTTTCTCAGCAGGTCTCTTCACAAACAGAGAAACTGGGCAACAGTTGTGGCTTCCTCAGGTCAGCTTCCAAGGAGGTTTAAGCAATTGGTTAATTTGTTTTTTAGATACAGTAAAATTTGCTCTTTCTTAGGTAGACTATGTAGCATTTGGGCAACAGAAAGACAGCAGCCATATATAGGAGCAACACAAAATAAAAGGATAAGACATAGCAAAAGAAACAAAGCTAACCCTCAACACAAGGCAACGATAAGATTCCGTGTTATGCATATTCCATTCATTCACCCCATCTCCTCTATAACATTCCTTCAGGAGACCACCCCGTCACACCATATAATAAGAGGATACCTTCTTCCTTCATTCTGTGGGATTTCTCTTTACTTAACATCTTTGTGTTCCAGATGTTCCCACTGAAAATAGCTTCAACAGTATAGCGACGACTAAACTGTTCCAAGATGTTGGCAACTACCAACCAAAATTCCAGTAACACATCATTTTAACATCAAGATCCTCTGTTTGAGCAATCTCTTTGCTGTGGGCTGTATTCCAGCAACACCCTTCTCCATTGTCCTAGAAGCAGAAATAGGAACTGGGAACATGCAAAAACCTTGGGGACCAAATCCCTCTGGGCCACTAGCTCCCTGTTCTATGAGAAGGCAATGTTTGCAGATGTTCCTATGAGGCCACTTGCACAAAACACACATCTCCTCAAGCCTACAGATCTGCCTGATGAAGTGTAGCCCTGCCACAAGAAAGACCTATTTTTTATTATGAAGAACTCTTGTAAAAATACATGTTTCAGTTTTACTGGAATTTTGTCTGATAGAAGCAAGTGAAAATGTCTACAGGTAGCTGCAAAGAAGTATTATTCAGGTATGTAAAAAGTCCAAAGAGACACTATTGTACATACAGTCATAATCTACATACAGTAAACAGAGTTTCATATTAGTCTAATCCTGTGTCTGAGTTAGGAACAAAACTGACTTCCAAGAGAGGCATAAATGTAAGAGCTTAATTACCAATATGTAATATGCTCAAATCAATTTAATTTTAAAAGTTAGTTAAAAAAATTAGAAAATAGTGATCGTGATTTTACTAGTTAGGAAAACAAAAAAGGTATTGTCTGCATTTTATGAATGGAGTGCTTGAGGCTCACACAACAAATTGATGGGATGGTAGGACTGAAGGAGAGGTTTTGTGTTTGTATTTTGAGCACCCATTCATTCTGTGTCAATTATGAACTGTGTTTCAAAATGCAGCTCAAGTGTCTGCAAGACCATTTTAGAGCCATTTTCACTTCAACAGGTTCCAGGTACAGGTAGGGAATAAAGTCAATTTTCCTCTTCCATCCCAAACCATGTAATAATTTTGGTTACATGAAAATAGACCTTTTGTACTACTGGAGTAGTCCTGTAAGACATTAAGTTTGTCTGGGAAGTCAATCAAAGCTATGCTGGTGATATTTTGTCTTGTCGGTGGAGATTCCCTCTGTGGAGCATGCAGCCTCCCAAGTAAGTGACCTGTTTCTGAAAGAGCTCACGTTTCTTTTGGTCCACTTTTCAACTCACCAGTATCAGCTGTGAGTTCTTCAGTTCATGCTGGAATTGCTCAGTGTGCACCAAATTCCCAGCCAGCCTCATAAGCAAGCAGCAGGTGTGTCAGGAAACACCTTCACCAGTAATGTAAAAGAGGTCCTAGAAGAATGACACAAGCCAAACCCAGAACTCTCACCTTGAAAACACCTGTCCACATCTTTTGGTTCCACTTCCACCTGCTGAAAAACACCTTTAAGATCAGGTTTGAAAAGATGTAGATGCAATTTGCTAGCTCTCAGCCTAACTCACCTAGGTAGGATATACTGAATTCTTTAAAGCTAAACAGTTTTGACCTGATCTTTTGTGTTTTTCTTTGAATAACTGGGAACTGTGAGACCTCACAATTAGTTAAAAGCATAGTTATGCTTTTTATACCATAAAATCTTCAAAACAGTAAGCACAAAAATATCTATATGATTTACCTGATCTTGCGTTACTCACCAAATAAAACCTCTCTGTTGACTTTAGAGAACAATTTCCTTTTCCTTATACTTCCAAATATTTTTATTGCACTTCATTTAAATGTACAGCAATGCCTGAAACGACTCCAATAAAAACTCAGACTCCACAATCTCTCCTTATCCTGTAACATTTTCCCGAAGCGAACAATTGCAGGAATTACACATATTGGGCTCACGCTTTATGTGTTGCTTTTTAAAAAGGAGTATCTAGTCACTGAGCACAAACTAGATCCCACTAAAAGTCCGTAAGAATGCTACTTGCTAGAAATTCCATCCTTATTTGCCATTTCCAAGACATCACTGTGATGTGGTAGCAAGGATGACTGCATTTAGCATGGACCAGACATGCTCTTGTCTGCAAGTCCACTTCAGCAAAGCAGTTGTTCCAAGCAAGCCACAGGTTTTTGGAGTTCCCATAATGGGTTTTTTCAACAGATGTTACAAAATTACGTGTGAGATATTTAGGAGAGTTTCATAATGCATTTAAGCTTTAAATTACCGGTGTATGGCCTCAACCCTGACTGAATTTTAATGTATGGCTTTTTAATAGCATTGTCAAGATCAATATTTTAGTATTTGTATATTTACCTGCTCCAATTTTTTGTCAGGAAAACATTTGCTTCAATTTATTCTAGCCAACTACAACTTTCTTTCCTCACTCGTTACCACCTTACTATATATTTTGTCTGTTTCAATCATGGAAACAAGATAGATAAAGTTCAAATTATGTTATTATAATTATTATTAGATTTGTTCCCTGGGGTTTTTTGGTTTTGGGGTTTTTTTTTTGTTTTTTTTTTGTTTTTTTTTTTTTTTGGTTGGTTGGTTTTGTTTGTTTGTTTGTTTGGTTTTTAGTGGATTTTTTTTTAAATTCAGAAATATTTAGCAAAAGCAACAAAAGAAGCTCAGAGCAAAAAAGGGTTAAGGGACCCTTTCCTGGCTCAGGAATTTGTTTGAACTTGCTGAGTTAATAACTCCCAATGATTGAGCTATAACAAAACCACTTCATCCTCAAGACAACAGGAATTGTGAGATAAACTCTGGAAACAAATCAAGCATTTTTGTGGGGAAACTCATGTGGTCCTGTGGAGCAAGAAGAGTTGTAGGAAATGTCTTTGAAATCAAAGTTTATGAATCACTAGTGTCTGTAAAAATTGCATACAGATGTTATAAAGTGCCTTTTCAGTTTTGATTGCCAAGAAGGTAAACTGAAAACACAGTAGTTGTAAAAAGAAGGCATAAAAACCTGATCAGAGTCATAAATACAGAGGAGAAAACCTGGGTTTTTTTAAAATATCTTCATTATTTGTATCATCTACTGATGTAACTTTTGCAGCTGTTATCAAAAAACAGATATTACAAATTATGTCTTGATTCAGATTTGCTCTTTTGCATATATTCTGTGCTCTTACGTTTGCTTGTATACACAATTTTAAAAAATCCTATCAGCATCTCTGATCCTCTCCAAATCTGCAATCTACTTTGTTAGAACAGTGTTCAAACCTGTTCTCAAACCTTTGCACCACTCCATGACTTTCTTTGGGGTTTTTGCCTCCTTACCTCTCTGTACTGAATGTTTGGGAAAGCGTGCACTGCACTGTTTTAGCCTTCTTTTGCTGGAAACAATAGCCAAGTGGTAAAAATGTTGAAAATAGTATTACAGATGCCAGGTGTCATGTCTGCTTTTCAGCCATGTTTTATCACTTATACAGAGATTCAGAAACACTGGAAAAGTTCTTATCTGGATGTATAATACTTAAAACCTCTGAGACAGCTGGCAGCATTAGCCTTGTGAGTGCTGAAGCAGTGCAAGGCTTCTGTATTGCACACCATGATTTTCCTCTATGTCCATTTGTTAGCCCAGCTGGCTGTCACTGAACACCAGGTACACTGATACTGTCCACAAAGGTCCACAAAACTGCAAAAAGTCATTCTGCACAGATAGTCTTGCATCCCTGTTGGATTACTTTTTTTTGCAAGCCTGAAGATATTTCTTCAGTGGGTTATAATAGATCTTTACTTTCCTCCATTTTCTATATCATATATTTAGAAGACAGGAATTATCCTGAGATCTCAACTTTTGTTTTAGTTAAACAAACTTCATGGGATATATTTCATGACAACAGTACCAAGAACAGAAGTATTTTGCTTTTACAGTTATGGGGGTTTTTTTCTACAGTAGAACAAGAGACACATTTCCTTTGCTCTGCTCCTCACATGGATGGTTGAATACATCAGAAAATAAAATTTGGCTGGGAAATAATTCACTGGATTTAAGTGAGTGATGAAACAGCATGATGTATAGACTTAACCTAATTGGTCAGGCATGTGCACATAATGCTCGAGATATGTAACAGGACATTAAGAAGTCTGAACTTCTTACCAAACAATAAAAAAAAAAGGTATATATTACTAACCCACTTCCCTGAATGTCTGTATCAAAGATATTGCTTTATGACTCTCATTTTCACTTATGCCACTGAATGCTCTGTGATTCAGGGGAGGAAGAAGTCAAGCTCAGCATTTCCTGTCCTTTGTTATTTTTAGAAAACTGGGGTAGTGTATACATCTGTGAAACTGCTGCATCTAGAATAAAGCACTTTGTGCCAGGCTGCTGTATTATTGCATTCAGAGGGAGATGGAAGCAAAGGTCAAAGCAGGTGATGGTCTCAGACAGACTTCCAGCTGGAGTTAAGTGTGAGTGAAGAGGGCACAGGGTGCTGGTGGAGATGGTGATCATGCAGAGCCCATGGGCAGAGAAATATATATTTTATTATTCTTATTCTTATTCTTATTCTTATTCTTATTCTTATTCTTATTCTTATTCTTATTCTTTTTTATTTGTTGACCTCCATTTCTAATGACTGAAGAGGCAGAGTTGGAAGAGCCTGGGCTGTTTTCCAAGGTGGTTTTAGTGATGTGCTTAGAAGAATGATGAGGTCACATTTTCTTTGCTCGTACTGACTACCTCAGATTCCCAGTTCTGAAATCTGGACATGAGAGACAGGACACAGGGACCAGTACTACAGCATGGAACAAATTACATCAGCATTGAAAAAAAGATTACCTGCCATTTAAAGTTTACTATAATCTTAGAATGAGATAATCTACAGAGCTGAAAATGAGATAAAGAGCTCTGGAGCTTGATGTCTAAAGAAAAAGATGTCCCTCACAGTGAGGGAGGGCAGCTCCCCTACAGTTGCAGAAAAGCAACATTCTCAGACAAACAGGCTGCAGTATGCATAGCTTTAGCCCTCGTCTCACTGAGAGTGCTTCTGTGTTCTCCAAGATCACTATCCCAAACTTTGCACGACCCAAGAGAGAGCTTTCCCAGCCCTGTGACTGGCTGAGCTTGTGATTCCTTTCACCTGCACCCCCATCAGAAAGTTCCCCTAAACAATCTGAAATTACCCAATTGTCTCTCATCCTGGGACCCTGAGGCATGATGCTTTTCCCACTTTCAGTCAGATTTTAAATTTGTGATGGAAGACAATGACTGCTAACACAGCAAACCTAAACCCCCTACACTAAGCAGCTACTTAAACTATTCGTGTTTTACCCTTCTAGTTTGCAGAAGTCCACCAATTCTTTCCAAAGGGGCTGTCAAAATAATCCTGCATTCATATTCATTTTGCATAGCATAGCTTTTAATTTCCTTGGTTCACTCATTATATGGTATGCACCAAAAACTACATTAACACTCTTATGTATGTCCCCCTTTTATTCTGAATCCTGGTTGCATGAGCAATAACTTAAAATTCGCATGAGTGTTGAAAATCAGACTTTCTGAAAGTGCACATCTTTATGTTAATTCTTTTGATTTCTGTGTTGTGGCCAGGGTCAAAAATTAATTTCTGCTATTATCAGGTGCCAAATTCAGCTACAGTTTGAATCAATGAAATGCCCTACAAGATGTCTCACAAAGTGATTTTCCTTCCACAGAGGAAAAAGGTAACTCATTCCTAAGCTCCAGCCATGGCTAAATTATCTGATGTTGGCAGTGGTTCAGAGACAATCTACAAACAAAATTATAATCACTAGGCCATCAGTTTCCATAGGTCTGGCCAGAGAGGATTTTTCTCCCAGACCTTATCCCATTTAATCTTGTTTCTTTTGTCTTCACCCTTTCACTCCCTTTTTCATACTTAATTTCTCACGCTTCTCTCTGAGTCCTTTTCTCAATCTCCACTTTAGTTGCCCTTTCCAATCATCATCCTTTATCTGCTTAATAACACTATGTGCAAGAAAATTCCAAATGAATCAGTTTTTCAGTTTTGGCTCAGGTCCTAGTTGTTTTTTTAGTTGTTTTTGTTTGTTAATTTGTTTTTTATTTCCTAAATAACGTTGAGATAGGAATTGTAGTCTGAAGTACAGATACCAAAATCTGACTGATGAGTTTTGACTCCTATATCTGTATTTTGGCATCAAAATAAAAGTGGTTATCCAATAGTTTTGAATATCTGCAGTGCAAGTGTTAAGTGTTACATTTAGACACTCACAAAATGTTTCTAATTGCAAAACTTAAAAATTTTTGGTGGTTAAAAACTTCTGTAAGTGAACTAGTAATCCTGTCTAGAAATAAATGCTTCATGGCAGTACAGTTAAAAGTGCTGTGTTCCAGTCCTGTGAAAGCTTTTGTTCCACCTCTTGAGTGGGTTACAGGAGCTAAGAAGAGCAAGAGCCCATTTTCAGTGATCTGTGCTCTTTCTGACCTATCTTTCCTTTAAGTCAATGTAAAAGAATTCTTGAAATAATTTCATTTTTTGAGGCATTCCAGTGATGATATTTGAGGTTAAAAGGAGGCCCATCCAAGCCTGGTCATGACATGGGTGTAGATGCCTAGAGTAGCTGGTCCAAACCAGGATGCACAGAAAGGTGACCAGACTTCAGCCATGTTTGGGAATTTGGCTCTTTTTCATATTGCTTCAGTTGTTTTGGTGGGGGTTTTCTGGTTGGTTTGTTTTTGGGGGGTTTTTTGGGGTTTTTTGGGGGGTTTTTGTTTGTTTGTTTGGGGGGTTTTTTGTTTGTTTGTTTTTTGTTTTGGTGTGGTTTTTTTTGTTGGTTTTTTTTTTTTTTTTCCGTTTGGTTTGGTTTGGGTTTTTTTTGAGAATGGAGGAAAGAGAATTGAAGACTATGGGCACTTATCAGAATCCAGAGTCACTGCCCAGGTTGACTCCATGAGTTACTAGCAAATTAATACAGCTGGAGTTCTACTGACTGGTGGCACCTTTCTGCTGCAGAGTGGGTCTCACTCCTCCTAAATCTCCAGTCTGCACTGACTCTTACAACATCAGTTTGAGCGCATTTGATCCATGGTGTCAGCAACTTGTCTTTCTCCTTGTCTCCAGGGTGAGAGGAATTTAGGCAGAAAAAAAAAGGAGTTCTAACAATTTAGGGGACAGGTTAAAATAAATGTTTAATTGCTTAGCATTTTTGCATTTGTTAAGGACTTCAGCACAGGTACACATGCCACAGACTGAAAAGTAATCTTAATAACACCATGTTTTTCATATTACTTTTAATGATGGTATTTCTTAGCCAAGATAATAAGTGTTCAAAAGGAGCTGCAAGAGCCTAATTAATAATAAACCCCATTCCAAAGACTACAGTGAAATTTGGGAAATTAGTATGAATAGAACCATTGGTCTTTCTAATCCATCCTTTTTCTTTGGGCTGCTATTCATCAGCCATGCCCCAAAGTGCTCTCCACTCACTGCTCTTCAATCCCATGCTGTTTGAATCTTCATCTTTTGTTAGACTTTTCAATATCCTAATTATGTTTTTAAGTGAAAAATTTCTCATTAAACCCCAACCTAAACCTCCTTCTCATTTCTCATTTCCAGTCACAGTGGAAACAAAACAATGGCCATTACAGATTTAGCCGTTTTTTATACAACATTTGTTACATTTAAGTTTTCCTGTCATCACTTTTTTTCAGACTGCAGACATTCAAGATCCTCAAAACAAGCTATGGTTGTAATATAGCCAAAGGCAATCACATCAAGGGAGCTTCAGTAAACATCTTTAGACAAGCTTTTACATTTGGAATTTTCCTTAGCTTAATTCTAATTACTTAGTTATTTGTGACTTTATTTTTTCAGACCTGCTAGAGGAATATGGACAACAAAAAGGCATTTAGCATTAGTGGCTGTGTGGGTTTTATAGAGCTATTTGTAAACATGAATTTTTGGTTCCTAGATCCAATCTCTGTCTGATCTAGAGGTCAAAAGACATGGGGAGAAAAAGGTAGGCAAATTGCTTTTTTCCCCACTAAAAGTGATGAAGAACTTCCTCATACAATTTAAATGACATGTCCACGGTGGTATGCAAAAGATTGTCTCCCCACAATGCATTTTTCTTTGTAAACATCCTGTCGAGATCCTTCAATGGGTTCTGAATTGTCTTACCTTTGCCTTGAGGGGAAAAACCAGTTGTCTTTATAATCCTGTATTTTAGGATGTTTAAATGCTGCTCTAGTCTACAAGGGTTAGGCACTCTGAGGTGTGTTCCTTAATCTGGGCCCCAGTGAGGACTGCATGCAAAGCAGAGCACATTTTGGGAATTGGTGCAGCTCCCCTCTGGGCTCAGCACCTGTGAGAAGTAGGGTATAGGAAGAAGGCTAATATCTGCTTGGGACTTCTGAAATGGATTTGCCGCACACAGACCTAAATATTCGCATCATGGAACTGCTTCTGGGGTCCCCTACAGCAGCCATAATAGAAGCATGACATTTAAAACTTTTAAAAGCTGCAAGTAGGAATGCCAAACCCTTCCAAAAAACATGTTGCATTTGAGCAAACCACTGTCTCTCCACAGCCCAACTGGCAAATGATTAAACCTTTAAGACTTTTCTCTTGTGTGCCTGCCATCAGATGCAAAGTGTACATAGGGGATTAGTAGGTCACTCAAGAGTTTGGAAATGAAGTAGAGAAGGAGTAAACTAAATTCCCAGCTGCTTTGAGGTGCCGGTTTGATCTGTGTCCTCAGAATATTGCAACATGAAATGCTACTAACCAAATTAGCTGTTTTATAGGTACTATCAGTATTTTGACATCTGTAACCCACTTGATTGTGAGGAGTTAATAGGTGTAGGGGTCTGACTGTTGTACTCTGTCCATGCTCTTATTGCTGTAAATATATTACCACATGCTGTGAAAATCTCATCATTCTGCTTATTTACGTGTCCCCTTGTCTATATTAGATTTTTTGCACTTACATGGACACAGGAGGATTATGGTAATATCCTATATTTGATTTTATAAACCATGTTTCTGTAACAGCAGATGTAAGCTGACAAGTACATTCCCCAGCTGGCATGTATAGCTGAAGTTCCATCTCATAAGTTCATGTTAGGACCAGTTCTAATAACATAAAAATCTCAAAATATCATACAAAACTAGGTGACAAATGCTTGGCCTTCCTCCACAAGCTGGTAAAGAGTAACATAGAGCTTTCTAAGCAGTCATTCTTGGATATCACACGAGTCTGGATATTCCCCAAGTGTTTGATCCTGGCTAGAAACATTTGTTCTTTCATTTGTTCTGATCTCTATGACATAAATGTATCATGAGCCTCTTACTAGATCCCAGGAGGGAAACTCTTTCCATTTCTCAAAACCAGGATAGGAGCCTTTCTTTAAACACCAGACTGCAGACAAACCACACTGGACTAGAGAAGGTGACTTCTCACGTGCTTTTACAACTACAACATCCCAGCATGCTTTCCTGTCTAGGACTAAAATGTCTTAGGATTGTGAACTATCTCAAAAGATATACCTGTGACTTTCTCTGTCTTAGCAATACTAAGCTGATAAGATAGAACACTGATGTAACTAAACAAAAAACAAAACAAAAGAAACAAAACAAAACAAAAAAAGAATTGAAAAGTTACCTAAGTAAATACCATAGGGGTTCAGAAGCCTGGGACAAGATTTGAAGTGAGGCTTTAGTAGTTCTGAATGACTTATGATGAGCAGCCTCCTTAGTAATTTGCATTCTTTCTTCTTGTGGATTGGTATTAAAAAGAGTAATAGAAAATAATAATAACAAATAATAGTAACATTTGCTACTTGGTACTTTAAATAAGAAATGCTTTTACTGTTTGTTGTCTTTGGGAAATTGAATTATATGTGTTCACACGCAACTGTGAGTGGGGTCAGTGGGACTCCAGAACAAGATCCATGTTAGCTCAGCTTTTCATGAGCAAAGCTGATGTAACCCTGGCACCACCCAGACCCTGAAGTGACCCAGGGAGGTAAAGGGTGAAGGCAGAAGTAGGACTGCTGCCCAGTACAGCAGGATGGCTGCAGTTTTCTCACAGGACACAGGTGCAGTTATCCCTGCCACGCTGGGTCACACAGGCACACTGTCCTCTGCTAGCTCAGGCACTGGGCCACAGCCAAAAAGACTTTCATGGTTCTGGGCTACAGCTGAGCACAACCAGCCTTTGGCTCCCGAAGCACACGCACTAGGTAGAAATAAGAGCCAGATGTGTGAGCTGGATGTGTAAAATGTGTGAACTGACATGTCTGCTGGGGTCTCAGCCCCGTTAGTCCACACTGTGTAAATCCCTGAGTAAGCCCACCCCAAGCCTGATCCATCAGTGCTGATTGTCTCTGAGTGCAGGTGCCCTGGGAGCACAGACGAGGTGTGGATGCTGCCACACTGTCCCCCTGTGCCATCAACCTTGCATGTACACCAGAAGCAGCTCCTGGGGAGGGGAGCTGGGACCGTACCGTCAGCCAGTGGCTGGACCATGGGAACTGCCTCCGTACAGCCTTGGTTGAATTGAGCTGGTTCACTCTTGTCAAGCAGTTAGAGCACCCATCCGTGGTCTTGGAACAGAGGGGTCACCTATACAGCTCTTGAAAACAGTGTGGACATGCATGTCCTTAAAGAAAAAAAAAAAACAAACCCTGAATCTCTCAACATTCTAACACTAGTAGGAGTGTTGGCTTAGGAACCAGCAAAACCTCTCCTTCAGTCCTCCCATCCCATTAATTTGTTGCGTGAGCCTCAAGCACTTCATTCATAAAATGCAGATAATACCTTTTTTGTTTTCCTAACTAGTAAAATCACGATCACTGTTTTCTAATTTTTTAAACTAACTTTTAAAATTAAATTGATTTGAGCATGTTACATATTGGTAATTAAGCTCTTACATTTATGCCTCTCTTGGAAGTCAGTTTTGTTCCTAACTCAGACATAGGATTAGACTAATATGAAACTCTGTTTACTGTATGTAGATTATGACTGTATGTACAATAGTGTCTCTTTGGACTTTTTACATCTTTTACTACTTTTAAGTATTAAAAAACACACGTTAGAAAATGGACTTTTGAAGTCTTCGCTATCTATTTGTATGAGTCTCTTGCAATTATTTATGTAGCAATAGCTATACTATGATACAAAAGCACACATATAGAATGCACAATATAGATTTTTGGTCCTGTCACTGTACATTATATTCTCTTCATTAAAACAAAGCTTCTTGTCCTCAGATGACTCTCAGGAGAATGTGAGCTCTGTGTTGTGATCTAAAGGGCTTGCATTATACATTTGGCTGGAGCTTTCATTATTAATAGACCCTCCTTGAGCACCTCTTAGCTAACTGACATCCATTTGAGAGCACTGAATTCCTAAACTTCTCTGACCTTGCTACATGAACTCAAGATTCATAGTCTCAAGTAGAATGGATAAATCAAATAAAATATTTTTTATTATGAGGTCTCAAATGTTGACAGCAAAAGAGAATAAAATTATATTGAAAAATATTTGTCTAGAAAAACATGCTTTTATTCCCCAGTTTATGGTATTTTTCTATTGTGTCAATTAAACTGAAACAGCAATTTCTTCACTTCTAGCTATTTATATTGTATTTGTAGTCAAAGTTGAATGGGAAGTTTTTCAAAAATTATTTCGTGAGTATCTGAACAGTCGAAATGACACCATGGATTTTTTTTACAGTAGCATGAGTCCTTGCCAGCTAATAATATGTCAGTCAGTGCAACTGTAATATGAGACTCTGGTAGGACTAGGTATTGGATTTGTTTTATGTCAAGATTTCCTCCAGATTTTTCCATACTGTCTCTGCTGAATGAATCTTCCTGTGTTTTGAGTCACTCACAGCATTTATTCCTTTGTTTCCAGCACTTTGAGAAGAACAACAGGAGGAGAGGACACTGATAGAAAAATCCCAATCCCATTGCAGAAAACATGGGATCCTTTTTGAGTTTTGGGGTTCAGAGCATGATCCTCAGCAACATGCGGCAGGCAGCTGACAGCATTTGTGGAAATTTGCCCTTTGGTGTTCTTTCTACTACTGGAGTTGAGGTTTGTGACATAAAACATGCAACTTAAGAGGGTGTTTTTTGAACCCTTGTTAGATACTGAGCACACAGTATATGTCAGAGCCCGCATGGTTCATTCCTTCAGCCCATCTGAATTTCCAAGTGTCTAAAGCTCATCCCCTAATGAGCAGTTTGTCTTTCACAACATTTCTGCCAATTCAGAAGAGAGTAAAGTCCCACTCACAGCCCCAGGAGAATTCCACCAGCAAAAGTTCTGTATTTGTATGATAAATTGGAACAGTTAATCAACACCATTGATGTCTTTGCCATGTAGATAAGAGGAGATCTGCAGAAATATCTGGGGAGAATGGAGCCTTCAGACAGCTGTAGTCCTCTGTCCAGGTGGATGTATATTTCAAAGGAACTCTTTTTAAAATCTGTGCTAGGACAAGATGTATAAACTTGAGATAGTGTCCCAGCTACATGGCTAGTCCTGCAATCCACATAGTCATGTCATATTACCCTCTCTGGAGTATTCCTTTCTGTTTGAGGGATGTGAAGTAACATGTTTTCAGAAATACAAGTCCATAATTTTATTTTCAATACAGTATTTTTTAATAGATTAGTCAAAAAGTACTGGGTTTCCACTCATATCTACCAAGGCACTGCAAAAAGAGAGATGCTAAGCTGTGCACAAGGTTGTATACATAAGCTCTCTGAATTTTCCTTTGAAAGCAAATTACCACCCCAAAGGCAAATAAGAAGGTTGCATCTGGTGTGCCACCTTTGGAACCTAATTTAAGTGATTTGAATATATGATTGGAAGGATCTTTTTCCACTGACTGCAGTAAAAGTCCAGGGTAATTGCCTGGGATAAATTATTCACTAAAGTTAGGTTCCTGAACTTAGACAGTGTGACTCTACTGCCTATAACTCCTGTCTTAGTCTTTAGACTTCTAAAAGTGGGCAATCAGCAGGTGGGGATGCAAAGACACAAGCAATCATATCTGGTCAAAGAGTGAAGAAATTGAGCCAAAATGTTTACAAAGACATATGTCCCTATTTTTAATTAAAAACAAAACAAAAAAAAAAAATCAAACAAAAAACCCCAAACCAAACCAAAACAAAAACACCGAAACGAAAACCAAACCAAAAAAAACCACCTTTTGAAAATGTTCTGAAGATTTTTCCTACTGTGAACAATTTCTTCATACTCCATAGAGAAGAATATTGCTTGTAGAAGAATTGCTTCAATTTACCTGTGAGAGAAAATGACACCTAAGAAAGTTCTGTGTGTTTTTCAGTGTCTGGAAACCTTTCCAAGAGCATGCCAACTTGTAGACAGTTGAGGTAATATAAAAGCAAGAGAGAGATAGTGATCAAGGACAATACTAGCTCCTTCCCAGAGGTATTTTTGAGGCAAATGATGTATGAGGTGCTCTCTCTCTGCCTGACTTGCAGCTGCCTCAGAGGTTTGGTCTAAGGAGTGAGGGCACAGAGCAAAAGCAGAACAATCATGAGGCAGGAAGACCATTCACAGCCCTTTACATGAGAAGAAGTGGCAAATGTCACAGTTCCTGCAAAATTTGGGCCACTGTACAAATCTGAGGGTGTTGGCTGGGATGGGATATAAAGGGTTTTACTTTGTTTTTGTTCCAGTGGAGAACAAACTACCAGACCTCTTTGCTTGTCTTTGGAGAAAAGCCAAGGGTTTTATCCCATGGGGAATAAATTATACACATAAAATATGAGGCATCAGGTAATGTAATTAGCTCAATTTAGATGCACTATTGACATGACACTAGTGCTTATTACTAATGAATACCCTGCTACTGAATCATTAATAATGGGAGTATCTAACTACCACGCTTATGAATGCTTTATTGTGGAAAGGTGGAAAGTTCACTTAGGCTATTGGATTTTTGTGGGCCAGTTGTTTGCTTCACTTTTCACCTTTTTTTGATCAGCTATTCTCAACTGGATTTGTGACCAAAAAGATTATGAGTTGAGTTTTGAGGGAAATTTGGTGACAAGGGTAATCGAAAAGTCTTGAATACCTTCTCTACATTTTCTCTGCATCACAATTCCAGCCAGGGCACAGAAGAAGGCACATAAATCTAGAAGCAAACTGAGAAAAGTCTGAATCAGCAACAAGCAGATGTCATTGGTGCAGAGGATGTGCTTGCTGGGAGAAGAGCATTTGAATAATCGGGAAGACATTTCAGTAAGGATTTGCAAAGGTGCAAAGACAGTCACGGAGGTGTGGAAGTGGGAAACAAACAGCTCAGGAATCTGCTTCACTTCATAGCCATATCCCAGGCCTCACTCAGGCCCTCATCCTACAATCTGGATGTGCTGTGACAGCTGCCCTGGTGGGAAGCAGGACCTTGAGCAGGGGTGCTCTGCAGCTGTGCGGCACGGTGTGCGATGTAAGCGAGGGATTAAGCCTCGGGCAAGTTCACTGAACTTCAGCTGTGACTTCTGGCACCAGAGGGTTAATGACAATCCCTGGTGTGGCAAACTGCTGGCTTCAGGGCAGCTCCATTTTTTAAGGAGAGCTCGGGGAGGACTGGAAGCCTTTGCGGTGGTGACTGGTGCTGGGCGGCCAAAACAGCCCTGGCTTTTCTCAAGAGGACACTGGCAGCAAACCCCAGCCATTGTAGCCAGATGTTTTGCTGTTTACCACATACCAGGCATGCCCACAGACATGGATTTGGGGAGTGCTCCATGTTTCAGGACTTGGTGCTATATCCCCAGCTACTTAGTGAAAAAATTCAGGGAAATCCAGGTGCATCAAAACTGCATGGATAACAAGCTTTATATTGGAAACACTAGCTGGAGCCTCACCAAAACTGAAATATTTTACAGGCTGTTTGGAATCTGAGCAGCAGGATGCAGAGATGTGGTATCATGTGACAAGCTGGCTCTGGCTTCTGGTTTTGAAGCAATTCAGCTGATGAGATTTTGCAAGCTCAGAATCACTCTTATTATGCCCTTACTAATTGACTAAAGCTGTTCCAATACCAACATTTTCCACACAGAAAGAACATTCATTAACAAAAGGGAAATATAGTTTTCAAATAAAAAATATAATTTCACTAATTTTTACAGTCACATTTTGTTCTGTATTCTTAACTATGGATTGGATTTGTGTGATCAGGATTGTATATCTATGTCGAATTCACCCAAAAGGACAAAATGCTCGGGATGTTTCATGACCTTGACCTCTGCCTCTGATCTTGCTTTATCTCTTTGCAGAGCCAAACACAAAATAGATGTGCTCAGACTTGCTTGTCCTTTTCAGCTCACACCTTGCACCCTACACAGCCCCCTTTGCATTCATTTCCCTCCTTTCTTGATCCAGATTAGTCATGTAAGATTTACAGATGTACATCAGCTAACCCTTGATGTACTGGGTTGTTTCAAACTATTTTGACAAAGATGTCAGGTTTTAAAACAAAGTGAGACAAAAATCACACAGTATTTATGATTTGTGAATTGAAACACTTCCTCTTGAATGGATAATTTGCTTGTAAATTAAAAAACCCAACTCATAGGAAGATCATGCTCTGAAAAAAATGAAACCATAAATGAACATGTAGTGCATTATTTTTGACAGATTTCACATTCATTTAGCACAGTTGCATGAATTTGTAAAGGAAAAAAAGTAGTCTTTGGGAAGAAGAAAACACTTCTAAGCTAGATGATTTCTGTGTGCTCTGGATTGTCTTTTTTTCTTGAATTACAGTTTATTGGAGGGGACTACAAGTAATTTCCAGTTCAACAGGTAGCTACAGAGGGTACAATAAATTTCCTGGAAGCCAGGCTTCCATTTTTTTCTGGCATGATGTACATCAGGCAGAGTGTTACAATCTGGGCTGCAGTTGATAAAAATGGGAATCTTCCCATCCTTATAAAACATACGGAGATTTGCTAGCACTTACTGTGATTATCCCCAGCAGAATATTCCTGTGTGAACACGGAACAAAATGTCCCAAATCTACAATCAGATATGGGACTATGGAGCCTGAAATCCCCAAGACTGCACAAACTACAGCTCTGTATCTATCCCACGGTGGCTCAGGTTTCAGGATCAATGCTCTAATTATCCCCAACTTGAAAAGTATGCTAGAAAAATGTTTTTTGCCAAATAGAGAAGGAAACGGAAAAGACATTTCCAGTGTGAACAGACATGTCTATGCCATAAAGACAATTGGGGTTAGTTTCAACAGAGTTGTCAACTGCCACTGTCAACCCTGGTAGTGTTTAATCATTGAGGTAGTGATATATCCTTCAGTATGGGAGGTGCTATTAAGGTGTTGTGTTTCCTTCTAAAAGCTTCTAGCAATCTCATTTCTTGGAATGACACAGTTAGAAGTTAGAAGCAAGCAGAGTGCTTACCATCCAGATTTTCAGTGGGAATTTTTTGCTGCTTGGGTCATGGAAAGGTTTGACACGTGAGGTTTGACACATGACATTGTGTGCCCCCAGTTTTACCCTTGCTTTTCTTTCAGACTTCTTGCCTTTCCAGTCTCAGGTTTTGTTTCTCCAGGTTCTGCCTCCCAAATACCAAACACTTTCACTCCATGGACACTGAGGAATGTTGCAGAATGCACAGTAAATCCAGTACTTCTGTGTCACATTAAACCTACTGCACATGTGCACATACTGCGTGTATGGTGAAAGTGCAGAGTCTGATGTTTATTTGAAATGATATGCTGCTGGATCCAGCATTTGCCAGCCCAAGTGCACATATTTTTTCATGGCCAGTTCTTGATTGCAGTATAGTTTCTTTCCCCTCCCATCCTGCTGTCCACTGGGGGACAGTTTTCAATACAGCTGTTTCCATTCTGGACCCTCATGGAGGACAGTGTGATCAGGATTGTATCTCTGCTGCAAATTGAGTTCCTGTGACAGCAAACACGGTATTGCAGGGCTTCAGGAAAACAAACTTCCTTCTCTTCAAGGATCAATAGGATCCCTTGGAAGACTGCCCTCTGGGACAAGTGGGTGAGAGATCTGGCAGACCTTTAGTGAAGTCTTCCATGGAGCATAAGACTAGCAATTCCCAGGAGTGAGCAATTGGTCAAGGAAAACAAGAGATCTGTGTGGCTGAGTAGGGAGCTGCTGGTCAAACTAAAGAGGAAGAAGCAAATGCACAGGCATAGAAACAAGGACAGGCAACCTGGGAAGAGTATAGAGATGAAGTACAGTTGTGTAGGGATGGGGTGAGGAGGCCCAAGGTGAAGCTGGAACTGAACCTGGCAAGAGATGTAAAAGATAACAAGAAGGGCATCTACAAGTAGGTTAATTAGAAAAGGAAGGTCAAAGAAAGTGTTAATGCTGGAAAACTGGTAAAAACAAATGAGGAGAAGGCTGAAGTAACAATTATTTGTCACAGTCTTTAACATTAGCTTCTCTTCCCACAATCCTTGAGTGGATGGAAACCAGGATGAGAACTGGGGCGGCAAAGTTCCTCTCACTGTATGGGAAGATCAGGTTCATGATCACCTGAGGAACTTGATTGTATTTCAGTCTATATGACATCATGAGCTGTATCTCATAGTCCTAGGGAAACTGGCTGATGTAGTTGCCAAGCCACTCTCCATGATATTTGAAATGTCATGGCACACAGGCGAAGTCCCAGGTGACTGAAAAAAGGGAATTAAAAAATAGTAGAAAGGAGGACCCTGGGAACTAGTGACCTGTCAGCCTTACTTCTGTGTCTGGGAAGATCATGGAACCAATCCTTCCAGAAACTAAGCTAAGAAACCTGCAGAACAGGGAGGTGATTTTAAAAAGCCAGCAAAGCTTTTACCCATGCCAAGTCCTGCCTGACCAAACTATTGGCCGTCTACAATGGAGGGACTACGTCTCTGGGCAGGCAAAAGGTTACAGGTGACATCTAACTGTATTTCTGTAAACCCACAACATCCTGCTTTCTAAATTGGAGAGAGATGGATTTGATGACTGAACTTTTAGATGGATAAGAGAGCGTTTGGATAGTTGCATCCAGAGGGCAGTGATGAATGGCTGAGAGTCACAATGGGTGTCAGTGACAAGTGGTATCCCTCAGGGGTCCATCCTGGGACCAGTGTTATTTAACAATCTCTTCTCTGTGGTGGGCAGTGGCAGTCCCGAGGAAAGGGGAGGTTTATGTTACGTATCATAAAAAGGTTCTTCCCCTACAGGGTGGTTGGGCACTGGAACAGGCTCCTCAGGGAAGTGGTCCTGACAAGAGTGCAGGAAGTGTTTGGACAATGCTCTCAGGCACATGATGTGGCTCTTGGGGATGATCCTGTGCAGGGCCAGGAGTTGGACTCCATGATCCTTCTGACTCCCAACTTAGCTTACTCTGTGATTCCATGATTCTGTGATATCTTCATTAATGGCAAAGACAAAGAGATTGAGTTCAGCCTCAGTAAATTTTCAGATGACACCAAGCTGAATGGTGCAATTGTCACATCTGAAGCCATCCAGAGGGACCTGGACAAGCTAGAGAAGTGGGCCCTTGAGAATCTCATGGGGTTTAACAAGACCCAGTGCAAAGTGCTGCACGTGGGTTTGGACAACCCCCAGTGTCAACAGAGGCTGGGAGATGAACAGAGTGAGAACAGCTCTGCTGAGAAGGATTTGGAGGTGCTGGTGGGTGAGAGGCTGGACACCAGCCGGCAATGTGAACTGGCAACCCAGAAACCAATTGTATCCTGGGCTGCACCCAAAGCAGCATGGCCTGCAGGGTGAGGAAGGGGATTCTGCCCCTCTGCTCTGCCCTGGTGAGATCCCGCCAGTGCCACACCCAGCTCTGGGCTCCCCAGCACACCAGCCTGCTGTAGCAAGTTCAGAGGAGGGCCATCAAGATAATTGGAGGGATAGAGCACCTCTCCTTCGAGGAAAGGCTATGAGAGTCAGGGTTGTTTAGCCTGGAAAAGAGAAGGCTTTGGGGTGACCTAACTGTGGCCTTTCAGTACCTGAAGTATCTTTCTTGCATTTTTCTTGCAAGAAAAATGGAAAGGGACCTTTTACAAGAACATGTAGTGACAGAACAAGAGGAAATGGATTCAAACTAAGAGAGTGTGGGTTTAGATTAGCTATCAGGAAGGATTCTTTCCTGTGAGGGTGGTGTAGGCACAAGCACAGGCTGCCCAGGGAAGCTGTGGATGCCCCATGCCTGCAGGTGTTCAAGCCAGCTTGGATGCAGCTCTGAGCAACCTGGTCTGGTGAAAGAGATCTTTGACCATGGCAGAGAGTTTGAAACTAAATGGTCTTTAAGACCTCTTTCAACCCAAATCATTCTATGGTTCTCTGTTTTTGAAATCTTATAAAAACTTGGATGTCTGAATATGAGCTTGAGAAAAATCTGGCCCCAACACCCAATCTTAAAATATTTGAAAATCCAAATAGCAGTGTGAATAGCTCAGCAATATGCTTTGAACACAATATTAGCAATATTTGAAAGCAGATCGATTTTGGGCCACATTTCAGCTCTTTGGTAGCACCAGCTGGGCAGGTGGGTGGTGTGGCCTGAATCTCCTTTTGAGGAAGGCAGCTCCCCTTGGTCCACACCTGTTGGAATTCCTGGCTCTTTCCTGCTCCAAGGTCAGGGCGAATAAAACTCAGGAGATCTTGTATTTGAAGTCTCACTCTGAAATTTATTTCCTTATCTATTACAAATTCATGAGATGTGAGCTTTCCCTAACAAGTCAAGAAAGTGAGCTAAAATGGTGTCTGTTCAAGGCTATTTAAGTCCTAATTATCCAATAAACAGTTGACATCTATATTATTCATGTTTTTGACCCAATGACTTATGGCCCAAGGTCTGCAATGTGCACCTCACTAACCAATCAAAGAAATCACCCAATGAAGGAGAAGGTGAAGAAAAAGCTGCAAAAAGACAACTAATCCACACCCAAGTTTTCCAACTTGGCTCCCATATATCACCATACACTAAAATCCCAAATCTAGGTTTTTCACCCTGTGAGATCACACAATGCTATCCAAAGTACATCCCCATGACCCCAGTACTATCACTCATTTTTGGAAGCCTGTTTTAAGGCCTCAGGTCAAATGCAGTGCTTCCCTGAAGCTCTGTGCCAGTCAGCATAGAGAGTCCCAAATTCTCAGCATCCAGAGTTTGTTCCCACACCCACCCTGCTCTGCTGCAGCTGTTGGGGCAGCAGAGCCCCACATCTGCCCGCTGCCCAGACAGGTGATTCTGCATTACTGGGGATCCTTGGGTGCACCCTGCCCTGCCAGGGCAAGCATCTGTCACACAGCATCAGCCACTTGGTAGAAAGCCCTACAAGGGCAATGGACTCATATGCAGCTCTGCTTATCTCTGGCAATTTATCTGTAATGCCTCCAACCCCCATGTATTTAAATTATTTGTATGTATTTTGCTCACTCTGCTCGTGAATTATGTAGAGGATCTGAGAAATATCCACCGAACTGACAAGTGTCACAAACCTTAGATCTCAGTTTAATAAATTTGGAAGAAAATTGACCACAGGGTGATTGCAGAGCTGTTCTCATCACAGTATGAGTGCACACATATCACAGTAAAATACACATAAAGGTTCAGGCTTCTACATAAAATTCTTTGGGTCCTGTAATCACATGCTGAAAGCTGGGCCAGGCTACTGACGGAATAGTTCACCTGCAGCCATAAATAGTCTTATATGGCTTCCTATAGGAGACTGTTTATTACCCACAAAACCTGGACAAATCACAGACATGCATATTTTTCACCATTCCCTAATATATCACATACTACAGAAACCAAATCTGTATTATGCATACTGTAAATTTTAATTTAGCACTTAATTATCTCGTAAGAAGACAGGTAAAAGAAAGTGACTTCTCCCTGTCCCCTTTTTTGGGGGGGTGGGCTGGAGGTGTCTTTTGTAGATAGGTACTCTGATTATGATAATATAAATTCTGTTTATGTGTAGGAACATGTTAATCTATTTTGAGAGACAGTGGCTGCAATTCAGTGGCTTTTCCATTTAGGTTTTCATTGGTGAATATTCTTAAGAACAATTTATGTGCATGTGAAGGTGAATATTAAAAAAATTGCTTTGGGGTTTTATATTTGATAACTTTCACATATTTCTTCATAGCTTCAAAAATGCTACGAAGTTTTACAAACTTTTCATCCTTCCACTGCCCCCAGATTTGCCATCTTGTGCTGCTCATTACTCATAATTCACCTCCTTTTGAGAAAATGGATTTCTAACTAAGAAGAAGCTTATCTAATGGTTTTACAATAGGATGGCATTCTTCCAGTCTTCAGGAAAGCACAGGTGAGCTCACACAAATTGCTGGGCTCTACTCTCTAGTGATTATCTAGCAAGGCAATGGCTCACCAGATTACTTTTCCGCTGGTATAGCTGAGCTCCATTAAAAAAAAAAAAAAAAATTCAGTCACCTGAAGCTGATTTTCAGTCTAATTCATAGCATTTTTGTTGTTAACAATCTTTACTATGCCCTCTTTTCAACTGAAAGATGGATTAATATTGGTGTTTAAGCTAAACTCTCAAACCTAACATCTTCAGATTGGTTTGGATTTGGGGAAAACAAGCTTTTATGGCCCAGAAATCATGACTACCCTGAAGAAGGGCCTGAAATTACCCGTGATAATTGTTTTCATATTATCTCTACTGTAACTTTCCAGTGATATATTTACTGCCTGTTCTGGCAGAGATACAACAGTGCTAGTGGGCAAGTACATGTCAGACATTCCTGTATTTGTAATTATGCTTCCTTGCACATGCCAGATGAACTGAAGCATGGCACAAGTGCCTGTGTGTTTCTTCAGTCTAAATGCACACACTTGCTCTAAGCTTTTGCCAGCCTGGCAGAGGAATCTCTTGTACTCAGCCTTTTCTCTTCAGCATATAGAAATTTTTATTGAATTACAAGAGTGATGAAATGTTGAGACTGTCTTCTGCAAATCCGATACAAATCAAGATGCCAAATTTTCACTCACATGAGCAGTTCAATTACTTTTTATGGGCATAGCACATAAATACCATCAAAAATTGAGACTTGAGTGTTTTTATTACATTTGCTGTGAATGAATGTGACATAGATAAAAAATTGGGAAGTGAACTTAGTGTAACTGTTTAGTATCATAAAGAGTACTATGACAGAAATCCTTGTTCCAAAGAAATTAATGGGAAGCCTGATATAAAGGACAAGCATCAGAAATATGGTGTATAACCACAAGAATTCTCAGGCATATGCTCTTAGTTAAACAGTTTAGAAGTCTTCCTTCTTATATAAAATCTAATATTAGGAATATTTGTGTTAGTTTAGAACTCAAATAAGTAGAAGAGAGCTTCATTTCAGCAGATTACCTTTCACACAGTGTGTTCTCTTATTTGTGGTGGAAGACTAAAATTTGTTTCCACTGGAGAATATAACTGTGTTCTGTGTGAAGTACTCTAGGTGATTTGGGAATATATGATATTTTTTTCTAATTAGAGACAGGTTTTTGCCTAATTAGATCAGAGTAAGGGTTTCCAAACTTGGGTCTGACAGACTTTGTGTGCAAATAAATTAGTTTCATACTTGTGAAGCTACAGTCACTGCAAGAAGAGAGAATGGGACAAAGCCAATACCTTCCAACTGCTTGCAAAGGAAAATCCTCGTGAAACTTAGTAGTCTCAGGTATATTTTGTAAATGTAAACCTATAATAACATATGAATAATCTAGGAAAAGCCTATGAATACCTGTGTCCACATTGAGTTGAAAGCTGGAATGGTGGACCAGAGCTGCTCCCAGATTTTCCAGCTATTTCCCTTTTCCAGCTAATCCCCTTCTACTGGGTATTTGCTGAAAAGCCCTTGGGGGGTCTGGTTTAGGAAAAACATAGGAAATTCCTATATGCTGGAGGCCTTCCATAGAAAACCCCCCTCTTTCTTATGCTGAATATATATACATATATCAGTGTATTCTGATAAGTATTTGAGTTGTCCTTTCAACAACCAGAGAATATTTACAATTATTTTTAGTTCCTCATAGTCTAAACAAATGTACTCATTAGAAACAACTGAGTAATGAAAACAAACATGCCCAACCATGTAAACCAAATGCAAAAATCTGCCAATCATTTGTGAAAATTGTTTTGATTTGACTGTACCTAAATAGGTGGCAGTATAATTTTCCCTCAGTAACATTGATGTGGTTTTACATAAAAGGTTTAATAAAATAGGTGGCATTTGAGAAATGCAAAAAAAAAAAATTGTCAGGGTTGTTATTTTTCACCTAAAAATGTTGAGACAAAAATACAATGAGCACTGTGGATTTTTACTTTTGAAATTAAATATACTCTGTACCATCTTTTGTAAGAGGAAATCCAGACCTACAGGGATAAATGCTCTAATTCCTACAGAAATAAGAAATATAAACTTTGCTCTGATAAACTATTTATGCAGCTTTCTCTGAGTTTGAGTACACCAAGGCCAGACTATGGAGGCTTCCAGTGATCTTGATTCTGTAAAACACAAATTTCATCAGCAGTAGAAAATACATCCACAGGAATCTCTCCTGGAATAAATACCTGGGGTGTTTTTTTGGAAGCTTTGTTAACAATTTCATCTGTGTGTGAATTGCAATACAGTTCTCTGGTTCATGTCAGAAAGATAAATTGGTTGTTACAACAGGTTCATTAAGTTACACCTCATTATTTGTTAATATTAGACCAAAGGTAAGAATAGCTGAAGTATGCAATGCTATGAAAAGTGCTGAACAATTTGGGCTTTTGATTGTTTGATCCACCAAGAAAGTGGACATTTTTATCAGAAGATTGCTATATTCCTAACTATGATATTTTGAATTTATAATAAGACTTTGTTTTAGATAACATCAAGATGTTGCAAATCAAACCTTTATTTCAAAACAAATGTATTAACTTCAACTTACACTGAAAAAATATTATTTGAAGGTAATTAGTTACAATAATTCATAGCAAGTGCTTTTCTTTTCAGCAAAATACTGTATTGTATTGGAGCAAATGTAATGATTAAAATCTTTGCCTTTTAAACACATTTCCCACAAAATAAAATGCCAATTTGTGCTTATTCTGTGCCTAGTATCTGCATTTCTATAACTTTGTGGCTAGCTTTGATTATACTTTTCCAGCACACTATGCTACTCAAATTAGAACAAGATTTAATTAAGTATATTAACAAACATAGAGGGACAAGGCTGCACAAATCTGGAACAAGATTCACTGACTTCCAGGGAGTCCATAAGGATTTACACTATTACCAACAGAACAACCTTTGGCTCTGTTTCTTTACTATATCCACATATATAAATTATAAATATCAAATCTCTCACAGCCCCTCCACACTTTAATTTCTTTATCTGATCTCGTAGCAGTGTCTAAGGCTCCTCACTTAGGATACAGAGAGGTTTCTGATGCCAGAGATTCAAAAGCCTGTGCTTATACCTGCACCCTTCAGAGGTCTGAAGGGGCACTGCTGCCGCTTTGCAATCATGATCCATCTGCAGTGGGACTGAAAACCAGCACCTGCTCTGCTCTGAAGGCTCTCTGTGTAACCATCTGGACAAAACCTTCACATTCTCCTCATCTTCACCTTCTCTGGACAAAACCCTCATCTCCTCTTCTCCCCACGCCGCCCCATTGGCGTGGTTTTGCCAGCAGCCAGCACTCAGCAGCTCTCCTGCCCCTTCAAGACACAACAATTATCTTTACCATGTTTTTTAAGAAGATTTACATATGGTTTTCTGCTATGAAAAAGTGAAATCATAACATCGTATCAGAAAATGTGTAAAATTCCACAGCCTGTGAGACAAACAAATCCTTCCTCCTTCAATGGCATCAAAGACTTCCAGCCAAGTTCGTGCCCAATTGCACATGTCTGCAGTAAATCTTCACCTTCTTCAACACCTCTGCATGATTTGCTGTCTTTAGGTATACTGACACCTTTTCTCATGTGAGAACTTTATGGCTTGATAACCATAAAGGGACAGCTGGCCCTGCAGAGTGGTTACTGCTTACACTCACCTCCTAGTTAGTAGGAATCTAAATATATAGAAATGCATGTACAATTCTCACTTGTAACCTGATCTAGGGGAAATGTCTAAGCTTATTACTGCGGGGATATGTGTCTTAGACCAGCAGTGGCTTTGTAAGTCCCTTTGTAATAATATAGCTGTGGCTCACTCTGAGCAGCCCTGAGCTCTGAAGGAGGCTGGATGTAGCCCTCAGTCTGAGCCAACAGGTCAGGTCTAGTTCCCCCTTCAGCTGCCTCTGTTCATTTTCTCTGTAGAGAAAAACCCATCACAGGTAGGTATGATTAGAAAAAAATCTAAATTCACTGTGCTGAAAATGTGTTTGTGGCTACTTTTGTAAAAAAGGGGAAAATCAGGACATTAAAAAAGTTCTCCTAATTTCTTCCTCTTTCTTTCTCAGTGTTGTCTAGGTGATGTTAATTTTGGGGGTGATGCATTCAGAGCCCTCTTTCCATGGGGCTGGGATACCCTGTGATTTCCCGTCTGCAAGAAGAGCAGACTGTCTTGTCTTTACAGGCCAGGCAGACCTGTAGGGACAGTGACTAATTACCTTCATTTATCATGCTTCCTGGCATCCTTTCAGATAATCTGATCAAGATATCTTACTTGACAGTGGCTTAGGAGTCATCAGTTCACAGGACCTCCAGAGAAAAGTACTGAGGTCTTGGGATCCCTTCTTGCTCTGGCAGATAAGGTATTTAAATACTGTAACACAGAGGGAATATATTGCACACGTCAGTTGTTAATAGAACTTTACTTCTTCAGTTTTGCATTTATAAACCCTAAATTCAAAATAACTCTAGCTTTGTGGTTTCCTCATTTCACTGGCATGAGAAGGAATAGACAGTACAGGAGAACAGTTGCTTTCAGGTAGCTGGGAAAGAAAGGAGAGAAAGCATGTGTGACTGAGGCAACCTGCTGCTAATTGAACCGCTTTCCTTTAGCTTCCCATCAAAATTAAGGTGTCCTATGTCTTTCCCCACAAGGGAATTGTGAGGACCAGACTCCACCTCCTGTCAATGAGATTCTGTTGGACTTTTCCTCCTCCCATGCCGCTGAACAGAGCTCCTGGCCAGATGGAAGGGGTTTAACAGGGCCATCAAAATTGGCCTTCCTCTCCTTGCTCTCCTTGGTAAGGAAAGGCACACTCATTGGATGGATAGGGGCTGGAGTGCATCCACAATGCATTCCTCATCATAAGAAAGCCTTTTGCTTGTTGCCACCTTTCAGCTGGCTGAATCATGGAGACTCTCTTAGGAAAAAAAAAAAAAAAGAGTTGGAGGTAATGAAAGGGAATGGCTAAAATCAGAAATGTTATGTTTCTCAGAAGTCACAAAGCCATCACCATTTCCAGCAGCCACAAGGACACCCCAAATCATGAGAAGAAAAGCTCTCATGACTTGATGGTGTCTGTGACAAAAAATTCCTATTGCTGGACTACTCTGACACTGTTTTTTGAAGTTTCTTAAAAATTACTTTTTTTCTGCCAAATTATCAGTATCTCTTCTCAAGGCTTGTCTCATGCCAGCATGTTTTCTTGCCAGTCCAAGATGTGAAAATGTCCTTCTTTGCTTTTACAAACCTCTCATGAAATTCTTCCAAATTCATGGAACATGCCTTAAATACTGTAATATGAAATTACTAATTATTTCATTAGAATTTCACGTGCCGCTCTCGTCTCTTAGTAAAAGTCACAATCCTCTATCCAAATCCAGACCCTTATTAGGGTTTTTTCCCTTATCTGAATGAAATTTTACCTTGCAATTCCAAGCACTTAAGAAACCTATTTCTGCACTTAACAGAAGACTAAATTAAATTGTGCAGAAGGCACCTTTCCTTCTGTTCTTAACTCTTTCATTACTTCTTTTTTTTTTTCAAAATTTGCCCAAGACAAGAGTTGATCTTCATTTAGGGAGAATTGTATTTTATTTTGCTCATTCTTTATACCATTAATCTGAACTTCTCCCTTGTAATCAATCCATCACTTGAGCAAATGACTTTTGCATAAAAAGATATCCATTTTTAAGCATTAAAATGAAATGGTAATTTTTTTTTTCCAATTGTGATATTTCACAAGAGAAAACAACTCAGTAAAATTAATTATTGTTTAGACCATGATTATACTTTTTTACTTTGTACATTCTCAGAATAGAAAATTAATTGGTCCATTGACCTAAGATCCAAATTCCATTTATTTAATCTTCCAGAGCTCTGCTAAATATATCCTCATCCATGTCAGTAGCAGTGTATGTCTATGGTTTTTCTAGTCAGGCACTGCATGGTGTTGTGTTACCCCAGTGCTATATTTTGAATTCCACACCCGTCCATTACTGTAAAATGGGCAAGCACTTTCCTTTGGGCTATGCTCTCTTAGACATTTCCTCACACTTGACTGAAACACTCACAGACTTATTCTATTTGTTAAATACATATTTATAATTAAATAATACATTCCAGGAATGATCACTGAAAGCATCAGGTACTTGAAAAATTTGCAGAACAAAGCCAGTACACACTTTTACACATTTCATGACCATTCGCCAATATACATTTTGTTTTCCTTGACCTATTCCTTGCTTTCACAGCTTAAAGTGGAGCTTTCCTGAGAAAAAAAAAACCAAAACCACTTCTTTTTGGGATCAGCTCATAATTTAGAATGTTATCGCTTGGACTACAGTGGCTGTTTGTCTCCTGCTGATTTTCCATTCTTTGAGTAGGTAGGAAGTGTTTGTGTCAATACCGTCCTACATTCCCTAGCAATTATTCTAATGCAATATAGTTTATATTGAGGTTCTACCACTCCCGGGCTTTTATACAGGAAAGAAAAATGTGTCATTAATCACACTATTGATATGCCTCAGAGTGGTGACAGGAATATGACATCAAAAGAAGCCAATGAAAAAATTGCCCATTTCCAGGCAGAGGGAGGGGAAAAGCCCGTGATATATGATTATTTATACAGCTCATTTAGAAAGATATTTGCTATTGCCTGGCCTCTTTTCCCTTTGACACAAGTAAAATTCCTAAAAAACCCTGAAGTGATGAGGAAAAAATAATAAAAACCAATATGCAACATAAGACTTTAGTACAAGTCTTTTCCTGACCTGTATTTTAACTAACTTAAACTTTTCTTTAGTCTCACTGGAGTGTCTGCAGTCAGTGGGCTGTGCATTCATAACAGTTTATGGTAAGAAGAAGAAGGTAGATGCCTTTTTTTGTGATTTCTTGGATTAGTCAAAGTATCACTGATTTTGGAAGACACTTGTATCCTGCTCCCCACCTTGCCGTTCCATAAACTGTCCCAGTCAATTTTGTGTCACCTCATGCACAGGGTTATGCCAGATAATCAGTGGGGCAAGAGGATTTTCCCTGTCCAGGTCTACAAGACAAGCTCATCTGTAAAGGAGAAAGGAGACATACCTCTTTTGGCCACTTAGTTTTTGTACATGATGAAGGTTATTTTACATTTCTCAGTGTGGTTCCAGTTGTTAAGAAGGAGTTTTAGGAAAGATGGATTAGTGGATATAATGAAGGTAGCAACCAATCCAAAGTGTACTTCATTCCTGATGTAAATCTACATCTCATCAATGCAACTGTAGTTTACAGGTGATAACACCTTCAAACTGAGTTACTTTTTCTGAGTATAGATGTCTCTCTTAAAGTGAATACATTTGGCCTTATTTTATATTTTTGACCTATATGTTTTGCCAGAGATGTGCCATTCTGATAGGCAGTCAGGGAAGACAAGCTCATGGCTTTCAAGTAACAAAATGTGTGTTAGTAGTAATTCTCAAGTTTTGGGTGAAGGTGAGAGGAGCAAGGTTGGGTTTTTTTCATTTTTGTAACAGAGGTCAAGAATAATTCTGAAGGACGCTCAGCAGAAAGAATTGTGCCCCTTCCAGGCAGTCTGAGCCAGGCAGACATTGCATTTTCTTTTTCTGGCAAGAAGCAGTGATGGCTCACCACATCTGCTGCCCGAGGAAGGGCAGGAGACACAGGTCACGCTGTGGGAAGGCTAGAGGCAGAATGTGGTCACAGTGGGGATGCACCCTGGGAATCTCACCCAGCCACTGCCCACTACACAGCTCAGGCCAGAATCAAAGTCAAAGATCTGGGACACACTGCCCATCACTGATGGTTTAATCTAAATTCATCCATCTGGGCTACTTCTTAGGCCTTATGGGTAACACACTGATATATCACTGGAGCATGGGGAATTTGAGATTAAGAACCATGAAATCATTTCTTCAGATTGGAAAATAAAAGCCATGTGAATCTCTGCAGAGATTGTGTTTCAGGACTCAGACGGTGTCAGTAGTCATTAATGTGCAAAATTTAGGTATTGCAAGAATATTTTCTACTGTAGATAAGAACGAGCAAGGCTAACATTTTAGCACTGAGAAATCATCAAGAAAAAAATAAATTGGCAAATATCTGTAAACACACCTAATCTGCAGGTGAGATATCCTCAGAATACTGTTGGATTAAAAAAAAGCACAGCTATGAGAGAGCTCCACTCAAACTGTTGCCAAAGAGTCCCAGAAACTTAAATTGATTTGACCTGACTCTATGATTTGTGTTACTTTTCAAACACATCTTCTTCTTGCTGAAAACACTTTTTGGGAGTTTGTTTGTTGAATTGTAATGATTTTAATGTATTGAACCACAGGTCGTCAGTAGGTAAACCACAGATTTATGACTGTGATAGGCAAATAAAGCAAGTGCCTCAGCTTCCAGTGGATTCTGCTATCCCTGGAACTGGTTTGCAGGAATGGTTAAGCAGACTCTGGTCAGCATCCCCCATTGCTGTGTCACTGTGGCTGTGCAGATCCTCACTGATGTGGCAGTGCTCTGTGATGGTGGGCTGAATCCAGGGAGCTACTGCTGCAGCAAGGAGACCTCCTAGGGCAGCAAGCACAGCCTGAGCAATTCCTTGTGAGAGTTTCTCAACATTGTTTTGTCTTCTTGTAGGTTTTCTTTTAAATGTACACAGAACAGATGAAGTTGGAAGGGACCAGTCTAGAGATCACCAAGCCATAGAACAATAGACTAACAAAGCAGATTAAGTTTAAAAAGACTTCCAATGCCGTAGATTCCAACTGTTAACTCAGCACTGACAAGTCCACCACTAAACAGTCCCCAGCAGTCACATCTACATGTCTTTTAAATACTTCCAGGGGCAGTGACTCAAGCACTTCTCTGGGC
This sequence comes from Brachypodius melanocephalos, assembly GCA_013398615.1. Taxonomy (NCBI): domain Eukaryota; kingdom Metazoa; phylum Chordata; class Aves; order Passeriformes; family Pycnonotidae; genus Brachypodius; species Brachypodius melanocephalos. Next base: position 24,533,757 of record VZSR01001685.1, read on the forward strand.
AGCCTGTTCCAACACTTATCAACCCTTTAGGTGAGAAAATTTTCCTAATATCCAATTTAAATCATCCGTGGTGCAGTTTGAGGCTGCTTCCTTTCATCCTATTGCTTGCCACTTGAGAGAGGAGACTGAGACCTTGCTAGGCCTCCTCTGAGCTGGCAGAAGAAAGAGAAAACCCGATGTTCTCCCCCTGGTGTAGTCAGATTTTGCTGCCTCTTTCTGTAAATATTTGCTTCGAGTTAAATAACTCAGAAGAAATATAGAGTAACTGTTAAAATCAACCAAAGGAGTTAAAGTTAAATGCCTGCTTCGAGATGTTTTGGTGCACCAACTGAACAGCTCACTGACTGTAAAAAAGTGGCATTTCCATAAACATTTTGGGAACTCCAGGTGATCTGAATGACTTGGCTTTTGGTGTGTGCAGGCATGAAGAACACAATCACTCCAAAGGGGGAAGTCTGGCTTCTGTCATGGCTGAAAGACAAAGGTACATCAGAGCACGGGCAGGACACCAAGTGCACGAGCACTGCAGTGGGACTGCTCCCGAGCTGGGGGTGAAACCAAAGTTAAATGCTTTCCTGGGCCTCTGCTTCACCTTGCACTTGTTTTTAAGGCATGAATTAATTTTTTTAAGCAACAAACAACACTTCATGCCATTGCAGGCTAATATAACAAGACGGATTCACTTTATACACTAAATTAAAAAAGTAAATCTGTCCTCAGTTTTCACCTGAATTTGACATTTCCCCTGTTCTCTTTGTGTTTAAATTTAAAAGTGATAGCCTAAGGGAAGGCGTTTGAAGGATTCTGTGTTTATAAATGGTCTGTATTATATTTTATATATGTAGGCAGTAGCTATAGCCTTCCCTTTTAGGCCTGAGGGGAAGGCAATGGTTTCCTGCATCACAGAGCTGCAGCTCCTGTCTGCAGGCAGGTACACAAAGCCCCCTTTAAGCGCTGGAAGGAGCGGTGAGATGAAACATGCCCACTGATGGTTAACAGATCTGTCCCTCAAGACTGCTTTTCACCGAACATGGCATTTGTTTACACTCAGCTAAAGCTTTTAGCATTTTTGGGCCTATAAGAGGATTTGGCTGGTAGCCCTGCTGCTGATTGTCATATTCCCTAGCTAGAAATGTCATTTACCACTTCTCTTTCTTCTTCCGTTCATTAAACTTTTTGTATATTTTCTCTGCCTTTCCCAGGAATTAGTGATGACATGTTCCATTTGCATATTACTGTAGTTCTTCCAGGGGATGTGAGTGCACACAGAGCTTGCAGCTTTTAACTCACTAGGGATTCAGAGGACTGGGAGCAACAGAATATCATCAGAATATTGGTTGTAGCATCTTGTGTATTAAAAAAAAAAAAAACAGTGAAAAAATAAGAGCTGTTCAGCTGGAACTGAATATATACACATACTGCTTTTCTTTCATGACCTACCACTGAGCATTTTCTCTGCAGATGACAGAGAGGTATTTTTGGAAATCTGTCACAGTATAACTAACTGAGAGGATCTCTGAGCTAAAATTGTTTAAAAAACTCCCCTTTTTTACTGTGTGGTGCTGAGTTGTCACACTGACAAAGCAGCTGATTTCTCAGATTTGTCATTGAAGAACCTTCATGGGGTTGTTGCTTCACACTCCTTGCCTGAGGAGTTACCATGAGCTGTCTTTCCTGCTCCTGTGCTCACATACAAGGAAGAAACACTCGTCCCCCTTTTCTTAGGTAATAAAACTTTCATAATAATACAGAATACTCTGCCATGCAGGGCTGAAGCTCAAGACCAGATAATTAAAGCTTCAGTCATGGACCATTGATGTAGCTCAGCTGCTGCTGATTCTCATTTTTTGGTTTCTACCCCAGAATGCTCTGTTCTGCCATTTTTACCCCTGGTTCATTCACAAACCCAGACTCATTGACAATTATTTACACAATTGGAACTGGGGAGGCAATATCCTCGGGGAGGTGGGCAGGAGCAAGCAGCTGGGCATCAGTAGCAGTTGACTTAATTTGCCTACCATAAGTGTCTTGGCTTGTTGCAGCAATGAACTGGAGGGACTTAGCCACACTGAAATCATTTCACATACTTCTACCTTGCTACAAATTTTAAGCTCATCCTAGCTCATGAGCTAAGTTCCTGTTGGTGTCTAGAAAAGAGACAAGCACCTCCAGAGGGAATTTCTTCTATCTTAGGTGCTTTCAGAGCAGCTCATCTGATTCAGTCTCCATGGGTGATGGTAAAAGCTACAGAATAGGGTAACCAGGCTATACGGATTGGTTTGGAACTTCCAGGGATTGAAGAAAGCTTTCAAGATATTGACTTGTCCAGATTTTAGTAACATTAATGAATACAGCAAGAGATTCATTTAGGATGTGTCTTCCTTCTTGATATGAGTCTTAGCAACTGTTACTCATTTCAAACCTGCAGCAGGACAGGAAGCTTTCTGCCCATCATGCTCCCTGACATGTTTGCCATTTCCATTATAGCCATTAATCCTGGGCTCAGAGTCGTGCTGCCATATTGCAGATGTGTAGAATAGACTACCTTGGAAACCTCAAATAGTTAAAATCCAGGGAAATTTGAGTGCATTTTTAAGGGATGATATAGACATGGCAACACTGGCTTTAAAATGGATAGCTTGGAGAATAATAGCAAGTAGCTATAACAGCAGAGATCTCAGTTCATGCTGAAAAACCTGCCTTTATGAAAAATTTTATCAAATTCTCATGCCAGAACTTGGTTCAAGCAGGGCTACATTCACAGCAGTATCAGCTAGCCAGTCAAAACCTAAGACTGTATCACAAAAGTTACCTGTGCAGCAATGAAATGTGCAGGATCTCACTCCCTGTCTCCCTCAAATGAGACTCCAGGCAGTCTTTGACAAAGGCTCTGGCCTGGAAAGGCTGTCATTTTATTAAAGACCTGCTCAGTAACCCCAGCTCAATTTGTGGCTGGCGCTTGGCTTTTATGTATGATGAATTAGAAAGTGGGATGGTTCCTCCTCACACTACAGGTTTCGTTTTACTCTTCTTTGTGAAAAATTCCTTCCTTTCAACCCACAGACCTGGAAAGCAGTTCAAAGCCTGTCCTGTTCATGTGAGAGTTTGGTAACTCCTCAAGAACTGGTGAATTTTAGAAGTACACTAAGAGTTCCCCATGTTCAGTTCTGACGTGTATCTCAGGACCACTTAGGTTGTTTCCATTTTGGACAACTTCTGGAATTTCAGAGATCACTTCTTTGATTTTAGCTGGTAAAACATTTCTAATAAGTCAACTGGACCAGCTGTACACCTTCACTGCCAGCATGAATACTACAAAGGGAAAACCCATATAACAAAACCCTTCTAGAAAATTCCCTACAGGACTGAGCTAATTTCAAGTATATGCTTACTTTTTTAAAACACACCTTATTTATTTTAATTTTTTTTTCTGTGAACTAGTCCTTTTAAAAAAGTCCTGTAACTGTTTTTTAATTGCAAACTGTAACATGTGTGCCAGGCTGTACATCCTCCTGTTATCCTCTTGACAGTCCAGTGAAATCTCTCCTAGACACACAGCTGCTGTGGGATCCAGTTTCATTAGCCACTTCCTGCAGCTCTGTGCTGTTGCTGGGGCTCTCAGCTATTCTTCTTCCCCTTCTTTCAGTGTGCTCCCCCCTCATTTATTCTCAATAGAGTCATATACTGTAAGGTACATCAGCTCTGATGTCTTTTCTGAAAAGTTTTCAAAGGAACTGGTACTCTTAAAGCATGCAGAGATGAATGTATCTGGTTTCACCAAAGTACACATAATTGAGGAAAGCGGGAAGTTTCAGGCAATGGCCTCAGTTCCAGCAGTAGCAGGGCTGCATTTGTGTCTTGCACGTCAGCAAATTATTTACACAGCCTGAAAGTGCAGTGAGAGCATTGATGTAGAAGATAAGGGACTGCCATAGTTTTAGAGCAGGGACACACAATTTCTGTGAAAATTACAAAATCTATAGCACTTGCTGAAACTGGCCATATTCTGCTAAGAGGCAAAGTTATAAAGTTGTACACATTTCACAGAGTGGAATTTGGCTTACTGTATATCATTTAGTAAGTTGTTTGCAGTGGTGTGCTACCTTTGGAAAAGGATGCTGTATCTGATCTCTTTCGAACAGGGGCTCTTCAGTACAAATGGTTTTTCTTCATGACTGTACAGTCTTAACCCAGTGGAAAGGGATGGCTTGTCAATGCTATGTGATAAGGACAGTAATGCTACTGATTTAACAGAAGCTTACAGCTGCTAGGAATTTTCTTTTTTACATTTAATCCTTCAAGCTGAATTAGACTTCTGAAGGAATGTTCTGTCTTGAAGTCTTTTGCCCTTTTCCATTTTGTTTACAAAACACAATTTATTTATTTTTAAATGAACAAAATAATATTTTTAACAGATATTAGCATTTAATTTTAAAAACAGTTAAAGCTTCTAAGCATTTCTTGGATAAAGATTTGGATTTGGCACATAGGGAGCTTCACGGTCTGAAATCTTTCAGCATTTCAACAGCCTAGTGGAAATTTATTTCCTTTTGACCAGATTATCACAGTTAAGTATATGTGGCTTTTGCAGAAAGCACATGGTGGTTGTTTTCCTAACTATTTGCCTCTTAGTTTTCTCCTGCCTCTGTGCATGCTTGTGTAAGAAATCTTAGAGGAGTGTTCAGTCTCTGTGAGGCTACAACTATTCTAGTAAATTAAAAAGTGTCAAGGAATGTTCCCAGACACTGTGCTTCAATTGCACTTACTTCTAAATTTTAAAAAAGGTCCCAGGAATGGTTTAGGCTCACACTAAATATCCAGGCATGATCTGAGGGTGAGAAAGGGATGGAAAGCCTTCCCAGTGGCAGTCTGAATGCAGGGACCCTGCTTTGGAGGGCAAGAGTGTGACAATGTGAACCCAAGTACCAGCTGTGCTCATTGCCAGAAAGTGGTTCCAAGCATGTTTACTTTATTAGTTCAGATACAAATTGAGTGGTATTAAGGGTCATCTACCTCTTTGGTATTTGAAGGACCTTTAAGGTACCTCTCTCATTTCAAAGGAACTGATAATGAGCCCACAAAAACCTTGATATACAAAGACACCTATCCATGTAAGTAGTTCTGTGGCAGTAGTTCTCAGCAGTGTAACTCGTACGCTTGAGGTCAGCTCCATCCTCATCACATCTCTGGGTTGAAGCCTGAAGTATGTAAGTTTGGAGCTGTCTGGCCTCACTGAAGTTGAATCCTCACAGGATGGTCTCTTGTTACACTGTGAAAAGTGTCTAAGGAGAAAGAAGACTAGTTCAGACCAATTTAAAACATTAGACCTTCTTTTAGTCTAGCCACTCTGTCTATCCACAATGAAATATTTGGTTTCTGGCCACTTGTACAGTTACTTTGGTCTAACCTACATGGTGTAGGAACAGGAAAAGGCACCAGCTGGTGCTTCATGTCACTCATCTCAGAAGACTGATGACAGCACCAGTGTTGTCATCCAACTCAGCATCTTTAAAATAGCACAGCTTAGGGACAAAAACCATATAGATGACAGCTGACATGTCTGAATCAAAACTTGCATGTGCCATTCACGTCTTAAAGATAAAACAGAAAAGTTGGTACATTGTCATTGATGAAAAAAGTTTGTATTGCTTATTTTTACCATCTGAAAGCCACATCTCTGACCTAACCTAGCTTAGGTTTCGTTTGAAAGTCAAACAACACTAAAGACACCTCAAAGAGTGGTCTTGAAATGAAAGGCTCCTGAAGGTACCTTGAGGTTGTTGTACATTAAGTAACTGACTTTTACATAGCTAAAATAGAATCCTACCTTAACTCCTTATGTGAGGATTTTTATATCTTTCTGGAAAATAGATGCTATTTCAGTTAGATGTTATGGGTCTGGAGTCACTCAGTGAAATTCTGTGGTCTGTGTTCATATTAGAGGAACTTAAGAGTACCTCTTGTGTTTAAAAGCTATTGGCCCGTGAAATCTTGCAGAGATGACACACACTGAGTGACAGAAGCAAAACTTAAGTAGGCAGACTATACACAGAGATGGCTTTGCACGGTTTTGCCTGCCACAAACATATGGATCACATATTCAGCACCAGTATTTGACATGGCATCACTTGGTGTTGGACAGCCTTTGTGTCAAACTGCCTTAATGCCAATGTTGTTTTCAATGCAGGGCTTGGTTGTCTTCATTGTTGCTTCATAACACCATGAAGTGTTAACAGAAACATTGCCATTACACAAAGGGATTCCCAGGAGAATAACAGAGCTTTGTTGTTTATTTACTCACATAAAGCTCTGGATGTGGTGACAACTCCAGCAGAACTGGGATAACCAAGAACTCCCTGCAGTAATTCAGTAATACAGCTCAGACCAAGAAGTGGGCCTCTTGTGCTGGGATGGATTAGAAGGGCATCTAAGAAAGCTGGCAGAAGATTTGAAAAGATAAACATTATTTACCATTTTTATCATCATTTATCAACAACAACAAACCTGAAAAAAACGAACTGTAAATCTTGAGTCTGCAGAAGTGGAGAAATAAAATCCAGGGGAAAAAAAAATCTGTATTCCCTACAGGGAAGCCTATTGGTCAGGACCAAAGGCACAAAGGTGCTATGAAAAGATTGCAGTTAGAACATCTCTGTCAAAAAAAAGCAGCAAAGAAGAGTCTGGCAGCTTATTCAGGCTAGAGGTAGCCCAGAATATTGCAGGCTACCTATAGTGTGGCATTGCTATGAGGACCAGGCTGGTGGCCAGCCTCAGTGCCATGCAACTTCTGTGATGTGTGCTTGCAATAATTTCCATAACACCAGTTGCAAGGGGAGCAGACGGATAGGTTGCACAGAGGTTACTTGGAGTACCTGTCATAGTAACAGCATATCACTCCAGCCTGATATAGTAACAAGAACACAGTAATTAGTCTGGGTGTGAAGAAGCAGCCCTGCCAGAGCTGTATATCTTGACTATAAATAGGTGGGCACATGGACTCCTAGTACTTATTGAAGATATTTTACCTCTCCCGTTTTGGATTAAAACCATGCACCTTTAGAAAAAACCACCAGCAACTCAGTCAGACAAGGATTTTTAAGTCCAGAGACAGCAAGAGCCTCAAAGTGGGAAGCAGGAAATTTAATTGCTCCTTTTCTTCTCCTAGCCCTTCCCCTTGAACAATTTGTCATATCTGATTGAGGCTGGCTGATTTTATAGTGCAGATGACAGGTCTAGGCAGGCAGTGCTGCTTGTACAGTAGGACTAGGAGGGAAATCCAGGTAAATTTGTGCCAGCTCATGAAGTTAAAACAGTTTTGCATATGAAAAGGAAACCATAACTAATTAACACCAGGCAGGTGGTCTAGCTGGAAAACTAAAATCCAAACTGTGTCACAAGGGACTATGAGACTTGGCAGATGAAACTGTAACTGAAATCATCTCCTAAGACCAGCCAAGTGAGAACAGAGCCAACTACCCTTATGAAAAAATACGCCTGTGCTAGTCATTTCTGGGAAAAACAAGCCAAGGACAAATGACTGCAGCTCTCAGAATGAGCATGATTACATTTAGTCTTTAGGGCTTCGTTTCTAGAAGAGTTTTTTGTTAAATGCTAATCTTATTTGGTCAGATACACAGTGAGATCAAAATCAGTTTCCATGGTGCTTTAAGAGGACCAGCAGGAAAGATGATTGGGGGTATCAAGTGTTAAAATAAAGGGAAGGGTGTGAAAATTTATGTCAAATTTTGGCGGGACTTAGAGGAAGCAATAGACCCTGCTGAGTTATGAAAGCAAAAGCAGATATCAGCAAAATACAAAGCTGGCTATGTATCAACTACGGTATCAGGGACTGTAACCAGAACAGTGGGAGAAGGTTTTGTTTGGAGGAAAGAAATGGAGAAAGTGAGATTTGTGAGGTGAAAGATTCTGCTCTTTCACTGAAAGTAATGACTGAACAAATGCAAGCACAGCATCTTAAGACTTACCATGAGTAGTGCATGGCCTTTGGGAAACTGAACACCCAGATCACACGTTCAGTTGGTGGCCCTTAGGGAAACAGAAATGATTTCATCCCCTCAGATTCCTGAAATGTAATCCTACGACATACCTAAATGTTAAAGCAGACTGATGGAGACTTATCCACAAGCTAAAGAAATATGTGATAGATTTGGACTTTTAAAAGCTTATGAGAACTTGCAAATGTGTAAGGTGACAACATGTACAAAGCTATTCCTGGTGCTGCAGGTAGATTATTCCACTCAGCTCACCGTACCTGTGGTCAGAGTATGTATAGTTCTGCATGTGAAAATCTTGAGCTGTACATTTAAAACACGTGAAAAGTAAAGCCTGTAAGATCAATTGTATTTTAAAGGCATTCTTTGGCAAGCAATTCAGTGAAGAGCTAATTGTAATCAGCGAGCAGGAGAAGTAGCTCTTTAGCTTTAATCAGCCTCATGGTACCATTTATACCTTCTAGTATAAACACTATTATGGTAATTCCATAATAATTCTCATTCATGCTTCACTAAGATCATGATGGTTCTACTTTGCACTGCAACGCTCACATGTAGTCACTCACATATGTACAGCATTAAACACATGCCTAAAATACAGAGTCCCAAGTCCTTAGCTGGTCAATAATGGTGTAAACCACTGCTGCCAGGTTAAGACCACGTATTGCATGAAATCTCTGCCTTTCAAATATTTTTTCAGCCATATTTAAGTATGTACAAGGCAAGGCACAAAATACTAAGGGATCAGTTTGCTAATAAAGAAATCCTGGGACATGGAATGATGCATTCTGCCAGATCCAGCTAGAGTACTTGAAGACCTGACTGTCCTCATTTTTCCATTGCCAGCTCACTGGACCTTCTCTGAGCCTTCAGCTCCATGCTATGCAGGCCACCTAGGGTAACTGAGCCCAGATAAACTTCAAGACTCATCAACATGGTTTGAGCTAATCCCCTAACCCTGTGCTGATGTAGATTAGGAAAAGCTTCCTGTGCTTTCTGTTGAGACTGTGTTGGCACAGCAAACATCTGTCAGGGTGAGTAACATCTTCTGGCACCACAAGGTTTGCAAGGTACATGTATCATGTATGAGAGAAATGAGCCCAAACATAAAAACTAGTTCTTCCATTAGGAAGACAGAAAGGAGAAGTGATTTGTCACAAAAAGCTTAGGAAACTATTTTGTCTAGAAGACAGCAGCGTGGACAGGAAAAAAGTTAAGATTGGGAGGACATAAAAAGGGCAGAGTTGATACCAGAAGTTAGAGTGGCAGCATGAGAATATATTTTATAGCTCTTCATGCATGAGAAGAACTGTCAAACTTCTGCATCAGACTGGGAATAGACCATGCAGGAGCTAGAATCCGTTTCATCAAGACAAAGGGGAAGTTTAATCCCCCTTTCATATCATGTTCTCACTAATTAACTGCTCCCAAGACATTGCCCTGCTAACTTATATTCTTGTGTCCCTCTAAAATCTTCAGTTCATAAAAATAAACAATTTAAAAAAACAAGAAAAAGACAAGTCTGGCAACTGAGCAGCCAGAATCTCTTTTCTTTACACATTCTACTTTAGGCAATATACTGTCCTTTCAACAGGCAATATTACATAAAGGTATTTATAAAAGATAAAAGATAAATATAAAAAGAATATTCTCTGAATGGGAGCTGAACCAGCTGAGTAGCATTGTTTAAAAGCTCTATACCATTATTGACCTGCTGCAGTAAACTGTCTTTTAAAATCATTTGGGAGTATTCTATAGTTTGGGCACAGAAGAATGATGGACTAATTGATACAGTTATCATAATCTCTATAGAAACACTTCTCATTGTCTTGAGGGAAACATATCTGAATCTGTAAGAACCTTTATTACTTATATTAAAATTATTCCCTTGGACAATTATCATATTGATTTGGGCAATGTAGACTTGGGCTTTAAGTTGAAACCAAGCTATTAAAAAACCACCCCGAGGTGATTTTTTGTAAAACTTTTAATTATTGATTTAAATAAAACATCAGTTGTCTTTTAATGAAATATGTCACTGCATTCAGCCTTTCCCTTGGGTTTATGAATGTGCTCAAATGAACACTCAGAGACAGCTCTGTTATTATAATTTTTACATTTACAGTGCCAGATAAGTGCTTGTTGTAGCCTAGAGAGGGACAGATAGTAGTCTAAATACGCTTGGACTACTCAGCAATGCAAATGAATATCACAGGAAAAGAGGCTTTAGGAGAATGAAATAGAAGAAGGTCAGGGTTTGGCTCCCATAGAGCAGAGCTGATAGTCTGTATTGCAAACTCACTGCATGGCTACAGAAAAAGCCAGGTGCTTTAATGAGAATGTCAAGTGTTCAGCGTGGGTCACCTAGTCAAACCCCATTCCCGGACCAACTGCGGGGAGTGCCAGGCCTGAAATACTCCCAGACTACAGGAAAGGAATGCCCAGGGCTAGACTATTCTTCTGCCAGGATGCAACTGCTGTTCATATGGCAGAGAGCCCAGGCATACTGAGAATCCCATTACGGCTTTGTTGTGCATGCAGTCCAGGGGAAGACAAAATGGCCTGGGAATCACATTATGGAACTTCACGAGATTTGCCTTAGATGCTCCCATCCCTGTCAGGGCACATGTTGGCTGCATATGTTCAGGGCCCTGACTGCTGTCAGGGACAAAGAAAGGCAGCATGGGGACAAGCCCCTTCTTTGTGAAGCAGGAATGATCCTTGGCACTGTCATAAAGCATCTTCTCTGTCTTTAACTAGCAGCACAGTGACAGGGTGACATCTTTGTTATCAGAGTGCTGCAAAGGGTTTTGTAAGCATTTAAAGTGAAGACCCTGTGAGGGAAGCAATATAGGCTTAGATGATACATGGGCTACTGCTGGACTTGGCCCAGGGCACACTTTGGGTGAAACCAGTCACCCCATTGGCCTCCCTGGGATTTGGATAATGCCAGTGTGGCTCCCTGACCACCAGGCACAGTTTGTACTGTTCATGCAGATTATGTTGTTACCCTTTTCAGCTTGATTAGCTTTGCCAAGAAAATTGGAGGCTTGAAGGTTATTCTCTTTAAGAGGAGAAATTGGTGATGGAGTCAGCTTGCATGCAGTTCTCTCTGGCTGCAAGCCCTGTGTTCCTAAACCCAGGTAGTGTTAAGCAGTGGGAGACAATTTTGGTTTTGGCCAAAAACATTAACATTTTTGAGCATGGTCTTACACCCCTTTGAGTAGAGGCACAGGCTTGAGTTCTGTTTTGAGAGGCTGCTCTCATTTCTTTCACACATTTCCACAGAGGAACTTCATAGTCCTTTTCCAGCCCTTTTGAAGGAAGGGTGGCAGCTAGGTCCACTTCCTTCAGTGAATTCATGCCCAGCTCATTTCAGTCTGCCTGTTTCACTGTAGCTGTTCCTCACACCGCACGATTTTCTCTCTCTATTGCTCTTTAATTCGGTATCAAATTGTCTGCACATTTTGTGTATTTTATGCACTATGAAAATCAATAAAAACAGATTGAACAGTGATAGAAACTGAGAGATTGCAGCTATTTCATTTTAAGATGCTTTTAATCTCCATTACCATAGCCAACAATATGTTTTTCAGTGACAACAGCTACCAAGACATACTGTCCTCATCACTAATGATAAATCACTGAAAGACCTACTCATCTGCAGCATTGCTGTGAATGATCTGAATCCACTCATTGAAGCTCCTACACCAAAATCAAGGAGTCTCTGTTCAGCATCACTTTCAAACACTCAGATCTATGGAATCACTCCATGAAGTGACTAAAGCAGAGCAGCCCAGGCTCTTTCTGTCTTTGCATATCTGCCTAGGGACACAGGGGAAAGTTAAGGCAAACCAGCTCAAGGTGGGAAGTACTGCACATAAATTACAGCATGCTAATCCCTTCCACAGATGCTCTCATTTAGGTGTAAAATGGTTTAAGGTTATTGAAATTCCAAGCCACTGGGATTTATTTACATTTCCTGTAGGAGGCTGGTGGTTTGATGTTACAAAATGGACAACGGTGACACCAGCTTAAGAGAAATTTCTCCAAAAAGAACAACAAACACTCCCAAAAGACCCAAAGCAAGATATGGCAAAAAATATTTTTAACTGATTTTGCAACCAGATCAGTTTGCCAAACTTATTCACAATGAAGTCACCCAAATAGCATGCTAGAAACCCTCTTTTTCTTTCTAATAAAGTTTGGTCTGGAAAAATAGAGGTTTTATGTCCATGTTTTACTTTTAGAAGTTAAGGATAGCCCCACTGTAATCAATTTTGTTCAGTTCTGCCCTACTTACCAGCACAGCAATTGCAAAAGTGATTTCAAATACCTGTCTGAATTAGCTAAATATGTACAATGCATAGTTAAGGCAGAAACACGAGAATGTCTGTTCAAAAATTTCCCTCATCATCCTGTACTTCTGCAAATATTTGCACAGTTGCCATAAAGCCTAACACAGAATTAGTGAATAGTACGAAGTCAGTGGATTTTCCCTGGTTTGTGAGGTACAACCAAAGAAGAATAAAGCTCATCTTACTGAGATTGGTGCATTTGGTCCGCAGGTACCCTGGTCTGGTAAACAGAAAACACCAGGGATTACAAGTGTCTGAAAGCAATCTTCTAGCTCTGAGGCTTATGTGGAGATAGGAAAGTTAGGGACAGAAGGAGAAGACTTGGAATCAGGGTGTGAATGAGTGTGTACGAAGTGGAAGGAAAGAGTGTGAGACCAGTTTTGAGTTGTAGTATTTAAAATCCCCCTAGGAACTCCAGAAAATGGGCAGGATTTAGCAATCTTAGGAATTAGACCTGGAAGGGATCTCTTAACGTGGGGATGGACTGGAACTTCCAGCAGTAGGAAAAAACCTCAGTAACTAAAAAAAAATGTGGCAGAAACTACTGAGCTGGTACTGCCCAACCAAGTAAGAGACAATGATCTTCATTCTGAACTTTTCTGTGGTTGGACACACTGGACAGATACTGGCACACCGGCTGTGGAGGTATCTGGGACAATTCAGAAATATTGATCTCCATCTCTAATGAATTGTCAATGCAATTCCAGTGCCCCTTGAAGTGTTTGAAAGTCTTTAAAAATTTACTTTCACTAAACCTAATGTCTATTTAGGATTACATCAACATTAGTCAGTAGCATTCTTTGAATAACAAACAAGAGTCCAGCTCCCTGGCAAAACTCACCTTGATCTGTATTATCATTTAGACTGCACCTGAAAACCTCATTAATTTAAATAAGCAATAGAGACTGAAATAAAATTCCATTCATGCTTAATTCTCCGATGTGGTTTTGAAAAATCTTTCTTCTTTAGCCAGTCTTATGTTACATGCTGGATGGTCTTTGCTTTGACCACCTCATAAAAAAAAGGCTCATAAATACTTTCATGTGTTATTTAAACTAGCAGTACTCCCTGAGGCACCCTGCTTTTATTTTTAAAAATCCTTTGTGTATTCCTAAAGCATTTCTAAACCAGTAGCAGAGGTAAATGTGCATTTTAACCTAGGAAAGCCCTGTTCTGTCAATATCAGAACACAATGTTTCTTACTCTGTGCTGATAAGAATAAAACATTTTTAGCAACTTCCACTTGATTTATGTGCTTTCCTCCTAAAAATCAGCAACTTCTGATTATGAGTGAAAATAGCTAAAGTTATTTTTCTTGACTAGATGCTTTCCAGAAGAGAAAATATATTCCTAGTATGCTGCAAGCAACACACTGGGAGGGTCTCCCTTTCTGCTTGGGAATGCTTTGAAAGAAGGTATAAAAGCAGCACCTGGGATGGGTGAGAGCTTGCCTGGAGAAAAGTGTCATTAGTACAGCTGTGGGGGCAGTGACTGTAGGCATGTGGAGCAGGTGGGGAGATGGGAATGCAAAAGATCACCTGGCATAAGAGATGTTTTGTTTTTCCTAATTGACAACTATGGATAGCAGTAGAATTAAGTTCTGTTGAGAGTAGAAGTACTTGTACTCACAACATTTGGGTAACAAAAAAATATACAGCAAGATTGATGGAGTATCACATTTTAAAAAATCAAACTTAAAGTAGGATTTAAACCAAAAATATTAGAAATTACACACATCAGGCAATTGGATCAACCCATATATTCCAGAAAACCTAGAATGGTTCATCCACATTCCAGTTCTGCTCTCGATTTATCTTTCAACAGAAAAGAAACCTCCTAAAAATCTTTTTGGCTCACAGCCTGAGAATATTCTTCCTGGCAATTTATAACCTGTGAACTTCTTTGTATTATCCTAAATGAGGACAGGAATGACATCATCCTGAGTGAGACAGGTATTGCCTTAAAAGACGCAGGCTGTAGTGCTCCCACAAATACACTGACAATAAAATCAAGAGAGAGGAGATTTCTAGATATTTTCCTTAGAATCTGTCGTGTATTGGGTTTACATGGCAGGTAGAGGGGTGGCTACAGGAGCGCCTTCTGTGAGAAGCTGCCAGAAGGTTCCCCAATGTCTGGCAGAGCCAACGCCAGATGGTTCCAGAATGGATGTGTCGTTGGCCTGAGCTGAGTCAATCAGGGATGGCCGTAATGCCTTGGTGGTAACATATTTAAGAACAAAGAAAAGATATTGTACAGATGTAATTGTGCTCAGGGAAGGAAGGAGAGAGAGAAATAGCTCTGCAGATACCAAGGTCAGTGCAGACGAGGGGCAGGAGGTGTTCCAGGCACCAGAGCTGAGATTCCTCTGAAGCAGCTGTGCCCCAGCAGCCCATGGAGATCCGTAGGGGATCAGATGTTCATCTGCAGCCCGTACCAGAGCAGCTGGATGCTCAAAAAAAGTCTTCACTCCTGTGGAAGGCCCACACTGGAACAGGCTCCTGGCAGTGACTTGCAAACCTTTGGAGAGAAGAACCCATGCTGGAGAAAATTTCCTTGTAGGACTTGTGACCCTGTGGAGGACCCACACTGCTCTTTACAGACTGCATCCTGTGGGAAAGGACCCACATTGGAACAGTTCATGGAGAACTGTTGCCTGTGGGATGGACTCAAGCTGGAGAAGTTCATGGAGGACTGTATCCTGTGGGAGGGACCCCACTCTGGAGCAGGAGAAGGATTCCTCTCCCTGGGCAGCAGCAGCAGAAGCAATATGTGATGAATGAACCAACCATGACCTCTGTTCCCCATCTTGAGAAGGCAAAGCCCAGGAAGATGTGAGGGGTAGGGGAAGATTTTAAAGATTTGTTTTTCTTCTCAGTATCCTGCTCTGATTCTTATTGATAATAAATTTAGTTAATATCCACAAGTCATGTCTGTTTTGTCCATGAAGGCAATCAGTGAGTGATGTTTCCCTCAACTCACGAACCTTTTGTAATATTTTCTCTCTCCTGTTGTGCAGGGGAGTGATGGAGCACTTTTGGTGGGCACCTGGCATCCACCTGGTGGAATCTCCTTGGACACATGAAGATCAGCTGGTACAAGGGATAACCTTTTTATTCATGGAGTTCATGGTAGTCCCTGTCAGGGCCTGATAGGTCTTTAAATGTTCATCTTTCTTTAATGGATGAATTCCTATTAATTTTTTTTTCAGGAGAACCTGCCAAGCATTAATTCTTGCTGAGATGCATCACTAAGACTCATTTACAACTTTAGAAGTAGCTGACCTGCTAGATACCATATTTTAGAACAAATGTCACAGAAAAGTGTTCACATACTCTTTTTAACAGCTGTTTAGCCAAATGCTCATATTGTCAAGACTTCCTTTCATTTATCTTCACAGTTTTTTAAAAAAACAGACACTGAGGAAAACAAAATAAACTCCCCAGATCCTTTTCCAGACATCTCAATTACTGGGAAGCCTATCAGGCTTAAAAAAAAGGAGGAAGAAAAGGAGATTTATGAAGAGCTGAGAATTCCATTTAATATGAGAGAGAGAAGAGTGGCATTAGAACTGATCTAATAATACTGGATTTGAAGCAGCTTTTTCTGTAAAAGTGTTTTCTTCTCCCTCCCCCACACTCAGATCATACAAAAGTAAACCTTTCACAACATCTTTACCATTCAGCTGGCACAGTGGCTCTAGGATTGAATTCCAGTTCAAATGGAAAGGCTGCTGGACTGTAATTATCTGTTACACACCTTGACAATAGCCAACATGGGAACCACAGTCAGGAGCAGAAATGGAGTTAGGAGCTTTTCTTGTAGGAAGCTTTCTCCTCCAGACTTGTCACAAAATTCAGCAAGAGATGAGGTTTCTCCTTCTCTGAACAGCCACCAGACGTCAATTTAGAGGGGTGGAAGAACAGGAAATGTCATCTTCATATATTTTTGCTGTGTTGTCACCAATGATGACCATTTTCCCTACCTCTTATTGCACCCTACACATCACTTGGAAAGCCAGAGCTGGGCCACAGTGGTAGCCTTTAAAGGGACACAGAAATTCAGCAGGAGAAGAAGTTGGACTGTCTCTAAAACATCAAGAAGTCTGTTTGACCCACTGGGATCTGTGGGGAGTAAAGAAAATAAAACAATTGAAATAGAAATAATACTACAAACTAAAATGGAAATGTACATAAAATAAAATAGGGACATCACCAACACCATTTGGCCTTTTTGTATGTTGGAGAAATGCACAATACCTCACATCTGTAATCTTCCCATTGGCCCAGCACTGGTCTATGTATAATGTTTTCCTTATTAAGAGGTAAGAGACATCAGACACAGTCAATATGTCACATGTCACTTACCTGGCATGACACGGGGAAATCAGAGGATACAACCTGGCCGTCCTGGACACTGGAGCTGTACTTGCACTCTTTCCAATACACTGCTGACCCACACGATACCAGCTCAAATTGGAAAATGTATTTCCATGAGGTGCATTGGAGGACAACAGTTGATAAGGATAAGAGGTTTTTTCCTGCTGGCTATACTCCTACTGTACTTTCTTAGGCAGCATCCAGGGGATGCACAGGCTGTACAGCTCTGCACAGGGTTCAGTATTTTAGCTCTGGTGCTGCATGGGCTCAGCTGTCCCTGCAAGAGCAGCAGAGGTGTAAGTGAAGATCCCCAGTTCAGAGGAGGGTCATACATGGCTGTGCTGCCATCGGATAAACTTGGCTGCTCCTGCCATGGAGCACTGCTTGCTCTGCTTTCCAGGGGACTGGTTAAGCCCCAGACAAATTATGACAAGATATTTCAGCTAACATGCACTCTGAAATGAACCACAGATGCTGGCATGGCATGCAACGTGCTCTCTAAGCCAAAGAACATTTCCTAGCCTGGCTCATCCTTTCTCCCAGACTGCTGCCTGTCTTTAGTTTCTGAGACACAAGTAATGATTGATGTTTTTCCATCAGTCATGTCATTCAACCTGCTTTTTAGACTAGCCTAGCCTGGCCTAGCCTTTTGTTTTTAAAGATCCAGAATTGTTATACACCATGCATCCTCAACTACTCTTAAATGAAGGAATAGTAGAATGCTTGCAGGCTGATGCAGACAGCATCTGGCAAGCTTAAATGCTATGGCAAAGTAGCAGACACCACAAGTCAGGTTTGTGGGCAGAGGTTTTTACCATTATCCTATTTGGGTTTTTTTGGGTCTTTGGTGTTTTGCAGCTGTCTTGATTAGTGTTACTAAAACATGGTTCTTTTAGATTTACTGTCTGTGCTACAGACTTGAAGATTTGGGGAGTTCTGGCAGAACTGAACATCAGCAGTGCTGGTGGATAAATAAAATGACATGACTGCACAGATTCAACTTTTGTCTATGTAGTTTGAAATCACAGCAGTGTCTTTCACTCATATTTCTTTGCTTTCCTCTTTCAAGCAAAGAAAACTACAAACCAACGTAGATTTACAAGAATATATAAGGATATCAGAGTTGGTTAGGGTCTGACTGGTCCATAGTTTATTTTTTTAATAGGCTATATCACTAACATCACAATCTGTTTTGGAGAATTGATATTAATTTTATTTATAAACTCAATGCACTTGTTTCTTCCTGGCATTGTATCTGTAGACAGGCTTAAATTTTGCATACTGTTGTTAAGAAGTACTATAATGAGTTTGAAACAAAGCCTTTCTTTCACCCATAGACATAAAAACATGATATTCTGTTTATTTTACCTAGGCTGCCTTTGAGAATCACTGAACATGAAGACAAAACAGAAAATTCTCCTTCAAGTGAAGATATAAAATGAATGAGACATGAGGACCTGACATGTGACTCAGTGACTTGATTAAAATTTAGTTAATAGGAATCCAACCTGTGTAAAAGAGATAATATGCCATGACAATGAGACACAGCTATGCCATTTCATGTTCTTGCAGCATCACTACAACAACTGTGAGCACAGGGAATCACCATCAAATAATATCAAAAGACCATGGTCAATGGAGCTGAGGAATGGACTCTGCAGACACATGAAGCAGGGCTGTGTGGAATAGCTCGAGCCCAGCTCTGGCAGAGCCTGCACACCTGGTGTGGAGGCTGTTAATGAGTAAAATGGGCACAGAACCATCTGCTGCTGCTCTGGTGCTCCATTCATGGTGTCACCTGACTGATGTAACAGAAGAGCAGGTGATGGGTGGCTAAAATATGAATTTCCGCATAAACACGGAATCAAAACAGAGTATCTGATGATGGGTGGGCAGGACACATGGTGGCCCTGGGTCCATTTGGGAACTCCTCATACGCACACTGATACTGACCACAATTGATGCTAAAAGTGAAATCCAAGTGGCAGGGAAAGAAACACACAGGTTAGGGGTCCAGGGAATGCTTGTTACATGTGTTTTGGCATGTTCATGTACCAGTTCTGCCACTTAGCTTTTCTCTCTTTGTTACCCTCTTGCAGATTAAAAGTGATTTCATTTGGTTATTTAGGTGGATTAGTAAACCTCAAGGTCAAAATCCAAATCTCAATCTCTCTGCTGAACTGTGGAAACAACGGGATTTAACCTCAGACTGTAGCTGTCCCTAATTTTGATTCAAAGTATGTTTGAAGGGGGTCTACTTTCCATTTCCATTCCCATTTAGAAAGGAGCGGATTAAATAATTTTTTTCCATTTATGAGAGCCAAAATCTCCCTATACTTTAGGCTTCTAAATGAACAGAATGTCAACCCACAAGTCTAAGGAAGTGTAATTAACAGACTGATTTGAAGGCAGCATTCGTAGCTCATATTCAGATTCATGTTACACAATGAAGCAGTTATAATGGTCTATTCTTCTTTTACATAACAATTAGGTCATAATTTCAAATAAGATTTTTATTTCTACAAAATTGCTGGCAATTAGTTTGTCATCTGGATAGTAAAACCATCTGTCCAGAATTATTCCCACCAGGAAACTGAGGGTTTAGAAATCCCATGTACTTCCACACTTTAGAATGATACCACAAATATTCACCAGAAAGCCACTGTCTAAGAACTAAACCAAGTGCCTTGTGGAACAGACTCCTTTTGCCAGCATGTTTTCAAAATTACTAGAATGGTTTTAGAAACCTGACCAGAGACAACAAAACCATTCAAAATCCTGCCAAAGTCCTACAAAACGTTTGAACATCAGTCTATATTTGGTACACATGAAAGAGTAATTAGAAGGCTGTGGAAAATATTAGTATCTAAACTGTAAGTTCTTCTCCACATTTCAGGTGCAGTATTCTCCATCTCAGGAGAGAAGGAAATACATTACATATTATTATGAAAGCGTTAAATAGTTTCATTCCCAGATGTCAATATTTAAACATTGGAGGACCATGGAATATGGAGGAGGACATTGCATGGATTAGGATGAAGTTAAAATGACAAGAAGAAGGTCATAAAAGTCAGTTCTTCATAGACAAACGTGGGAGAAAATACGTAAAAAAACCCAAAAAACAAAAACAAACTAAACCAAAAAAAAAAACAAAAGAAAGGAAAAAAAGAGCAGCATGAGATCAGTATCTTCTCTCATCACCCAGTGTCCCAGCTCAGGACTTGGACTGCTCAGCAGGAAGGAGGATAAACACCAAACCACATTTCCAAGCAAAACATGATTCAAGAACTAAATAAAAGTCTCCAGTCAAAGCTCTGGCTTCAGGCTGCTGTAGCACTCATCAGGTTTGTCTTGCTCCTATTCCTAGTGGAAAGAAAGAGCAAATATTAAGCAAAAAGGCCAGTAAGCTTTGGGGGTCTACTACAGTTACAGATCTGCACCACTGCCCATAACTTTAATTGAAACCAATGCAAAACCCAAACCAATGCACAACCCAATGTCTGGAATTTTTAATAGACAGTTTCTGTTCAGGTTTTGATGGAAACATAGTCTTTGACTTCAAGGAATTCCAATTCTACTTATCTGAGAAAGAAAAAAATTTGTTCAGAAACTGAATTTCTCATCTGTCATTTCACACACACCTGTTGCCTGTGTTAAGCAAGAACAGTCAAAAGTAACAAGAACAGCCAAAAGTAACAAGAACAGCCAAAAGTAATAAGGTCACCTTTACTCCCAAGAGGTACAAACAGTGGCTCTGTCACCTTTTTGGCACACCCATCACATGGTTTGGTTCTTCTGCAGGGAAATGCTCAAAGACAATCAGCAGAATTTTCAGATTAGCTCTGTGCTGGTCCCCACAGCTACTGGAGCGGTGCAAAGAGGAGCAGGTGGCATAAGAGCAAGTATTTGACAAATTCTGGACAAAAAGACTACAGAATGGTGGATTTCAGCTGGACTATAGAAATATAAAAAAGAATGCTAATATTCACAAGAATTGACTTTTCCCCCCACTGTAACTCTCATTTTAAAAGGATATTGCAACCTTCCTAATTTTATTTTGCTGAGCTTTCCTTGTCTTCTAGAGAACTAAGAATATAGTTTAGGGTTGTTTTTCCTCCAACTGCCCTTTGAAAACTTTTTGTCTTAAAACAAAAGGGCTACAGGAAGGCTCTTACTAAGTATAAATCTGTATAGTTTAAATTCAATTCCAAACTCCCCTTTTATAAGAAGGTATCAGGAGCAGTCTGAGAGGATTTACCTGCTGTGTAGTGGAAATATTACTGTGCTGACCCCCTGTGACCCCAGATTAGTGACAAATACCAAACGGCATGTAAGTAGACCTCTGATATCTATGACACAGATGCTCTACTGAATTTTAAGTGAGTCACATATAAATAATGACTACAGAGATAGATTTAGGAGCTGGAACATGAATTTAATGCAAAGTTAATAATCCCTTCTGGACTTATAGCATTTCTTGAGGTAAAGGGGAATGTAATGGCTTTCTTTCTATTCCGTTGCTTGTCTTGGTACTGAGAACTGTACTTGTTTACTCTGGAGAGGTGTTTTGCTGGTTTTGGCTGGGATAGAGTTAATTTTCTTCACAGTAGCTTGTATGAGACTGTGTTTTGGATTTAGGCTGAAAACAGTGTTGGCAATTCAGGGATGTTTTAGTTACTGCTAAGCAGTGCTTGCACAGAGTCAAGACCTTTTCTGTGCCTCACTCCACCAGTGAGCAGCTGGGGTGCCAAGGAGTTGGGAGGGGACACTGCTGGGACAGGTGACCCCAGCTGACAGAAGGGATATTTCACACCTTATGGCATCATCCTCAGCATATAAAGACGGGGAATGAAGAAGGAAGAGGGGAGATGTTTGGAGTGATGGTGTTTTCTCAAGTCACCATTATGTGTGATGGAGCCTTTTGTTCCTGGGGATGGCTGAATACCTGCCTGTACATGAAACTGTGAATTAAGTCCTTGTTCTGCTTTCCTTCTGCGTACAGCTTTGGCTTTAGCTATTAAACTGTCTTCATCTCAACCAATGAGTCTCCTCACTTTCACTCTTCCAATTCTCTCCCCCATCCAAATGTGAGGGGAGTGGGTGAGTGGCTGCATGGGGCTTAGTGACCTGCTGGGCTGAAGCCACAAGAGGAAGGAAAACAGGTATTCAGTCCACACAGCAGATTGTTCTGAGAGCTAAGGGCATCACTGGATTTGGTGGTGTGAGCACATGCCTCAGAGACAGGAGCCCTGATTTATGTGCCAGTCTCCAGGACTTTCTGCACTTTGCATTAGGCAGCTACGGAGAGGCAAGGTGTTTTTGCTCTGCAAACATCATCCCTGTGTGCTTCACTGAGAGCCTGCACATTTGCACTTCTCTTTTCTCCCGCTCCCACAGGACTCCTCTGGCTCTCCAAGAGCATTAACAGCAGGCAGCCTCCCACATGGGTTTGGATAGGGTTGAGAACAGCCTTGGTTTAAAGTCACTTGGATCCTGTGCACGTGGTCACTGAGCTTCTGCAGAGAGCGTGGATGGTGGGTGCCACACAGGACACGGACAGCTCCTGCCATGTTCCTCAGCGTGGGCAGCCTCCTCTCCTGCACAGGAAAGGATTCCAGACACCAGTGACTGAGGGGGCAAGATGTGGTGTCCAAGCTCCCAGTAAGGGCAGGATTTTGTGCATACTTCTGGTGCCAGTATCTGGCTTCAGCAGCTCCTCACTGAGGCTCAGTTCTCTCCATGGAGAGCATGCATGACCAGCTGAGGCCCTGGATGTCCTGCAGGTGGCCAGCCACAGTGACACTTAGCTTTGCTGAGCCTGAGTCCTAACAACTCCTGGGTTATTCTGTGGCAGAGCCAAGAAATTATTTTGCCTTTCTAAACATAATTTTCTCCATTCTGGACAACTCAGCATTCTTCTTCACTCCTTGCTTTGCATTATTTTCTCCTGGATTTATTATGCTACATTTTTCAAATCAATTTATGTCTTGTCTTTTTATTTCTAACTACTTTTCACCTTCTCTGCACCATAACATCTATCACTGCAGTCTCAGCTATTAAATTTAATGTGACATCTAGATCCCACTTCATTTCCACGTCAAATTTGAATGACTTGGCAATGAATGGAATGAAGCAGACTGGGGCTTCCTTTGCAAATGATTCATCTCCCACTTTAGAAAACAATGCACCTGTGCATAAGACTAGAAATAGCACAGTGCAAAGGCCAGCCCTTCAGGAAGCAGTAGAGAGCAGTCCATGCAAAACATGTCTAAGTGAGGGTGAGAAGCAAAACTCAAGCCACAAATACCTCTTCCCAGCCAATACGCTGCCAGTACTGGTGGAGCAATGGGAAGGGCAGATCGCTAATAACATACTTGTACCCACATCTGACCTCCATGTCAGCTGGCAAAGTCATGTGGCTTCCATAAGAGCTGGCATATCTGCATCTGGCTTTAGATAAATAAAAATATTTTGTATTTCTTCTGCTGTTATTCTGGTACCATTAGCAGGAACAAACAGCCACTTAAAAACCAGAAATGGCAATACAGAATATTAGTTAAAAACAAACAAACAAACAAACAAAAAACCAAAATTTCCCCGGTATGTCAGAACTGCTGAAAGTTTATTTATACTCACACAGACTGAAATGCTGACAGTTACAAAGATGGATGATTTGTGTAGTCAAATGTAAGAACTTTATTTATCTTTCATAGCTGTGCTGGAGAATGAGAGTAAGGGGCATTTTCTATTGCAAACCATTTGCATAAAGTCACTTAGGCAACAGGTTCAATGATACATAATTTTAATTTTGCTGCCATAACAAAGCTTGGCAACAAATATGTCTGTCTATATTTGTGTATCTATGTATATATCTGTGTGTATGTATATATATGTATGTGTGTGTATATATGCACACATATTGTACAGAGAAGTTCACACAGTTAATAGGCTATGGAGGGAATTCAGGACATGCACTCTAGAGATTCCCATCTTTGCCGTGTCCTTTCTGGCACAAGAAGGTGCATGCCAGCTGTGCAGAGGCAATGGGGACAGGGCAAGGGTTTCAGGAGGAGCCAGAAGAGGGATGGCAACAAACCCCACCTTGATTTACACCTGATCCTCCCCTGAGGCCCACAGCGAGTTATGTGCTCTTGTCCACCATGCTGTGGCCAACCTGTCATCCATACCATGAAGCTGGTGGGATAGGGTAGCCAAGAGACTCTGGGACCTCTCACTGGTCCCTTGTCCCACCAAATTCCTGGGCATAATCCTGAGCAGCTGCTGGGGGCCCATCTAGGAGTACTGAGTGCTCCACTCAGTGACCCTTCCTGGTTACTTGCAGACGCTCTTTGCAGCTGCAGCCTTGTAACCCTTGCACCTCTTTATGTTTTTTCCAACCTGGGAGATGACTGTTTTCCCCTGGATTTTCCCATTTTCTTCTAGCCCTTTGCCTGTACCGGGCAGCTGGACAGTTTTGGTAGAGCCAGTCCCTGGCTGAACAGAGAATGACAAAAGTGACAGCTGTGCAGCCTTGCCATTGACAAAGAACAGGAAGATGGAGACAGGCCTGTGCCTCTCCCTTGGCATACGACACAAAGAAACGTGTCTCTTGATATCCACCCTCTACTCATGTTGCAGGGCAGAATTCAACACTGAGAGAAGCAGAAAACTGAAGGAAAAGGCAAAAAAGAATTTCTAACAATATTTTATTGACTTGCATTGCAAGCATTTTTGAGACAAAGGTACCACTCACTGAGCATGCATTCCAGTCATGACAGACATAATAATAATAATAATTACTATTTTTAATTTCACCTTCTCGGCACTACCTCAAAGTTACACTTGTGTTACTCTTAGAATGAAAACCATCACAGCTGAAAAATTTCATCAGTGAGCATCTAAGAAATGGAAACTTCAAGCAGAACTGAAATGTTTCAGAAAGTGGACCCCAAGTCTACGAGCTGCCTACATGATCTCCTTCACTCTACAGGACTCCTTGCTTTCTTACAAGATTTTGATTTAAAAAGGGTTTCCATATGATGCTCCTTAAAAAATAATTATTTTCCCGAATATTTAGTTGCTCAGAAAGAAAGACACTGATTTCAGGGGCTATTTACTTCATCAGATTTATTTCCACCATTTTTGATGCTGTGCTGAAAACATACAGTTCAACTCTGAGCATACAACTTTCATGGTGGTGCCAAGTATGTAGAAGCAGGTCCTTGACTGGTCTTGGTTTTACTTCCATTTGTTAGGTCTCACTACACCAGAAAGAACTGCAAGGAATAACCAGCTGGCAGTCAAGGCTCTCACTGATGGGCAGAGGAGCAAAGAGGGATCTTCAGCAGACCATGTGTGTACAAAAAGCATCTGCTCTACAATGGTGGTCACTGCCACTCTTCCCAATTTAAAGGGCAGCCCTGCTCCATGCTTGGAAAAGTTAAATTCCAGTCCTGAATTCCCAGATTTCAGGTCTGTAAAACCTCAGAGGACGGGACTTGTAGCCCTCAGTGAGATGTTTGAATGGCAGACTCATCCACTCAGCACACAGATTGCTCTGGATGACAGAGGCATCATGAAGTTCAGGCATTCCGTGTGAGTCACTTAGAGACACTTTTCCAGGACACCACAGCCTTATTCTGTACTGACCATCTCTAGCTGCTGCTGCTAAGCAAAACAACTGCTGTCCATCTCACTGACCCTTCTGTAAACTACATGGACGTATTAAACATCTCAGCTGGGCACCAGAAGGTGAACAACTTCTGTGTCTTGGGACAGCAAATAGGCGAGAGATGTCTCCTCATTCCCAACCCAGAGGGCAGAAACATCACAGACTTGCATACAAGACAATTGTTTAATATGTTCACAAATCAATTTTATTAATTTAAAACAAAATTAATGAAGAAAAATTCTGTACACAATTGTGGACACAACACACTTTTTTGTACAATAAGGCCCAGATAAACTTTGTTATTTTTTTTCAGTCCGCGAGTGACTGAAAATTGAAAAGAGCCAAAGGAAAATGAAAGACAACCAATCCCCCCCATCACTGTCTACTTTGCTTGAGGAAAAAAAAAGGCTAATTATAGTCTCAATTCTAAAAACTATCCACAATGTGCTTTATATGTGAGTACTGCATGAGTTGTAGTACTCATACTGGGTCAAGTAAAGCACATATGCAAGTCTTGGTAAGATAAAAACCTCTCTGTTGGTACTAAAGCAAGCCACAAATATTTTATTCTAGCAGCATTGTGATTCCTCCAATAGAGAAGGGTGTTGATTTGTAGCTACATTGGTGCTTTGTAGCTTTGCAGGTAGCTGTTTTGAGGCTGGTGTTTTTTTAAAAAAAATGAAAGAAGAAAAATCAGAAAATTAGCCAACAAAGGTGAGTTTCTTTTTAATAAGATAACTAGGCAAAGGGAATTGGTACAATTTAAGCCAAAATGTCAGACTAACGGTTTGTTTAACCAAGTAGCTCACAGCCTTCACGATCAGAAAAGTCACAAGTCACAGACAGACACAGTCTAGGTTTGTCCTT
Source organism: Brachypodius melanocephalos (assembly GCA_013398615.1). Taxonomy (NCBI): domain Eukaryota; kingdom Metazoa; phylum Chordata; class Aves; order Passeriformes; family Pycnonotidae; genus Brachypodius; species Brachypodius melanocephalos. The sequence goes on from VZSR01001685.1 coordinate 24,560,041, forward strand.
TAAGTTAGTACAGACAAAAGGAAATTTTAACTCCTTGGTGATAACCATTTCAGCATTTCCATTGCCGGCAATGGATGTTATATCTTAGGAAAATCTGACTCCTGGTGGAAGAGGATTAAAAAATCTTAAATGTATATGAGCATTCTTGTTTAATTTCTCCAAAATATTCTCACCTCTAATTTCTAAAAATATTAGTGATGATAGTTTCCTTCATTTTTGGATGAGACAAAAGCTATTCAGTACCAAGGTTCCAGTTTAAGTTACATCTTAAAATATATTTGTGTTCTTTCTCTATTTCTTTATGGAATGACTCTCCTAATTAATTTTTTAATACTCTAAAAAAGGGTTAATATGTTAACTTTAAAGAGGAAACAAAAAGACAATAAAGGCTTCCTCTTTGCTTGGGTTTTATCTGTATTTGCTTCGACAGGGGGGACACACAAAATCAATCTTTTCATAATCAGGGTGAGACAAGAAAATGGCAGAGAAACAGCTGAGAACAAAAACCAATTCCTATTGACACTTGACATCCATGCTTTTGGTCTTGACAAATTTATCTAAAAAAATCCATTATCTACATATTTATATCCAACACATTGATAAGGCACTGCACAAGTTTGTGCACACGTGGCCTCATTCTTCACCAACAAGGCATTACTATCTTTCAATAGCATTTACCTTAACGATATGTAAAAGAATCATTCATTATTACAAATTTACACAAAAAATTCTTCCTGTACATGATTGTCTCAGTGATGTACCTATCAGTTTAAATTAGACATATTTTAAACTACTCTGTAATGTGCTAAAACCAAAAGTAGTTGCTGTATCATAAGACAAAGGCTTATAATAGCCTTTAATCCTATTATACATATCCTCAGTTATATGATGTCAAAATATAGTCTGTTCATAAATAAGTAAAGATGTACAGAGTACCCTGGGTATGAGAAACCAAAACGTAAACCTTCTTTATAAGAAAATTACTCCACTGGTAGTTTGTAAAATCTCAGTCTTCATTGTGCAATCAAGTTTGCTGCGTTGAAGAAATGGTGTGTGTCACATTGAAGAGGCTAAAAACTACAAAGCATTTGCAGGTCCTTTTTCTTTTCTTCACAGGTATGAACCTCTTATTTCCTTTTCTTCCCCCCCTCCCTTTTTTTTTTTTTTTTTCCTTGTTTCCTGCTTTATTTTTTCTTTCTCTATTTCTTTTTTGGTAGCAAACACGGTAAAGATGAGTTGTTCAAACACTCGCATGGCTTGTTTTCGTTGGGCTCACCATACCGGAGCCAACAGCTGTTCTGAAGAAAAAGACATGCTCCTCCATTTACTGAAAGGGCAAGGGTTAAGACCAATTGCAGCTGTACGTCAACATGTTGAAATCACAAGGTTCTGTAGTCCAATGCTGACACGAGACACAGGCATCTCATCCATGGGCAGAAGGAGGCTCTGAGGTTTGAAAGTGCTGCTGAAGCTGCTACAAGTACTCCAGTTCCAAGGCATGGTGAAGGGCCATAAGGTCAGAGTGGCTCGAGATCCTCCAAAATGGCATAGCATGCTGTGAACAGCACAGACAACATGTAAAAATAACACCAAGCATTCTGGTATTTAGACCCACCCGTTGCCTTTTACAGGGATAAGAGAACACTTGTGGGAGAGAAGAAGAGCTCTTAAAACCTGGAGTCCTTCATGTTTGTGTCTTGTTTCTCTGACCAGCCCCCTAAACATAAATTCTCAATAACAGCAAATCTATTTACAATAGGAACTACAGCAAACACATCAGGAGATCATAAGGAAGGGAGGGGTTTCTAATCTCTTTATATGAAAAACAGATTTCAGAACACTGCAGAAAAAAATATTACTTCTGGAAAAAAAGAAACCAAATAACATACACATGAAGCATGTGGGTAGTTTGAGGAAGGAAACAGAGAGAAAATAAAGAAAGTGAAAGCGTTGTTTACTATCAAAATGTGTTTGCTCTTTTAAAAAACTGCTCCTGGCAGACGAGCTAAGAACAGAGAAATGGTGATTCAGGATAACTCATGTGTTGCTCACATTACTTTGAGAAGATTTTTATCCCAGTGGCTTGTATAACATTGGTCATTGCTGACACTGTTCTTAAAACATCTTTTCCATATGGGACATTAAAATAAAATCATATTTTTTCCCTATTAGTTGTAATAAAATCTATCTGGAGAACAAATACTTTTGCAAAGAACCTGGATAAACCAAGAACACAAATTCCAGGAAAAAGCACAGATTACCTCAACCATGGAGGGTAAAAATCTGATTAGGAAGTATCTTTATACTTGAAACTAGGGATTATAATGTCTAAAAGAACTTTTGAGTGAATTGAAAAAAAAAAAAGATAACCATCAGCTTTTGTCAGGAAATTATTCTATAAATCCAATGGGAAAAGAGTTTCAATTCAACAGTATTCTGGAGGCTTACGTGATTGTGTTCACCTTTTCATTGGGTTAGTTTGTGTCCTGGCATCTTTAGGAGGCAAACCACAAGCAATTTATCACATGAGCTTTTAAGTTCCCCAAGCATTTTATCTATGACTTCTCAAAGAGGCTTTCATCATCCTACTTCAGCAACTCTTAAATAAATTCCTAACTCCACCGAAATCAGTAGCAAAACTCCATCTCCTCCGTCACTTTTATTCTGCTCTCCTTTTTTCATTCTGGTCTTCTCAAATTTTAAGTTAAAGAAAAATTTTGAAAACAATGTTAAGCTCATTGTCTCCAGCTGCATGTTTACTGTCATTTTTATACCTGTCTGAAAAGGCAAACACCTTAACACTCAGCCTATCACGTCCTCTTTGATCTAAATAAAAATGCAATATGGACGCATCAACTCATGCCCACATTCTGAGTATGCCTTGCTTCTAGAGCAAAGGAATTTCTTCAGGAAGAAAATAAAATTACCCCCAAGAAAATACCATTGTAACAGTTTCTGTCCTGCTTTGCTTTGCTTTAGAATATTAAAAAGCCTTGAGAAACAGCTGACTGAATCTTAGCTTGAAGATAAATTCATGAGCAATGGCTGACAATGGAGAGAACAAACCAAACAAAATTCAGAGACAATAGAGGTATTTTTTTGAAAAAAAATGCTTATGATATTTCCAAAACACTTTTATAGATGGATTCCTTCTTTAAGAAGGAAACGTTAAACACAACACTTTTTTTTCCTTACACCTTCAATCTGGTGTTCTGTCTCTATGCTCCACCAGCTACAGAAAGCAGATGCAGTTAGCTCACTCAGTTACAACTCCATGTCCCAGGGTCTTTCCTGTTACATTATACAGGCAGCCTATCCTCTGTGCACTGTCAGGCCAGACACTGCTGCTTTCCAACTCACAGATTTCCTAAGGATGAACCTCTTGCATCATGTTCAGGAAATGAACCAGCAAGAGCAATACGAAATAAAAATTACTAGTCATGCCATTCTCTGGACTTTGCAAAAGCTTCTCTGCACCTATTTCTAACTTAGGCTGCAAGATCTTTCTGGCAGAATTTGAAATATCTGATAGGGGTACTGCATCAAGGACTAAGAGCCACAGGTTTGTGCTTGCAGCAGGTCCATGCTGTGTTTGTCAGATGACTGCACAGGTCAGCAATGCTCAGCAGTGCTGCCTCCTTTTCGTGTGATGTTGCAGCTTCCCTCTTCTCTCTCAAAGCCCTGCCAGGTGGGACACAGCTGCTCTCCCTGACAGCCAGCCATAGCTCCCTGCTCCTCCTCTCAGTCAGCTGGGCAGCAGGTCTGCTTTAGCCATGGCTCAGGGAGGTGTAAATAGCACACCTGCAATGTGCTGTGGCAAAGAATTTGGTGGACACCCGCATTTGCAAAGTTTCCCTGCAGAGGCCAAGAGTCAATGACATGGATGGCCCCCAAGGTCACGCAGCAAACCAGTGAATGGGGAGAACTATAGGAATAAATTCTTGGCTTCCAGCCCCCCCTTCATGCAGCTCCAGCTTTATACTGCTTCCCTGGTAACAACTTCAGCATCACAGAGCATACACACACACCAGGCAGACAGAGCAGTTAAAGACTCTGATTGATTTAACAGAAGGTTTAGCTTCTGCTAAATCAAGTTACAGCACCTCTTGCTAGATGCCCATGTGCAATACTGAGTTTTGGATTACCCTGTTTATGGGTCAGCTGTTGATGGTCAGATTTTAAACCAAAACTGTAAGCAGTCATTATTTTGATTACATATTTCTCTCTCAAATTCAGTTAAGTGCTTTATTTATGTTTGTCTGTGAAAAGAGTATACCTATACTCCATGCAGTTACAGCAGTGAAGCGTGGAATGACAGAGAGTTCTCATGAAAGACAAGAGGTTGTGTAAACCTCAGGATTACAACTATTTTCAGTTCTCATCCATGTAGGTCTAAAGGCCAGCTGCACACTCCCAAGAAATAAAGCATGCCAGGGACGTGGTGGCTGCATGGGGCTGGAATCTGCACTGATGCCCTGGGCATGGCTGAACGTGGCCAGTTCATATTTTCTGTCAGTCTGACCCCACATTACAGCCTTCAGAGCTGTGAGGAGGGGAAAAAACCCTGATACAGATCTATATATATCTGTATGTTTGTGTGTATATTTAGAGCCTCACACACATGTGCTCATATATATGCATGAATTTTCATGAGGTATGTACACTAATTTTCACCTCATCTAAGACAATAAATGATTGTATGAAACTAAAATCTTTAAAGTAACAAAATTATCATACAAAACCTTATATATTATTCCTGTACTAATTATTATTATTATTATTATTATGGAATATTATTATATACTATGGTATTATTCCTATCCATGCACTGTTGATTCACAGCTATTGAGCCATGTCAAAAGTGGCAACACACTCATGAGATGGAAGTACATTTTCTCTTATCAAATGACTTGAGATCATTTGAGAGAGCAAGAGATCTTTTGTATATATATGTACTAAATACTGCCATCCCTGCCAACATTTAGCACATACATGTCGTGCAGAACACTTCTATTCTGAGCCAAGCAAGAAATGCTAATCTCACGTTTGCTGCTGCTGGAGAAAGGATGGCAAATGCTAACCACTAATAAACAGGTGGTGAAACTGGATGCATTAGCATCTAATGGAACTCTACCATTTCTATATCTTCCAAGTAAATATGAAGTTTTGTCTTTTAAAAATCATGAATTCTTTGGTAGATGATATTTAGTAATAAAACATCTATGAACTTTTAAATTATTTGATTTTGATGACATTCTGAAATTAAATATGGTGGCAAAATTTTGTTTTTGATGTAAAAAGCATAAAATGAAACTGTAAATTTAGTAAGTTTAATAATTAGAGTATTATTAAATAATCTAAGATATTAGCTATTTTATTTCTGAAAAATAAGTAATTTTATTTTCAGCATGTACCTATTAAATGTACAAAGCTTCAGCTTTTTTACTCTACAAAACAGAATGTTGCTATTAATACACATGCAAAACAAATCCATTTTTGATAGCAACACCAAAAAGTGCAGACTATCCTCTATCCTCCTTCCCTTAAACGAATACATATTTATACAAAAAACTTGCTCCTGGGATTTGTGATGGATTTGAATAGAAAACTCATCAGTTTTTGTCATCTTTCATGGTATTTTTGTTGTATTCCTGCCAGATTTGCTAAGCAGCCGTCTTTACTTCCTACCCCAAACCTGACCAGCACAGTGTGACTGTGAGCTTAAAAGCAGTGGCATATTGGATACCCATTTATATTCTATTTATTGCTCCACAAAGATTTATGATTTTTCCTCCAAGGCAGCATGACTGTTTTGGAGACAAAGGGAGAAGCCCATTTGCCTAGGCTCTCCTGAACCACCTGATGTAAAATCCAGCTCCTCAGTGCAGAGGAACCTTTGTCTCTTCTCACAAATTAGAAATCCTTTGGAGATTTCTCCTAAGCAGAAAAACTCAGGAGTTGGGGTTTTTCTGTCTTATTAGTATTTCCCGAATGTGTCTCCAGAAGCAAAGGCAAAAGATGAGCACAAAACAAAATCCAACAAAACACAACAAAACTAAACAAAACAACCTGCAAAACCAAAACACAAAACCAAGCAAAGCAAACCATAATGCTGAGACAATGGAATCTCTGGCAGAAACGCCCAGAACTTCATAGTGAGAATAGCTGCGTCACTGCAGTGGCACTTGCAGGCAGTGGCTCTGACCCACAGAGCACCATCATTGATGCCTTTTTGGACTTTTACTGCTTTCTCCCTGCCATCCTCTCCCTCTTTTCCTGGGAAAGCTGATATGAAGGCAGCAACCTTTGTGTGAACCCTGGTGTCACAGCCAAGCTCGCTGGTTGCTGCACTGATCTGGGAGAATGTGATTATTCCCCAGTCCACAGTGCAAACATCCTGAGAGTTTTAATTGTCTCATCAAATATTTTGCTGGAAGTGACAGCTAAACAAAGGTGTCAATGTCATAGTTTGACTAACTCTACCACAACTCTAACACTGTGCAGTTTCCTCAGTGTATTACATTTACCTACATCAACCAAAAGAAGCATTTTATGAACAAACTGTTTATCCTAAAAAATGTTTCTCAAAAAAGCAATGATACTTTAAGTGGCATTATAAAGTTTCTATTATTGAATTTTTATACTGATGAAAATAATAAAAATGTGTCTTTTATTTTCCTACTGCTATATTGACTCAAGATTTTCCATGAATGAAGGACATACATGAAAATCTTGTTTTATGATGAAGGAATTTATAAATGATCAATAAATTATTTTTAATAATAAAGCTTTACCTTGCTTACCTCCTAAGCTGGAAGTTCAAATTTTTTTTTATCCACTGAATGAACACAGAATAAAAAAATCTCTCTAATTAAATAGGCTTGAATTTATATGCTGACTTGAAAAGACTCATTACAGTTTAGATGTATACAATGAGGTGCTATCTAAAGAAGGGTGTACTGTCTATACTCTATGTACTGTAAAGAAACACACACACACTAATGGCTTCACCACAGGCCAAAGCCCTACAGAAAAGTGCTGTGCAAAGGGGTGACAGAAGACCTGTCCCTTCTCTGGAGAACACCATAAAACCTGACATGCTGACGGGAAGCAAGGCAAGAAGGAACCAGCTCTCAAGATTCAGGGGATAAGCATGACAATGGGGTACATCACAGGACAGTTTTTCCACTCTGGATTGATATGCTTTGGGTAGTTTTGTGGAGGTAAAGCTTCTGTTTTGCTTGTGTGCTCTCCAGAGAAGGTTTCTGCTCTTGCAGGATGTGAAGGAAAAAACGAAAAAGGCAAATCCTGCATTCACAGTGTGAAATGGTGATTTCTTATCTGGTGGAGTAAGAAGCAGGACAAGAATCACAGAAGCATTTTCCTAAATCAAATTGATAGTTTATGCAGAAAGGCAGGGCTGCTGGTCTACTTATTGACTTCTCTGGCATCGCTGCAGCAGATAATTTAATCCAGAGCATCTAACATGCTTTCAACCTGAAAATTCCTTCCATCAAGAAAGAATACACACAAGTAATTGCACAAAGGAACTTTCTATACTGCTACTCCTCTTAGCGACTGGAAAGGCTTTCTCTTATGCTTTTCTGAATCATGTTTCCTGTTGAAAAAAAGCATTGGAATAGATAATGTTACCAAAAGGACTACTCCTGCCATTATCATACACAACACTATTTCACCAAGCAACAGAAAAGGAACAAAGAGAAGGAATTTTTTTTTCCCTCCCCCAATCTTAAATACAGCTTTTAAAATGTAATCATTTGCAGCGGGAAAACATTTCTCTGCAAAGATGAAAGGCATTTCTGAAGGAGAAAGGAGCAAACTGTTCCCGTCAGCCCGCCAAAGGGATATATGAAACTGAGACTCTGCAAAGTGCTGGGACGAGCCGGGAACCTACCCGCAAGGCTTCGGGGGCACAAAACCCAGATTTCATGAAGCAAAACCAGCCAGTGGTTGTTAGAACGCCATGTGGAGTAATTAGTTTCACTTCTCCAATTTAGAAAGTCACAGTGGAAAGAGATAGAAGTATCACAGAGAGTTTTGTGGTGAAAAAGCAGCTGTGTAAAAGCAATTTATCTGTGAAAGGAAGCAAGAACAAAAATGCCCATTTTCCTGCTCTTTCTCCTATTATTCAAATAGCCAGGGTTATGCCTCATTCCTCCAAGCAAAGAGTGTGTATCTGCAGATTACCTTGGGTAGTTTTTATAGCAAGGCTAGAAATAATGCTTATTATTTGTGAATGTTTGGAAAGTGTTTCTTTTTATACAGCTTAATTCACGTTAAAAAAAAAAAAAGTGAATTTTTCCCTTCTTCTCAGTGGAAAGCAAAAAATAATAGACAGTCAAATAGTATCCTCTGCTCAGTTATGTGAGACTATGAATGCATGCCAAGCCACAGGTTGTTGTCTGAATGAAGAATCCAAATTATGGACACACAAGAAAACGGAAATTCCTGTATACCTACTCCAGTCCTACATGTCTTTTTGAGGTGTGACATATACGTATTTCATACAGTCAAACAGCACACTGCCTTTGATCAGTAGAAATCACCATATTTTGCTTACATTCATAACATCCTATGTGGTATTTTGGGTTGCCAAGGAAAACAGAACTATTAGCTCTTGGCACAAAAGCCAGGGCCCATTTTCTGGCCCCTTTTTGAAATACATCAAACATACATATTTTAATGTGTCTTTTGGAGAACAGAAGGGCAAATCATTATCTATAGCCTTACCCGGCTTTCTACTAGATATGGTCAACACAGATTTTATAAGGCAAAGATATCCAACCTAAATGTCAATGCATGCTGTCCGTCCCATGTTGAGGAAAAGACAATTTTCCAGACTCTTGAAACCAACCCTCACCAAAAGGTGGTCATTACCTTTTTTGCGCCTTGTTCTTCTTCGACACCATCCCCTATAACAACATACACTACTTTTCTTCCAAATCTTTGAATTATTCGCTCAAAACAACTTTCCTTTCCTGAAAGAAAAAAATCAGGCTATTCAGGGTAGGTGGTGATGGGATGGCATCAAATAAATAACCTTTTAGCCTGGATCTCCCCAACCCTTGGAATTCTGAAGTAGAGCTACAAGATGAGAAGAGTCTGTCCCTCAGGATGGCGTATTAAGGCCAATTGCAGCATAGACAGCATACTAGAGGTCCACAACATGACCTTTCTTGTCTCATTCCTTATTATGACACAGGTTTGGTGGGGAATTTCTCCACCAGGAGAATTATCTACCATTTGTTTATGACCAGCAGCCTGATTTGAGTAAATTGATTGAAGCTGAGTTGAAATTCTAGCTCTTTTCTCCAAAACCTGTTACATGATTAATCACAGCTCCTAAAACAGTAGTAGTCTGACTTAGAAGGCCACCCAAAAGATTTAGATTTAAATAAAGCTTAATCCAATACATGGGCCATGTCCTTGATCCTGCAGTGGGATCCATTCTTATGGGTCACTCCTTCCCTGCACACACCTAGGGAACTGATCTCAGTGCTCCAGCCCTATACACAAGTCCCATAGAATCACAGAAATGTTAAGGGCTGGAACAGACCTTAAAAATCATCTAATCCCAACTCACCCTGGCACGTGCAGGGACACTATCACTATAACAGGTTATCCAAGGCCTTACCCAGCCGGGCCTTGAACACTGCCAGGGTTGGGGCATCCACAACCTCCCTGGGTAACCTGTTTCAGTGTCTTACCCTTACAGTAAAGAATTTCCTCCTAATAGCTAGCCTAAATTTCCTCTCTTTCAATTTGTACCCAGGCTGGGAAGCTTCAGGTACAGTACTGAGAAGACAGAAAGAAAACAAATGCTTAAAGTTGAATTTTCTCAAATGTCCCCATTCTGAAAGGTCACTTTAGTCTGGCCATGGGACATGCTAATCTGTGTGTCTACAGAAGTGGATGGGAAAAACTGTGTTTTTTAAAAGTAGTTATTTCAGCTAAAGAACAATAAAAGCATAAGAAAAAGTGGGCTGAAAATGAAATGAAATTTTCTAGCCATTACAGAAGCCAAACTACTTAATGATACCACTTAACAGTAGCACCAGGTATAAGAAACCTCCAACACTAAGTTGAAAGTGTATGAATATAATAAATCACGTAATGTTACAAAAATCTTACGGTTTCCTGTGACAGTCAATGACAGAACACATTTTTCCAAAAACACTCTTCTATCCCATGTACGTGAAGTCACAAGTGAAGATTTATTAAAATTTTTAAAATTAAAATGTGTATTTAAAGTATTATATTTCAAAGTTATAATTTACTATAAAGTTTTGACAGACGGCACTGTAACTTTGATATTCAGGAAACAGTTTTAAATATTTTATGGGAATGCTTTCAAATTTCTCTGTAAAACTCTGAACCAATTTTTGTTTTGTCTTGTTTAAAAAAAAATCAAAAATATCACACAATTATTTCTTGACTATTTGAGCTTGCTGTATTATAAATACTTAAGAACACTGAAAAATGTGTTTGTGTAGCCCACAAGTATGAGGGAATCAGAGACAGAACAGGTATGTCATAATCACATTAAAAACTACAAACACCGTTGCCATCTGGTCTGGAGTACTTCTACATACTCAGAATAATATCTTTTATACTGAACCAGAAAACAGAAAGAAACATTTGCTTGGCTGAAGCTTATTACAGTCAGCATAAAGAAACTCAATAATTACATTCTGCAGCAAAACATTCTTGCTTCTGGTAAACCATTTACCAAAATTTTCTTCAGAGCCCATGAAAACAAATTAAGCAGGGCTTACCTTTACAGAATGTCTCCTGCTGCTATGCCAGGGAGACTCCAGTTCTGTACTTAACCACCTATTAAAAACCCTTCTCAACTGCTACACAGCCCCACAGTTCTGAGAAATAATGAAAAAAAGCAACTACATTTCTTCCTAACAGACACTGTACCACTGTCAATTGAGATATGCAGAGCTTTCTGTGCTGGATCATCACACATTTCGCTTTTAGGACGCTTTAGCAATGTTCCATGAGGATCAGGTGTTACTAATCTCTGTATCTGCTACAGTGTAAGCAAGTTAGAATTAAATATAGACTACAATGCCTTTTCTTTTTAGAAATACAGCTTTAAACGTACCAAAACATGATGAAAATAGCTCACCTATTTTAGTTGCACTGTAAATATTCTCTATTGGAAATACAACCCCTAATCCATACAACAACACTTTTGCCAGAGCTGGAATTAGCTGAGTAGTTGTTACGAGAATGTTCACACAGTTTGTCCTATGGAAGAGAAAATGCAAATATCCTTTTTTAACAAAGCAAAACAGAAAAAAATTAAAACAAAACAATAGCAGGAAAATCTTACCCCTGCCATCAGAACCCTTCAATATTACTGTTGCCTCTTAAAAAGAACATTTTTTTTTAACCACTGTACCAAGCAGCAAGGTGCAGCATGGCCAGATCAGAATAAGGAATGAGGATAAGGTCCTCCAGCTTCAGCGTTTTGCTCACCACACCACACAGCCTCTTCCAGATCATCATCAGACACCCTAGAGCTTCCTTCGTACTCTTAATACTCACCTCGAATGAATGAGGGTGAGTGCTTTCAGTGCAAGCGTTAACCAAGAATCTGTCAAAGCTTCAATTTCTGCTCTTAGTTGTAACCAAGCCTCTCTTTTTGCTGGACCAAGTAGACCTGTGGAGTAGACAAGGGCATGTCTGCACTGGTATTAAGTAGTGCTCTGTCATTTTCCTTCGCTGTCACTAGCTCAGGCAATTTTCTGCATACTGCAAACCGAACAGCCCACTAAACTCTACTATGTTATAAAAAGGAGTAGAAACCAGTCCTTCCCATTTATGACCTCTCATCAGTGTTTGTCAGATACTCCAGGGTCACTTGCCTCCGACATTATTTTTGTAGGTGTTGTATATTTCTTTTACTCGTCTGTAGCGGAAGGCCAGTTTCCGCATCCAGTCCACGCCGCCGCGCACGCCGGTCGCCAGGCACAGGTTGGCACTGGTGGCAGCCGCGGGGAAGCCGTCTGTCCCAAAATTGTACGTGCTAGACAGAGACAAAAACCCCCACAGATCAGGAAAAGGCATTGAACCACCAGCTACTCACTTGCAAAGAACTTGTAAAAGAAGGTTTGCAAGTTGTAAAAAGAAGTTGCAAAAAAGACAGTTAAAAGAGAGCAGGCTGCTTTGAGCACTCCAGCAGCCCATCAGTTGCCCAGGAAGGAGTTTGCAAAGCAATTTTTTATCTTAATCAGTTCTCTTGTACCTTAAATCTTGACCGTTGTCGTCCGAAGACACGTCGTCAATGTGAACCTGGTCGCATTCCTAAGGTGACAGAAAGATTTTATAATTTTCTTGATTTTGCAAATCTTGAAAACAAAGCTATTAAAAAAATCTACGAACAGTCTAGTCATTGGGGGTATTTTTAATTGTGGAAATCAGTAGATGGCAGTCTTGTTAAAACAACTATTTTACCTATTCCTTGTGCTCATTTCTTAGAATAAATGCACACCGTCATTAGCTACTACTGTTAAATGGCTTTCCAAAAACACGTTTTTGTGTTTAGAAAGGAAAGTGGTTAAAAACAATTAGCATATGTGTTCCATAAACCTTCTTGTAGCTTTTCAGGTACCTTAAAATATCATGCTGCTCAAAGCTGATTCAGTCAGTGCATAAGTGTAACTGAAACCAGACATTTTGGTAAATGTAACATATTAGAAAAATTAAACCTGATGCTAACCGCCAATGAAATTATGACCTCTGATTGCTGTTGAGCCACACACCAACACAGCCTGAGGCCAGTGTTTCAGAGGAGTGCAGATGAAAAATCTGTTCCTAGTTTGCCATTCATTTGAGAGTTGTGAGTTTCCTTCTCTCTCTTTGGTCTTAGTGCATGAAAGCAGCATGCCAAGATGAAGAAAATATGAACAGAAATACCCAAACCAAACCATCTTTCTTCAGCAGCTTGTCTGCAAACTAACACAATACATTAAAAATGAGCTTTGTCCATCACTAAATTAAAAATTGCAATGCATATTGTTTATCCACAAAAAGCCCCATTAAAACATTACTATTAACATTTTAACTTCTGGCAGAAAAACAAATAAACCTCTGACACTCTAGATCAATATCAATTCAATGCTTGTAACAATAATGGATTTAAATTATTTTAATAATTTCCTCTTCTTTCTCCTAATGTGAAGTCCTATAACAAATACAATCTATTTTAAAGATGAAAATGCTGCAACCCTTTATTTTTGTGTTACTTTCCTCTGAACAAATTTTTCTCTCTCCATGGATTTGTGAGGAAGGGAGGGAAGATAGAAGTGGAAAGAAACTCAAACCAGCTGTTCCCTAACAGAATTAAAATCATGACCCTCAACCCTTTTTCTAAAACATCTATTTTCCAGCCAACCCTCTCCCAGCAAGCAGCAAACTCCAAGGAGGAAAAGACTTTGACCCTGTAACCTTCTCCTCCTCTCCTGAGGTCAACAACCCCAGATAAGAAAAAAGCTGAAGAAGCCTATGTGGCCTCACATGGTGGCTGTGGATTCTAGATTTTTAAGAACATTGGGTTACAAAAAATGCCTCAGAAACTTGAAATGTCTTGAAGAACAAGATGTGGACTTTTGCACTTGTACATTATATTGTTTCTATAATGCTTACTCTTCTGTATCTTTTGCATAGGTAGCTTGTGCTAAAGAGAGAGGGATAGGAGTGACAACCAGCACAGGAGAGACAGTACTACATTTGCTCATATTTAACCAGCATACAGTGAATTTCCTCCTCAGGCAGACAAAATGCATTAGATGTACAGACACAGCTGAAACTGCAAGTGTGAGCATATGTTGCCAGGCTTTGAAAATCAACTCGGCTGAAAAAAGAGCCAGAAGCTTCTTCAGCAAGTTATCAAATTCACATAATGTTTTACTGTTTTTTGTTTAAAACGTAGAGCAAATGCCCACCCAAATGCATACCACATTAACAATTCAAATAAGAGCTGAGTGTAAGCTAAAGAAGCAACACCCTCCTGAATTCATTAGTTTCCCACTTTAGTTACTCTTCTACTGCTCAGTGATTTCTCCTTCTCCAGCTTAGAAACTATGAATGACAACTGCTACAAGCTCCTGGAGAAGAAGACTCAAAATGGAAATCTGTGAATAAAAACCCTATTTTTTTTAGGAACCACAAAACTAAAGGAAGGACTAGAAGCTCATCCTCTCAAAGAAGCAGATGGAAGAAGGAATAACTCAAAAATTTTCCAAATTCAACTCTCCCAGGGAAAAGATAGAGGCAGGAAGAGTGAGACCACTACATCTTAGATACCACAGTTAGAGACAACCTGGGGAGTTGGAACTTTAATTCACAGTGCAAGATCTTGGGATCATCATAAGCCTTGTATCATGACAGACATTCTCCCCTTCTGTCTAACCACCTGCTTAGTAGGTAGAAAGTGAGAACTGCAGTGATACATTAGAAATAAAAATTGTGGCATCAAAATAAAGAATTATTTTGGAGAGAAAAGCCCAGAAAATAAATCTGAGACTAAAAACTGGTTGGGAAAATATGCAGAAACAGTGTCAAGAAAGCAAGAAAAATAAAGAAAATGTCATAAGCACCACAAATTTTGGACAAAATACTGAATATAATAAGAGAGAGAGAGCGTCCTTTTTTGTTAGGAGTAAAAAGAAATAAAGTCAGGAGGGGAACAAAGCACAAGAGATACATGTTATAATTTGGAAAGGATTAAAGCCCAATGTGATTGACACTATGTTACAGCTAAAGGGAGGTCACAAACAGTGCAGGACTGTTTTGTTCCTTTTGAGTGGCAGGGCACGGCTTTGAGGCTAAATGTGAGCTTTGAGTGCCAGGTATTTTTTCACGCTGTCTAGCTGACTCGGACCTTGGGCTAATGAGTGATGGCTGCATTTTTCAACCCCTGAACATGGTAAGGAAAAACACTCGTTTAGCAATTGCTCTTTTAGCAGGGAAGTTATTTAGCAGTAATTCTTCAAAGAAGCCAATTACCCGCCCATCATTAATTGATGTGGTCCATCCTTCCATCAGAACCCCTTCTATTTGTTTTCACCTGCTTGGTCTGTGTGGAACATTCTGTTTGTGAGCTACCTGAGACACTGCTCAGTCCTCTGATTAGTTACAAGTAAGCACACACAGAGCCAACAACTTAAAGTAGCAGTTAGCTTAATATGCACCATAATCAGGGATATGGTAAAACACTGCCCAAGAAATAAAGTATGCCCTTCCAACGAGAACATTTTCACAAATGCATATATACACACAGACTCCAAAATCCTCAAGTACTTCTCAGAAAAAAATTCTGTGAGGGGAGCTGACTTACAGCTAAATGGCCATCCAGAAAAAAAAACAAAGAAAAAAAAAAAAGGGGGTTGTTTGCAGGCTCACCATTTCAAACTTTTGCAAATGTATTTGACATTTTTGTGAAATTTTCATAGGAAATACAGTACTAGAGTTCTCCCCCTAATTTCTCTGGCAAAGTGATATCTGAAAAAAATACTGAAAGTCCCTGTAGAAACACTGTTATTTATGCAGATGTATTTTATTATGACAGAATCAGTTTAGCAGTCAAGTTCCAAAGCAGAAAATTAAAATTGCGGGATTCTCTTTTAAAATAGGCTGAATTGGCAAGTAAAGAACAAAATATCCTGTGGCTTACATATAAAGCTTATGCAGCTAGCTGTGTTTTGCTCCTAAACGTGTTGACCTTGCAACTTCAGCGTATCCAGTTTGAAATCTTCAGGAGGAACTACAAGTGATAACGTGTTTGTACTGAAGATTTGTATTTCAGTCAGACAAGCAGAGATGCAGCTCTGCACTTTCAATCGCTGGAAAGCAAAATGCACTTGGTATTGTTTAGAAATAACACTTTCGGGGGAAATGGGAGCATGTGTAACCTGGCAAATCTACTTCTTAAGAAATTACTGCCCATGCTGTCCTGTTTTTCTCTTTCACACAGCTGGCTTGCATGGATCCATGTGTTTGTGTCCCTCAGACCTTTCTGTGCCACAGCTGGTAGCTTAGCTTGAATCCCCTGCAGCAGCTCAATTAAACCAACAGATGTTGCATGGAATAACTGAGACTTGTTTCTCCATTCCCTTCCATCAGCTCTGCTTTGGGGCTCGAAGCAGCAGCAGATCCATGCTTGCAGGAGCAACTTAAAGCTGCTGCAATCATTTGCTAAGTGCGTGTCTCCCGTGAAATGCAGCAAGCCAAAAATAAACAGCAATCAAAAGTGAATGACTAGGTGAGTCTAGCCTAAGATTTGTACATGGAAAGCTTATGTCTTCTCCCTCCTCCACTCCCAAAGCATTTGTTAACTTCTTCCCGTTAAGTTTTCCTCCTTCTCTTTTCTGTTTTTGTATGACAAGCCAAAAACTCCCAGAGATGCTCCACAGTCATCATTCACAGCTCTTAAAATGCCTGGACCTACGTAGTCCTCTGGAACCATTCCTTTAAACTAACTTAAGATCTTTGTAAAGATTCATATGCAAAGCATTAACTTATGGCAGAAATGTTCTGCAAATATTTATATTACTTTGCTCCTTGACTACCACCCGTCAGGTTGTGTACTTCTGCCATAATTATGTAAAATATGCTTCCCTACTCAATTTACTGTAGGAAAATTAATAACAATAATAATAAAAAAAGAGATTAAGGCTGCTATAATAGTTCTCTTACCCGTGCCAATACTACATGCCAAGTGGAGTGACGCAACAGCTAGCATGCTGATCCTCTACATTTCTGTGTTACAAAACCAACAAAAATAAATCGAATAATTCTGCTGTCTTTGAATAAATACTGACATAAAGTAACTCTGGAAAAGTTTGCACGTTATAGAGAGGAATAACGTGAAGAATATTAACACAACCTCAGAGGATGCTGAAGTATTACAGTTTCAAATCTGCTGATTATAGCTAAAATACATTTCCACATTTGGTTAATCTTCTTAATTTACTGTGAGAAAACGAACACCACACTGCCAACTAATTGTTCCAATACCTTAGTCTGCAAAGTCAAATGAGAGACAGAAAAAAACCCCAACGAACAACTACCCTTCAGAATGAGCTATTTTCATTTTGCCTTTACATCAGCGGGCCCATTGAGACATCCTGGAAGCTGGCCAACTCACAGGAAATGATTGCTGGGATTCTCTGTTCCTCTCATATCTGTCATTATGCAATTATATCCACTGCTTCATTTTCCCTACTGAACAGTAGAGAAATTTGGTCATGTACATGTGAGAACAGATCTAGCAAAACAAGTTAAAGATGCAATCCTTTATAAATGTGATGTATCTGTAAAAAAGAGAAAATTTTTAAAAATTTCCCCAAGTGTACATTGCTGTGTTTTTCATGCAGCTTTTCACAACAGCAGTACCTCTGCTCATGTCTTTTCCAGGAATAAGATATATAACCTTTCAGTTGTATATACCCTTTAAGACTATTATCTACTCCACAAATACTCATCACTCCTATTAGCCATCACGACGTGACTCTGGGAATCACAGAGCTACAGATTACCAGAATTTTTTTCCAGGCAAGAATTAAGTATTTCAAAAGTAGTTTTGAATAACCATTTAACAACACTACCCCCCCAATCATTTTACTAATAGTTGGAACCACATGCGTGGTATGTACAGGTTGGAAAATCGAACAACAGCATGTCTATACACACACTCTGTGTGTGTTTTTATATATATATGTATATATATATAGTATGAACTCTGCCTAGTGCTTCTCTACTGTACTTCTGTGCTTGCTAAATATAAAAAAGCCTCTGCACTTCCTCTCCAGCCGAGGTAACAAAGGCTGAGGTGCTGAACTTCCCAGCCCATCATCGCGGCGCGCCTGTGAACGCGCGGCACAAATCCATGTGAAAGAGCGAGGCCCGCGGTTCGCAGCTCCTCAAGGCTGGCACTCCTTTGGCAGGACCTGTCATCTCTGTCTAGCCTGCACTTTGTGACCCTAACATTTTCTCTTCTTTCCCACCACAATTATTCGGCGCTGAAGAAAAAAGGTACAGATTACCTGTGGGTCAGGCACAGGATATTAAGAACAAAGAGAGTTCTTGAAACCCACTTCATTCTCTCTGACAATTTGTGGATGAACAGTCAAGGAATTAAGTTGGGCTGTGAAGGCTTTCAAAATGCTCCCATTTTAAACTTAAGACTATAAAGAGAAGCTTATAGTGTAAAAAAAAGCCCACAGTAACCCTACCAAAACCCCCAAATCCCATCTTTTATTGTTAAATAGAACATCAGAACAACAACAACAAAATTATCTATATAAACTATTACCTGTTATAAACACTGAGGACTAAGTACTGAAATTATTTACAAACTCTTTTTCACAGACAACGACTTTAAAGGACTCCTCTGCACCGAACATGTAACCCTTTTATAGCACACAATGGATGCCATTCTTTTCTAATAGAAAAAGTGGTTAAAATGCTATTTTGCTTGCTCACATCAACAAATTCATTTGAATCAAATATGATACTCCTAAAGTAAACAGTGTATATTCCATAATAAATACAGATCTTATTCTGCAACTTGTGTTTATTGAAGTAGCTATGCTAAAACCAAGGTTTACATTTTCATTTCAACTACACCTTGTAACTGGAAGAATCCAATTTAAAATAAAACATGACCTAGAGAAGTATCTACATGGCAACTGCAGTGGATGGAGTAGAGTGCCTCTCTAACAATCAGTTTTTGCTCTGACGAAGTAATTTGTTATTCTATTCTATTATGCTATTCTATTTCTGTATATTTTGCAGGAAAAGTGAAGGGTTGAGGGGGCATGTCAAAGAAAAAATTTTACCAATAGATATAAACAGCTAAACAAAACTCAAATGTATCTGCTTGAAGAGTCTGTGTTAAGTTCAAAGTGTCAAATTAACTGTATTTTAAAAGTCCAGCACTTCACATGTAAATAATGTCTTTATGATGATTCCTATTATCTGCTAATATATACTTTTGCAAAGAGAAAAAAAATCTATGATTAATGGGAGACAGTGAAAATAAAATATGAAGATATTTCAAGAAGTAAAAATAGCCATGAATCTCATCAGAATGTAATGAATTATTCCCAAACTCATTAACTTGAAAGTCTATTTTTAGGAACATATACAATGTTTTGTTGAAACCATACACTAAAGATTGTTAAAATATATTTAAATTTTAAAGAACATAAAAATTAAACTTATAAAGAGAATGATTTTTCCACAAGAGCCTTAAAATGTCATTTCTCTGGAAACAAAGGGTTCATGTGGAAATTTTCACAAGATGATCTAAGCTGTGTCTTTCAGTTCCACATGACCAATTCATCTAAACTTTCAGGGACTTGTGCTGTTGATAATCTTCTAAATGCATGTTTAAAATGAAAGCTGCAATGCTTTAAGTGAGTCTTCCATCTTTATAATTGTCTGCTAATGAGGCAAAGCCAGGGTTTAAAATTCTCTTTGCTAATCTTGCCAGAATGGACAGCAAAAGCATTTTCTTCTATGGGCAGCCTGAAGACCTTTCCACAACAGTTGGAATTTTTTCTTTCCTTTTCTTTCCTGCTCCCAGTGTTGAGGGGCAGGTGTTGGCCCCTGTGCTGCTGCTCAGTGACAGAAGTAGGGAGTGAGCTGACCCATCACTGCCTTGCCCAGCCAGAGCAGAGGATAACTATCCTTTGTCAGAGCTCTAAGATTGCCAGCTAGAGAGAGGAGTTTTGATGCCACCTTACAGCCTGTGGTGGTTTAACCTCAGCTGGTAACTCAGGGAGAAGCAACAGAAAGGTAAATAAAGTGATAAAGTGAGTCTATGAGCATGGTAGGCTCCTGGGTATTTCAGCTCAGCTGTAAATCTGCAAAGAACAACCCATGTGATCCTTTGGAGTAAGGAAATCGTATAGGCTCTGTTTTTAGTGGCACCTAGCATGAAGGTAGCTGTCATTTGCCATGTGAAAGAAATTAAGTGGTTAATAAGTTGCATAAGCCTATAGGAATGGTCTTCTCGAGTGAGCAAAGGAGATATTTGTTATTCTTTGTAGCTCTAACACTCAGGAACTACAGCAGCACATTCCACAACAGCCAGGCATCTTGCATTTCAGATGGGTTGAGGCTTTTAGCTGTGTTTTGCACACACCAGCAGAGCCACAGTTCTGCCTGAATGAAGACTTTGTTTTGCATTTTTGTTCATTTACCTACAGCTACGTGTGTGATGCAATTTAGTCCCACATTCATGAAGTGGAACTTCATGAACTTTCTACAAGTCATCCCCGGTAGTAACAGATGAGAAACGATTTCCAGGCATTCCCTCACACACATATTAGGGAAAACTCTGTGCCGTGATTTGTATTTCCTTTCCTCTCTCTACCCTTCCTTCCTGCACTGCAACTGAGCTGTTCTTGAACTGCTACTGTGGAAAATTAAATGCAAATAGATGGGCTTTGTGTCTCAGCCTGCATGTGCAAAGGAAACTGCTGTGATGCCTGCTGGAAGGGAGCTCACAATTGTTGACGGGTTCCTTAGAAAGTGACCTTGTCTTTGCCAACTCTTCATAGAACTTATAGCGCTTTACAAATACGGTTTATAGCTCTAAAAATGAATTTATTGCAGTTAAAATGTTCTGGAATAATTCCATTTCGCTTTCTCAGAACTCTCTGTTGATGAAGAAGAACTATCAGAAGTTGAATCATACGCTTGTCATAAAGCATCCCTAGCCACTGTCTGGTCATGAGGTTCCCATTACAGACATCACAAACACTGGGAGGAGGTGAATACTTATTTCAACCAAATGAGAAAAGTAATTTTTGAATAGATATTCCTCTGTAGAGACCTGATGACTCCACTCTAGGTGACCAAAGATTTGTTCAGCTGCCATCCTTATGGGGTATTTGGGGGTGGGAGGAAAATAATTCAGTCAGCTCTGTTTGAAGCTTTCCTCTCCCTGAAACCATTCCTTGTATCTCACCAGGTATTAGGCTTATTCAACAGTCTTTCCTGTGACTGCTTATTTTTTTGAGTCTGATGGCCCAGAAATCTATTTTCAGCATGTTCTCCTGTCCTTTCTATGTTTGGTGGTTTTATTTTTTTAAGAGGTGACCTCAGGTGTTTCTTATTCAACATCTAACTAACCAATTAGGAAATGAAGAGCCAAAGGTTTGCTAAGACTTTCCAAGATCCATCCTCCAATCACAGCCAAATCAGAACAACTCTGCTAAAAATCACATTTGTGCCTCATGGAAAACAGGTATTTCTCACAGTAGAACTAGACCTAGAGGTCTAAACATGAGCTTCTGTCCATTGTTTATTGCTAAATGAAGGTCATCTGGCAAAAACAATCACGAATGATTACATTCAACAGTCTTCAAGACCTGATTACACTTTCAAGTCATCTTTAACTTTTGAAAACTCTTCTCAAGCAAAAGCTTTTCTTTCAAAGATTGTTTTAAAAATATTTCTATTAAGGAAACATTTCTTAGAATATTAAAGAATGCACAGAGAGAAAATGAAGTGTAATTTTCTAAGAAATTTATTTTCTTTGGCATCATCACGGTCAATATTTACTTTTAGGTGAGTAAACCTATCCCTTTATCTCAAGAGTGGTTGACTTCCACCTATCAACAATGTAGTTGCTTTATACTGAATTTTTTTTCTTTTTTACTGACACTGACACATCTAGGTTAATTTTCTTCCTTGCTGGCACATCATTGGAGATTCCAGCACAACGAACAAAATTCATGCTATAATGAAAAAAACCTGAGGTTTTGCAATGCCCCTAGACAAGTTTGCAAATGAAATGTTTTAAATAGAACTGGGGTAATTGTCCATGAAGAAAACAAAGAGCAATAGACACTGAAAGCTGTTGTGTTTACTTCTTAAAAGACCTGTTACCTATGTGGTTTTTTAAAAACCTCAACCAAACAACACAAATAATGACAACCCCCTTCATATTCCAACAACTTAATTTGGGAATGGTCTAACATAAAACCCACAAGGTTGCTGTATAGTTGTGAGAGAATCATTAAATTCTATGCAACTTTAATCCTCATTTTCAATGGAAGACAATACCAGCTCGAGTGCTGGTGCTGCAGACTTAATCAGTGGGTTAATCTTTTTAGCATTCTGAAGGCTTATCACAAACCAAATGTAAATGGGATAACTGTTAATACTAAGTTCATCAATATTTTAATGCATTCTCCAGCACAATTTTCTTCTAATATAATTTCAAAAACCGTAAAAATGTAAAAAATAGACAAGTGATAGAAGAAATAATAGAATTTTAAAAAATTATAAACATAGCAAATAATTATAAAAATATATTTAATTCTAATACAGTGATTTTTTTTCCTTTCTCCTGAATTATTTTAATTCATATCTACTGATATTTTATGTTCTGCCGTGGACTTTGGTATAACTTTGAGATAATTTTACTGCTTTCTGAAGCATTTTTTCACACTCTTGCAACTGAAAGCCTAGAAATCTCACTTGCTTTATGGTGAAGAAGAGTGAGCTGCTAAACAATACTCACAATCACAAGTAACATGTTTTGGAACAGCAGTACCTACAGGGGCAATACTCTGATTTACTGTTGTTCTGATTTCTTCTTTTTCAATGGGTTACCACATCATTTTGTAAACATAATTTGTCACCAACACCAGCCAGAGTTCTCTGTAGCTACTTTTTGCCTTTCTTTCAGATCTGTTATTCCTGCTGAGAGAATCTACTAAAGAAGAATTTTTCATACTGACACCAACTGTAGTCTTGCTGTGAATAACCACATTCCCATAAAAAATCATTCCATTTATTGCAAAGTTGTTGGCAGACCACAGGAATAATAGTCAACTCAGGAAACCTTTTATCCTGAAATCACACAGCTTAACCCTTTGCATGACCACATGTAGTTTATACATAAAAGCTATATTACCACACTGCTATTTAATTTCTTAGTAGAAGTTTTTCTGTTGTGAGCAAGTTTTTAAAATGATTTTCTTCACAGTACCTAATTTAAAAAAAAATTAAATAATTTTTTAAAAGGTTGAATTTGAATTAGTCAAACAGTATTCAGGGTTTTTTCTCATTACATTGTTGTATTAAAAATTAGAGACTCTTTCCCAATACATGAAATATTACATACCATTTGAGAGTGGTTTTGATTATAAAGTAAAAATTTGCATTCATACATAACTCTTTTGCTTTTTATGCCTTCCTATGGTAAAGAACAATTTATGAATTTACAATATAATGAAAAAAACCTAGAAATAAAACTTGCTTGCTTTATGATTATTTTGTGGAAGATACTTCTGCTAATCATTATATTTGCTGTGTTAAATACCAAACTAGTGGAGATTAGATTCAGGAAAGAGACATTAGTTCTGTTAGTTAATCCTCTTGACAGTTTGGGAGTCAGAGGTTGTATTGCTTGCATTCAAGTTTCTGTCTGATTTTATTAAACTGATGGAGAAAAAAAAAAAGAAAGAAAAAATAAGGTGGTGTATGTTTTCACTCTCTATTTTGTTCTGCTTGTAAATCCTTGTTTGTAGGTAATCACAGCTTGATTAATGCTTTATTCATTTGACCAAGGCAATAATGGGAGTTTTGGACTTGTGAGCACACCTTTAAGAAAAATATACACATTTTGTTCCAATACATGAATTAAAATATTTGTATTTTTAAACTTTTCAAAGTCAAAGAAAACTCCTAGAAGCCCTCTTTCTCGTGCTCTAACTGCTGCTAAAACTGTCTCTCCCCCTTGCCCAGCAGTGCTGGGGAAGGAGTTATTCCCCTGTGTATCCATACTTTACATTCACAGGGTGAATTACACAAATATGCAGAAGGAAAAGATGAGATCTTTTAACTGATTGAAGGGATTCTGTACGGTTCAGAAAGCATCATTAGCTTAGAAAAAGCTGATCTTTCTCATTTCAGCTGAGCCAGTACTTGTGTCAGCAGTCTGTCCCTGCTGTCAGTGAACTCGTGTGAGCTCTCATCTCCTGACTGCACAGAGCTCCAGGTAACCTTCATATAATGCCTGGACAAGGATCTTGAAAAACCCCCCAAAAAATAAAATCAGTGCTCCATTCCTTCAATACCTCATTGTTTCCTTCGTTAAACTTCTTGTTTACATTTTTTAGAAGTCCTTATTAAAGCCTCACGCTTTAACAGCACACTTCAAGGTAGTTTTAGTCTGCTATAGGATCACCCAGACTCTTGAACGTATCTAAAGAAAAATTTTATAAATGCAACTAACAACAGTCAAATTTAACTTTAAACCACAGAAAAATACAAGTGATACTGCAATGAGTAAGGAAATAATGCTCCCCCCCTTTCTTTACAGTTTCATTAGACCATTGAACTGGATGAAATTCAGATAGAGGCCTTATTGTAACCACACTGAAACAGTAGAAATCTCCTGGGACCGTGAAACTCAAACATTTTGGGAACCAACTTCAAGCACTCCTTTGGTGCTTTTGAAAGAAAATGAATGAAAGAAATGTCTTAATTTTTTTTTTCCCCGTGGAAACGTTTTCATATAATTGCTACCAAAAAACCAAACCAAACCAACAAACAAAACAACCTAAAAACTCAGGACAGACATGTTTAAAATTCATACGTATGCATATTTTCTTAACATTTAAACTTCAATCATGGCACTCACACATAACCACACCAGCACAAGCAGCTTTCATCATATCAAATAACTTGTAAACAACTTTGTAAATGCATGCCAAAATTAAACCTAGGCTGACAAGATTGATAGAAACCACCTACCATGCATACTGCTAAGATGCTTAAGCTGTGGTTTCAAATCTTTGTACTTATGTGAGGATTGGCTAATGTACTCTCATCCTGCAAAATAGCATGTAAGGATGACACTTAGTTTCACCTAGCTTTCCTAAAATAATTATATTATGTAATTTTCAGGGACTAGTCCACTCAAAAAATCGACCTAATTCAAATCTGAGATTTTAAAATGTTACCTATGGCAATCAGGAGATATTTTTTCTAAAGGTGACTGTTATGTTCCCTTCACTTTGCCTTCTGGACTTTTCTATTGGAAGAGTCCAATGAGAAAAAAATAGTTTGCCACAAAGTAGTGGAATCAGCACAAAATAACTTCATTATGTGAATAGAAAGGACAGGCTGGGAAAGATATTTGAGTGTAAATTAATGTTGATTTTAGCTGGAATAACTTGCACTCTTTAGCACTTGCAGCTGCACCAGGGACTTGACTGGCTATATGAGATTTTACACACCTGTCAGCTTAATCAGAGACCAAAACACCAAATCTACTGTTCAGGAATGTTATTTGAATTCATGAAACTTTTTAGATTATAAACTAATAATGGAACATTTAGTGTTGTGAACAAGTTGTCGCTACAGTCTTGACATCTATAGTAGTAGATAGGATTTTGTTCAGTGTTATCAAATTCATAATATTTAAATAAAATGTAAAAAAAAAAAGTTGCCCACATCACTTCCATGAAATATTAAAAGCCAAAGTGAAGCCTCTCTACACAAGAATAAAAGGAAAGCAAAATAATAATGAATACATTAACTGTTTTTACCATTAGTATCAACTATTTATTAATTGTTTTACATTACTGCTCTATTGTTTCAGATAATTTAATTAATAAAATGAACCTATTCAAATATGAAATGACAATTCTGGCACTAAGAGGCCTCCAGGATTAATCACATTATTAATAAGTTTAGGATCTAATATGATGAACCATCAAGTAGTGCATCATATCTGTGCTTAGGGGACAATTTGCATTGTAGAAAAGCTCTGTGGCACACATCAGCAACTTTGTAACCTCTCAAAAATAAAAATTCATTATGGGTGTTTCTACGTGTCAGCAATGTAACGTAAGACAGTGTTTTGAAATCTGCTAATGGTTGCAAAATTCTCAATCTGTTCCATTTCTTACAGTCAGTTTTGCATCTCATGATTTCCATCAAGTCTTAGGCTTTTTAAAACCACTCTATTGTTTCCTCACTGGCTGTAAGAGAGTTTTCAAAGCGCTGTCTCATGTCCTTCATGGCACAGCAATCCGCCTGTTAGAGCCTGCCTCTGCAGCCCAGCACTGAGGCTTCTGCTGCAATCAAAGCTGACACATGTGGGGTGGATCTGGGATTCCACTAACAGACCCTACCTAAATGCAGCTTTGATGGGTATTGCAGTGGCTTCCAGGCACCTTACCACTGCTCTTCAAAACACTATCTCCTGAACTGGCTGGGCCTCAATCTGCTATTTCAGACTCTGCAGAACCTAGCTGTAACAGGCAGGTACAATTGCCACCTGAAGAGCATGCCAGCATCTGGTATTTTATTTCCTGGGAAAGGGACAAGAATATTAGTTTTGTCACTGGAAGGAACACCTTTGAATATTTAATTTGGGAAAATATATAGACAAAACATGTTTTGTTATTTTGATAGAAATTACTTTTAGTACACCATCTTGGAGATGGGTCCCATACCACTAAAAGTTAGCTTGCTGCCTACCACAAACCTTTTTGCACTAGCATGCATTCCACTGACAAGTAAGATGCCATCCAGAGGGACATGGACAGGCTTGAGGAATGGGCTACTATGAACTTCATGAAATGCAATAAAGTGCAAGGTCTTGCAGCTGGACTGGGACAATCACCCATACCAGAACAGGCTGGGTAGTGAACCAAGAGAGAATAGCCCCATTGAGAAAGACTTCAAGTGGATAAAAACCTCTGGACGTAACCTGCACCCCAGAAAGCCAACACTACACAGGGTTACACCAAAGAGGCCTGAAAAGCAGGTTGAGGAAGGTGATTTTCCCATTTCCCCTTCTCTGCCCTGGTGACATCCCACATGGAGAACTGCTTCCAGCTCAGAGGGCCTCAGCACAGGAAAGAGAGGCAGGCTGTGAAGTCAGGCTGAGAGAGCAGGGATTGTTTAGAGTAGAGAACAGAAGGCTCTGGGGTAACCTAATCATGGCTTTTCAATATATAAAGGGGATTTAGAAGAAAGATGGGGACAGACTTTTTAACCAAGGTCTGTATTGACAGGACAAGGAATAAGTGGTAATGGTTTTACACTGGAAGAGGACAGATTTAGATAGATACATGGAAGAAATCCTTTACTGTGAGAGTGGTGAAGTACTTGAACTAGATGCCCAGAGAAGTTGTGGATGTGGATCCCTGGAAGCTGGACAGGGCTTTGAGCAACTGTAGTGGAAGATGGCCTGACCACGGCAGTAGGGTTGGACTAGATTATTGTTAAAGGCTCCTGCCACACCAAACTGTTCTGTGAGTCCATGAAATGCTGTATACTATACTGGGCAGTTTGCATGCCCATGTATTTCTTCACAAAGCATGCCTGCCTAGTCTTTAGCTGATTTGTACTGCAGCAAAATCTAGGGATCCCAAACAGAAGCCCTGGTACCAGCTGACTGCATGGAGTTCTTACTAGCTACAGGCTCACAAGTACAGACACCTGAAACACTGCCATGATTCGTGATGACCGATGTCCTTCTGCTCTAAATGTTGGGGTGTTTTTTAACCTGTGGTTTTAAAAATCAGACCTTACCTGAAAAACATGAATAACTCAAACTGGAACAAGTTCAACTCACAAAAATCATAAAAAAATACCAAACAAACAAACAAAACCCCCCCAAACCAAAAAAACCCTACCAAACCAACAATAGAAAAGAAATTAAATAGAAGAGAAAACGGGAAAGTTTTCTTGGCTATTTGCATTTTTTTTGGTACTTTTTTTTCTTTGAAGTTGTTTCAAAATACATATTTCTATAATTGTGTCATAATTTCACATAATTGTGTCAGTAGAGAGAGAAGTTGTGCCAATATGTTCCTGAGGACTAATATGTTAAAGAGACCAAGCTGAAGTTTTGTTAGAAAGCCAGCTACAACTGTACACAATAACCACTGCTATAATCATCAGAATCAATGGCTGCTTTTCTCTCTCTAGCACTTTATGACAGAATTATGATCCTTGTATCTGTAGATGCCATCCTTACCATCACCATGACGAGGAGACTAAGGCACAGTGATCAGGAATTACAAAATATTGGCAACCACAAACACAGACCTCGTGTTGTGTCATGTACATAAATACGTGCGTAAAATATGCACCAGACAAGTGATTAGTACTTAATGCCAGCAATGGCTCACCCTGTCAATGTTCAGGCCATGGAGTACAGCTTTAGACACAAAATGACCTTGACCTGATTTTTATTTTGTTGGGAAGTTGAGAAACTTTTCTCTCTGGTAATGGTGTTTCACAATCCTCCTTCTGCACTTCTTTGGTCTGACTGCAGCTCCCCCAACTCCTATCACTGAGTGGATCTCCAAACAACATAATTTAATTTAAATCTAGGCAACATCATACCTGTCACGCCTGCCCAAAGCTGGCTCCATGACATTTCTACAAGGTGTGGAAGAATAAATGATGGACTTCTACACTGCTAATAGTGGCCAACCTGCTCTCCCAGCTTGCTCTGGAGTTTGCTTAAAGTCTGCACTTAAGAGCTGGCTTTCATCCAAGCACTTCATTTGTTAGATTGTTTGACTCTAGGACCAGATGTGCTAAAATACTTTCAGAAAGAAGAGCATTTTACCCTGCAGTGGTCATGGTTCTTTGAGATGTGCAATAACCTGCATATGGTAAGCCTGCTGAAGGCAGTAATGAATTCAATAATGTGTATTATCATAATGCCCAGGATCCCAAATCGTGCTTTGGAGTGCTACTGTGCCAAAAGTTACGAGTCCGACTCTGTGGTGTATTAAAGTATCCAGGTCTGAGGGGAAATAGTTTCCCTTTCTCCTTCAGATTAAAGAAACAGAACATATGTCTGTATTGCTTCAAAGGCATTCCTACAGGGCACTGCGTGGTACACTGGGGACATAGCTGTGCACACGGTCACTGAAGGACCTGTGAGGAAAGTCACTTAGTCTCCTGTGGTGTTACCGATACCAACAAAGGAGAAATTTTCAGGCTGATGAAAAGAGGATATATGTCCCTGTCATGAAAAAAGGTCTCCTTGAGGGCCAAAAGTGATTTATAGAGTACATTTGCTTCCAGCAGCAGGGAGGCAGCCAGGTTTCACCTGTAAGAATTGAAAGCAAAGGCCAAAAAGGAACTAATGTTCAAGGAGTTCTGCTCCATGATCAGACTTTATGGATGCTGTCCTGAGTATTAGTTCCCTTTCTTATCCCTGAGCTCTGATGATGATCTCCCATGTTGGAAACCCCTGTAGTGCCTGGTGTTAGTACTGAGTGTATCACCATCTGCTTTAGTGACATGGGAGTCTGCCTTGCCATGTGGGCCTTAGAGGTCCTTTATATTCCTTTAGGGAACAGAAGGGCTCAGCATACTGCTGGGTGTCAGACATCTCCATCACATTTCAAGTAAAAAAGCTGTTCTCCACACAGTCCCGAGCTTGAAAAGGAATAGGAGGAAAAGGTAGAGTTGATAAATACCAATAGTCTAGTGACTGGAGGCCACAAACAAGAGCAGGAACTTCTACATCGTAAATTATACAAGAAACAATCCACAAAAGCAGTTTTCATTAAAAAAAAAAATCTGATAGTTAATTTCTCACTATGAACTTCTAGATCTGAGTAAATTCAAGCTAGCAGTTACAGACTTGTAGGAGTCCTGGAAGGATTTATTGCCCTGTGGGTGGAGGGAGGAGGTTTACAAAGCAAACACAGAGCATCAGAGCACAAGGACATAAATGCTGTTTATTCTCTGCTTCAAACTGTGAGAATATGCATCTGTGGAAGACAGCATCTCAAAGCATCTGCTTCATTAAAGCTGGAAATGTTCCCATATGTGTAGAATGCAGGATTTGTAGAATGTCTCTGTATTAATCTAACTTTATTTAATGAAGTGGAGAGGCAGAGAGATGGGCTGCTCTTGTGCTGCTCCTTGGTGCCTGAGGCAGGTGAGCAGGACAGGGGAGTGCAGGTGCTCCCTGGCAGCCAGGCTGGGATGGGAGCCCTTGGCCACCGCCTGCCCTGGGCTGATGGTCCAGCCAGATGTGTTTAATGACAGAGATGCATCTCATGGAAATCATGTGCAACTCCAACACAGGCAGCTTTCCAGAGGGGTCCATGCACAGTAATATGCTAATGTGGTTTCTTAAAGGTTCATGAATGTGAAGTAACACCCCATTCTTGATATCATAACACGGTTATGCAGCTCTTTTTGACATACAGAACAGATTGTGCTCTGAATTTTCATCACAAACAGATGTGGAAAACCAAGTGGATTTTAAGTAACAGTCTCAGAAGAAATTAATTAAGGTCATCATCCTTAATTTTTAGAACATAATTGACTATTCTAATCCCAAAGAACCAAAGTTACTGTTTGACAATAGTACCTTATGACATTCTCTGATCTTTTATTACTAAGAGAAATATATCAACTAATGTAGTCCTAAAACTCATACCACACTGCCATTGATTATAAAGGACTCCCATACACATATCCTCACTTTGCACAGACTCCACAAACAGAAGTGAATTGTGAACCCACGGGTGTGCATCATATACCCTTCACAAATGGCAGAAAAATTAATGGTAATTACGACCATGCATCCATACATTTGTCAAAGGCGGGAAAATTGTTTTTTTAAATAATATTAGAATCTTATTTTGAACCTTCCTACAAAAGCCTACATCAAAAAACTTGAACAAACAGAAATGAAAGTCCTAAAAGAAAAAAATCCCATGAAACAAAACTACAAATGGTTTTGCTTTTAATTACTTCAATATAATTCAACACAAACAAAAGAAAGAGTATTCTAAGTGTTAGGTAAGATTAGTCAAAAAAAGAATAAGTGACGTATTCAGGTTCAATATATATCTCTAAAGAAATAGATCTAATGAGATGGTGTCATTTTAGAACAAAGTTTGCAAAGCACTGAACTAACTTTTTCAAATAAGATGCTCCTAATAATTCACTATCACCAATATTCCTTTAGCATGCCTAGCTATAATATGCCCTTGATATGCCAAAGAATGAATAAACTAATACTTTTGAAAGTATCAGTATAAACATACACAATCTTTAAAGATGCAGATAGAATCACAAAATGGTTTTGGTTGGAACAGATGTTAAAGATCATCCAGTTCCAAGCCCCCTACCATGGGCAGAGACACTTTCCACTAGACTAGGCTGCTCAAAGCTGCATCCAACCTGGCCTTGCACCCCTCCAGGGATGGGGCATCCACAACTTTACTGGGCAACCTGTTCCAGTGTCTCACCAACCTCACACTAAAGAATTTCTACCTGAAATTCTACCTGAAAGAATCCAAACCTACACTCTTTCACTTTAAAGCCATCAACCCTTGTCCTGTCATTACATCACTTTTGTAAAAAGTCCCTCTCCTGCTCTCCCCTTTGTGTACTGGAAGATCACAACAAGGTTTTCCTGGATTCTTCTCCAGGCTGAACAACTCCAGCTCTCTCAGCCTTTCCTCATACGAGAGGAAATCCAATCCTCTCATCACCTTTGTGGTCTCCTCTATGCCCTCCTTTAGCTGGGGTCCCAGAGCTGGACACAGTACTCCAGATGGGATCTCAGAGGGCAGAGTAAAGGAGGACAATCACCTCCTCAACCTGCTGGTCATGCTTTTGATGCAGCCCAAGACACAGTTGGCTGTCTGGGCTGCAAACACACATTGCCAGGTCATGTTCAGCTTCTTGTCAATGAAAACCTCCAAGTCCTTCCACCCAGGACTGCTGTCAATCCAGTCTCCTCTGGATTAACCCAATCCAGATGCACATTTTGCACTTGGCCTTGTCGAACCTCCCGAGGTTTGCATGGGCCCACCTTTCAAGCCTTTCAAGGTCCATCTGGATGACATCTCTTCCCTCCAAGGTGTTGACCACCTCCTCTTTGTTGAGATGAACCATTCCTGAGCTTGGAGGAACTGATGCTTGAATATTAAACACTTTTCTTGGGAGCCTCTTCCCTCTAGGGATTTATCATCCCATGCTCCTGCCAGGTAGATTGCTGAAGAGGCCAAAGTCTTTCTTCTAAAGCGCAGGGTTGTGAGCTTCCTGTGCACCCTCCTTGCTGCCCCAAGTATCTGAAAATCCACCATTTCACAGTCACTGCAGGCAATCCTTCAGCTTCCCATTCCCCATCAGTCCTTCCTTGTTGGTGAGAACGAGGTCCAGCATAGCACCTCTTCTTGTTGTCTCCTTTATCACAGAGGGAAGTCATCATCAACACATTACAGAACCTCCTGGATTGCTTACAGCCTACTGTGCTGTACCTCCAAGAGATAGTTGGGTGGCTGAAGCTCACCATGAGGACCAGGAATTTTGTTAATGTGAGGCAGTTCCTACCTGTCTATGGAAAGCCTCACCCACTCAATCTTCCTGGTTAGGTGGCCTGTAGCAGACCTCCACTTAATGTCACCTCTTCTCTGCTCTCCCTTTAATCCTGACTCATAAGCTCCCAGTCAGCTCCTCATCTATCTCCAGGCAGTGCTCCACCCACTCCAGCATTGACATCCACTGACACAGAGGGTTACAGGCTTTCCTTGTCTCCCCTGCCTGTCCTTCCTAAACATCTTGCATATTTTCATTCCAACACTCCAGTCACAAGAGTCATCCCACCAGTCTCTGTGATGCCAGTAAGATCATAGACCTGAAGGCATGAACACGTCTCTAACTCCTCTTGTTTACTCCCCATGTTGTGTGTGTTTGCATAGGAGCATTTAAGATGGTCCCCTGATGAAGCCAATTTACTGGCTGGAGTGGCTGGAATTCCTTTGTGCTGTTCTTCAGGTGCTCTTCTGCTGACCTGTGCTCCCACTCCAGGCTCTGGGCACTTATGGCTGCCAAAGGCATCAGACTGGTAGGAGTGGGATGGATTGAGGTTCCTCTCCTCCAGCAAGTTTAGTTTAAAGCCCTCTTCCTCAAGCCTATGACTGAAGATGCTCTTCTCCTTCTCCACCAGCCTCACCAGGCCAGGTTTCTCAAGCAAGTCCCATGCTCTAAAATACATGAACATCTCTCTGTGGTACCAGTTCTGCAACCATTTGTCAATTTGCCTAATTCAACTGGCCATTTCAAATTCCTTTTTTACGGCTGGAAAGATTGATGAAAAAGCTACCTACATTCCAGAACCCCTTACTGCTGCTCCCAGGGCTCTGTAATCCATCTTGACTGTTTTTGTTTCCTCAGACCGTATTGCTGGTGAAATAGCAGCAGATAGAAGTCAGAGGACTGTATGGGGCTTGGTAGGCTGCTGGTGACACCCTGTTTTGGATCACAGTCCTAGAGACTCACCCCTAATACAAGGCTCTGGCAAACAGCACAGGTCTCTAGAGAGCACCTGATGCTGGCAAATAAGACTCTCAGAAGTGAGTCACCTACTACTATCACCTCTTGCCTGCTCTTAGTTGCTCTCACTGTTATACGGGGGATTATGAGGTCAGGCTCCTTACTCAGCTCCAGCATGTCTCCTGTGTGATGTCTCTCTTTTTCAGAGAGGAGGAAGTGAAGCAGTTCTGCAAGGTTTTGGGGAGGCATTTTCCTCCTGCAGGTCCTTTCCATTGCAAGCTTGCAATGTTATTGCTCCCCCTCCCTTCTGTGTGTGCCAGTGGGGGAGGTTTTGGTTGCTTGGCCATGGGCTGTGGGTCCACTGCAGATTGCATTTGGAAGCAGCTCTCCAACTCCATTGAAGAAACTATACAACTTCTCAGCCACCCTGATGCTATGCAGCCTTCCCACTGCTTCCTGCAGCTCAGCCACCTGCCACAGGAGCTCCTTCACCTGGCGCACCTTTGGCAGGCAGGTCTGCTGTGCTGTCCCTGCCCCTGGAGAAACCTCTGTGTGCTTTCTGCAGTCTGAGTTCTGCACTGCAGTCTTTCCCTTCAGCAGCCCTGTCTGTGTGGAGGCACTGGCCACTGTTAGGACAGATGGTGCAGATCCCCCATCAGAACTGCTGCCTTTGCTCTCCGCTGAGTGCCCACCATGCTGCCTTGGGAGTCAGGTGGGATGAGTGCCCCCGACCTGTGCAGATGGCTACAGGAGGGTGCTGGGTGGCTGGTAGACTTCACGTGTCTGCACTTGGCCAGTGGATGTCCCTGCTCTGAGTCATCATCCTCCCTGCACACCCTGAGGAGCCAACAGCCACACCACGACCTGCCTGCCTGCCCTGGCCACAGGGCTCGCTAGGGCTGCCTGCTTTGGGAAGAGGGATTGGCCACCACCACTCCTGGCCTCACACACGCCAGGACAGTAAGCCACTCTTATAAGAGCTGCCAGCTCCTGGTCCTTCCTCTGTGCTCCCCTGGGGATTCCCTGGCTGAGGAATCCCCTGTAAGCCATGTTCCCCTGCTCTGCTGCAGAACACACCTGCAGAGCTCACCACCTCAGTGGATGTCACGTTTCAGCCCTATCATCAAGCTGCTCATTTCCCTGAAACACCGGAGCATACCTCCTAAAATACATAATATGTATAATTGCTCCATACACACATTTAAAATATTATACCTTATTATCCCTATCAAAACATAATCAGCATGTAAAATCAAACATTATTTTCAGATGAGGTAACTGTGGCTCTCTTGAGAGCACTACATCAATGTAGTTATTCCCTCTTGCACACAATTAAAATTCAACTATAAAACAGATAGTATGAGATATTTAAATAAAAACTTCAACACTGAAACCCAAAAGCTCTTGTTCAGAAGCCCAAATGCAGATTTTGGAGTCTAAATTTCTAAAACATTGCACTATGTTCTATTGTTTGGCCTCCTACATTTCTACAATTTCATTATGAAATTACTGCTAATGCAAGAAAACACTGTTTATTATAGTACTTAGAGTGAATTATATGTAATTAAACATTA
Source organism: Brachypodius melanocephalos (assembly GCA_013398615.1). NCBI lineage: Eukaryota > Metazoa > Chordata > Aves > Passeriformes > Pycnonotidae > Brachypodius > Brachypodius melanocephalos. The sequence goes on from VZSR01001685.1 coordinate 24,594,954, forward strand.
ATATTTTTCTTTTCAGTATGTTAAAGATCTTGTCATTCCCCTTCAACAGACTGTTTGAGGAATGTTCATAAAGATCAGAAATTATTTGCTATTACATCCCTTTAAAATTAATTACTCCAAATAAATCTGTGCAAAATGAAGGAAATAAGCAATTTATTTAATTTTTTTGCAAAGCAATAAAGTAAGAACAAGTACAAGAGTGTAAATCTAGCTGTAGTTCACCCATCCAGAAACAGAATACTGACTTCAGAGCTATAGTGAGATCTGACTGAATTTTTTCTATGAGTTTGAAATTTTCAACTACAAATATTTCTATTATCATTGTTATTAATTTTACATATAGAAAAACATACATAAAAACAGATGATTCATTTACCTAGCTGTACCCCCATGTACTAAATTCAACTGATACGCATTGGCATTGATTCACTTTATACAGACTAAGAATTGACTGAAAAAGTTTAGAATTTAACCCAATAAGATTACTAAATCTCTAGGGTGAGCTTTGAAAAGCCAGTTACATCATAGATAAATCAAACTGTGCTTCAGAGATCTCTGCTGCAACTCTGCCCTTTGCATTCAAAATGGTCAATCAGTCTTCAGCATTTTATAAGAAGCAAAAGTATTTTCACTTGGAACACAGGAGAGCTATTCTGATTATAGAGTTTTCTGGAATGTGTTGGATGAAAGAAGATTTTTATTTAAAAACATTGACTTGTGGTATCTGGAAAAATGTGCATCATAGGCCAAAGTTATGACAGATGACTGCCTGCCTTTAAAAGCCACCTCTCTACGTGCCAAGAAGGGTTCCCTGTGAGCCTGGCTGAGACAGAGGGCATCAGCTTTCAGGTTCCCACTCTGAATTAAGCCTAGACTCAAAGACACATCTACTCTGTGGGTTAGATATCTACTAAATCCAGCTTTGCTGCTCTTCATACTACTGCTGGGCAAGGATACTCGAGCTCTGCAGCTCACTGGCAATGCAGCCTACAAACATTTTCAATCCAAACAGACCAGATATTTGTGCTCATGAACTGGAAAGCTGAGACCTGAGCTAGATCTTTCACACTCAGTCCCTCATTAGTGAGATGCTTTAAGCCTGAGGCATATCCAAACAAAATTGCCCACTGTCAAGCTTTAAGAACTTCCAAACCACCAAGCAAGGTCTTCTGAGTTTCTGAGATGGATGCAAGGAATCTGCCCTGAGGTCACAGTCCTTGGGAAACTGGCAGGCCCTGCTAGTTAAATGGTGATGCTCACAGGAATGACAAACTGTGGCTTCAGGAGGACATGCTCCTTCAAGAACACCACGTGGCTTCCCACAAAGTACAGGTTCTCTTGTGCCCTTTCACTGTGTACTCTGAAGGCTTGTCTGTGCACACTGAACATGCCCTTCACTCCCTGGACAAGGCATGATCCCTCAGTCTGGAACTCATGTTCTCCAGACATCAGGATTAGAGCTTGAGTACAAGGACACGCACACAGCTGCTCACTCCTGGGTGCCTCTGTGCATGAGGAAGACAGACCAGGGTAAAGACACAAACTATTACACTTCAGTTTGGACATACAGCATAAACTGGCTTGTTATGGTGGAAACGCAAAGAATCAGGATTATCAGTGAGCTCCTCTGCCTTCATGAACCACCTGGAGCAGTTTTTTTTTAACACACGTCTTCAAAGTCCTTGAAAATTTCTCACAAAGTTCCCTGTGCTGTTTTGTTAAGGCTGCAACACGACCATTAGCAGAAGATAATCTACCGCCCCTAAGATGTGATTGAATAACTCCCATTAAAGTCAGTGAGGTTGACAATCGTGTACGAAGCTGCTACATCTGGCTCTGCACAGCAAATGAAAACACACTGAACTTTATTGAATATACTGCTAAAATACAGAAAGAGTAGGATTTTTTCATTCTGCTCTGGTTGAAATGAAATATAACCAGAAATCAGAAACAGAGTTGGAAAATAACTAGCATTGTTATATTTGTAGACAAATCTGAAAAAATAAGTCCTATACATGCAACTCATTGATGGTGCTTCTAATATCCAAAACAATCATATCTTTAAATACAGCCATCTTAATGAAAGAAAATGCTACTTTAAAATTTAAAGAAACCAACTATTTTACTGTAAGTATAAAAAATAAATGCTCTAAGGAATGGAAGAAAAAAAAGCAGGTCCAATAATTTCATTACATTCTAAGATGCCAAATCGTCTGTGAGTGGTTTCTTTTGAGATGAAAAGAAATCAAAATATAGGACAGATGTTGGACAAACCACATTTGAGGTCTATCACACACTGGCATTTTTCAAATTATTTTGGCTCATCTATTGAATAAGGTGTATTTTGCTTGATTTTGAAAAGGGAAACATCAGGAAATATTTAAAGGCCAATTGCTGCCAATTAACTTTGATCAGCAAAAGTTGCATTTGAATCTTTTAGATTCTTTTGCTGTCTGGAATAACACACTATTCTAAAATCTAGCAAAACAACAACTTGATGATTAATGTGTGTTGGCAGCCCCACCACAAGCTTGCTTAACAGCTGGATTTTAAATAAACAGCTGTCTTCACTATGATGGGAAAGAAATCTGACTGTTTTCATGTTTTTGCGTTATTAAAATGCGATCAGAAATTGCTTTTTTCCCTTTTAAGATGAAGCAGCCAGACATTACTGTGACAGTCTCTTTCAGCAGTTTGGAGAGCTTTGGAACAATCTCCCAAGTGTCTCCAAACCATGGGCTGTGCAGGCTAAAAAAGCCCTTGGCAAGGCACCCGCAGCTCCTCGCTGCAGGCAGAGGCAGCCTGGCACAGAACACCCCGTGCCTGCTGCAGGCAGAGCAGCCCCAGGAACGGCCCACAGACAGCCCATACAACATTGATGGTGTCCCTCAAGGCTAAGGTAACGCTTGCCCACCCTGGGATGTCAGCAAGAAATCTGTACCCAGCCATCAACTGTTTATAGAAGCTGGAGTTTAATATTTAATGGACTGTGTAGACTATTAAATTCTGCATGTTTGTAGGTTCTTTTGGTGTATCCACCTCTGAAATTTGTCTACTGTCATCATAAGTGCTAAAACCTGTGAGGACAAAACTCTACCATTTAAACCTTTGAAGGCCAGTGCAGACATTTAGTGCAGATATTATTATATATCCTCATGACTAAATGATACAGCTATTTTCTAGGTATTTCCATACTGAAACTCTGCAAATAATTGTCAAACCATCTAATAACACATAAACCCAGGCAAATATTAAACATCAGATCATCTCTTGTGTGTTTTAAAAGAATGAACATTTACCTCTAAATCGTTAAAGAATAGATGCGTGTCCGCCAAATTGAAAATCATCTCTTCCATCCGGAGTCCAAGGGACACAGAAGTGGGAGGATCCTTAAAGGAGAAATTAAGCAAGCACACCATCAATACCATGCCTAAAATACATAACCAAATACAGACTGGAGGAACAGCTTCTCATAACATACTATTTGTATTAAATGCAACATCTGCTGTGTCAGTGTCAGTTCAATAACTGTCTCACCCCATATTACAACACTCAAAACACTCAAAAATAAGACTTTAACTCAACCCATTCCCTGATTTTGCAGTGGGACTTCTGTGGTCACCCTCATGCACCCCTGGAACCAGCCTTTTGCTCTCTGTGCAGAAAGGGCAAATCCATTTCACCCCAAACCTCTCCAGATTCTACAACTGTTCACAAGTTTTATGATCAACCAGGGGTATGATAATACCATTGTTACTCAAAATAAACTCTCACTGGTCACAAATGACAGGATTCAGACATTTCTGGGAATACCTAGTGACTTTAAAGCAAAGAACTATTGATGTTTTATTTGCAAATGGCAATTATATTTAAAACCACTCCTTGATTGTCCACAAAACCAACCTTTAATTATGTTTCCAGTTTGGCCCACCCATGCAGAGTGAACAAAACTATTGTTTGTTATTAATACATAACACACTTTAACTTCTCTACAGAAATTACCATAACAACTTTTTCCTTACTGAGCTGATAAACTTAAAAAGCATGTTCAGCATTGTGGTTACCAAATGTATTACAGATGTTTGTCTTGTTTTGATTTTTTTTTTTGTGTTTTATATATTTTCAATCTGAAAAATCGAAGAGAGAGCCTAATACATACATTTGATATAGAGTTTCCCATTTATAATGCCAAGCCTATCCAAGTGCACAGGAGCATGAGTTTGAAAAAACATGTTATATTATTCCATAACAGCCTCTATTAATAATGTTAGTTTGTTAGAAATTATATTTTAAATAGAACTGAAGAAGTGACAACCCATATTTTACTTAAAATAAGCTAATATTCTAAACTTGATGACAAGTCACAGTTAAAAAGCAAGAGATGCAGTCCTTAGTTTCTTTTTCCAACTCTCAATCAAATTAATAGGTGCTTCAACATGATCTCTGAACTTTCAAGCATTTTTCTGTAACTACTGGTTAAAAAGGCAAAATTTGTTGGAAAGAGCTGGAAATGGAATGGTGATTTGGCAGCCTGTTTGCCTTTTGGAAATGCCAAAACCCAAGAACTGCTATCCAGAGAAAGAATTTTTGAAATTTCAAAGCAAAGTTACATCGAGCAGACAAAACATCTATTCTTGAACTCACATTCATTAAGTTCTTTAAAATAATTTTTTTTTAAAAAATAGACTTTATAAAATGGGGAAAAAAATTGCATCATGCTATTTTGATGAACTTTCCCCTTAAAAATAAGTCTTTTATTTAAACTGGCACAGAAAAAAAAAATTGGCTTCTCAATTCAAATGGAAAGACTTTAAAATATGAACGAAAGAATTTTGTCTCTGTGTTTTAATGTTGCTCTATTTGCAGACCTACCCCTTCCTCTGCTTTACTTTTGTAGGCACGTGAGGTGGAAAGCAGGTGGGTATTTTCTGTCTAGCTAGGCCTGAGGCTTCTTCTCCCTTTGACATTTCTGCATATGTTTGTGCCCAGTTAGAACCTCATCATCCTACACAGTCCATCGGGCTTCTTTTTTTATAAACAGGCAGGATTTCTGTTGTGCCCGAGCAGTAAGAGAAGCCACTACACAGAAGCCTCTGCTCTAGCTATTAAAGGAATTAGATGGGCTAAAGGTCTAAGATGCAAATGAGGAGGACTAGCCACATCTGGATTATCAACTTCTAATGCAACGAGGCAGAAATAATTCCCTTCTGACTTCCATCTCTAAATAGAAACATCATTTTGAAAAGCAGAATAAATGGGCAACAGAGAATGATATTGGTTATGTACCCATTTGACTAATTTTAAACAAGTGGCTGAAAAGAAATATTTTACATTTCAGTGTACAAAGCCTGCTTTTTTATTGTTGAACATTTTTATCACATTTCTGAGTCTGTAAAAAGATGTTTTTGTAAAGCTTTCTAGCCATTTTACTCCAAGGTATTTTTACATGGCAGAAATAAAACAGAATGGTTTTCTCCAAAGTAATACTAAAATAATGTAATTTATTAGGTTAATTTAATTAGGAGAAAAAATATAAGAAACTCATTGGCACCTACTGAAAGTGTCAGATTAAATAACACAAAAGCTAAAAGAAGAAACAAAATGGATTGCTTTTCAAAGAAGGCTTAACTCCTAGATTAAATACCACCTTTTTGTGTAGAAAGTTCCACTTAACACAAAAACTATGTTAAACTGTGTCTCTCGGTAGCTGCATACTTAACAGAAGCAAAACCCTTATTTGCATTAGAGTTTTAAATATCTTGCAACTGCTCCAATGAAAAGCAAAATAACCTTTATTTAAAGCACTCTAGTATATCAAACACTGTCATCAGATGTTCCAGTGGGGGCTGCAAACTTTAAAAAAAAAAGACAAGGCTAGAGCAAGGTTTTAAAAAAATAATCCCATACCCAACCTTCTTTTGCAATTTTAAGCCTCTAATTGCTAACTAATTACTGAGAGGTGTCACACAATGAGTAGGAAAGCTAACAATCTCTTCTTGCTGCCTGGGATTTGCAGGTTCAGTCAGTGTCTTTTCAGGTATGGTCAAAATCAGGTACAAATCTCTGAGGGAGGTACAGTTTAACTAAAGAAAAGAAATACCAATGTCGAACTGCTTAAGTAGGCCTTTTGTTTTGAATACTGGCATTGGAGCCAAAACATTGCCTGTATGTCATTTCTAAATTCTACCTACTTGATTTCTTTGTTTTGCGGAGAAACAAGAAGCTGAAAAACAGGAAAGTTCACTTTGGGTACAAGGCTTATTTTCCACTTAAGCCTACAGGTCACAACTGAAGGGTTAAGTGAAACCAGGCTTTGTTTTTCTCTATCACTAAAGTATATTAAACCACAATAAAATAGCTTATAATTTAAAGAAAAATTCCTTTAAAACCTCTGCATATAACTGCTTTCACTGAGGATGGAAATGTATGTAAAAGACCACAGTGTTCTGTGCCAATTCTGAGATGTATTTTCACCTGCTCCAAGATCTTAAAGGGCTCCAATTTTTTCCAAATTCCAAAACTTAATCAGCCCTAATGTCAATTAAACTGGTAACTTTATATTTGATCAATACATCTCTCTCTGTACATAGTTAAAAGAAACCAAAAGCAAATGGAAAAGTTTTGTTTCTTTGTCTAATCTTCTGGAAGGGCATATTCTTAGAGTTTCATACATTTCCATTAAATTCACTAAATTCAAATGATCCTTAAATAAAAATGTAGTGATTTATGGAGTGATTTTTGCCATGACTAGGCAAATTGAAAAATAAAGGTGTTATTTTGTTACAACAAAACTGAAGGAAAAAAGCAGAGGAAAATAGAGCACAAGAGCAGCTAAAGAAGAGCAGGTGATAAAAACAGATGAGAAAGTAAGAAGACACAGAAAAGGGTGGCACAAGGAAGAAGTTAGGAGGAACGAGGTTGAGAATCAGGCAAAGAAAATCAATCCTTTCAGCAGCAAGGCTGCAGATCATTCATAGTCATTCACCATGAAACTCGCTCAGGCATTATGAAAAGAGCTGAATGCCAAGTTGCCAAATCCCCTATTATTTAATTAGGACATTTTTGTTTGTTTGAAGATCCAGCTTTTGTATTTTAATGATTATGTGATCATCCTGGATTTAATTTTTTAAAAGGGCATTTCTAGCCCTCACCGTAGTGCAGATTTATAAGAGAACATGGTGTTAGATTGCTCATAAACAAGAGCACAGGTGAAAAGAACAATAATTCCCCTAACCTTTATTTGCAGATTAATTTATGGTCTGGATTTCCGATTTTAAAGGCCAGTAATCACAGGCAAATACTCTTTCAAAAACATGCATCTTCTGCTGCCAAAAATAAACCCTAAAATTCTCATGTTTTAGCATGTTTGCTTTGAACATTTGACACTGTCTTCCTCTAACATCCTTAGAAACTGCTAACTATTGTCTGAAGCTGTCAATAACACAAGAGAAACTCTGATTTGAATGAAGCCTAAGAAAACAAAGCCAGAATGGCACAGTTTCATGACACCATCTGAGAGCCAAGGACAGGCATGTTGCTACCCCCCACCAAAAAGATTTCGTATTTGTCCACAGATTAAGCAGCAATGCCATCTTTCCTCTCAACATCAACAGCTGGCTGCCATTTAGCAATGCAGGAATATTGTGCCAGGGGCCATGCCAGCAGAGCCAGCCAGGCAAAAGCTACATCCCATATAAACAGTGCCAACAGTGATGGAGCAGCCAGCCCTCTCCTTGCAGCACATGTATTTATATCTCCCCTCAACTCCAACCATCCAGCAATAAAGTGTTTATGTTCAGACCCGATTAATGAATCCCCTACAGGGAACTAGTAACAAAAGGAAAAAAATATGCTCACAGTAGCATTTCTATGGCAATGAGTAATTAATTAAGCTTTTCCAGCACTACTCTGCTCCCCAAAAGCCAGTGGTGAGATTCTGTCGTCACTGAGCTTTATTGTGAGCACTGGGATTTGTTCTCCTCATTCGGAACTAAATTGTCATGGATTTTGGGATACCACACAAAAGCTGGTTTTAGTCTGAGAAATGGAAAATAACTTTTGGTAAATATTTAATACTCTTCTATAATGATTTTGTCCATAGATATCCATATAATAATTGTTGAAACATTTACGTTCTAGTTTCTTTTTATTACCTAAATATAAACTAACAGCACCTAGGTAACTGAGGCTGCTGAATTAACTTGCCTTTCTCAGATATAATTTAAAAAAACTAATTATACTCCTCAAACAGGTACACTGTTATTACAGTAAATATTTCTACAAACAAACCTCACCTGAACAACCAAGAAAGGTTTCAAAGTAGTACAACTTTAGATTTCTATAGTGCAAAAAGCTGTTGAGAGAAACTCAGAATTTGACCCAGGCACAGATTGAACTGGGGGTATCTTTGCCCTGCACTCAGCTAGGTATAGGGTAAAACTTTTTTTGTGCTAAATAGAAGTTTTACAAGAAGACAGAGATATTACATGAAACCAGACAAAACTATGTAGTTGTTCTTTACACGCAGAAATTTTTGAGGTTAACAAAAAATCACATTCCAGTTATAACTCACACGAGGTGAACATAAAAGGCTATAAACAGATTTTAGCACAAGCTGTTAGCTTTCAAACACAATCCTGAAAAAAAGGAGTCTGGTCCCATAGGGACATTCCATTCATAAACTCTTCTTATTCACCTAAAATCATGTTTCTCTTCTGAGAATTACCAAGGAAATCTGCTGTCTGTAGACATATTCACCAGTTCAGTTATGATTTATAGACTGTACCTAATAGAAAGATTTGACTCATAAGCAGACTTTCAAAAACATCAGTCCTTTTTACCTTAGATTGAAAAAAAAAAATCTAAGGTAAAAAATTTTGGACTAATCTGGCCATGTCCAAAAGCATTCATCCTCTATCCCTCTCAATACAGAAAGAGTCAATCTGTCATGGCCATCATTCCTGGAAGTTCCTCACTCCCTGAGGGTACGCAGACCTTTGCAGATTTTGCTGATATCAACGGGTTTCAGACAACCTGTTTCCACAAACCAAACCTCAAGTGGTCAAAGCATTACCCCCAGCACTATTTAAATATGTACTGAATACAAGAGCTGAGTAACTGCAAAGGATGGACATGTGAAACGGCTTGAGATCTTTTGTCTTGTAATGCCAGTGCCAGTTTGTCTCTAAAAATCAATTAATGTTCTGGTATTCCTTGTGTATCAAGCATAAACCAGCAAATATTACTGAACATTGCCATCAGTTTCTTGACACTTACCCTTCCATATCTGTTAGCATAGGACCCTGTAAGCAAGGAATGGAAAATGATGATTGTCTCATCCAAATCCCAAATGAATACTCTCTGCAAAAAGAGAATCAAATCAATGTGTTCCTTTGTGAAGCTAATACTTGAAATGGAAAGTTAAAAATTTGAATCAGTAAGCACACAAATGGGAAAACTGTACTGAAATGGTTGCATATTAAAACCATAGCTTCCCTGCCATATATTTTCAAAACTAACAAGATTTTTTTTGGGGGGGTAGGGTAACAAAATTTGTTAGCTTTTTACTACAGTTGTTACTATATCAAATTCTTCTATTAGAATAGAATTATAGGATAGCCAAATATACACAGAAAATGAGACTGTACAGCATAATTTTTGAAGCTTGATGTGAGATAGAAACTAAAACAAATAAAGAGAAGCATCTGAAAATTAAATCTTCAGTGTCAGAATTCTGTATTTCTGCAAGTCTTACAAAAGTCTTACAAAAATTCATGTAAGCGCCCTTGAAAACTACCTCTAAAACCAAAACAAAGCAGATTGCTGCTAAGAACTTAATTTCCTTTAACTTATGTTAGTTTTAATCCATTTTAGTCATCTGAAGAACAAAAACTGTGAAATTGGATGATGTATGTATAAAACTTATGGCATCAGTAAATAAATCTTTTGCTTAGAGACAATGGAAAATATGTGGTTTAAATTTGTCCCCTGACCACACACAAACTGATAACTTCATGAAAAATAAAGTGTTCAAAGACAAGTATTTTAAATCCCAGTGAGATTGGATCTCCTGTCCAAATGAAAACCTTTCTTTGCCTTGGAAAAAACTTGATCCTTTTGTCTCTCTTTTTTTTTTTTTTCTTTTTTTTTTTTTTTCTTTTGGTTTGTTTGTTTGCTTTGTTTAATCAAAAGGAGCAAGAAACACCCTGTATTTTTCCAAGAAAGTAGGAGCTCTTCCTGAAGGAGGCTCTTTAGAAGAAAAATCCTATTTTCTATGAAAATACTGTTAGGAAAAAAAGACCCTCGATGCCACTTTATTTTTGATGCGTAAATAACACTTCTTTGTGCAAAATAAGGATAAAAAATAAAGTTCTGTAACAGGCCAAAGACATTTAATATAAGGTACCTCCAGGTCAGAGTCAGGTGGTGGGGAAGGATTATTGTTTCTTCTGCCACGTCCACGTGATTTCCCATCTGAACTACGACGCAATCTGTCTGAATCTGAGTCTTTAATGGGGGTTGATGGACTGTGGATTGTACTGTATTCTGTTGGAATAAAGAAAGAACACCTTTACCCTTCAGTTCAATGTTCTGAATATTCAACTTACTTGCTTACACCAAACCCAGTCCTAAGTAAAATAATTAAATATAAAACGATATGTGGTAACATTGATTCGTAAATTAATTCAATCTAGCTGAGGTTACATGTAAAAACAGAGTAATAAACTATTTCAGTAAACCCCTATAAAAGACTTAGTAGAAAAGAAACTGAAATGCTTCATTCCTTCAATTATTACAAGATTAAACTCTAAACAAATGATTTTAAAGGGTACCAATTTTTCATAAAACAACAATTAATTCAACTCTAGCTTTTCAAACTTAAATACCTTAAATGCTTTAAAATTACTGTCATGGTGATGGGAAAGAAAAACCAGATGTTAAAAAAACCTAGACATAGAGAGACTGAAAAATTTTCCAAATTGCCTGGTTGGAGACACTTTTAGGCTCCTACATTTAAGCCAGAAAAATAGAAGTATTCCTAAATATGGCATAACCAGAGTATTTATTTTCCTATGGTAATTTAAGCTAATAAGCATTAAGTATGCATCAACCATGAAGATGATATTCCTAGTATTTCTCAAAGGTCTATTGAACACTGAACAGTTACAATGAGTACCTTCAAGATAGGATACGAATCTTTACAAACAGTATTGTATGCTAATTATTATGCTTCAGCAACATTTATTTATAAGAATATTTACTGTTATTGAACAGGTGAAAAAAGAATGACTGTTCATGTAGTTAAGAACAACAGAGTTTTTCTGAAAACATGCTAGTTTGAAGATATTTTGCTACTCTTAACATCCATAGACTCTATCATAGGGAATGCTTGTACATTAACAAAGCAGACACTGAGCATCAATTATCCATCCCATTAATTTAATTAGCAGTACCATAGTCCTTAGAAATGCAACAACACATTTTTAAATATCTTTTGAAAACTTCTTTTCATAGTCTGAATTTCACAAATACATTTATTTTGATGGTTTATTATGTTTTTCCTAAAAACACTGCTTTAGTGAAGGCGGCTGCAATTTTTATGTTTCTCAATTTTACTGTTCAGTTAATATTAACTACTCTTTAGAGTTCAGTAGATACAACTTTTTTCATTTCAATCTGCCTAGACCACAGCATTCCAGCTTGAACAGGCAGGTATACTTCTCACACAAGGGATCCTTGCTCCTAGGAAAACATCCTGTTGAGGTCAAAGGTTAGATTAAGGAGGAGACTTGGACATCTGGGTAACACCACATACACACAATTACTCAAAATAATAACAGTTGCTTGTGCTGAATGAAAAGGTCTTGAAATTCTTGTGCTCAGCCTTCAAATCTACACTTACTGAGAATTAGCATATCTTACATATTTCACATTATATATTTACCTAAATATTTTGGGCTACATCGAACAAAGCAGAACAAGTTAAGATGTAAATCGAGGTTAAGCACAGAATCTTCTGAAGACATCTGACCCATACTAAAAGAGTGATTCTATATGTGTCAAACAACAAAAATTATCCAGCCACATCTATCTACACATCCCAATAATATATATCTTTTCCTTTGACAATGCAGGCTTCACAATATTAAAGTATTTAAACTTTGAACGCTGATTGCTCTTTCACCTACTGTACTTAACCATAAATAAGAAATCATAACAGTACCAGTCTTCCCAGTTAATTTTTGTGCTATACACTATTTTGCTTATTAAAATCTTTAATACAAAGAAAAGAGAAAGAAAATTATGCACAAAAGCCTCGAGAAAAATTATAACCTCATAAAAGAAACAGACCACAATTTCAACAGGTATACTGGCCAATGATGTTCTAAATATGTACTCTAAAATTTGAATGTAATGAAAAATTGCATTTCCTATTGACTAATTTAAATTACAACTGCTTTTGGTCTCTGGCACTGTTTTTAGGAGCGTGGCTTTAGTTCTCAATTTTAGAAATTTTTCTCATGTGATGCCCAAAAGTTTCAAGTATTAAACTTGCAGGAGTAATACTAAAGAAAATAGGGAACAGGTAAGATGGAAAGAGTATAAACAAAACTTCATGGCAAATAAATAAACAGGCAAACCTAAATGAGTGAGGACACAGAGCAGGGCATGGTGGGGGCAGGGAAGAAAGCCTCTCCCTAAGAGGCACCCAGCTCTCCAACTTTGCAAACACCTTTCACTTACGAATACTTCATTCAAAATTTCAAACTCTGTGCTGCAAGCCTGGGTGGAGGCTCATTTCCATTTCCCCTCACAGGTAGTCTGTCAGGATGCACCAGACTCTCACCTCAGAGAAAGATTCCCAACCCTGCCTCAGGATCCCTTCTTGGGACCACTGTACTTCCATCATTCCCAAGAAAGATTTGTCAGTCCTGCTCTTATGGATCTCTCCAGGAAATCTCTGCTGCTTGGACAGCTGTGTCATCAGAACATACAACTTCAGCATTCATTACAGCAGTAGAAGTTTAATCTGTGTAAGTGGGGGAAAAAATTATTCCCTTCATTGTATCTGCATGCATTTGAAGACTGTTCACAGATTCTCTTTGTTGTTAGATTAACCCTTTCCTGTCAATCTTCTTTGCTAGGCTCTGATTCTCACTCTCCAGTCTCACCAAACTGGACAAAATAGTGGAAAGCAAAGTCAAAACCAGTGTGATTTCCTGAATGTTCTGCATTCTTCCCTGGACACCACTTGGTTGGAAAAGATTTGCATTTTCTACAGTATTTCCATAAATATTAGTTTCAGCATTTCTAGATCATCTTCTGAGGAAGAAGTGACATTGAACTGAGTGTTTCTCAAAGACCTGGCCAAATATTATGACTGAATAAGCGACATTGCCAATACCTGCAACTTCTGAGTCTGCTCAGGAGATCAGTGTGTCACAAACAGTGTGACAGATGGCAGTAACCAGTGGGGGGAAAACATGACATCGTGTGCAAGAAACTTATTCCATGTATGTGAAGGGAAGGCTCTGTGTGCACGGCTGGGTTACCAGCTCAATGTCCAATGGTGGCTCTCAGGGCCTCATAAGGAAACCCAGCTAAAGAATACAGTGTCCAGCTGAACCCTGAGCCTCGACAAGCCCAAGCCATGACAAAATCTGGAGAAAGAAAAACAACAGGGGCTGAGGGTACTCCGTGTGCCACTGATATCTGGAGTACTGAGAGCGGTCCACAGGGAAAGGTAGAGCCTGGAAGAAGCTGCCAACATTCCCCATCCCACATTTGTGCAGTTCATCATTCCTGCCTAAATGTATACCTCACACCTGCTCCTATTCAGATCACATCTCCATTTTTTGAGTTCTCATCCCGTCTCCAAAGGCCTCGCAGCCCCTCTCAGCATGGTGTCATCTACATATTTAATAGGCAAACACATTCTGTTCCGTCACCCAAATGATTAATGAAAATGTGGTCTGGTTCTAGGCCCAAGGCAGACACTGAGGAATGCTGCTGTAGCCATCCTTCTATTTTAACAGAGAGCTCTCACTGACTCCTCTCTGCACATGATTTCCTAAACAGCTTTTTATGTACGGCTTCTGCTGTAATTCCTGCCAAACTGCTTTAGCCTAGCTTGCTTTTAAAATTGTTAAGTGAAAAGATTTAACTGCAAGGGCATCGAAAGGCTTGCTGAAGTCAATTTACATAGCCACAAACCATGATATCACTATACTCATTATTCTATAATCATTGGTAAGAGAAGGTTAATTTGTTCCACTTCAGCTGATTTCATGGTACCAGACACTTTAATACTAGCCAAGTGAAATGATGATTTTTCTAAAGCACTGAACTCAATTTTATCCTGTCCTTGAGCATCACAAACACAAGTAAGTGCAGGAGAAAACCCTGCCCTCCACATAATCATGAGCAGAGAAGGGGGTGAGGATCAGATCCATTGCCTGTCCAACACAAAAGCAAGATCACCAAAGGGAGCTGGCAGCAGCCTGGTTAAATACAAGGACTTCAGATAAAAGCTACAAGATCTGCACACATTTTGCCAAAAAAAACCCCATACCAGGCTCCCAAAATGCTACATGAGTTTAAGTGGGGTCTGAAGACATCCCTGGAAGTGAAGCATTTAGAGGTGCTAGAGCTGTACTACATTAGCAAGTTGGGTCTGTGGGATCAGGAATGTGGCAACTACATCAGGCTCCTCTGGCTGTTTCTGAGAGGTTATTTCAGTGCAATTGCATTCTGATCTAGTCTCCTGGGCATCCTCAGTAAGGGCTGGAGGAATGAGGAGCTGTTCTGGAGGACAGGTTATCTTTGACTGGAAGGACTCCACTTGGGTGCCCTAGGACTGCTCTGCTGAGCCAAAGCTTCACATCGAGAAAGCCTACTCAAAATTAAAATGCTAATGCAGGCACACCCTAAACACACAAACAATAGCAGGTCTGGAAATCCCCTGAGACAAATATCTGGGATCTGGAAAAGTGCTTAGGGCAAATCTCACACCAGCCCAGGCTGTCCTTGATGCTCCTGAGGTGGCTGCTGATGGCCCCCGTGGCAGGCAGGGTACAGCCCAGTGGATCCATCAGTCTGGACCACCACAGCCATTTCTCTGTGTTGCAATGCCTTCACAAAATTGTATTAACCATGTAGCAACTGTTATTCTTCTGCATCCATGGACACACACTTCATTTTAGATCTCCCTGCTATAGCAACTCTCTGTACTTTGCTCCAGGCTGACACTAAATGTTATTGCTTATTTCTGCTTCACCCTCTTCTGAACCTTGGATAAGTGTAAAAGACCAACTCTTGACTTCTACAGTCAGTCAGAAAAAAAAAAAAAATATTTTAAGCCCAGATTCCATAAATATCTTATTTTCCAGGTGTGACTGGTACTCCCCTCCTTCTGTCCTGGCAGCAACCCCTGTTGTAAACGGTGACATCAAGCCTGACAAAAACATAACTGAGAGCAATGAAATATGTTTACATTCTGGCTTAACTAAAATACATGAACCATACTGTATCAGGCTTTCCTCTATGCTTCAAGGCATCATAAAACTGCAACTTGACATCAGAGTTCATAAGCCTGTACTTCCCTTTATACATCACTCTGGGCAGTGTTGATGGTTTTGTCACACTGCACAATTTTCCATCATATCAAAAAATAAAAACACCTTGATTATTTATGAACAGACAGTACAGCTGCAGAGACAGAATTTGCAACACCATATTCTGTAATTCATTTCTGCTTGTTATGAAAATCCCCCCATAGTAATTGCTGCATTTTCTTACTGTTGATTTCGATGTGCAGCAATAGTGTTCAGTGGCAAATCTGGGGAAAACAGGCTATGCCAGAAAGCCCAGAATCAAGTCTGATCTCTAGGTAAATCCAGCTGGTGAGTGTGTGGGTAGAGCTTTTGCTGTTGACAAAGGCATTGCAAATTTTGTCAGACTTTTTCCCTACTACACCGAAAGGTTATGCAAAAAAGAGTAAACATACATTACCAAAGTAATCATATCTCATGTCACAATGTAAATTACATGGATGAGGTGGGTCTAGGGTGGGTAGTACAGTCAAATGTCTCTGCAAGTAGCTATGTACCAAAATTTTCCATTTAGATTGTGCCCAGGTTAATGGCTTCCCCTTAAATCTTATACTTAATTTTGCCAGTGTTTTTCCAGCTCCTGTGTACCAGAATAAAAATACAAAATTCAAGAAATTTGAATATGTCAGTCTCACACTACAGTTTTCTTACTTTTGCATAATTAAAGTTTCCTTTTGCATAAATAAAACTAAACACAAATTCCACAAACACTTATACAAACTCCTACTTGCATACAACTGGATCAGGATTAAACAATGCAGCAGAATCACGAGTATTTTTGGATGTTTTAACTTGCTTATTAAAAATTGTACTGTATTAGTAGTAAGTAAAAGTGCCAAGTAAGTATTGCAAGAAGTATACTAATGACTGCTGGCAGGGTCACAGAAGGATATCTCTAGTGCTGTTTTGACAAAATGTCAAAATCTTCACTTGAAAAACAAATTTAATGTTTGTATGTTGAGAATTAAGAGCATGCTATTATAAACTTGACAGAAGCTCTCAACAGTCTGTTAAAAATAGTGGCAAAAATGACTGTTTATTTCAAAGCTTGGTTTTGATTAAGGATTTCATATTTAAAATAATGACAAAATATCATATATAACAGTATTTATAAACTATATATGACCACAACCTAGAGTGGTCCAGATTTTTTTCTCCAGCATTCTTTGTTGAAGAAAAAAAGTGAAGCAATCCACAATGGGCCAGTAGCACCTGTATCCTTTATAGTTACTTCTCCCTAACTCATTAGTTCAGTTTTCAAACAATTTGAAATCATTGTTACTTTTAATCCCACCAAAACCAAAGATAAACATCCCAGGAGAACAACCATTGTGAGAAAAGCAAAACCAGTACTGCACTTTGCCATTCATTATTGTATCCAATTTAATTTCTGTCTTTGCAGAATTTTCCATGATTTTCCTTCCTTGTATAAATCTTCTAGATTTACTCTTCATTTATATTTACGAAAAAGAACAAACTTTAAAATACCAGAAATGTACTGCCAATATAGCTGCATTTCTTTCCATACATTAGTGGAAAGGTATTAGTGCAAAGTTGTCTATATAAACTATTTGCCCTCTTTCACTTTTCTCTCTCTAATTTATTGTCATGAAACACAACAAGAAGAAACTGTAAAAGTTGCTTTCCCTTTTGTAATACTAAATGTGATATAGTAAGGAAAAAGACATTCAGTCTTTAAGAGCAAAATAGTGACCCATGTCTGAGACCAAGTTTTGTTGGCTGGCACAACCCTTGTGAGGTTTTTAATCTGCATTGTGAAGTATGTGAGTAATATGAAAAAACCCCCTAACCTTCCAGTAATGTATTAAACACACTTATTACAGAAACCAAGGAAAATGAGAGAGATTGAATCTTAAGAACAATGCAAGTCTCTCTTGTGAGAAACACTGTTTAAGAAATTATAAATACATCATCATATGAAATAGAAGGATAAATTCAGCCTTCCTGACTGAATGAAAAAAAATATATTGCACAAATCAAGATTTTTTTATTACCAGCTGTGATGATGGAGTTGAAATAGTGCAAGAGAAAATTATTATGGCTTTAGAAAAGGTAGTTTTTCCTACATTAACTCCTAGAAATACATGTTATGAATGTTACTCTAAGAATTTTTGAGCATTGGGGTAGGCATAGCAGATGGGGGCATAACTCCATCTCTCAAGGGTAAGTTTCAACACTGCCAAACAGCTGGAAACTAAGTAAGAAAGCATAAAAAGGACAGACATCCACACAGCACTAATTCATCCCCAGTCCCCAGTGATCATGTGCATCAAGAATTTCTTGTTGTCTGTGTAAATCTAATAGCTTGTCAAAGTTATGCTTGAACTTTTTGCTTTGAACTTTGGCATAAACTTTTTGCATCCCCAAAATCCTGCAGTAAAGAGCTACACAGCTCACCTACGTGAAACAAAGAAATACTGCTTTTGTTCACTCTGAACCTATTTCAATGGATTTGAATATTGCAAGGAAGAACAAATATCTGCTCATTTATCTACTTCTATTCTCTAATTTTAATTATTATTACTTCCCTTAGATACTACAGCTTAGACAAAAATCAGCAACTTTCTGGTTACATCACTAAGAAAAACACAGGCTTTTGTTCACAAGAAAATAACATTAATTCATATATCTGATTTATGGATACAAAGACTATAAACCACTGGGCAGGAATGGTTATGTCCTGAATGTGGTACAAGAGAGTTTCAAACCCTGAAAGTGAAGAGAAAGAAGAAACACTGAGCATGGAAAATCTCAGGTTTTTCTGCAAGAATCCCTGCATGTTCTGGATTGCACGGCAAAAACTTTCAAATTTAACTAGTAACTGAGGGAAACCATAAAGTGATTATTTTATATTTGGACAAGGAGTTAAACATATTTCAAGTGAAATTATCTGAGATTTCTGAGTCTGCAAAACTCTACTAAAAATGTCACAAGAGCACATAATTACTTTCTCCCTTTCACATTTTTCTTACCAGACTCTTCTGTTTCACTTATTGGCCCAAATTCATAGAAACCACCTATGTCTGTCAAATTATTCTGGTGCCTCTGTAAAGTCTGAAAACAGTTCTGTTCTTGTCCTGGCATAGTTCATAACCACACAGATTACATGTGTTTTTTTTAAATATAGAAGATGTCTAAGGATAGACAATTGCAATTCAGCAGCTGGAGCCCATCCTGCTAAATGTGATGGCTCTGCACTGCTCCCCACCATCCCTCATATGAAGCATTCCTGTTGTGGTAAAGAATCAGCAGCCTAACTTAAGCAGATGTGGCAAAACAGCCTACAGAAATGTAATTAATTGTAATAAAATTTTGTTTAATTTTCTCTTTTGTTTTGTATTTTTGACCCAACTGTGAATTCCTTTCTGTTGAATACACCTTCCACTTGTCCCCACTCCACCAGCATTCCCCTCCTACACGTTGATCCCTCTTTCCTTTGAGCCCAGCCTTGCTTTGTCTTCCAAGCAGACTGTGTATGAGCTCATTTGAGGGTTAGCAATAAACCTCAACAAGAAAAAAGTACAACCATTTACACTGTCCAAGGAGAAAGGGCAAGTACAGCACTGGATTCACTGCTGGGTCCTTCCTTCCCTTCTACCGGCACTGAAGGTTTGTTAGACTGCAAAAGATTCTTGCCTAATTTCTCCTTAGGAAGCCAGCACTGTTATGTCAGCATACCCCTTTAAACTGCTTTCATACCACTGGAGAGGCTTTGGCACCTCAGGGTTAAGACTGTTGTTAAACTGAACTCTAATTAGAA
This sequence comes from Brachypodius melanocephalos, assembly GCA_013398615.1. Classification (NCBI taxonomy): domain Eukaryota; kingdom Metazoa; phylum Chordata; class Aves; order Passeriformes; family Pycnonotidae; genus Brachypodius; species Brachypodius melanocephalos. Next base: position 24,614,346 of record VZSR01001685.1, read on the forward strand.
GTGTTCATCTCTCTCCAGTCAATTTAGCAGGAGCCTAAATGGGCTTGATTCTAACTTAACTGTATAAAGAGAAAAAAAAATGCATGAATAAAAAAGGAGAAATTTGGCCCTACATCATCTGCTGATAGCAATCACATTGATGGAGATGACTTTCATCAGCTCCTTCTAACAGAGTGGTCCACAGCAGGGACTTTCCAAAATGTGCCTCTGGTAGAGGCAGCCAGCCCATGATAACCCCACAGCTACATTAAGGGTTGCAAACAGCTAGAAGGAACACTTTCAGGGCTGTTAAATCAGTAAGGTTAATGTCTTGGGAAAAGAAATGGCAGTGCCAGCAATGCCAGAGCAGGTATGCACATGCCTGAGCAAGGACTAAGCAAGCAGTGGTAAGGCATCCATGGATGTGCAGCTTCCAATACATGAAATAACAAATTAGAAGGAGGATTAGGTGCAGAACTCATCCACAAGAAAGCCCACCAAATTCTTTCAAATTTTTAGACAAAACTGTCATAACAAGAATATGAAAAATGTGAGGGAGAAAAGAAAGACTTCTCAAAAAGGAACTGAGAAAAGCCCTGCTCAGGCTTATGGAGAAAACTATTTAAACAGCAGGACAGCCTTTAAGACACTAAGTTTGAGCTTGGGAAAAATATACCTCCTTTCTTCATATGCACATTTACTATAGCTTTTAGGAAGTAAATGCTATAATAAAGATCAATGACTCTAGAAAAACACATGCAAAGATTTTGCAAAAGATCGAGACAAATTATACAATGATTGAATTTTAGTATTTTGATAACAGCTAAAACTTGATCACCTTAGGGTTTTGGGCTAAGAGGAACAAAGCTGCTTCCAACTTAAAAAGAAAAGCAAACAAAATCACAAGAAAACAAAAGCAAAAAATTTTTAAAAGCAGGATTATTTGCAGACATAAATATGCATCCATATCTAAATGCCACAGACCCCAACAAGCACTCATATATTTAGAAAGAGTCCTTTCTCAAATGCAGTGCACACATGTGACCTCGTGTATATAAATGCATGCACCAGCTCAATTTTCATCCCTACCTACTTGCAGCAAATGCCTCAGAAGAGACAACACTGAATAACATTTTCTTCAGGTGCACAATCATGCAGAAAAGCAACAGAGGCCTAGCAAATTACAGTAAAATTTAGCATTGCACATGGAAGATCAGTCTCATCAAGTGCTTCAAGAGAACTAAAACCAACCTCATCCCAAAGAAGTCCAAAACAAAACCACCTGATACCACTACCAAATCATAACTGCTTCTTCCTACATTACTGAGAAACACATCTGCAACCTTGGACTTTCTCTCTGACAGACTTCATATTTCTGCCATCTACTAATGACTGACATGCTTGATCTGTTTAAAAAATGGATTTCAACTTTATTTAATAATGAGAAAAGTATTTTTCACCCCTCATTTCCAAAAACAGTTTGAGCAGTTTGGCATAAATGTTCAAAAATATCTCAACCAGTAAAGGACTGCCAAATTCCACCAATAAAGGTAAAATGACTGGGAAAAAGAATAAGCCTAAGCCACTGAAAATCTTTTCTTAAAATGGAAACACTTGTGCAATTTCAACTCTTCATTGCAAGCATTATTATGTCCTCTGAAATAAAGAACTCAAAAGCTCTCTTTCAAGTAGAGACTTGGGTTATGGTTTGAAGGCCTCTTGATTTCAGTCTTATTTAAGAAAAATCAAACAGGTTTATCTTAATGAATACAGAGGTTGAAAGCACCAGGTTCTTGTTTACTGTAAAGACTTGTCCATACCATGCAATTTTTAGCACAAACACTTAACAAATTAATACAAACAACTTGTGTTCCAGATAAGCTTTAATTTTTTACAGGTCCTCTTTTTTCTTTAGTTTATTTTCTGTTAAAATCTGTCCAAGATATGCCACAGGCTCAGGATTAAGAAATGATAATAAAAAAATTCAACAACTACACACAAAAAAAATCCAATTCAATCCCCTTTCAACTTACAAAAACGTGTCCCATAGGGACCATAAAATCCATGTAATTACCTGCTGCAGGATCTGTAACTGCTTGACTGGTGATGCCAGATGGTGGTTCTTGAAGCTGGTATGTTGCATTTGTGGAGGGTGTTGTAGGGCTAGTGTTGCTGTTTGTCATGTAATGTGAAGGATATGGTGAGCTATTATAATACTGTGCATATTGGCCCTGGCCAAAACTGGGATAAGAGGGATATTCCTGCAAGACAAAAAAAAGCAATTGAATAGTCCATCAAAGTTTTGCTACTTTTTAGTATAAATTCCAAAATATAACTACAAACACATGTCAGACTTTGAGCACGTATGCTTCCTGGACTGGATGCTGTAGGACCTAAAACTGTGAGGCAGTAAAACAAAATCTAAATTACACATAACTTAGTACGTCTTCTCATACAAGTAGTTTATTAAACACACCGCTGAAGATGTGTGAATAAGAACATCTACCTCAGACAATTAATTCTAGTACTGGAAGATGACAGATTGAAGAAAAATGTTTATAAACTTTAGTTTAACTTGAAAGGATGACAATTTCTTTCAACAAGCTATTTAAGGGCTACATTTTTTCACTGGATGAGAATTCAAAGTCTGCTGAACTCCTATTTACAAATTTACCTGCTGTGAACTATTAAATCCAGTAGAATTTGTGAGTGAATTATTTCCTGCATATATTCCTGATGATGTTGTAAAACTGCTGCCTGAAATGAAATGAAAAATTATGTGAATTACTAAAACAAAGTATTGGAAAATACCTTCCATCACATGATTATATCATAACATTATGGCGTATTTGTAATATCTCCCATATGTTGACCGATTCAGCTCTATAACATGTTAATACATAGAAAGTGATAATTCATAGTTCACTCTGTGTTTCATTATTGCAACAAAAAAAATCCCTTGAAATTTAGAGTGGAATTCTGGACCGACCTCAGCTCTGATTGAAAATTAGGTTATCGCACCCCATGAATAACACCCAGCACTGTGGAAGTAATGAGGGTTTCTTTACTTTGTTGTTGTTGTTGAACAATAAGGGCAAGCCTTGCCCAGAGAGACACTATCCCCCCCATGAAAGCATGGTGGCCCTGTTTCTCCTCCCACCTTTGAGAACTGTGTCCTTTCAGCTCAGTCCGACTGCAAAGCCATTAGGACTCACTAATCGATCAGAGACAGCCTTGGGCTGCAAACCTTTCCTCTTTTGACAGAACGTACCGGGCATGACACAAGAGAAAAACAGTACCTCTCTGAGAAGGGAGACCTAAGATGGAATTTAGCCCAGAGACAGAATTACTGCCTGCATCTCCCTCCTCCAGCTTTCATGAGCCACCAGAAATAGACAGATGGGGCTCTCGTTTAATACCCAACCAGAGAAGCTGTTCCACTAAAAGGGCAGCAACCCCCTCTCAGCCGTCTTGCCCTTGCTGGTTATAACCCAGGAGTGACACAGCCACCAGCTGAGACATATGGATGCACAGGGTGAAGCTACATAAGCCACCACAAAATCTGTAATGAGGCAACCTATTGAACTCCTTCAGCAGGAGAGCACCAGTCAGCGCAGGTTATTAAAGTGCACAGGTTGTCTACAGCCTCCCTCAGCACCAAAATCTGCCTCAGTGCAAAGATATACAGAGACCTTGGGAGCAAAACTTGCAGGTAAGCAGAAGAGACAAGGAGAGATGAAAACCAACAGGAAGTCAGGCACACAGATAAACCAAATACAAAAAGAGGTTACTCGTTGGGAGAAGCGATACTTCCTGCATCTCCAAAGAGGACAGAATGCAGGTTGGGGTCCACACTTGCTACAGACCTTGAAGGACATTTTTGAGCTATTTACTTTTCTTTAAAAAAAAACCCACCAAAGCAATAGGTATGTTAGCTATGAGAAGTCAGAAGGAAAAACATTTATATGTTTTGACTGCAAAAGTTCCTAAAAGCACACACAAGTTAAGCCTCAAAGAAGTAGATGAGAAGTCCCACAGGAGTGGGAGTAAAGGATGAAGCTTAAACTTAACGTATGAGATGACTGTAAACATTTCTGTCTTCTACTAGTGCAAAATCTCTGATTGTTGATAGATGCTACTAATCCTGCGAACTAAAATCAGATTACTTCAGCAGAAGAGTTGACATCCAAGTTTAGCAGATAGTACAGATAAACAGTACTAATGAGAAAAACATGTTGTTTTAAATTTAATTTAAAATTGGAAAACAGATGTTATTTTTTATTGTAACAAACACAAAAGCCAAAATACAGCTGAAAAATATTTTAAATCGCAAAACTTTGAAATGATATTTTATTTCTAATAGTGCTCTGGGTGGAAGAATACAAATCACTGAGTCTCTTCTTTTTTTCTGTAGGGTTTTTTGAATGATGCAGTAATACATTCAAACCCAAGTTTTAAAGCTGCACAGTTTGAGACACTCTAAAAAATTATAAAAGGCCTCTCATAGTTATAAATAGAAAAAGCTCCAGACTCTGTTTGAGGAAAACACTATCTTTCCTCAGAAAGTTTGGAAAATAATTTGCAAGAGCAAATGAGAAAAATAATTACATGCCAGCCAGCATCTCTCCCTCTCAGACAAAGACACACACACACACTAACACACAGATCTCTCTCTTTCATCTCATGGTCAGCACTGGCTTCTATGGAGGAGGGGTAAGGGTCTCCTAGACCGTAACAAACATGAAGCAGGTTTCTCAGAAACAGCTCTGTGGGCCACCCAGAACTACAGCCCTGAAGTTGTTTTTAAAATACTCATGATTTTGCAAGTTGTTTTTTAAATATTCAGCCATAACATGGCATAGAGCCGTTATCCTGCTCTAGCTGAGCAAACCCAAAAACGAGAATCACTACAAAATGTGCGAGATTTACTGCCCTGAGTTGGTCGGCTACACAGCTTTAAAATGTGATAAAAGCTGTAAATTGCAGGTCAAAGGTCTATTTTGCAAAGAGCTCTGACCCACATTAAAGCTGGGAATCCCAGTCAGCATCGGAAGGCAGCCGGACCCTGCTGGGCCCGGGGCACACTCCAGGCGCGGGGCGCGCCCTGTGCCGCCCCAGGCACGGGATAAGGTCCTTCCCCGTGCACTGGCCACAGAAGCCCATTTGCTTTCCCAGTCCAGTCTCCTTGCCATGGGCTATGTCTATCATCAGGGTACAATGTATGTGGCAGAAGTTTAGTGCAGCTCTCTTGGGAAAGCCTTAGACAGCCAGATGGGCTATTGAGACTCAAGGTTTCTTCCATTTGCTTACAGTGTTTGAAAATCCTTGGCAAACTCCCCCTTGTTGCCCTAGTAACTGCTTAGCCATCCAGCACAATATTTTTATATTGTATAATAATAACCAAATACCTTAACATTTACTTTTTTACGGTTGAATTCCCAAACCAATCAGATAGTTATTCTCTATCATCACAGCTTTGGTAACTAAAACAATGCCAGTGCTCATCACACGTCTAGCACCCTTCCAGTGGTAGGGTACTCAGGTAGAGGGTAAAAGACGTGTTTTTTATCACAATCAAAGGAGACTCAAATAAGACATTTGCAAATGGAGTTCTTCCCTCGCTGTTTCCCCCAGCCCTTCTCCACTCCATTTATCCTCACTCTGCAATGCTTATAACTGTGCCAATATATGAACAACAGCCCATTCCCACAGCCATTAGTCATGTAAGTGGTCTTTCAACATCTATGAAGCAACTTATATGAAAAACAGCTTAAGGAACACACTCGTTAAATAAAGCTGGGGGAGGGAGGGGAGTGGGGGAATGGGTGGCAGGACCTCCTGAGTCCTCTTCTCACCCTCTCCCCTAGGCACCTTCCCTTATTGAGATTATAAATTTCTGACAAACAAAAATCCAATCACCAGAATAAACTCAGCAAGGAGTCATAGGCAGCAATTCTCCTTATAATTTTCCTAAGTTGGCAGCCTCTCCCCCCACTATTGTTCAGTGACTAATGACGCTGTAATTTTAGCAGGGTCAGGAAAAGCACTGGGTTTAATTGGCTGCACACGCACCGCGAGGCAGCGTCTCTACATTGCAGGGAGACATTCATCCCAGGGAGAGGAACCAGAATTAACTCCAAAGCTTTGGAGCTCGAGGTAACCCCAGTCAGGGAACACGAGCAGAACAACTGCAAGGCCACTAGGAAATCCCCTTTGCCGCAGGCAGGAATGCCAGCGGGGCCCTGAGTGCGCTGTCATGTAATGCTCCGTTGTGGAATAGGTTGTGGGATCCATTATCCCCATTTAGCAGCTCAGCAGCTGCATGCAGGAGATGAAGAACAGCCATTGCAGGCCATGACAAGGCTGAGGCTGCAGCCTGCCCATATACTGCTAGAGGGAAAAGAGAGAATAAACTCATTTTCCTCTCCTGAGGTTTCCGCACAAACAACTGAACAGCAGCAGCACTAACCCGGTTTCATGATTCTTCTGTCATGAGAATCAATTTTGTCCTTAAATAACAGTTGAAATTATGAATAGGTTTTCCTTCCAAAATTAAATCGGGAAAGGGGAACAAATGTTCCCGTTTAAACAGCTGTCAAATCAAAAGGGAAAATTAAGTCAATTTAGAGTTGTTTCAAATACAAAAGTTAACTTAATGAAAATATTATCAAGACATATACTCTCATGTATAGCATAGACATGTATTGTCAAACATTTGAACTGCAAGAAGGATCTGTTCAGCAATGTGATTCTTTCCTACTTAGCTAATGACTCCACCAGTCCTTTCATTTGAAATATTCTCATTTCCATTCTTATGGTCTCTAAGGTTTCTGTAGAGCAGTCCTTCCCTCACCCACACAACAAAAAGGACATAGACACCACAGGGGCCCTCCAACTCTGACCTGTGGCTATTCTGCCCTAGCCAGACTGCCAAGGATCCATTGACTTCCACAGGTGAGCAGCTCTCAGGCCAAGCACAGCACAGCTAGAGCAGAACTCAGGCTAAGATCCCCTCCTCCCTAAGCCCTGCAGACAATTCCATCATTAAATCAATGCTTCTGATCCATTTCTTATTAGAGCTTCACAACTGGGTCACCTTTAATACATTTCTTTTTGCAGAATGTGTTAAGATCCTTGCCTCTCAAAGTATACAGCTGAAATGCTTTCCAAGATCTTACTGTTCCATCTCTTGACAACTGTCACCCTTTGCTCAGCTCAACAATTCTGATCTTATACATACTTAGCATATAACAAAACAATAAAAGCAATACCCTTTGTGGTAGATTCTACGCAGTCTATTGACAGTCCTAGTTTTGGACTATTAATGCCAGCATTCACATTACTTAAGATTTTCCAAGCTCTCTCTGCATTATCTTGTGCTGCTCCCTCTTTTCTCCCTCTGTTGAATGAGTTTCCTGTAGACATCTGCAAAACTGTTTCCCGTCCTGCCTAAAATCCCTTTTTATTAACATCCCTCTGCTCGAGATCATATAAAAAACCACCTTTAGAGCTGTTAGACAACCAGTATGGGGTGCCAACTGCTTATTATACACAGTGTCAGCTTTATTGTTTCATTAGGATCTTCTAGCCTGTGTGTTTAATTTTAGCCTCCAGCTTCTATGGGGACTGTATTTTTATTTGCCTGTAGAAGTAAACACAACAGGGTCCCAGTATATGACTGTGGGATGAAGGCACTACTGCAATAGAAATTATAGGCAGCACAGACATGATTTTTCAATAACACTGTTTCCTAATGACTGTGAATTATCAGTTCCTTAAAAGCTGAAATGCTGATTCAGAAGTTCATTTTACCTGCTGTTAGTGAGTATTTTGTGCTCTCTCCTACAGAGAGGTAGGATTTTTTGAGGGAGGTGGGTGGGTGTGGAGGTGTGTTTTTTGTCTGAGTTTTTTTGTGTAGCTGCCTGCAGAAAGCAATACCAGTAACCTTGTTTGGTTATATCTACTCTGATGAGGAGAAGATCATCGCTATCCAGCATGCAGATAAAAATCCATGTGGTACTCTGGTCCTGTCCCTGTTGCTTGTCAGATTATACTACAAGTGTGCAATATTTCAGATGTCAGATCGTCACTCCTGCCCTATGGAGCTACTCAACACACAGTTCAAAAGGAGATTTAAAAAAATGCCACAAAAAACATCTCTCTTGTGTCTGAGCACAGGACTGGATCAATATATCCTTAAAGCTGTTGAACAGAAGCAAAATCTTATTCACTTACCCTCTGAAAGTACTTCTACCCCAAGACATTTCATGGAGTGTTTACTTGGTGGCACACAGTTTAGACTGAGCTTGATGATACACAAAGGTGCTAAACTTATAAAAAGATGTGGTCCCTTTCTGTGATTGATGACTTATTTCAACAATTCCAAAATCTGTAACACACCTGATAGCTACTGCCAAAGTCAGGTGTGAAAAGGCCTGCAGCAGACATCCCAAATTAGCTATTTCTGGTAAACAAAGATTTTTTAAAATACCCATTAGGGGGTGAACAATCCAGGAACACCCAGTGACTTCTCAATACAGAAGAGGGAAAAGGAATTGGGAGAATGAGGTGGAAAGACACTAAGTAAACTAAACAGGAAAGTACAGCTACAAAATATAATTGATAATAATAGCCTGCACATACAAAGACTTTCAGCTTTTAAATAGACTTCAAAGAAACAGACTTCAATCATTACTTAGCTACCTCCACAGCTGCTGCATGTATTTTTATCTTCTTCTCCCTCCTCAAACACGCTCAGGTGTCAAATTATATTTGGCACTTCCTAAATTCATAATCCTGTCACGTTTTACAGGACTAGCTTTGTCTCATTCACTATTTGCTAAACTACTGCTATTCAGAGATACATTTTTTACTGTAATAACACTAGAAAATTTCACTATTTAAAATTTAATGAAGCAAGGGATCTTCCAAACTGCTGAGAGCTGGCCTGTTGCTCTCTCAGCAAAGGCAATCATCATTTCATCTCCAACTGCAATAAAACCAGAGTTAAGTGCTCAAGCAAACATTCATTTTTATTCTAGGAATAGAACAAAACAAGGAGGAAAAAGCCCCACCATAGCATCAGCTATATCTAATTAATGGTAATATCTGTTCATACAGACCTTGCATCTGGTAGCTATAGGGAGCCTGTCCAGGTTGAGGTGTGCTAAAGCTGGCACCGTAGCTTAGAAATCCTGTCTGTCCAGGTGACTGTGACTGTGCCAATCCACCTTCTGTCTTGATGCCTGCCCACAATGCACCTAAATCAGTTAGTGACAGCAAATCTATTTGTTCATATTCAAACAGGGATGGAAAGTAAAATCACTTAATTAACAGCCATTTTAACATATAGCTTCTATTGCCTGAGAGAACAAATACTGAGAGCATGCACAAATTAACAGCATAAGGGCAGTCTAAAAGCCCACTGAAAACTGAAGTTCACCAGGGAGAGGTTAAATTCAGAACTATGTTTCCAATAACTGCAAAAGAAATTTATACATGAACAGGAAGTTGCATTATTCCTTTTTTCCTTTCCTGCCAGAGGCAAACTTTTCCATATATTCATGACATTACACAGAGGTAGATTAGCAACTTTATATGAATTTAATGAAGCATAGTATAGTCAAGCCCTCCTGCCATCTACGCATTAACGACATAACTGAGAATTGCATTGTATATTATTCCTACATGAAAATTACTCAGCTCCAAGAATGAGTTTTTAAAGAATTAGAAGTGGATAAAGAGAACTAGCAGTATTAAGTGCAATGATGATTTTTCGAAGGTAATTAAAAACTAATTCAGTTCTTAACAAATAAGCACCTAAGAGACAGGAACTATTCCTGAAGCAATCTCCTGAACTGGGAAAAACATAGCAGAGTCATTAATCTGCACTGACAGAGAAATCCATTACACACCACATTACTCTCTCATTTCTAAATTTAGTTATAAAAGAATCCAAAGTCTGATCAATGAATGATTTGCTGCCTAGTTTCAGTGATTCTTCCCTCAATTTGTAAGGCAATAAGCAAGCAAATATCAGCAAGCAAAATACTGAGGAAATGCACACAATTCAGCCTCTGTCTCGTAGTTTTAATTATAAGGTTGTCCCAACATGAACTACCATTTAAAAATAATTATAGCCAAAGTAATGGAAAAGTGATACAATACTCTTAGGTTTCACTGTGGCATTCAGTGATACCTCATTGTTCAGAAACCAGCAATATTCGAACTGAATTAAATAAGTGTGAATTAGTAACATTCCTTTGAAAATTACTGTTAATCTAAGTCCATTTCCTGGTTGGATTTTTCTTTAGACAATATTCAACAATGTTTCAAGGTAGGAGAGGGCTCAGAAATTACTTTGTTGGCAAAACTCCAATACCTTCCTATATACAAATGGCAGCATATTTTCTACCATCTAAGTAATTATTTTTCAACTGTTGTCATTAATGAACCTTAATTCCTTCTGCCAGACCTTCTAACTGCCAAGCTAAACCTGTTTGCTTGTTTTTCCCTGATGCTTGCTTGATTCTTCTGTTTCATGTTACAATTAAGCAGTTGGAATGATGAATCTTGACACCTCATTTCCAAGGGGAAATTCCTGCCATGGATGGTTTGGTATCAACAATCCCTATTTGTTATCTGTTTAAGGACTCCTGAAATGCCGATTAAATATGGCTTAGAGAAAGTTTAACTAAATCAAGCATTAAATTTCTAGTCTAAGTGTCCTTTAACAGCCTGATCCAACTCTCCATCTCAGACAGAGCAGGAGGAGATGATCAAAAGCAGCAGTAGGAGGATTCCACTTGAGTGAAGACAACTTGGCACTGACATGCCCTTTTGCAAACCTCCATGCTATGAAGAGCCTTTCATCTCCTGGGACTTACACTCATCCAGAAAGCCTTGATGCTCCCTTCTCCCAAGTCTAATGTACCCAAGGAAGTGGGAAGGGACAGTGACACAAGAGGACTGCCAGGATCTGGAAAGTAAAGAAGTTTGCTAGATGCTGGTGCTGGAGCAGGCAGGAGGAAAGAGCTTCAGGAAATTCTCCAGCCTCCTCAGGGGCTTTGCAGATGAGGCAGAGCCAGGAGCCCCAGGGCAGCAGCTGTCAATGGCATTCCCCTCCACCCCCCTTCCTGCCTGCATGGCTGCATGGCTGTGGAGGTGGGGGACTGGAAAAATGAAGAGGCTACAGTTGAGACAGCACCTTCCCAAACTCCACTCTAGAGAGAAAACTTGAGGCAGGCTGATATAGGAAGTCACAAATACTCTTTCTTCCAGTAGACCCAGAGAAAAGAAACAAAAAGAAAGGGGCCTCAGCTCAGTTTTTCCTTTCACATAGCCATAAGTCTTCTCCCTTTATACTGCTGTAAGATTTCTGCCTGGATGAAAGAAAGGCAAGACAAAGGGTACATGGGGTCTAAACTGTCAATCAAAAAGTAGAATTATGGGTCTAAGCAAGGCTTCAGTTCGTGCCTTTTGCAAATGAGTGTCCTAATGTTCCCCAGTTTCATTTGGGAGCATAGATTATATGGCATGCCTTAAATATGCAAAAATATATGTTAAGTCCCAAAACTTTTTAATAGTTATTTGTTATTTGCTTTTAAATATTACTCCTATAAAGTACATCAGCAAGGAGCACCTTAGCACCAGCCACAAGGCACAAGTCTGAAAAGAAAAAAACACAAAAATTCTCTTGGCTCAGGAGCTGAGGATTTCAGTGGTCAAAAGTAGCTCTGCAGTGTAAAACATTGCAAATTTATCTGAAGTCCTAGGCATGGGGGATGGACTAGGCAAAAAACCAAACCAAAACAAAAGAGCAGGCAAGCATGTTAACCCCCACAAGCAGTTGCCAAGTAAAGCAACTCTCAATTACAGCCCCGACGACAGTGAGACAGCTAAACTCAAGTAGTGAAATCAAGGCCTGGCTGAAGTCAGTGGGAATTCTAGAGTCGACTTCAGCGAGGTCAGGATTTAATCCAGAGGAACCAAGCAGAAAACAAAAACAGTCACTGTTTGGGCTGCCCAAGCCTAGTAGTCAGCTAAGTATGAACACGAGGTGTCCACAGGAGAAACAGGTCAACAAAAGCAGGGTGGGGAAAAGAGTTGTCTGTTATCATCCCACCTGATCCAGATGGAATTAGCAGACAAGCTCTCATCAGCTGCAGGAGCTCGTGTGTGTGTGTGTGTGTGCGCGCGCGCATTTGTCCAAGACTCTCCTCATGGTGTAAGTTTAAAATATGTGCATTCAAACTAAAACTGAAACATCCAATTTGTACTTAGAAACCTATTTTAAAGTATGGGGAAAATAATGGATTTCTTTTACCTAGTGTTCACCATAATCTGCCATAGGATTTTCAACTTGCAGTCTTCAAGATGAGAGATTCCCCAGTTTTGCTCTTAAAAGTTTTAACAATTTTGTAGCGAACAGTTTGTATGGTGAGTTCTGTCCTTTTGGTATAAAACTTACATTATCTGAATGTATTTTTACAAATACACTGCTCAAAGCATATGGATTGTATATTTTTAATATATTCCCCCTGAGGAATATAAGACCTATTTTCTAATAATGCATCCTTGCTGCTGCACTGCTATGTGGTCTGCCAGCAGACAGTCTGACAGGAAAATGGTCTCACCCATGGCAGCTTGTTTTTAAATTAAATTTTTTGGAAATATTTACTACTTAGTACTATCTCCTTCATCAGGCAGACAGAGTATTAGTGGCAATTTACCTCAATTTTCACCTCCAGGGAGTTTTAAAACATTGGAAAGTGAGGGTTTTTTGATGGAGGCATTTTTGAATTTTTTTTTTTTTGCCTGCTGAAAATCAGCACAGCCTCGCAGATTCATCTGGGTTCTAATAATCTGTATCAGCTGAAATTCAGACTTTTACATCCCGATGCCACCTCACACACTGCTGGGGAACAGAGCCCTGAGCATGTCACCAGGGGCTGGGCCTGTGTCATGGAAGCCCCAAGATCTCTTTTCCCATTTCACTGCTCTATTTTTGATGTCACAAACAAAAAGCTAATGAACCTCTCCTCCTGATCCCAAAATGGGTTCACCTTCATCAGTATCTTTTTGTCTCCTTAATACATAAATTAAGCATCGCTCATTCCAAGGTGGGAAAATTAGCAGTCCTCCACAAGAAATGCACTGGAGCACAGCTGTCTCACTAAGTGCTAACCTAAGGGTGACACAATCTTGATCTAAAGAAGCATTTACCTCAGGAACAAAACAGCAGGGCCGTGCTTTCTTACCATAGGAGGGGATTCCGTAGGGCTGGCCGGGCTGGGGGTAGGTGGCGTAGGCTGTGGCTTGCTGCATTCCCGCTGTAAACTGTGTCTGCCCATACGCAGCCATCGTTTGGGAAGAGGGGGTAGGAAGAATATGTGGGTAGGGTCTGCTATTGATTACAAATGACAGAAAATAGGACAGACTCTGCATTAGACAGACACGTGTGTGCTTATTTTTAGCCTTATTATAATCCTACTGCTTCATTAACACACAATCATAGGCTGTACTAGACAACAGAAACTTTAAGAGACAAAACAATAATAAAAGAATAAGTGAAACAAGAACTTTACAAATATTTTTCAAATACATTCTCAGCATTAGAAAAAAAAAGATTTTCTTCCCTAGAAGCTGCTGCGGTTTAAATTATGGCTTAACAGATGGACTCAATTATTATTTTAAATGAGGTTAAAATCTGCCTATTCCAGTTATTATTATTACTACTACTATTATTATTTTAAAAAGATATCATACTTGGAAGGGTAAATCTGTGGTGGGGAGAACTGGTGTGTTTGTCTTGGGCTGAAACCACTGCTTCCAATTGCTGCACCAAGGAGAAAAGAAAGCATACAGAAGTGTAAATACATACACCAAAGATAAATATTATTTTTCCTAATAGAATTTCTGAGTATTAACAAGATTTTAATTAAATTCAAATATCATCGATATCTTAGATAGAAAATAATATTTTATGAGGAACTATACCGGAATGCTTAACATTAAAATCTTGATTGCAAATCTCAAATACTAAATTGCCCCTTTGTACAATTCCTGAGCCATAGTTTATTCTTTGGTTGCGCACAGACAACATTTTCAATGCAAACAACCTATTTCCTGATGGAAACATTTCCCTTCATATTTTCAAAGGATTGTTGATATCTCAAGTGCAACATTTTATTAACTTTTAGAATTTTTAAGACCTACATTTTATGAAGGAGTTTTATGCGTGCCTCGATTGAAAACATATGGCCCGCTTCAGAGCACGCACCTCTTTTTTGAAAAAAAATTCCTAATGCAGACTGTGTATTACCTTATTACACTTCTATTTTCTCCCAGCTTATCTGCTGTCTAAAATGCTTTCAGCCTCTCAAATCAGCATTGCATAAGGATGTCCAAGGTGCAGATGCTGTTGGTGAAACACGTAAGCGGAGCAGGCTGCGCGGTGAGCCGCTCGCCCGGGCAGCCCCAGCGGCGCTGCTGACAGGAGCCTGCCACCAACACAGCTCACTGCTGCCAGCATTTCTGGGTGCTGCCCACAGCCTCAGAGCGTGGCGGCTCTGCTGGCCTGCTCTGCTCGGGGCAATATTTTCGGGAGCCTTTCCCTCTCTGGTTACTGTCTGGGTGTCACTTCTCCTCCAGGTCCCAAGGTGGGCTCGGAAGCCTTTGGCAGGAGAGGGTCAGCGGCGGGTTATGAGACTACTGTAAAATCAGACAGCCCGAGAAACAACAGGCCTTATTGCTAAGTGCCTGGAAATAAACAAGGCATGCGTAATTACTCCTCACCAGCTACCCCCTTCCTGGCCAGCTACAAGGAAAATCCATCATCTTTACACTCTGCGAGGGAAGGAGAGAGCCTTGCTCTGTGCCTTGTATACCTGATAATTTTTCTTTTCTGTGGCATATATGCCAAATGTCCAACCTTTACTCAGATCACCACAGATGTATGTAGCTACTACTAGGTACACACCATATTTTCTTCTTCCAAAGAATTAAAACACCTTAGAAACCTTTCCTTGGGCTTTCAGGCTTGATGCTTTCATGCTCAACAGCCTGTGCAGAAAATGGAGGCTGTGACAAGACCAGGAAAGGGCTGGCTACCAGGAGTCTGGCTGGCTGGGAGATGTCAAATTTGGCTACCACGGAAATCCTGCAATATATTATTAGAATCTTTTCTTATTTGATTTGCACCATAAAACCAATGTGCTAGAAATACCACAGCTAGTCCACAGGTGTGCAAAATTGGCAAACACCTTAAGTTGTTCTCACAGTGTTAGTATCACGTATGTCACAAGCTAAGATGCATTTGGCTTCCTCTAAGAAAGCAGCCTGACAAAAGAATGAATACTTTGGTAATAATAAATTACAATAAGTGAGGAAGGCCTACCCCTCAATTAAAATAATAATCACAGAGGCATGTATGTTTACTTACAGAAAACAAAAAGTAATTACTCTGTGCCAGAATACTCCCTAGTGAGATTCCCACTAAAGACACCAATGGACATTAATAAGCCTGATACTGTAATGCTCCTTACTTGGGGAAAACTCCTGTAGACTTATACTAAAATAAACAGAAATTTATTCCTAAGCTGGAAAGCACAAAAGGCTTTTTAAGAAAGGTGCACAGGTTTAGACCACATGGGATAAAAAAGTAATAAATGAAAAAAATGCTGAGCTTAAAACCTTTGTTTATTCCTTACCTGATCCTGAGAAATTGTCTAAAGACCCGTCTGTGGTAGTAGTAGTAGCGATCTCACTGCTGTTCATTGGTTCAGTTTTAACTATAAAAATATAAACAGAAGATATTCTACATGCTCCTAATATTCTTGCAGGCGCATGCATACACACTCACTACAAACACAAACTCAATAAAACAAAAATCTGCCAAAAAAGTTCTAAATCATGGCTATCGATATTTTGCATTTTATGTATTTGTGTATACAAATAATGCAAAATACTGGCAGCTATGATTTACACATAAATATAAGATGATCAAGAGGGTTATTCCTGTCCCCAAGGAATAAGAGCCACTGTAACAAACCAGAAGTCCCCATGCACCTGTCCTGATTCCTCTTAATCCTGCAGACACAACAATAAGGATCCACATATAGATCAGGTCGCACAGCATTTACAGGCTTGAAAGACAGCAAATTGAATAAGACAAAAGGAGAAACTATTTTAAAATGGTTTTCGCTGAGGGCTGTTCAAATTTTGTTTCCAATTAATAATTTTTCAGAGGAAAATTAAGAATTTGTGATGAAGTAAAACACTTTTCTTGTGGTGGATTTCTCCTCTCAAAATGAAAACCAACTTTATATTCAACAACCCTGAATAAAAAAGAGGGCACAGTCCTCACCAAATACTTCAAAAAATGCTTTTACATTTTATCCCTCTGCACACACTACATAATGCAGCTTTCTGAGAGTAAAAAAGAAAGAGACCAAGAAATTATTGCCTGGGTCATGCTGATTCAGAATTAATAATCAATTAATGACTTTTAATAAAACCTCAAGTAAATAATTTCCCTTTCTATCAGTCTAGTGCAAAGTCTGTAATGTTAAGATTAGGACAATATCCTGATCCAAAGAGTAAGGATGGGGCTGACTTGGCAGGAATGCAGAATAGGAACCAATAACCACTCCCTACCGAGTTTGTCTATACAAATGTATTCAGGAATTACAACCATCACTACCAGAAACTTTTGGTATCAGGTTTGGAAAGCCTCAGGCAGAGGGGCTTCCCTCTTTTCACACAAGACTTTTCCTTTCATTGCCACTTCACATTCTTATTTCTGCATTTCTTTCTCCTTCACCAAGCCTCCTCCACGGCATTTGTAAGGAATCTCTCATGATTTTACTAATGGCCCAGTATTTTCTTTTGACTCTCATGCAGGATTTTTGTCTGCTAACTTGGCAGGTCAGTGCTTAGCTGCACACAAAACTCTGCTGTGTCTACATTAACAAGCAGTGCAGTCCACTTAGTACAGTTTCATCAAGTGAAATGGTTGGGGCAGAAGGCCCAGTGTCCAGAAGCTGGGCATTTTTAAGAGCGATTATTCAGCTTGAGAACCTTAGGTGCACTTCTGCAAAGCAGCTTTTTTGAAACAAGTGAAGTCCAAGAGACTCCCTAAGGGGAATTAATGCGGTAAGAAAAGGTGGCCATAGGGTCCACTCCAAAAGCGTGCTCATGATCTGAACCATAACTCTAATACAAAGATATTTCTTAAAAACACAGCATGTAAGTTATTATTCATCCATTTAATGACTAAATACTGAAATTCTAACACACAGATACAATGAAATATTTATTGCAAAGTGTCTATCACAAGTGATTTTTCAGAAACTACCACATATGTCCTAGAATGCTGTCTTTAGAAACAACCACAACATTAATGAACCTTTGTATCACAGATAGTTGGGAATTTAATAAAGACGAATTATTAAAAACTCTCCATTCCCCAAGCACTTTAATCAAAATGCCTGGAAATTACTGCATATTTCCTTCTATCAGCCTAAGCACATTTAAGAGGATGAAATCTTGCTATACAAAGAAATAAACTGAGAAGTATAGCCACGGGTTTACCTGTTGGAAATATTTACATGCACTCTTACTGCAAAGGAAGGTCTCTTGTTTGTCCAAGGCAAAACTGACCTGCAATGGAGCATATTTCACCCCAGAATCATGGGGAGAGAGAACTGCAAAGGGACTGCCTAAGAACACAGGTCTCACAGTCTATCCCAGCAGTCACCCATATCTATGATGAGAGACTCGAGGCGCTGTCCAAGGAAGCCAGGCTCTGGATGGGCACAGATCTGGCTCTGCCACGTGCTGCATATGGGTGCTCTGGATATCAGCTCTTCACATTTTCCGTGACAATTAACATTTCTGTGACATGTCCTACGCTTTCACAAGATGACACTGGGAAACGAGTGGGAACATTGCCACACACATTAGACAACACACATTGCAAGCTCACCCGTAATCGTGGAAAGAGACACAGGAAAGTTCTCAGTTCTGCTGCTCCTTTATCAAAACTGACTTTTACAGAGGTGCAGAATCAGACTTGAATTCTAGACTCAGACTCTGATTTAGCAATGTACTACTGAGTTTTAGTGCCACCCAAACTACTCATGTAATAGATTATCAATAAGAAGTTCAGGAAGCAGACTAATGTCTTCTTAATCTGCTGCAAAAAGTCAGTGTTTATTTAGAACTATTGATTTAGATTTGGTTTATTATCAACCAGCTTAAGAAACTATGTCAATAAAGAGATACTTCTTCTCCTTATTTTTTGTTTCTAGTCATTTGTGAGATTCTTAAAAAGACTTAAAAAGAAACTGTGTAGGAAAACACACAGAACAGTAGAAAAATTGGAGTGGCAGATAATAGCACAAATGTTAACTTGGAGAAAAAAAGGAAAGAAATTCAGAGAATCACAACTGCTGATCTAATGTTGTATGGATTGTTAAGATTGTTCTTCTAAAGGAACTCAGAGACTGCAAGTGTAATGTGCCCTGTTTTGTCAGCTGTATAGCAAAAGGTGGCTAAAAAATGACTTATGTGGCGGTTTCTGAACTCTGTTGAGAGAGAGAACTTCAGACCAAAACCCACAAGTTCATGTGGTTCATTGGCCAAATAACAACTTTCTGAGTTCACAGCTTGTCCTGCAGTTCCTGGTACATATATCAGTAAAGAGTGTTATGAGGAATGAGATGCTGGCTTTTTAAATATGGATTTTGAGACCTAGTACTTGGCTACTCCTAACACAGAAATTGTAGGAATATCTCATAAAGATTTGCACCTTCCAGCATGCAAAAAGTAAGGTTTTAAAACATCTTTTAAATATTGCCTTTATTACATTAAATACATATAAGGTTTGCTCTACTGAACTAATCTTTTTTTAACAGGTATGCCATATACATCAAATTAGAATAGAAATATTGCCAACATGCCTGACATTAAATTGGTTTTAATTTTGCAGTTTTAAGATTGAATTAACATTATGATGTTATATTCTTTGTATTAAAAAAAAAAAAAGTGGGCAAAATGAAATTATTCCTGGCTAACAGCTCTCAGTGTTCATGGGTTACAAGAGACTCAACAGAGTAAGTGTGGTGGTTAGTTTGTTTATACACATACATAAAAACACAATCTCTTAACCTATTTTGGGTGGTTTCATCTTCAAATAATAGTAGTAACTAATCACAATGTAAATCTTGATTAAGCACTTTATGCATCAATTGCTATTCACACACTGTTTTGCTTGACACCATCTTCTCTCTGTACTTACTATAGGAGCCCAAAGTTCACCTGGAAGCATAAAGATAATTTTTACTAACAACAAGACAAAAATTTTACCTTGAACCTCTAAGCTGATGATATTTTCCATTATTTTATTCAAACAGTCCTCTGTTTGTAGCAAAGAATCTTGCAATTATAAAAAGATTATAGGTTTCTCAATTATACTAATTCCTATCCAGTATATTATTGTCTCTTTCTATCACAGATTATCAAATCATCAGCTTCTGACCATGAAGCCTGATAAGCTTACTTGTTACTGCTTCTCAAAGCAGAGAAGTCTTCCTGACTGTCATTGTCTGGAAACTACCAGAAGGTAATTTCCAGCCCAAATTTTTGTATGGTTTTCAAAGAAAGTCCCTGCTCAAAGCAGCACATTCTAGTTCAAGCCCAGACTGTTCCCTGCTTTCCCCTCCTCTGATGTAAGAGGCTTCAAAACTTCCCCAGTATTTGGGCTGTGGCTAACACTTAGGCTTTACCACATACACCCCCATAACTCTCATCTTCCTCTGATGTTATGCATTTCAGGTGAAAGAGCTTCAACATCCTCACCCCTCCTCATCTAGCAGTAAAAACCTTAAATTTACAAAGAAATGGTGTCACTGCTATAGTGCAAAATCAGAAAGAAAATTCAAAAACATCTGGATAGGGACAAGGGTGGACAGTATTTGTAGCTGCTAAGCAAGATTCATATGGATATTTATCTGACAAGTACAGTCATGGGTTAAAATTCACTGCAGCTGGGAGATGAGAGTATCTGAGTCAAACTAAGGTTCTTATCCCTTCACACCCACATGTCCAATTATACCAAATGTTTGTAGCTTTCCTCTGCAAATGGAGGCAGTATATATCCAAAACCAATCCTTTTAGAAGTGTCATGGACCATTCTATTTCCTCTTTTTTTTTTCTTTTACTCTTTTCAATTGGGAATCTGACCACGTGTTTAACAATTTGCAGAGTTCACAAACATTATTCATATTTAACCATCATCTTTAACCACTCATATTTAACCAAAGCCAGACAAAATAGCCACAAAACATCACAGGCCCAGCCATTAAGGGCAAAGAAGGTTGTCTTCACTACCTTCTGGGAGCATGGAGGTCTTCAAGCAAACAAGAGAGCAGCATGGAGAAGTCAAGCCTGCTCTGCCATTTAGGTGTACAAGACACAAGACTATCTCACGAAGACAGAAGAACAATGACCAAGCAGGCGGGACTTTTCATAAATGGGAAATAATATGCTCTACATTTGGCCAGTCTGAGCTCCAGGACTGACAGACTTAAAGCCAAATTCACCTGGATAAGGAGGGATAGTGCTAGCTTCCATTCCCCTCCAGACAGCATGAGCAGCAGCAAATTCCCTAGCTTGTTTCACCAAACCTGGTGACACAGGGGTCAAATGACATGGCTAACCCTGAAGTGTAACCAAGTTTCATGCTTTTTTATTTACTTGGGACAAGCAAAATCAATCAAATGATTATAAGATGCAAATGCTAAATAATCGAGCCACAAGTCTGAAGTTGCTAAGGCTCTTCAAATACTACCCTGTTAAGGTGTGATCTTTGACTAAGATGTTCTACTTCTGTTCCTTCTGCAGGTGCACAGTGACAGCCAGGGCTGGATTTCCTTCTCATCTGTATTACTGACCAGGCATATGACACAGGGCATTTCATATGACATTTTTATGTGGAATGACACAATTGCACGCACACGTGCATAACAGGCTGGTCCCACTGGAAGGACACCACCCCTAGAACGATGTGTTGTGGCTGGTTTTCAGTAAAGGAGAGGACATCTTCACAGCTTGTGCACAACCAATGTGCACATGGAGCCCTGGGAGCCTCAGACACGCTCAGAGGGTGCTCTCACACTACCACGCTTCATCCACAGTCTGAAAGCATGTGCTGTGAACATCTCTACGAGAAGCTTTCAAAAATAAATTATATTAAAATAACAGTGCTTCTAAGGTTTTCCCTTTTTTTAAAAGTAATTTGTCATTTGGAGTATTTTGTTTATCTCAAATGCCTGTGGAAATCAGTATTGCTATTAACCTATCACTTAAATGAGGTCCTTTTTTTCAGGAAAAGCTTATGGAGGAAACTGAAATAGAGACTCTTTCAAAAATGGATGCACATACATATAGAAAAGACAGTAAGTACATAAATATTTATTAGCCAGTCTCCTCCCAAAGGCCTTGCAACAGGAGTTGCTCAACTGAGTCAGCAGAGAAGTGGACAAGTCATTTCACTGGCCAAGTGCCTATGAAAGAGGAATAATAGAGCATTATGCTACATGTGCTCAGGACAGAAAGACTCTTGGTGAAGCAGGAGAATAAAAGCACAGGTAAGACAAAGAGTCTGGAAGGAAGCCAATGTAATACAGCAAGGAAAAAAAGGTGAAGAGCAGGGAAGGAAGGATAGTTCAAGTCAGCCCCTTGCCTTCACATAAATCAGCTGTATCTGATTTTTATCCTCTAGAAGTGACATCAGGCTTGCTAGCCTCTACAGACCCCCAGTTTGCTTTTGGGAGCACTGCAGGACCTCTGCAGTTTTTGCCTCTGGTCAAACAGTCCTCTTGGACTCTTCTGGGATGAGTAAAGAAGTCAGCATCCACAACTCTTGATGCTAATATCATACTGAAAGGCAAATATTACATCTACCTTTAGTATGCTATTATTTCAGGATGTCTAAATATGGATGTATCAGTTACAGGTTTCATACTACCGAGTTCCTTATTGCTCAGACAAGTATAGAAATTTCAGCATACATAATTAGCAGGAGCTCCAGAAATGAGTAATTAAAAGGTACCAGAATCACCAAAAGAAGCTGATTCCTGATTGTCTGATTACCACTACCTACCACAACTTTGCATCCCAAAGCACACGAAAATATGAATTTTTTTTAAAAAATAGCAATAAATCAAAAATCACTCACTGCTCACATGAATTGCTTAATTGCAATACTGAAAGACTGACTATTTTGAGTGCTACAAAGTATTGCTAGAATTTCAAGAAATATAATTTATAGAAATATCATTAACTTAGAGAAATCTACATCACATGCCGTGACAACAACCAGCTCTACTCTCTCTATAGATTTTAACATCTTACTCCCCCATTACTTTAGCAAATACTGAAAACAATATTTTCTTCATTCTGTAATACTGCAACTTGACAGCAAACATACCACACAGTTCTTTTTGAAACCCCGAAGATGGATTTATGTTCACCAGACTTAAAACAACCTTTTTAATGGCCACAAACCAGATAGTCTGGTAGTGGAGAGCTTTGACTGCTTTTGTGTCAGATCTCATTCTCATGTTGCAGCAGGTACTCAAAGAGTGAGAATCATTTTTTTTTCCAAAGGATTTTTGATGTCCAACTCCCTTTGAAGCCTTCCTTTCTATGTATCTTTGAAAATCTGATCTTCAATTTGTTATCCATTTCCCTTCCCACTTGATATGACAATGCCTTCCCTCCTTCCTTCTTGAACACTCAAATAAAAGGGCAGCAGCAGGTCTGTACTCCTTAAATGAATGAAAAGTAGTTGCTCAGAAAATAACAACTCCTTCTCCCAGTCCTCATCTATTCTTTTCCATTCCAGTTGCATAAAACATCATCATGATGGGCCACAGGCTTCTGTTTCTCACTCTATGCCATGCATAGGATTTGATCTACAGCCTTAGGATAAAAGAAAAGATCACCACAAGCAGAAACTGGATGCAGTTGTCTGCCATGGAAAACAGATTTCCTACTCCTTTCAAATTTACTGATTGCTCATGGCCTTTCCCCTCGAAAGGGTATCTACCAAAGTGGGCACTGTGTTGGAATAGCCACCAGCTGTCTGACAAAACTTAATGAATGGCGATTTTATGGGCTTCTGTTGTTATTGTTCCTTTAACTCCTTCAGTATCAACCCACCATGGCAATTCACTGACAAAGGAAGATCAGAGATAAGGCAAAATTGTGAACATTTTGATCCCTACTCCAATAACTTTTTTTAAGAGATTTTCTTAGGCAAGTTGCACAGGGCCATAATTTTCATGGTGTCCAGTGTCTGCTCTTTTCTTACAATAGAGGGTATGTTGTGGAAATACTCTTACAAAAACCTCAAATACCGTAGTATTTATATAATCAGCATCACGTTAGCATACTAGGATTGGTTTTTCTGAGTGCCTTTAGCCAGGCACTTTAGTCCTCTGCATTTGATCCTGGGAAATTTCTGTCTGGTCAAGGTCTATAATTTCCTTGTTACTTCCCCATCAGTGAAGACCATGCTGCCTGGCCAAGAGAAGAATGTTGCTCTATCAAAGTGAAATTAAGCACACAAAGAGTTATTATATATAAGCTGCATGTAGAGATCAAATTCAGACTCAATCGCACAACTAAATCCCCATTCAGTGCTTTGAAAACTTACAGCTAAGTGTGAAGCTAAAAATATTAGTTCACAAAGTGAGCTATCTTCCAACCACATCCTCTTGCAGAAAAACATCAATAGAAGACAAGCCTGAAAATGTGCCTTAGAGGAATTGATGAACATTTGTCTGAAATGTAGCCATTTCACTTTGGGACAGGTATTTTTGCTCCTTCTTTTTTCTTCCCCTCCCCTCATCTAGAGAGCATATCCTGTGCTTCAGGGTATGGAAACCTGTCAAAATCACACCCATAGTCAAATCAAACTTAACATATCTTTACAAGATATTTATAACATGCAAATACCTAGAGGCCCTGCTTCTCAGTCACATGAAGATCTCTTATGCTAGAGAAGGAGGGCTCTTTCATGTTAGTTAGAATGTGTGCATGGCAACTAGAAGCTGCTTTCACATATTATTTTTGACAACCCACAACTCCACTCCATGTGCAACAAACAAACCACACTGCAGCATCTAGAAAGAGGTGTTCGGCGAGCCCTCACAACTGCATCCTTACAGTCAGCCACTTGTGTCTCAGCAGGATTCTGCTTCAAGAGTCCCAGAAAAAATAATTTTACTTCACCCTTCATTAAAAAAAATAGGAAACTTTTGCTTCATTCACTCCGCTCTTTCTTAAGTCTCTTTAGCAGCTCAAGGAGCCTAAGAAAACATTTTCTCAAGATAAAACAGATTAGCAGTAAAAATTCCACCTTCAGATTCTTAGGCATCTGCTTCACTCACAAATTTTGTCTCTTGGCACACATCTCATTCAGAAACAAATTATTCTACCAGTTTCTTCGAAAAACTTTTCCTTCTTTGTCACTTAAGAGCAATCAGAGACAGGAATTTTCAAATGAGAGAGCTTAGAGCAGAACCGCCAAGCACAAGCTATCTGCGGGGACACTTTGGGAGCACCATCCGAACTCGCATGCTGAGTGCCCACGCCTGCTGCGCCCACTGCAGCACCCAAACCTGCGGGGCTCTGTGTGCTAGGGCTGAGCAACCAGTCTGCAGTGCTGAGGAGGGTCATGTCACCTGAGGGAAAAGGGCAAACAAAAGAAAACCGTTTGGCTTCATCTCAGGAGGCAAACATGTACGGCAAGTTAGAGCTTTCCGGGTAGAATTCACTCCAAATTCTTTTAAAGAAAGTTCTAGTGTCAGATAAATAAGGTACTATGGTTTAATTTACTTTCTTCAATAAACTCTGATACCTACCTAGAAGCTGAGATATTATTTCCAGAATTATTTTCTACCTGAGGTCAGTGCATTAACAGGTAGATACAACATATACCTCATTTCCTGACAAAGTAGTATTAAGCATTTCTCAAAGTGTATGCACACAGCACTACATGTTGAACAAAAAAGTCAAGTCAGATGATGAACATCTTTCAGTGTTTCAAGGAACACCTCCTATTTTTGTGCTAGAAAAGAACCTTCAAGTTATACAGAAGGTAGAAAAGCTCATGAAGTTTACAACAAAGGCTTCTGTGAGGTAGAGGAATTTTAATTTGAAAAGGCAATTTTATCCTGAAAAGTGGTACATACCTGGTAATATGCTATAAAAATGTAATAACATACTTATGTATTTTAAAGGAAGAAGACTCATTTACGAAATATTTTCCTGCTTAAACTACATGAGTATAGTAAACAGTTTATTTATCCTTTAAAAATGTGGGCTTTTTTCAAATGGCTTAATATTTGATTGAAGCAATACTTTTACAGCAATAGGAAAAAGTAAATTACACACAAGTCTGGCATAAGTTCCTGTTAATCTGATAACCCATAAACTGTCCCCACTAGCAAGGACTCCAATTACAATGAATAACAGAGATATTTGGGGAATTGAGCAGGGGGGACAACATCTGTTTGACTGATATGTGCCTTTCCTGGAAAAATGCAACGCATGTCCATAATCTTAAAGAGTCTGACAGCACTACTATAACCCAGTTCTTAGGGGGAAAAAAAAGGCATATCTTTGCTATAACAGTTGTAACAGTTTACCTACACATTTATACCGAAGAGCAATACTGAATCTGTGTTGTCTCTTTTCCAGTAATGTATTAAGTCTCTGTTCACACAGACAGTCAAATGTCATGTATGATCCTTCCCACTTTTGCCATAGAAATGCTACAAGAAAGAGCATTTTTTGCTGCTTGTTGTACAAACCCTTTTGTGTTTCATTATATGTATTATTATATGTATTATATTACTGGCAAAGCTGTTAGGTTGTTCTGTTGTTAGTATTCTACTGAGAACAAACATAACTTATCAACTGCCTGACTGCTTCTTGAGAAACAGGTATCAGTTTACCCCATTGAATTACTACACCTGTTTGAATTTTGGCCACTCCATCAGAGCAGCAAGCTAGCCTGAGGAACTTTCAACACTCAGTTTTATTAGCCTACTTGACAAAATTCTCATAGCCTTGGGAGCTTACAAAAAGTGAGAATGTAAAGAAATACCAAAATAGCAAAAAAAGACTGAAAAATTACATTTTGTACTATGGCAATTGTAAGCATCTACTTTTTTCCCCTCATCATTAAACTTCCTTTTCAGTTTTTTGACTTTTTTTTTTTTTAATTTAAGCTCTGCACATAGTACCTGCTCAATCCATTCAAACTCCATGAAAGAAACATAAACCTGTAATGAAAGCTATTGCTGAAACTTGATAATAGTAACTACTGATAAACATTGAACATTGCCTTTATGTACCATATGAATAAACACAGAACACCTAAAATAGTAAAACATTATATAGCTTGCTGACTGTAAGAACACCAAAGCAACAAGGAGAGAAAACAAATCATGAAACATTAAAAAGAAAAAAAAAAAAAAAGGCTGGCTCACCTTCTGTGCCATTGGGTGTCATGGAATTATTATTTATATGGGAGTTATCAAGTTTTGGACCACTGGGGGATTCACTACTACCACTTAGTCGTCTATGTGGGCTGGCTAGATCCTGCATTTCCATAGACCTGAAAACAAGATGCAACTAGTTTTAGTGACATAAGTCAACATGGATTACAGAGGAACCACCTTTATGAGATGCAGCTGTTTATCAACATCCCAGAAACACTTAGTAAACAATTAACTACTTCTCCCAACTTGATCTTTTCCAGTGCTTAACTCATGTTGTAGCCCCACACAACCGGCCAGCTACTGTAGTTATTTTTGCAGCTTGTAACTAAACAAAACTTAGATTCCAAGCACTGCACTTTAAAAATTGATGTAATCATGTATTTTTTAAAATACATACAAAGATGGAATCACCAACATATGAAGACATATACTCTCTTAAAACCAAATTAATACTCCGCTTTTTCAAGATTTACCACTCAGTGGCAATATAATGGGCCTCCAAAACAAATAAAACACTTGAAGCAATTGTGGAAACCTATCATCTACTGACAGGGAATGAGATATTCCTGATGCATGTGTTTACTCTGGCAAACTACTTAATTGTTCCTCTGTTTCCTTTGAAACAAATGCAGCATTAAAACATTATTATGTCTGCTCACTTGTTTTCTTTGTGGATTACATAAAGCGTGCCCAATTGGAAAGGGATATGACCGACACACAGCGAATCCATACAGGCGTTAGGGTGCCTTAGCACTCTGCTGTATCTCAGCAGCTGTCTTAGACAAAATGAGAAAAGAGCAATCCCCATCTAAAGCAAAAAATTAAACGTTTAAGCGGCAAAAAAGAGGCTGAATATTTAAGATTCGTGCTTTCAATAGCCTTATATTAAAGGGCCAACAGTCATCACCACCATGACATACCCCTTGGTTGATGTTGGGGCTTATAACTGCAGTACCCTATCCTTCTGTTCCTTTGTACCTAAAACTTTTGATATTGTTATTTGACGTACTCATTCTAAGTAATTGCTCCCAGTAGAAACTTCATAGGTTACTGTGCCCCAAGGCATTTGAACCAGTAAATTCTCAATTTAAAAGAAATGCTTAGGCTCTTTTAAAGACTATTAAAATTATATATAATCTTACTCCTGCATCAATAATATAAATATCCTAAGTGTCATTTCAGGTACGAAGCTCTTGTATTTCAACCGAAATTTTATCACAGGTTCTAAACATAGATCCTCCACTTAATATTCCTCTACCTAAAACAATCTACACAAAAAGAAGAAGATGATATTGCAATGAGTTCAAAATGCCAGCATGGAATATAAACTCAAACAATTTAGTGAAAAAGTTACGTGCTCATGGTTTACAGACTTGGTTGCACACACACACACACACACACACACACACACGTAAAAAGCTACGCTCCAGGCACTTACTCACCTGCTTAATGTGGGAAATAAGAATAAATATTTTACTTATCACTTGAAGTTAAAAAGCCCCCCAACAATAGAAGGCTTGCAAAAAATTAGCAATTTTCAGTCAAATCCTTACCTGCAGCTTGAGGAAACAGCAACATCTGAACTGGTTTGGGACTTCTGCACCTGTAAACCAGGGAAACAAACAGAAGCTTCTATTACTCCACTTTACTACGAGGCCTTAATTTAAAGAAAGGATATCACTAGGGATGACAATTCTGTCCTTTAAACCCAAAGGGAGAGGAGGAGGGCGCGGTGCCCCTGAAAGGCATATTGTCTTTAAATTGAAGGCTCAACTGTTGTTTCCCCGGCAGGTCTGTCTCCCTCCTCCCCGCGCCAGGGGACGGCAGCCAAGTGACGGGATAGTGATTCATCAGGGGCCCGTGACAGCTGCACAGGGGCTCACTCCTCCCTCCCCCGGCTCGGCTCGGCTCTGCCCTGCGCCCCGCAAAGGTAACCCCGCCGCGCCAGCTGCTGCTGCTGCCCCGAGCCCCTCAGCATCCTCCGCTCCTCTCGCCGCTTCTCAGCCTTCCTGTCTCCTTCGCTCCCCACAGATCCTTGCCCTCATCATGGTTTTCTCCTTCCTTTGCTCTCGCCCATCCTTCCTCTGTGCCTGGGCCACAGGAAGCCCACAAGGCAAGCTCACCCCAAAGGCAAGCTGGAGATGCTGATGTTTTTTTGGGGGAGAGGGGTAGAGAATAACAAGGGGTAAGCCTACCTTTGGTAAAGACCTTCACTCTATAGCCAACAGCCTTACAGGACCATCTCTAAAATAAGCCCATCTCCAGCCAGGTCAAATTAAAATAAAAACTCTAAGCGTTATTGCATAGTCTTACTCCAAAAAATTCCAGTTGCTAATGAATTTCCAACACAATTACTTAAAAGGACACTTCTGGCTAAATAAATGGGAGGAAGCTGTAGTATTTACCTCTGAGGTCACTCACAAAGAAAAGGAATCTTCTTCCACTGGGAAGCCCACCAATAATGTTTTAGTTTAATAAAATTATTCCTTTTATAACTCAGGTGAGTAGTAGTTCTCATACTCCATCAGAAAAAAAACCACTGTTGCTTCACTGACAAACTCTAGCCAGTAACAATAGTCAGCAGGTGATAAAATTCAGGTGGAAATGCACTGCTAGACACTCTCAGCTTAAAAAGCACACGAAAGCTTCTCTGGGCAAGGTATGTATCTCTTAATGTCTGCAGTGAGGATCTTTCTTGTGTGTTTCCACTCAACCTGAACCGACATCTCTTAAATGATCACAGAGCAAAGACAAGGGAGATGAGGCATTTTAAGTGCCATAAAAATCATCCGAGCAAATCCTACTTATGTGTCTGTAGGGTGGGGTTTTTGTTATTTTTAATCACAGACAGAATTACTACCAGCAAGAGTAAACAACTGCTAGGGGCAGTCAGGGAAGGAAGAACATTACAAATGATGTCAAGAAGCATGCAATAATGCATGCTGAAAAACATCAATCTTTTTATAACTGGGTACTTAAAGTACTGCATAACACGCTTTTCAATACATCGCTGCATGCCAAATCAAACTAGACTAGCAGATACAGTCAAAACTGTGCATTTTGGTTCAAGGATTTTTTTTTCTCCCTTAGTTCTTTACCCCAGAAACTGCTGCAGAGTGCCTTAGGATATGCTTCTGCTGTTACTTCTAAACACCTGGAAAAAATTATAGGTGAGAACTAAGTTTGCCTACAGAGCTATCTTCACTCCCTCTTGCATAGGATCTTTTAAAATCCATCTTTTATAATAGAAAAAACTTCCTTTTTCAAATGGATGCTTTAACTAAAAGATGTTTTCCAACATGCACTACACAATTATTCATACTTGATTAAAATAAAAAAAAGTAATTCTCACTATTTTAGGTACCAAATTCTTACAAAAATAGTAACTTCTGTACATTTGAAAATATATACATTATATACATATATACATGTTCATGCATGTGCATAGTATGAAAGATCTCATTTATGTATTTGTTGGACAGGGCAAAAAAAACCCCCAGCTCATTCACAGTGAATTAAATATATACCTTAAATGTCCTCCAGCCCTCTATGATTTGTGAAAGTTCATATCCACAATTTTCATTTTCATTAGACATACTTTACATATATTCCTTTGTGTCTAAAGGATTATTTAAACCATGTGTTGCACGTTACCAAATTTAAAAATGACTCTTTAATCAAAATAACTTTAAAACAACTAATCCTCACTTAGGCTGGTCAGCTGAATCCACAGAGTGGTCCAGGAAAAATAAATCTACTCTCAAGAATGCGAATGCAGACAACAATTAGACACAGATGTGAGTGAAATTAGTTACAGTTTACAAAATGCTACACTTCACATGCTTTCAGTTTTTTATGTGCAGTACAAAATTACAATGTAGTAAGGAACCACACTTGTGACGACCAGTTAGTTCATAGAATAAAAACATTTCTGGGTGGTGTGCGCTTGTGCTTTCTCTCATATATTTCCATTTTGTCAACAGGTTTCTGGATAATTGAAGTTTGGCAACATAACTCACATATCAAATAAAAAGTCGGGGGAAAACTCCAAATGCTTGG
Source organism: Brachypodius melanocephalos (assembly GCA_013398615.1). Classification (NCBI taxonomy): domain Eukaryota; kingdom Metazoa; phylum Chordata; class Aves; order Passeriformes; family Pycnonotidae; genus Brachypodius; species Brachypodius melanocephalos. The sequence continues at coordinate 24,644,960 of VZSR01001685.1, forward strand.
CCCTACCAGGACAAAAATGGGTCACATTAAAAAAAAAAAAGGTAGCTGTCACACCCCCTTCATACTCAGAGCTCTGCTTTAACAAAAAAAAGCCTTATACGCTAAATGGCATACACCTTCTTCTTAATGCCTCAAAAACATTACTCTGTATAATTTGATTTTTGTCAGTAACATTTGCAACTTTCTCCTTAATACAGATTGCAGAATGGGCACTATGTAGTACACGGCGAGAAAAAAAAGGACAATGATAGCACAGCTACTTAAAATTCATCCATTTAAGAATCTTAAATCAGTAACATCAAATTCTGATTAGTTAATGAGGTCTTTTAAGTTTGCCCTTTTTTTCTAATTAAATTTATAATTCTTCACAGATGTAGGTTTTGTTGATGTTCAATTTGTCTCTCTCATTTTGTTAAACCTCACATAGTACTCCACCAATCCATTGAATAGCCACATTAAATCTGTTAATACCATGCTCTTCAACCCCAGAAATTATTTCCAGAAGGCAAACTTGCTTTGAGAGATCATCAAACAAGACTTAAGGTACACATTTTATCACATTTTCCCTACCACAGAGCTCAGGATGCAGAGGAAAATTCATGACTTTTGCACTGTTTATTATACTTTGTTAAATTACAAATCAAAAGCATGTGACAGAAGATCATGTATGAAGCCAAAAAGTTAATAATGTTCTGTGAAAAGTAAACTGTAAATGGGAAGGGATTCTAAATTTCAGCAGCACAGGGCAAATAAAATGTAGGTACTTGTCTAAATTACAGGTTTTCCACAGTATTTTTGCTTGCTAGGAGCAATTTTTTTAATGGCTATAATTTAAAACATTTTTCCAGCTGAAAAGAAATTTTCAAAGTGAAAATAAGAATCCAACCCAGAAAACTATAGCCAGCACACACATTTTCTCTTAAAATACAGTTCAACTTTAAAGAAGCAAATTTCAAAGACAACGGCAGTTTTCAAATGAGGGTGCTCCTTCTTAGGGAAAAAAAAAAAAAAACTGTCATTTTTAAGAAGGGGTGGAGGGAGGGAGAGAAGGGGTCTTTTTTCCCAACAGCACTCTTTACCTCCCTAAAAGAACGATGCAGTCAGTATCTACCGACATAATGGCTTCAGCAGCCAAAACGTTACAAAACCAAAATGCAAATTGGCTGCAGAAAGGCACCTTGCTGGCAACCCAGGAAACTTGGTAATACTTTCACTCTTCCAATAATCACATATCACTGGGCTCCAAGGGAAGAGGTTGGGCTTTCTCACTAGATAGTCACATCAATGACAAATTGCACTTATTAAAGCAAAAGCAGGTAATTGCAGTTGTTTAATTTTTAATCACCAGTTTAAATTCTTCTAAAGTGCTATCCTATGTGCTCATTTCATACACTCATGAATGAAACATTTCGAAATCCCAACACTTTCTTCCCTTTAAGTAAGAAGTATTACAATGTGACAATGCTTCTATTATGACCAGCCATTTAAGAATGTCTTTCTGCTTTTCCAAGATTTTTTTTGGCTCCTGAGAAATATTTCATACTTATTGCAATTCAAACAAAATGATTACTCATTCTTTTTTTTCTCCTAAGGTAAAGCATGACTCAAGCCGTCTGTCACTGCACAGAACTGCTGAGAGGGGGTGGCTGCTCATTTCCAGACCCTTCCAGGCCTTGGGAAAACTCTGACAGCAGTCAAGTGCTTGGCTAAAAGCTGCATGTCATGGGTTTGTGAGCAACATGAAAACGCTCTGTGCGTATGTGTTTATATACCTAAAATTCTGCAACGTGTGTACACACACATATATGTACTTTTACACACGCATATCCATATATATACTATTAATTTATTTGACACCTCAAACCAGTAGTCCGTGTTCTGGCAGATGTTTTGCAAACCGTCTCAGTATGGGTTGGAAAATAAAATAATCTTTATCTAATGTTAAAAACTTCCAATGATACGCTACACCACATTTCCACTTCTTATTCCAGATTTCCCTCAGTGCCCATTTTTAAATTTAAACAAACTACATGAAGCACACTGTCTTTTTTTTCCCGGAAAGCTTTTATCTCTTCCGCTTACCTCAGTTTTGAATGTTTGCGTATCAAAGAAAGGAAAAAACACACCAAGACCCAACCACCTTCAAAGAAACATTTTTAAGTGCACTGACGCCTTTACTTTTCCAGAATCAATCTTGCACAGTAAAGGGCACTCCATCCTCTTGGTGTTTGAAACACCGAGAGAATGTTTGGTGGGTCTGGGTTGCTCAAAAGCAAGATGTAAATTTAATGAGATTTCAGAAGGTCTCTAACTTCCTTGTTCTAAGATCACCGTTCTAAATAAGCCACCTAAAATGTCAATAAACGTCAAATATTTCCGTTTGGTGGATGTTTATTCTGTCATCTTGAAAAGTTCTCCTGTGGGGATCTGCATGTTTTCCTTGGTGTTTGGAAAATTTAAACATATTAAGCAAAAGGATTTCCTGCTTCAGAAAGCACTGTCAAATGCCTGTCTCCGTCAGGCATTCTTCCTCCCAATTTTTTTTTTTATTATTATTTTTCTCACGCTCTCATGTCTCTTTCAACAAGGTCTGCTGGTTTCGTACCGTACGTGTCTATTTCCACTCCACGTTGAACATCTCCCCATCACGCCGCTCCTATCTGCAGAACCATTAGCGCTCGAGGAAATCAAACGGGAGAATCCCCAAACCTGGCTGATCACAATAAACACAACCTCCTAACATCTGTTTTGTGGGAAGCCTACAAACCCCAGCCTGAACTACGGCCAAAATTAACTGCTGCACCCGATGATTTATAATTGAGCGCCGCTCACCTCGGGAGCGGCAGAACGCGCGGAAAGCGCCGCTGCCCCTCCGCGCCGCCCGGCCGCGGGACCCCGCGCTCCTCGGCAGCCGGGCTGCCGCTGCCGCGTCCCCCTTTCCCCGGTGCCGTTCTCCCAGCCGCCCCCTGGCAGTGCCCGCGCCCCGGTACTCACGGTGCGGGCGCGCAGCTCCGCGGGTCAGAGCGCGGCGGCCGCGCCTCCCATGGCGCGGCGGGGCAGGAGCGCCCCGGGGCCGGGCCGCGCCGGGCCGGGCTGGGCAGACAAAGCGCGGCCAAGGGAGGCTGCCTGCAGCCCCGCCGTCTGTTTGCTCAGCCTTGTGTGTCTGCCCAGGCACTGCCTGGGGGCACGCTGCCGCTCCCGCGCCCGCTTTCCTCCTCACTCCCCTTCGCCTTCTTTTTTTTTTTTTTTTTTTTCTTTTTCCTCTGCTTTTTTTTTTTTTTTTCCTCTTTGGGTTTTGTTTTTGTTTTCTGTAATGCAAACCGCAGCTATTCTCTTGTCCCAACCTTATTGGTTTAAAAGCAACAACTGCAATGAGGCTTGGCGCGGTCTGAAGTCAACCTTCCCCCACGGGCGAAACGCGGCCGGGGCTGCCGCGCTCCGCCGCGGAAACTGCGCGCCCCTGGCCCCCGGCCGCCCCCTCCGCCCCCCGCCCGGCCGACACGGCCCCCCTTCCTCGCACCTTCCTCAGCCTCACCCCAGAAAAACTCCTGAAAATCCCTCCGGTCCCTCCTCATTTAGAAAGTTGAATTGTGCGTAGATGCGTCCCCCTCTTGTAAACTGGGTTTAAACTAAAGCCGTCCTAACAGAATAACTGGAATTACACCAACATTATATCAATGAGAGAAGCTAAATAGGGATACTCATAGTGGCTCTTAAGCATACAACCAGCATGCACGTCCCGACATGCCGTTTTGATTGGATATGTAACAGATTTGTTCTCAAATATCTGAGATTCTTGCAACCTTGTAAAGAAAGGGTCTGCTAAAACTATTTAAGCTGGCCTTCTCCAATTAAAGGGTATTTATTAAATCAAATATCTGGAGCTTTTAAAAATGGTTTAAACCACTTAAACGATTAAATATCTGTACACCTAAGAACGATTGTAAATGCAGTCAAATTTGTGGTTTTAATTATTACTAATCACTTACTAAAGTTTTAAAATTTAAAACTGTATAAAAGCTGTTTCCACAGACTTTATAAATGTTTCCAAAGAAGGGAGAGATGGTTGCATAGAGTTAAATTTGTGCATTAAGTAACCTTAGCTTTTACCAATCAATAGGTAATTAAGTAATTTAATTAGTAAGCCATTAAACTGAAATGGGTTTATGATGCTTTTCTATTACAGTTCTTTTGGTTGCTCATAACTTTAAAAAGAAACTTACTCTTTCAAAAATACATACATTATGTTAAAAAACATTATAACATACATAGTAACTAAATTTGACCAGCATTCTCCAGAGCATTTCCACTACGCAGACAGTATCTTGCACTTCATGTAACACCAATTTTTCTATACTTTTTTCCAGTGCACATAATCCAAATATGATGAGGAAAACAGTGTAACGATTTGTAGTACCAAAAAAGAAGTCCTAATACCAAGCCAGGTCTAATGTACTAAATTTTAAAAAACCAAAACAAAACCAAAAATCAACAACCCCCCCAACTTTATACTGTATAAACAGATTGAAACAGAACCTTTTTTCTTTTTACAAAAACCTGTGGTTATTCACTGCTAATATATCCTTACCTTCAATTAACTAATTTGTGAATGAAAGCAATACTTCTAGAGAAGAAATATCTTCTGGCTACTACATCCCAGTAAGTGAGACATTACTTTGTAGCAAGTACATTGGGAATACTTCGGGAAAGCTGATCGGTTTGCAAAGCTACAAGTCAACCTCGAGCTGAGAACGCACCTAGGATTTCATTTTGTTTAGCGGAGAAAAGGGATCTCGGGACAGTCACACACCATATATGGGAACCCAGGTCAAAATAAGCAGCTTTCGATTGGGCCCGTCTGTGCAGCCAGCACAAACACAATCCCATCACTTCTTCACAGTCCCAAACCACAGCTCACGCCAAGAAAACTATTTATCGTGTTCTATATTAAACTGTGAAAGGAATACAAATTCGTCGTGGTGGAGTCACGCAGTTTTGTCAGGTAAAAGTCACTGAAATCCTGAAACATAAGGCTATGCAATCATTCTGAACTATATGCTTTTTTGGAACAGCCACCATCTTCTGGAAAATGCTTACCACTGAATTCTTTACCAGTGTTAGTAAGATTATTTTTTAAAAGCCCTGCCCAATCTGATATAAAGACACATCCTGCTTCACTGACTGTAGGAGCTACATCTATTAAATGAATAATAAGGCACACACTTTAATGAAGCAGAAGTTCTTTTTTTTTTAGAATTCAAAAAACATATTTTTGTTGTGAGGTACAATCTAACACAGGAAAATGTAACTCAAAACCCTTTCTCAAAAACAGTGATACTTAAATGATGCTATGGAAATAAAAAAAAAATACTTTAAAAGAAGACTGTGACTTCAATGATGCAAATTTTAGCATAAATCTATTTCATTCTGTTATTAAAAAAAAACAATAAGCAGGAATATATAAATAAATTGTAGTATTTTAAATGTAAAGATTACTGAAACAGGTTTATTGTTGTTTAGTTTGTAGTCCCTACTGGGAGTTATATCTGAGTAATAACTTCAGGAGTGTGCCCAGTCTCTGTATTTAATTAAAATAAGACAGATCCCCCCACACACGTACAGAGCTTGGTGATGTGAGGATAAACATAGGATAAATTACACAGAGGCTAAGATGATCAGAAAAAGGGTGTTGGCGATGCACTGCAAGAAAAGAATCAGCTTTGAATTTTTAATCTCTTCTGTAGTATGGCATGTAGGCAGTACGGGAACTGAAGCCATATAAATGATCTAGATGGGGGATATGAGATAAAGTAGGGTCCTCTGTGTTTATACAGCCATTAAACAGTGCCTTAAAGTTCTTTATCTGATGTCTGAAGATTGGACTTCAGATTAGTGTGTATCATTACCCAGTGATAGGGTCTAACCTATGAACTTACCCTACAGCTGATACTGTGGACCAGATCCTCATTTGGTTTAAGTGAGTGCAGTTCTTTTTATTTCAATAGGTAATCTAATTATGACAGCTGAGTATTGCACCGATTTGAAACCTACTTGAAAGAGGTTTGTTTACTTATCTTTTGGGGTTTGTTCTTCCCAGTAACTGCATACCAAATCACTGCAGGGTGGGTTGTTGGTCACTGGCACCTAACATCATTTTCAAACCACAATTGCACTAACACTGGGTTTGGAACAGAGATTTCAGTGGGATTTGCATATGTTTACATCATGCTTAAATTTGCCCTGATTCTCCATTCCCCTTAATGCAGCTGGCATCTCAAGAGTCCTAAGAAGTAAAGGACCAGGCCTATTACATAACATCAAATGCACAACAAGCCACTGGGTATATTATTACAACCATTACTCATGCAATATGGTTTTAACTTCATATGCAGTGTCACACACTTGTTTTAGCACACGTAAAATGGGTCCATCTGGAACACAACATTAGGGTGCTTAGGTGCCACGATTACAGATGTTCTGGTAATTAAGGAAAACTAGATGTAAGATGGATATGGAACAACGGGATGTTCATATGTTTGTCTCCAAGTAGGAAATACTACTGAAATATTTAATATCAGAAATAGGCCTAGGAAGGCCACACTTGACTAAAGATGTATCCCATTGCTCCTGAAAGCCAGCGCCTGGCTCTTCCCATAAACAACTGCAGTGCAACGTCAGAACCCTCCTATGCCTCCATACAAGTTTTATCTTACACATAGCAGCTGTTGCCTAGAGACATCCCTGGCTGCAACAGAAGTCTGCAGCATTTGACAGGAGCCTGTATTGTCTCATGCTACTCATGTGAGTGAAAGTGGAAAGACCTCAGTAAATACAAATAGTAAAAATGACAGAAATCAACCATTTTAAGTGTTCAGTCCAGAAACTATCAGTGTGACTAAGAAAAACAATTTCATGATATTCTTTCAAGACATACCGGATAAAATTAATACCGAATTAAGGTTTGTGTGTAATGTGTTATAAGAAAAGGTATGTGCTGTCCACCATCATCCTTAGCCAAAACATGTATAAACTGCTGGCCCCCATTTGCTAATTTTGCTAGTTTACATGCAATTGTAGTTGTTGTTTTCAATCCATCACTTCAGTACAAATTGCAGAACCACTTAGTATAACTTAAAATAGGAAATAGTAATCTTTGTTAATCTCAAGTAGATGCTGCTTTAGCTTTTTGAATGAATGCATGGCTTACATATGATTCTGAAATAGTTGACAGTTATGATATAAACAAATGCAGATTGTACACAGAAGAAGCATGCAAAATCTAGTTTGAAAGCCTTAGTGTACTTCAATTTTTCACTCTCCAAAGAGAAAGCATGCTTATTTTTTCAGTAGGTTTCTTGCATCTTAAAAGCATTATGTTAAAGGGAGGAACAAACAGTGTTTATATAATAATATATTTACAATTATATTTATAATTTACCAGTAGTGTAAATTATATATATACACTCAGTACTCTAAACGCAAAACAAAAAAGTAGTTTGGCAGGGTGAAGGAAAGGTTTTCTAGATGAACTTAAATTTTAAATGTATCTAATGCTATAATTTCCCTTTGGGTATTTTTAAATACCCTGCATTACTTGTCTCTTCTAGAAAACTCTTGAAGAGAATGATTGGCACACAAAAATACTGAAAAGCTTTGGTCTCCAGATCATCTGAAGCAGATGCTCTACCCAAAAGTGATGGCTTTTCCCTAAAGAGCGAGACACCAGGTCTGTGGCATCCTGAGGGCAGAGCTGAGATCTACTCCAGGTTTAAGTGCAATGTAGCTTTTCCAGCTACAACAGTCTCCATTTTAGCAATGTCTTAGCTATTAAATTGAACTATAGAAAATTGCCTTCCATTTTCCAATAAAGTTCAAGGGTTTTACAGGGGGACTTTTAATACTGTCTACAGTACCTAAGAATCAATGGAGCGTTACTTTTATTTGTTGCACAAAAACCTCTGCTCAAAATATACAAAAACATGTAACAATTTATAGAAGAAATCCTGCTGAAGACAACATAGATGTGTCTGAAGAAAGTTATCTGTTTACAAGATAGGGGGTATGAAAGGAATAAATAGATAGGGTAACTAAAAGAGTAAATTGTAATCTATGAGCTTCCTTAAGAAAGAGCTAATTTTTCTAATTGACTTTCAGGCTTTTACTCCAGCTCAGCATGGAAACATAACTGCCTAAAATTTGAAAATAATCATCCTCCACTGTGATATGTGAGTAATAATTTGCTTATAAAAATGAGCACGTCAAATCAAATCCACTGATGATGAGGAGCAGCTTGCTAGCATTCTAACAGGTGATAAAAGCTATAATCAGTAGTTCCTCGGAAGACTGGGCTGCAGGAAGAACACACTACAAATGAGAGATTACCAGTGAACTGACAAAATAATCAAGTCCTGTTGTTCTGTGAAGACTATAAAACACATCATTTCACACACATGCCATTTTTCCATAGTTCATCCTCCCACAAATGTTTAGGCTTTCCTCATCTTTCATTTAGTGCTACTAGAATAAAAGTAGAACTTACAAACCACTGCAATTTTTTTTTTCACAGCAGTAACTTACATTTTTGGCAGTGATATAAATACAGAGCACTGTATGACATGAGTCAGCTCAGTAATCCTAGACTGTCTTTTCTCAAAGTTTTTCCCACTAACATGAACAAAAACAGTTTTGTCAGCACCTCCTATAAGGTGAAAAGGAAGATGGAAAATTCCTCTTTGTTTTTCAACTCTGAATTAAAGTCATACTCAGAATACTTTACTCTGCAAGAAAAAGATGTTTGCTCACTAACCACAGAAACAATAGGTTTATTTGTTGTAAATTCCATTTTGTTATTCTTTCCTAAATGCATTCTGTATTTTTTTTTCAGTGTTATTCATGTCACTGTTCAACAGTAGATGGAGCAGTGGATCATTACTGTATTTTAGTTATTTGTCTCAATTATTACATAATTTTTCAGCTACTGACATATAAGGTTGACAAAAAAAAAAAAAGCCCTGAAAATATTATATAGAGAAAATAATTATTGATTAAAGCATTTACAATTAGAAAGAAAACGGAAAGAACAGCAACCCAGACTCATTTTGACAAATTATTAAGACAAATCTGCATTTATGACTAATAAAACTGCCTCATAAATACACATTCAAATCACAAACTGTGTGTTAGCTGAATACAATAAATATGTACATCCTTAACTTTGAAACATTCAGTCACATAATTTTTTCTTACATTGATCTGGAACAGTGAAATATCTTTTAAAAGTAACATGCATAAACTGTCCCCATTGTGGGTCTTGTAATGAGAAGGACAAAGTGGAAGTCTAAGTGAAAATAGTCCTGCAATTTGTTTTATACCTGCAATGACATTTTTCTCAGAAATTGTTTTTAAGTAATTTAACACATTAAATTCTTCTAAGTCTTACAGTAATTATACCATGACCATCATTTGTTCAGCAGAAGCTAGATTCTCACTTATGTGTAACCATCTAAAATTGAGCATTTAGTCAAAGGTGATCATCCAAACCCTCATCCTCAGGGGAGAGAGAGAGACTCTTCGAGTTGATGCAGGAGACCCAATTTCGAGGTGCCCCCTCCCTGTAGACATAGTTGATGGACTTAAGCTACTCTTGGGTTTTGATGGCTCCAGATGCCCCAAGAATCCAGACTTTGTCAAAACCAATAGCACAATTTTCTTCAGAATCAATTGGGTTTCAATAGTAATTGTATTCACAGAAGTTTCAAAATAGAGGATTCAGCTCTATTTTGAAACTTCGTATAATTACTGACTCAGACTGCCAATATTTGTTGTTACAAATCAAGGCCAGAGGAAAACTTCTCAGATGGCTTCAAAGACCTAGTTCTCATCTCCAAGCCCAGCTCCCTCCCCCGCTTCCTTCCAGCAGCATTAACTTTTTCTCTGCAATCTCACAAAAAGGAAAAAGAGTAACCTCTAAAGCTGTTTTAGACTGAAGGTCAGAATTCAAAGGATTGGTAACTTTATCCAGGGAGCCTCGCAATCACATTGCTATTGGAAACACACCCAGAAGTACCAGCACTCGAGATGTTTTTATTAAGCAATGTCAATAGGTACAAAATTTGAAGGTTGATTTGTTGGGATTTTTTTTCCCCCCATAGTGTAAGGTTTATCAAGAGCCATATTTGCAAGAGATCAAATTGCTTTCTGCCACTGAATTTTAGTTTAATGTTCTCTCAGGTAAGGAAACTGGGCTCTGTGTTACATGCTAATGAAAACAGCAGCTTTGGTTTGTTTATCTAAATACTTAGAGAGGCACCTCTTGCAGCCAAAATGTAAACAAAGCTTAAACTCTTTTTACTGCTTGGATACTTCCAGGCTACTAATACAGATTTTTTTTTTTTTTAATTAAGGGCATTATATGGATTTTCTACATATATATCCTGCTTAAAATTCTGCCTTTCTGAAGAAATACTTAATTCTTAAACCAATTATTCATGATACACCTACACTTTGAGCCCACAAACACAAGATGATAGATCTTTTTCATCCTGGGCTCAAGGGGGAAAAAAAAAATCACAGAGAGCAGTCAGAAATTTTGTCCCTGCAAGCCTGTCACTAATTTAGAGGGAAATAAGTTAAAACAAGCATTTCAAGTGAGTTTCACAAGAATTAAGAACAAGCAACACAGTGATTCCAGTATCGAAAAAACAAATCCTAGACCTTGCCTTCCTGTCTTGTACCACATCTGCATGCCCAAAAGAGTGAAGCACTCATATCCACTCAAGTGATGCACCCGAGAAAGTTCTGAAAATGCATCCTTAGGGATGCCTTGCCTTCCACAATGCAGGAAACTATAAACACAACCACCTCCATTAAACAATGATGCTAAACTAGGCACAGACAAATGAAAATGCATCTTCCACTGGATGCCAGTTTATGAGCTGAGAGACAAAGCATGGCTGCTGCACACCGTGCAGAGGCAGAATGCTTTTCTTGCAGGGGTACCTGAAAAATGCAATATCATAACAAGAACAGGACACAGAGCTACACACAACAGCAGAGAACTGCATGAAGAACTTGAAACAAAGTTGAGTAACCCAGCTTTAACTCTTAAAATCTGATTTTTAAAAAATTGCAATCTATCTGCTATCTGTATAAGGAATGTGTTGAGTGCAACTCAGAAATGTTTATTTGTCTTTGGTGAGTGTAGTGCCACTGTAATTACAAGCAGGGTATTTTTTGTAACCAGGCTGATTTTTAATAACTCCTTTGGAAAGCACAAGAGCCTAGATTAGAGACACCTTGGAAAATTTAGTAGCTTTCATAGCCTGAAAATGCATTGGTTTGAAATATATTCCACCAATGTGCTCCACTGCAGATGACTGGTTATTGAAAAAAACCCAAAATTAAACTGCTGGAGACTGAATGCTGCACGTGATGCCTCATGGTGCCTGGGACACAAGGGCTCATTGCACTGGCTGAGGACACCTCCTGCTCCACCAGCCCCAATGGGCTTTGGCAATACACCACAGCCCCTGCAGCCACTGACAAAGTGCTTACCCACCCCTCAAGCATCCAGCATGAAGGCTACCCCTCCTGAACCCTTATCTGTATCTAGAATGGTTTTGAATTCAGAAATAGTCTCAGGAAGTCTGGGGTGGTCTCAGGAACACCTGAAAATGGGAAATCCAAGGGATGGAGTGTGGCTGCCGTTCAGCTGGCTCTTTTTTCTCTGTGAAACTCAAAAAAGCTGCCACAAAACAACGATAGCCCTAGAATGCATTTCTCTTCTCCAATCTCCTCACTCATAAAATACTCATCATATTCAGTTGGGTTTTTTTGGTTTGGCTTTTTTTTTTTTTTAAACAAGAAAACATCTTAATATCTTCACCTCCAAAATACTATAAAATATTGTATATGTATCTCTAAAGCTTGAATTAAAACAGAATCTGCATCACAGTAACAGGCCTCAGACATATCTGGTATACCAAGCACAGCAGGAGGTTTATACAAATCTTTCTCTACTAGCTGCTGAATTACAGCATTTGCCTCTCATTTTTCTGGTCAGTAAGTAAATAATAGCATATAGTTATTCAGCATGCATCCTAAAGCAGTAACGTTTAGGTCAATTGTTTTTTACAACAATCTAATATGGGGTTGCCTAAAACATTCCTCCTGATGGAACATGCAGGATGAAATGCATTTGATTAGGTCCTACATTTCAAGGTTACTCTCAACCAGTGCTGGGGTCTGCTTCAGCCCAGGCCACTGCCCTGCAGTCCAGCCCAAAAGTAGACTGTGGTACCCAACAGCTGTCCTGACCTCAAGAGGGCTATGTGCTGCTGGCTGGAGTCTATCCTCACAGCACAGGTTGTTGGAAACAGGTCTAGTTATCTCTTTACGTTTGGATGCATTGCAGTTCTCCAAGCCACCAGATCCTCAAAGTTTGAATGGGTACAATAAAACAACTTGAAATGAATTGCAATGAGAAAATAGCCATAAGTTTATTAATAGGAAACAGTAAAAATGTTTCCTATTAATTTAGTAAGAGAAGTAGACTTTAGAAACCCTGAATAAGAGGTTTGAAGACTTCTGTTTCCATTTGGTTTAGAAAATCATGACTATGAATAAAAACCCAATAAATCACAGAGATTTAAGAGATTGGTTTGAGACACTGATTTTCTAAGTTTTTACACTCACTTAAGCTTTCTTGTAACTTTGCAAGACGTAAGTTCCTCTGGTTTAATAAAACTGCACTACGCAGCTTAGGGACACCTGCTGAATTTCCAGCTTTAGCACTGTTTAAGCATGTGTAGCTTTTCTCTTCCTAGAAAGATCCATGGATAATACAGATAAGTCTTTCCTCAAATAGCTGAGAGCTAATAGTAATGCAAAATATTTGCAATCAGAAAGCAGCGATGTCATCTAACACTCAATAAACATGAAAGTACCCAGGCAGACATCAGTGGAAATGTGATAATCAAGTATATAATAAAAATAATGATACCCAGACTTTATAAGATTTCCACATAAGTGTCATGTGCTCAACAGAGTGACATTTAATATCTCCTTTAGCATATGACAATGCGTTTCTTTCCTTCCATCCCAGAAAAACTAATAAGCCACAGCACCCTTCCCTGCCATGCTATCCAAATTAACATCTCTGTAGGGTTGGTTCTATTGAAAGAAGTAAATCCAGTAAATTTTAATCATTTGAATTGATCTTGGGTTAGCTCCATGATTTGAAAATCCCAAAGAATGTACTTCTGAAATGTGCAAATGGATTCACAAAGTAGAAACCAAACAAAGAAAATAAAAACGAAGTCCTGACTTCCTCCAGGTCTAAAAAACATAAATACTGATTTGTCATTTAAAATTTGTTTGGTTTCCTCACCTGCCTGCAATTACAAGTCTAACTTCATTAGCTGAATACTGCTAAATGCATTCCAATCATCTTTTCGTAACTGAACCCTGAAAAACTGTTTCATTTCTTCACTCTTGATCACCTTATCTCATTATTTCTCAATTTACATAATTCCTTGCTAGCTCTGGAAATTACTTTTCAGAAGGCATTTATCAGAGCAGTCAATGCACTGTCCAACATGCTGGTGTCTTGTCCCTAACCTCGTTACAAATGCCTTCCCAGGAGTTTGTTCTCCCAGGCAGGGGTGACTGCCCTAAGGTATGTCAGACTTTTACTTCCCTCCTCTTGACTCTGAAGACAAGTGAAAGGAGCGGATGTATTTATTAGATCACTTCTGTATTGACTCTCTCATCTCTCTTGATCTGAACCTCAGAAGAAGGAATCACTGATATTCTGAATTATGTTGGCAGTGAGGACACTGCTGTGACACCACAAGCTGGGTGGCTCAAGGTTTTGTTCTCCAGCTGTTCATGAGCTGCCAGCAGCTGTCGTAGTCGAGACGGCCACTGCACTCAGAGTGCTTCAGTAAAAACTTCAGGGGGCTTCAAGTACCAGGACTTTGTTATCTAAGAGGTCTTTCATACCTTTTTTATGTATCTTTCCAATGTACAGCTCCACCAGCTCTGGCTCTTTCTCTCCTTCTTCTCTCTTCCTTCTTTAGTTCTGGTTTGCTGCTTCCTGTCCCTTGTACAGTGGCTCACCTGATTTGTCCCTTGACCAACCTCCTGTCCCTTTGTCCTTGCAGCACAACCAGCAAACCTCAACTGACTCCTCCTGGCTCCAACTCTTTATCACACCCTTAGCCTTGAGGGCAAGGCTGTTCCCATTCTTCAGTGATTAACACAGCTGCAAGGTATCAGCCGCAAGATTGTCTTTAGCACTATCTCTATCCACAAGCAGCAGCTGAGGATGCCCACATCCACCTTGCATGATTTTCCAGCTCTCACTGTTCACTGTTTCATTGCTCAATTTACACAGTTTGTCTTTCTTTACACAAGCCAGTTAAACTCTTCTGCTCTGAGGGAACACCCACACGTATTTGCCAGGGGAATTTATTCTCTTAGATATTCTATAGGATCAAGAAGGAGTTTGTGTTTTGTTTGCGACACGTAAAGGATCACTCTCTCTGACATTGATCAATTTGTTACATATTTCTCCTTACTCCTCTAACCATTCCCACACCACATCTTGCTAGGAAGGATGTGAGCCTCTTGGTCCTGCTGCAGATGTGATTGTTTCTTTTTTGAGTTTGGGGTCTTGGGGAGGAATTTTGTTGCTTCATAACTTCAGCAGTTGAGGATCTTTGGGTTAAAGCTGTGTTATACGGAGAGAAAGCAAAACATTTTTTTTCTGTGATCTTTTGCATCCAGCATGCAGTCTGGAGGGCAGAGAAGTTAAGATGAACTGACAAAGCCCATGACAGACTAATTGGTGACGGAACTGTTTGGCGGAAGATTGCTGCTTGGTTTGATAAGACTTCAAACTGTGAAAGCGACTTGATAGACAGGGAAAGCTACAGAATATCTACTTATCATGCCAGGTTTCTTGAGCATTATATTGATTAAGAATTATTCTCATTTTACAGGCATTGACATTTTTTGACCTGCTGCATCTGTCCTGGGAAAGCCAAGGTGGTACAGTAATATACTAACAGCTGAAATCAGTTCTGTGGCTCTTGAGTTCTGGAGGGGATGCAGACACCATATGACATTTGTTTTCAGACATAACCGCTTCATCTTTCATTCTTTCCCTGAGCTGAACTGACAATCAGAAACCACGAGCCTTGCTTTGGATTTATGATGTTGAATGAAAGCCCAGTGCATAATAAAATTAACACCATCCATGACTTAATTAATGATAAGCACCATGTGTCTTTTGCTAAGTCAGCAGTAACTGGACACAGGACACAATGGATAGACGGGTTCTGAAGCCAATGCAGAGGCTTTTCCTTCTACCTCCTACACCTTTCTTATATCATCCTTCAGTGCAGCTACAATCTTCAGAATACAAAGAATTAGCTTAACCCAATATTGAGATCAAATTAAGACTCTGGATACATTACCAGAAAGTTGTTCAAAGTCTGCCTATCTGATTGACATAAATATCT
This sequence comes from Brachypodius melanocephalos, assembly GCA_013398615.1. NCBI lineage: Eukaryota > Metazoa > Chordata > Aves > Passeriformes > Pycnonotidae > Brachypodius > Brachypodius melanocephalos. The sequence continues at coordinate 24,660,484 of VZSR01001685.1, forward strand.
CCTCTAGAGTGATGCATTAATCAGTATTTTGGAGGGGTTTATATATACATGGAAGATTTTAAATATGTTTGCTTAATGTGCAAGCAAGTTTAGTGACTTCATTAGAAAGCAAATTAAAAAAAATAATTCCTTTCTAAATAATTGCTGAAACAGTTTTCTTTTGTGTTTAGATACTTCATTCACATGTATTTTTTTTTTTATTTTGGACAAAAGTGGAGTTTATGTCAATAATTAAAAACATGCAAAATTATGTGATGACTTTGTATTTACACTGGCTTTTGCTTCATCACCTGCGTATTATTCTGATTGCACAAAAACACCCAAGGAAATTTTCAAAGTGGTGCATAGAGAATACACTATGCAGTTCCTATTAATTTGAATAAGTCACATGGTTATGTTTTCACATTCTATTTTGAAAATTTCCCTCCTGCTTTCCACCATCTAAAATAACTGTCTAATTCTGGGTATGCACTGTCTGAATTTCCCACTCTGCCATCTATAAATACAGAAGGGACAAGGAGCCTTTTCATACAGATACTTCAGGATGCTCCATTAGCATTTTATACTCAGAAGAAAAAGTCTTCAGCCTAATGAGGGTTATTCTATTCCTCATGTTGCTCCTAATCCTCATCTCTAAGGATATTTCCATTAATATCTTTGCTGAAATGCGTTTTAGATGCTTAGAGTATCGGTATCCTGGGAACTTCTAAAATAATTAAAAGTACAATTACTAAAAAAAAAAAAAAAAATTATCAAAAGACCCACTAAACCTAGAGTAAGAGATAATCCACTTGTAACCCATCATGCAGTCCAAGAAACTGCTTTGACATTCCTGCCCCAGAAGCTAATGACAGTAAATATAAATGGAAGATTTTTGCATTTGGCTATATTTGAACTTTCCCCACAATGTGCCAGGAAGGTCAGCCAGGGTATTTTAGAGCCAGGCTGTGAGTAGAGAGAATTACAGGCTTAGAGTTACTTACAGGGCCTTGCCAGAGATTCCCTCTGTTTTATAGCTCACAGCCTTCAATTTTCACAGTTGCTGCTTCTAACCAGTTTTTTTTTTTACATCTCCTGGAAACCAGGAGTGGGGGCAGGGAAGACTTTTTCCCTCACAGAGACAACTTCAAGAGATGCAGAGCCCATGGAGGCAGAGGCAATGGCCACGGGCAGGCAGTAGGAGCACAGCTGGATCAAAGCAGCACTCGCAGCCAGGATGAAATCCAGTGGTGGGGCAGCTGGGTTTGGAGCTTCCACGCTGGGAAACTTGAAGAGAAGGTCATGGGGTGGCTTAAGTAAAGAGAATCAAGCGGCAGGGAAGAAGCAGAGGTTTGCTGATGAGATTGGTGTAGTTCTGGAGAGGAAAGGGTCTGGCTTTTGGAATGCAGGTTGCTTAAAAGTGAGTTCTCTGGGCTTGGAAGCCCTGAGGGTGCAATGGCTTGGTACCAGACCAACCAGGTGCCTCTTACCAACACCCCAGTGTGGGGAGAGGGACACACAAGGGGCTGTGTCATCAACAGCATCTTTAGGACCAAAAGGCAGCTTGCCTACCCTGGAGACCAGCCTCCAACCATACCACCATACAACCATACCACCAACCATACCACCATACCAATCATACCACCATCGGTACATAGCAGCCCTATCCTAGAGTTTCACAGATGTCCACCCAAAGATACATTTGTCTTTAACCTCTCATCAGCCAAGGACACCTCCACACATTGTTCACAACCTACCTTTGATTTCCCAAGAAACTGAAAAGTTATTATTAGAAGACAAGCAGTTAGACAGACACATACAAAGAATGTGGTTGCAAAAGCTTTTTTTGCTTTAGGAAACCAGGTTATAACAAGAAACTGCCTGATCCCCATTTACAGTTCTGTTCAGCTATTCTAATGAAGTTTTTGATCTTGCTGACAGGGCAACTTCATTTTACATAGAAGGAGAGTTCCCCAGAGGGTAAGATCTGTCAGTTGTCACACAAAAGCCTTTCAGTCCCTACCTACAAAAGCAAAACTGCACCTCAAGAAATCAGATTCATCCTATCAAGCTGCTGCAGGAAGGAAAACAACACTACAGACAAAAGCCCCTTTCCTGGTTTCACTGTGCATTGCTTCCTTTCAGGGACCAGCTATGGCTGCAATCAAGAAGTCACTTATTAATTATATTATAGATTGTTTGAAATTATTTTCAATCTGACACCTGATGCTGTTTACAGCTGGACTGTCCTGTCTCATAGGGGGTCAGATTGACTTTCTCTTCTTCACCATGTCGCAGCAGATAAATAAGAGTGATGTCAATAAAGAGCATCTTTCTTCACCCATTCTTTCAGTTTACTTTGATGAATACTAAAAAATAAAATCAAAGGCACCACAGCAATGCAAGGGAGGATGAGACCACCAGAAAAGAACTACAAGCCAACAACAACAACGGACACCATGTATGAGCTCATGAATAACCTGATTTTCCACCAAGTAGGTCTTTGAAAAGGCTTTGTTACACAGCCTGCTGGAATGCCTGAGGCTGTCAGCATGTTTCAAAGCAAAAGGGAGGACTGTTGGCAACCCCAGGGGCTAAAATGGTGGGAGAAAAGCTTTGCATCAGGGAGAGGTGAAGCAAGAGTCTTTCGTCCTCACTTAATGATCTGATGCTTGATGATTTCCACCTTGAGTTATCTGATTTGGGAAAATTATCAATGCCCTGTTGAAATGGATTTTTTCCTGAAACAAGCAAGACTCAAATCAGGAATCTTTTCACCTAAACTAAACAAAATCTCTCCTATCTAAAAATATTTTAAAAGCTGTAAGAATAAAAAAGTCTGCATTTTGAATGTCCAAAAAAATTACTGTATCCTGCAATTTTCTGAAAACCTCTGTTTCCTTCTGGTTTTAACAAGTTTTTTCCTTTTTAATATAATTTCATTTATATAAAATTATTTTTACTACTATCTTAACTCCTCTGCAGAAACTTGTTTCTAGTAAAACAGTTGTGGAAGGGGAAAGCACTAAACAAGCAACAAAGGTGGAAACCCCATGCCTCTAAGTAATACTAGTACTAAACTCAATATCTTTCTTTTAAAACATTTTAAAATTATATTAATTCAGAACCACACTAAATTGATTCTGTCCTTTATTAATAAAGACAATTGGCCAAAGATTATAACCAACTAGACTGGGCCATGTCATGTGTTTTCACCATCAGTGTTAATAATAAAGCTAAAAAGCTGAACACAGCTGAAATCAGTGGATTTTAAAGATATTGACACCTGTGCATTATTCTATTAATTGTGGTCTTCATTAAATGCAAAAGATAAAGGAATTTGAAGAAAGTTGAGTCTTTAACAAGCTGTAAATGGAAAGCCTTTCTACAAGATTTTCATACCAATGATGAATTCATCACTGAAATTCTACTTTTCCTCATAGATCATGTCTTTGCTCAAGTAAAGCAGTCAAAACTTGTATTCAAGTACTGAGAAGATGTATCAAAAAAAACCCTCCTCCACAATATAAGCTGGTTTTAGAGTTCCTGTAATGCTTCAGCATGTGAAGGTCTTAGAAAGCACACTTCTTTTGTATCACTTGAAAAAAAAATTATCATCACATGTAAAAGGAAGAGAGGAGCTTATGGAGAGTTGCAACCACAGTCAATTTGCAAACAGTGAAACTTTCATGCAACATAGGTGTAAAAATGGCATACACCTACCAGCACATCTGGCCTGATGGGATAGCTATAATTTAAGCAGGTGGCTGACAGATGTCATATCTCAAGCATGCCTTTTCATGTTCATTTTATTTTAATCTCATTTTCATGTCTCAAGTATGCATTTAAAATTATTTGCTAACATATTGTAGTGTGTAGTGTACATGATCCTTGAAGGAGATTTCAAAGTAGAGTTCAAAGCTGCCAATTGATTATTCAGCGGGAAAAACGAGAATAACCACTGCCAATTTACCAGCCCCCAACCCAGACAAAGATGGGCTGTTCCACAGCTGACTGCAGCAACAAGGTTTCAGAATGCAAAATACAGCAATCTTTGCCAAAGTTAAAATGAAGTTTTTGCTGTAACTTGCTGAAAAGTATATTAAAATGCTGCTTTTAGGCTGAGAAGATGTAGATGTAACTCACCCTTTCACTACTCAAGGATTTGCAGATGGTAATCTCATTGTGCTGTAATGTTGCAAAGGTTTCCCTCTAGACACTATTTTCAAGCTTCATTCAGAGGTTTGGTTCTGCAGAGGAAGTGTCAGAAACCAAAAATTACTAGTTATGGTACCACCACTTGCTTCATATATGATCTTGGTGCTTCAACAGAAGAAACAGCTTCTGTGAAACTACACACCAATCCTACACATGACCATATCTATCCAAATGGGAGATGAGTGGTTATTCTGGAAAAATAAGATCTAAATTCTCAGCTGGCAACAGCAGCATACTGGAAAGCAAACTTAAGTTCTGAATATCATCTGGAAAGTTGTCCTAATAAATGTAATCTGCCCTACAGGAATAAAGCCATCCTATGAAACCCACTAGGGTACACTGAGATTTAATTAACTATCCTGACTTTCAGGAAGAAAGTACCAAATAATAACAACAGGTGACATTGATAAAGTCTTAAGTACAAAATATGACTCTTTTGCCAAATACAAGCAGTACTCTTTTGTTTTTATTAACAGATGCATCATGTCTCATTCCTCCAAGATGAGGACTGAAATGCTCTATAGTAATTTCTGTGAACTTTGGGGCACATTTACTTAAATCCTCTAAAATATGCAGTCTATTTGGCCAGTGAATTTCAAAGTTAATGAAGCAAACATCCTCTTACATGCATAACTGAGGAAAAAAAGGAAATAAATCTTTCTGTTTGACCCCCATTCAAATCTGAACATGAAACACAAGCACATTTAAAGCAAGGCAGAATTTTGCAATGTATTAAAAGCATATGCTAAAGCTTACTGCTACTAAAAAGCTTCTTGCTCCTCACTTTATCACTGCACTGCATGTGCCACCTCACAGGTGTCCATGAGCATTTATACACACACAACTTCTACACACAAAAAAAAGAAGAATCAACTAAAAGCAATCTTATGATGACTTTGCGATTTATAAAAGAAAGCTCTTTGAAAAGCTGCCCTGAGCCACACAGAACTCCAGTTGAATAATTAATTACATATTGACAAGGTCTTATAAAAGAAAAGCTCAGAGCTGTATTGACATTTATATCTTCTTCTTAAAATTCATTAGAAAATGTCATTCTGCTGGAAACAATTATTGGTAGCTTACAGTTTTTGCCTTCACATCCAAATGCTTATCAAGAAGATACCTGACTGATGGTGTTTTATGGTTATATGACTTAACAAGTTGCCTAAAATCTCATCTTTATGAAGGTCTAATTTATATTACGAGAACATTAGTGTAGTCTATGAAAATTAAGAAATTACTGTGTGTCTTTAACAAGAAGTCACAGTGTTCAACAAACATTTCGTTGAGCAATTCTAATTAGGCTTTTTGTCTGGATTTTTGTGCAATTAGGAACCATTAACACACAAAATACAACCAAAGTCAGGATTTAAAATGACCGTCCATGAGCTTTATTAGGTAGGATGTAAAAATGAGATGCACCAAATAATTGCAAAATATGCAATACTGTCAATGTTCTTTATTTCAAAAAGAGAGAGGATAAATTTTCATATTTCTGTTTTCCCATTACATTTGCAATTAATTGAACTAATATGGCACGCACATTTCTGCTAGAGCTCTTCTGTTACAGTACTTCAGTTGCACTTAATAAATTGCACCTTCCACGAAAAGAAAAGGTGATGGATTGAAAAATGTTTAGCACAACCATGCATAATTGATAGGTTCCCTAGTGCAAATAAGTGTCTAATAAATAATTAAATTTAATCTCATTATAAGAGTTTTCATAATGGGATAATTTAATTAAATGAAAGCCAAAGGGTTCTTAGGGGTTGAAAGATGCTGCTGATGCTATATTTGGCTAATGGTCTGGGGATAGTATAGTGAAGAAGGATAATTCACATGGGTACATGCATTATTTAATGAATCCCTCTGAGATGGAGGAAAGGACAGATCAATGATAACTTGTCATTTTATCATTGCTTACAATGCACATTTAAACAACCCGGGAAATGTTAAAAACAGAGAGAGAATCTTGCAAGCCTTTGCAGTGCATCAGGCCCTCTCCCTGCCAGACACACAGCCAACGTTGCAATTTGCAATTTCACTCTCATCTAGCATTGTTAATTTTTCTCCTTCTTTCAGACTGAAAATAAAACCCAAGCCTTACAAGCTTCTGTACAGTTAGGGCAAGCCTGCCCCTAAGTGAAAGTTATAATGGATACAGCATGTATATCTGATACTAAAAAATTGATAGCTGTGTCACGTGGGAGCCATTAACAAGCTTTTTGAGTGGGCTGAGTTTTGAGCTTTAAGTCTCCAGAAGCACTTAGCTAGGGTAGGATACTAAAACCATACAAGTCTAAGTAGTTAGCTCATTTGCAGGTGATCAGTTATGAATTAATATGAATACTGAAGGTTATGTCTTTACAGATAAGAGAGAAGTGTCACCTTGCACACAATAAATGTGAAAGATCCAAAAGCTAAATGGATGAGTTTGCAATCTGAACTTTCACTTTTCAACGACCTGTAAACTCACAAGCATTCTCATTTAGAAACTTTTATCTTTGCTGGTAGACCCTGAGCACAATGACCACTGCAGCACTCTTTTAGAAAAACAGAGGGACACAGTTCCCCATGATTTTGCTTTCAGAAGCATAAGGATTATTTAACATACATTTCAAAAAAAATTACTGCTTTTATTATCTGTTTTACCTTCATTAGTACCCTTCTAAATTTTTCCGAACCTTACAAGTGATATTTCTTCTGTCAGTAACACAGGCTTATCACTTGCACAAAGAAAACATTTTCTAGTATTGATGAAACAATTTAAATTTTTGTTCTGGGCTGTGCTATGAGCAAAAGTTGCAATGAGCTGCACAACATTATGTTCAAATGTCTCTAGGAGCTATGACTACAGCAGCTCACTATCCTACCAAATACTTTGCATCATATTTGCCAGTTGTATGAGGTCCCACAAGAGTTCTTCAGCCTTTCCTAATCTTCACCTAAATTATCTTGTCTTAAATTTGCCATCTCTCCAGTCATCCTATTTTTAGTTGATTAATAAGTACATTAATCAAAGTACTTTTATTATAGATGCTGAAGGTTTTGCACAATGAATATCAATCTCCTATTTCTATTTGTTTTTTATTTTCCCAGACACTTTTCAATACACATGGAAGTTTAGCAGTAACATGTTTCTTGAATCACTTCTTGTGAGAATCTAAACCTTTCTTGAAAATCCAAATACTTTGTATTTGTCTGGTTTTTGTTCACCTTCTCAGTGACTCACACAAAGAATGCAGAAACTTCTTTGTGTCTCACATATGTTCTCTGAGGGATTTACACTTCCACACTCACTGCTTACCTCATACAAAAATATGTCTCAGTGCTTTCAGTATTGCTACTCATGTTTTTTGACCACCCCCTTCTTAAGCTGAACAAATACAATGCCATTTGGCTTTCTTGCTGTGGCTCTGTTATTTGGTTTAGCACCTCCCTCAGCACTGAAAACACAAACAGTTCCTCACTTTGTACAAAAAGTAGGTGTTTAATTTTACACTAACAAAAATGAATCATTCTCGTGTGATTACAGAGTTGTAGTGCCTCTTCCCTTCTCGACTGTTATATTTAGATTCTTCCAGTTTAATAGCCTGACTGATTAATGTTTTGGCTTTGACAAAAGGAATAACTGGATGGTTTTTTAGTCTAGTGGGGATTCGCAAAAGGATCCTAAGGAAAAAAATTTCACAAAATATTTTTTGTTATTTATAAGATACCTTCTTCCATTAATTGCTTTACAAACAAACAAACAAAAATATACATGTCTAGAGAAAGTGAAAGTGGCTACGTTTTCTGCCTAGGGTGCCCAGAATTCAGTAGCCTGGTTTCCATGAGAGTTAGATATTCTTGGTGTCTACAAAATGAGTTTCAGAGACAATGTACAGAAATTAAGATGTTCTTTTCTAGAAATAAACTTCTCCAGGCACAGTTATCTGCTTAAATATTTGTGTACATTTTATTACAGATTATTCAGTTGAAATGGCTGGGAAGTAAGATCTCTGATGATTATAATCCTCCAAGGACTAACGAAGTTCTCCATCCACTTCCCATCTTCTCTAAGGAGATCTCCAATAAAAGAGACCTCCAGTAAACGGAGCTAAAACACACAAAGCATTATAAAATTGAGAGTTCCCCTGTTTTATATAAAATACAGGACAAACACAGTAGTAATTTTTTTTCCTTTTTCAGATTGCATTTCCACAATGTCTTATTGGAGCATAACTTCAATGCTGAAATATTCTGACTGGTATCCAAAGTTTAAGGCATTCAGGGCAGAGGAATTTTGTTTTTTCAAGAATGGGACCTTCTATTTTTCTTATTAAGTTACAAAGTTCATTCCCCCCACCTCCAGGAACTAGTTTTCTTATCCCAAAACCTCAGTAGACTTCTACACACAGTGTTGCAATAATGATCATACCATAGATTTGAATTACAATCTGTGATTTTCACTCATTGTAGAAATCTGCTCCTGCTTTCCCAGCCTGTATGATAAAATTCCAATCAGTCACAAAGGGGAAAAAAGACTCAGATAAGAAAGTAACATAGAGATATTTTGATGGGAGTCTACCGAACAAGTAAAATTTCTGTTTTCATGGCTTCTTTTCTTTGAGAAAATTCCTGTTGGCCACCTAGAAGTCCAAGCTTTGGCAGTCAGAGTTTTCATGCTATGCTCCAGTACTTGCAAAATTTGACATTCACATGTGCCACAACAGTGGCTCCACGCACTCTAAAACAGCCAAATCACCAGAGCACAGTATGGAAATATTGTGACTGAGCTGCATCAGCAGCTTGCTGTCTAACCTGCTTCTACAGGTCAGCATCTCCCAGTGAGGAGTGCTTGGCATGAGTTGATGCCTTCGTGAAGCTCTGTTTATTGCATTTATTGCTTATTGCATCCCTGAACCTCAGAGCACAGGAACTAGGAGGCAATGGAAGAGATATATGTGATATGGCCCCCTCAAAGGTAAACCAAAATTCACTTCTAAAACTGCACCAGTACCTAAGTTATTGTGCATTTGGGGCTTCTGTGATTTATCTAATATTTCTTTTGAAATCTACATCCGTGAATGTAATTTTGCTGTAGTATTATCACTTCAAGAAGGCGTGAATCTCTTTTATGATGACATTGAGATAAACTTTGCAGGATCTATTTAACACCTATAAATTAAACCTGAGAATGACTTCCTGAATAAGTATATATTTTATTATTTCCACAAGTCCCATGAATCAGTATTTCAGCCTAGATTTTATATAAAAAATCCAAGCAATAGCACATAAATTTACACTTTCAATTATTACGACTTGAAATACAGGAATGACCCCAGAGGTTTTTTCCTCAGTGTCTCAATCCATATCTTGTAAGTTTGTTCAGTTAAACATAAATTTAATGGGCCTCAATAACCAAATGAAAAAACCACAGTTTTACTGCCATTTCTGGACTCCTTCCTTTTGCTGTGAAGTCCTTCCCCAGCCGATTTCCATGACCTCAGTTCTCCATGAGACATACTAGCTGGCATAATGAACAACAAAACTTCAGTTATGCTGGAGAAAAAAATCTACTTAAAATAGAAGGAAACCAAAACACTAATATTTTTCCTGCTTGCAGCATGGGAGGGATTCTCTGGAAGAACTGGTCGAAATCTGTAGAACTTGGACTGGTTACATGCTGCTAGATGAACCCTTCTCAAGGCACTGCAGGGATGCAATCAAACAAAAGTCAACTAATCAGGTCAAAGAGCAAACTGTCTATCTATCCATACCTTGATCTAGTTCATCAGTAGCTATCACCAAATGATCACAACTTTTGATATTCAGAAAGATCTGGAGATCTGCTCCCTTCTCTTCTCATGCTTTTCTGTCCCTCCATCCAGTATCTCTCTCCACAGTTTCAGGTGGCACTAAAACCCCTACAAGTCTTCCAAGGATGAGAACAAAATGCTAAACTGCTGCTCATTTCCATAAGGACAGAAATCAAAAGGAAAAATTTGTATCTCTACACCTAACCAATGTAAAATGAGTCTTTACAGTAGAAATAATATATATTGTGGGGGGGAAATAAAATCTAGATACCAAGCATAAAACTATCAGAGAATCTCAAGGAATTCTTTGTTTCCTGCAAACAGTTTGTACTGGAAATGACCTGTTAGATGTATTTCATTAAGCCTTTATGAAAGCCTCAGCTTCACACAACCCAGCTACAAGTCCTCAGCTGCCCTATAAGGACAGAAACACTGGAGCCAAGCATAAAGTTGTGAGGCATGAGCAAAGCTCAAAAAATATCTGTGTATCTGGTCTTTCCAACACCTTACACAAAGTAATTTCTGGTGTGCTGTAACTGCTGAATACAAACTTCTTAATACACCTGGACAGGTCAGTTCTGGATTCTTAAACTACTGGCTGGAAAGAAACAGATTTTCACTTCTTTCTCTAGGCATACACAGAATCTCTTTTTTCAAATGGGAAACGTAAAAAAATAGTATTGATAAATAAAATGCTTATGTTTTGTCAATTTTAGCATTTTTCTTTGAAACAAATATAAGATATACAACAATATGCCCTTTAATTCCCCTTGAGCACATATGGGAATGTCCCCACCTCCTCCTTTAACTCTAGTCTTAATCCAGACACAGGAAAAAGGCATTCTTGAATGCAAAATAACAAAGACAGCTAATGACAACTTTGAAATACATCCTCAGAAAGTTCATTTGCAAAAAAAAAAAAAAGAAATGTCCATAAAAATAGATGAACCACTTTTCATAGTATGAATATTTTTGAGACACTTCATGTTGAAAATTAACTGTGTTAAAGAAGTGCACAGCAAACCAGATAGCAATCAAGGAGCAGACATCCTACAAGTTTTATGAAATACTAAGCAGTAGTTAAATGGTATAATCTGGTGAAGATCAGCAAAACAGAAGTTCTCTGAAGATAAACTCGTGTTCCCAGTAGCTTTGTACATCTGACTTTCATTTTAAAGTTTAACACCCCATCAAAAGGGCAGAAAGCAAAAAGGATGCCAAGACAGGATGTCCTCCTGAATAGATTATGAAGGAACTGTAGAGGAGAGGAGAGATTCACTGACCTTTGGAGGAACCTTGTGTAATTAGTATAAACACCAGATTACTCCTGTCATGTGAAGAGGCACTCAAAACTTACACATGCAATGCAGAACTCTGAGTATCCACAACCCAAATATCCCTCCCAACATTTTGATTCTCCCCAAACTGAACCTCTGGGCACAACACTCACAATCACTCACTGATGTCAGACCAACCCTGGCACAGCACAGAAGGGCATGGAGCGAACAAAGAGGGCAAAAAACTCTTGAGCAGCTAAATGTGCCAACAGAGAGTTGTTGAGCGTTGTTTAAAAGCTAAAAATGGTCTTTATTTCTCAAAATAATATGAGGCTTGGCCAGTGGAATAAATTACACAAAATCTTTAGAGTTTAGCAGGTAAAGGAGAACCTAAAGCCTTCCAGAAACTGCAAGAAGGTCATCAAGAAGACAAGAGCCAGGCTCTTAACATTGATTGGTGCCTGGTGGAGGAATTCAGGACAGTGGACACAAGTTGAAACTCAAGAGTTTTGGAGTGTATAATAGGAAAATCTTTTTCACCCTGAGCTTAAAAACTTGGAGGTTTTTCAAGACTGGACTAGATAAAGCCCTAAGCCACTAGGTCTGGCTTTATGGATAATCTTGTTTTGAGCAGGAGGATGAATGAGGGACCTCCTGGATTGCCTTCCAAACTGAATTTTCCTATAATCCTAACATCATAAGTTATTAACTGTTAGACTAGATAAATGGCTAAATTATTAAATATTACTGCATGCTAGCCTTTCAGACTTCCTACACCACTCACAGAACAAGAGTCTTGACAAAGCCTTACTTGGCATATATTAAAAGCTCAAAAGAAAACGGTAACAAATCTTAGTCAATAAGCCATAAATTAAATTGTCTCCCAGTAGATCTTGGCAGGTTACAGTACATTTCCATTCAGTAGACCTTGATTGGCAGATTGTAATGATTCATATTACATTAGTAATTCATGAAATAGTACAATACACATAATCCTAAAACTATGTTCAGACACAGTGGAGAGGGGCAGCTCCAAGAAGCTGACTGTTCTTCTCCATTCCTCACCTCCAGCTAAAACAAACAGCAGCCCACCCTGTACTTTTACCAACATAGTCCAACAAGTAATGAAACACAGTGCAGATAGTTTCACCATGACTTCTCTGTGCTTCTAGTTTCACTTTTCCTGATGGGAAAGGAAACAGGAAAATTATCTGTACCATTTCTGGGCAGGGACAGGATCCTCACTATCTACTAAGGATTTAGGTGGCCACACACCACGTGCTGCAAAACAACCTGATGACCTGGAGAAATGAGAGGTGAACTTAAAAAGTGCTATGGGTTTCCAGAATATGCTCTGGACATCTCTGATTAAAGCCTTTCTTTAAAGGCTGAAGATTTAACATTGTCAGGCTCCAGCAGTGCCCTTGAATTTGTGTTTTCAGTAGAACTGGCAGGCTTACATGGGTAACTGAGGTACCCAATACCTCATTTAGCAGCTGTAGGTGCTGTACAAGCCAATACGCCTTTAAGTCCAGGGATTATATGCAATGCTATATATTTCAGAATGTCTAGGTATGCACTGATATAGATACACACATGAACATAAATACTTCCAATTAATTCTCCCAGGATTTTTTAGTTTCCTGTCAGCGGTTGATTTGCCAGACCTAGCCAGTCCCACTAGAACTTTGAGAATAGATAGCTAAAAAATGGTATTTATGATCTATTAAATCAATATTATGCTGAAAATCTATTTACATCATCATTTTATTTGCAGTATTCCTTCTGGAACAGTGAAATGGTAAGGAAATAGTCCTTTTTTTGTAGTTTTTCAACAGTGCTTTTGCAGAAATATTTTCCATTTGCTAAGCAAATTGTGTTACAGGGCTTTCTGAAATAAAGCACTGCACTGTTCAAATGATAAAATTCTGGTGCCATGGGTTGTTATTTATATCAGCAATGTTAAATATGCCATAAAGGTTCAGAAAGGTACGGAAACATACCTCTGCCATATCATCTATTAAACATACCAAAAAAAAAATGAAGGTACAATTTCCTCAATCGGAACAGAAGGCTTACTGCTGAAGTTAACAAAGAACATCTGGCTCTCATTTGAGGTGCATTGAAGTGTTCATTAAAGTGTCCTTTTTGGTCATTTTCAGCCTTTTTTTTTTTTTTTTTTTTTTTTTT
>VZSR01001685.1:24677686-24759450 GCA_013398615.1 Brachypodius melanocephalos
AGAAATGGTTTTGGAGATCACAAATCAAATCGAAGCAATATGTGTAAAAAAAGTGTTTATCTTATGACATGCAGAGTAATCCTCCCCAGCAGCGAGCCTTGCAAAGAGCAACACAGACAATCAAGTTGAGGAAACATGAGCTATCAGGGATCACTCAAACAACTGAGCTTGGTGGATCTACGGTTGGTGGATCTAGAAAGAAAATTGAAATTGAGAAGAAGAATTTGACTTATATCATTACTGATTCCTTAAAGGCAGTGAATTACCCTCTGTGAAATGGGAATGGAACAAACTCCACCATCATGTTAGATAAGTGTCCCAGTGGTACAATGGTAATTAAGATGTTTGATTCTGCTTCAGAGACAGTGATGAACAGAAACAATCTATTGAATTTCTCATCCATGCTTCTATCAAGATTGTTCATTTTACAGTCAGCAGATTTAAAATGTTATGGTGGTACGTAATGTAGTAAAGAAAAAGCCCATTAAAAGTTTTTAAAGGGTTATTTTATTATTATTCACAGATCAATGATAATTGGTCTCACATGGGCCTCAAATAAGTAAATATACACACATATATACATGTACATATACATAACATATAAGAAACATTCCTTGTAGATAAATGGTAAAGCAAGTATTGATAACAAGATTAGGAATTGTCTTCTATCATTTTTAGCATTACCACTTAAACTACTGTATCAGCCAAAAATGGACTTTATTCTCCTTGGATTTCTGTATAACAGAGTAGTCCCGTTCCTGATAAGTGTCTCTAAACAAAACTCTTCTATAACTCTAAAAATAGTAAGTCTCAGTTTCAGGAACTGATTTTAGTAGAACAAACTCATGAACATTTAGGAAAATAAATAATCTTCAATCCTTGAATGGAACATAGAGGAGTTCTAAATTCAATAAACATGTTTTCACTTCACTCCCACATGAACTGTATTTTTGCAAATGAACAAGGCTTGTGTCTAACCTCACAACATACTGTGTGTTCTGAGCTCAAATAGATTATAATAATGTGTTGTAAAGCCACTTGGTTTGAACTGTGGCTGGTGCAGTACCCTTCAATAAATAAAAAATGAATGGACATATGGAACCACTAGAATTCACTCTATTCATCCCTTAATGGAGGGTCCTAAATCACAAACCATAAGTTTAGCCTGTTGGTAGCTGCACTGATTATAATGAGACCATTTACTCTTGAGGTTAATGCTTAAGCTGACTCAGATTCTTAAAGCAATCAGATAAGGCTGGCCAAGATGTGGTGCTAGACAGAAGTGGATGTTCAAAGGATTTCCCTGCAGTGAAGCTAAATAGAAAGGCAAGCAGAAGGGTTTTAGTTGGGCTGCCAAGTAATCCATATTGCCAGGAGAGTCCAGCTTGCTAAAGGTGACATCCCTCAGCTGCTTTGGGACTCAGAAGCAAGGCAGGTCAACCCTGTGGAGCACAGGGACTCTTCTTTCACTTCTTCCTGGGAAGTCACACCCCTTCTCTTTTTGATTCTCCTGAGCATGCAAGGGACCCCAGGCAGCTTTTCATCCCCAGGGATTTTAGGATGAGGCTCCTACAGTAAGAAGTCTGTCCTCCTCTGGTTTAATTTAGAGCCCTGTTGAATGAAATGAACTTAAGTGTTCACAGTTCAGCCAATTCTACATTCTCGCGAGCCTAACTGCGATAGATTCAACTTGGTTGCTTCCTCAAAGACATTGGGAAATACAAGACACACTGAATTTGTGCTCTCTTCCTTCACTGGCATTTGCCCCAGCTGCAGTACACAACCAGGAAGAAATGGAGCAACCACCCAACCCCTCTGACACAGTAAAGCTCTTCCCTGAAATCTCAGTAAAAATATCTTTGATTTCATTTAAATTACTGATTAGAAAGCAAGACAGGAAATACAATGGGTTCCTTCCAACTAGTTTTACTGTTTTCTGTGCATTTCTTCTAAATAAGCAAATTCAGTTAAAGTAATTTTTGTAGCAAAAGTTTTATACATTATAGAATTACCAATTGTATCCCTCTTGGTAAGTGAATTCATTTTTCCAGGATGCATGCATGGGTGGACAATCCCTTGAACTGGTAAATTCTAGTGCAAAAATGAAATACTAATGCTTTTAGCATATGAATATAGGGGATTGGATATATGTCTATGTTTCTTTCTCTGACAAAATAAAAGCTAATATTTTTATAGCAGCTACAAAAGGAAGATTACTAGGAAGCAGCTCTGACAAGTATCCTTTTTGAAAAAGAAGAGAAGAAAGGAAGAGAGCTCATTCTCCATGTGCTAACTGGAGTGGTTTGCTCTGATACATGGTAAAGTATCCTTCAAACTAAGTTATTTAAAAAACTATAAAGGTACCCCTCTGCCAGACGAAAAATGTTTCTACATTTTCTGATAAGAGATAGCTTTTGTCCTTTAAAATCTGTTTTACAGACAACCTGTAAATGCCCTTCTGAGATTGAGTGTTGTAGCAGTCTGGTATGACTACTTACTGAAATACTTTCAGTGCATCATAAAATTAAATTATGTGTTCCAGCTCATTGGCTTCTAATTTAGATAAAACAGTAAGATCTGAATTCATAAGGCTGGTTGGTCTGTAAGGGGGCCCCAGTAAGGGACTGCATATTAGGCTATTAAGACTTTAATTTTAGCTGGGCTGTAGTCATGTCATGTACTTGAAGTGAAAACATGATTAAACATTTTGAGAAAAAAAAATAATGATCAATGGGATGCTTAAACGAGCATTTATGGGGAAAGCATTTAGACCTGGCATTTATGCAGACCATAAACAATTTCTAATTACATCCACAATGTCTTCTCTATGAATAGATCATGCTTTCTTCCTTTTATAGATGAGCATTTAGATAGGAGGGACAGAATTGGTTAGGGGTTAAATGTAATTTCAAATAAGCATCAGATTCAAACTGAAAGATACAGTTAATTGCTTCTCCCTTGTATGTAACTGAATCATCATCTTCTCCTCTGGAAGGAATAAATCTGAACATATCTCTTCCATGGCAGCAATTTTCCATTTTGTACAACCATTCTCTCATCTCTGTTACATTTTAAATAAGTTCAGTGAGTGAAGAGTCTGCCACAGAGAGTTCATTTTTACAGAGTGTTAGTTCAGCTGCAACTTCTCCTGAATGATTTAATATATGTAGCTATTATGTAACTCAGATTGTCTTCCTATGTTTTAATTTATTCAGTCATTTCCTTTTTAAAACATGTGCTATAAGGTACAGCATACCTCCTAGTTGTTATTTTGAAAGCTTTCAATTTATTAGTTAGATTTCAGACACTTAAACATTCAGTTATAAAAATGTAAAGATTTAGAACCGTTGGAAACCACTGTTTCCATATTTTACTCCTGTCTTGCAAGGGCTTTTGTCCCAAGGTGAATGTGGTAACTATGTAGATTTGATTTGGATAAGCCCTCGATAAGGTATTTTTTTCCAGAAACACACACTGAGAAGTTTGTTGGGAGAAAAAGTTATGAGAACACGAGCAAGCCACCAAGGATTAGGGGAAGGAAACTTGGATCTACATCTCTTCTGGTGCTCAAGTATGAAGTCGTCCAACTCATTAGTTATCTCATTCAACCTTGACATTCATTTATATGGAAGACAAGGCTACAAATGACTTTAGCAGGCATGCCGAGTCTCTTCCTGAAAGGAATACAGTCAGGAAGAAAATACAGGAGTCATTCTAGAGGAAACTTGCAGGAGGAATGTAGTCTCTGTTAGGAGCTTATCTCAAGACATTAATTATTTGTTGCCCCTAATAAACATCCTATTACACTGGTTACTATCTTTAGGCTCAAGATTGACAAGGAGGTCTTGCACAGCAAAGATATAGCTGCTGTCTCGTGGTGCTGCACACCAGATGCTCAAAAAACCTGGTCTCACACAGAGTTGTTTTAATATTTGTGTAGCAGCCAGGCAGGCGAGTTTCCTGTATAAAAAGAACATTTGAACTTTAGGCGTCAACACTAGAAGAATTCATGTTCTTTAATTAGGTCACTGATCCCTTTAAATTTCTATGTCTTGACTAGAAATAGAAACATTTTCTGTTCCTCAAGACAGTCAGCCTGTCCCCTCTGGTTCATCTGAAAGAGGATGGTTAAAACTGTCTTCCAGGCACATTTATCTAAATCCCCCAGACATTGTTATCTACATAACACACTGAGTGTTTATAAAGGAAGAGAAAATCCTATCAAATGAAATCAATCATGTTGTACAATAATTTTCAGGGAGGTACATAATGAAACGTGGCACCTTGCAAGTGAGAATACAGCCCACAAATATCTGGATAAGGTGTAATCAGTTTTAACTATCTAAGACTTAACAGCTGCAGATGAACCATAAAAGTCTACTGGTCTATTAGCAATGCTTAGTATAACAAAAACAGAAATAAACATTAAAACACGTCAAAAATTTTACGGTTCTGCATCACTTTTGTGTTGGCTAAGACCTGCTCCTTTTTTTTTTTTTTTTTATTATTTTTTTTTATTTTATTTTTTTTATATTATGAAGTCCTGCTTTTAGCCACTTTCCAGTGAATAGACATCAATAAATTTCTTTCTTACTATTAATGCTGGCTATTACATCAGTAATTCACTTTCAGGGGCTGCTGTGGTACACACAGAAGTACTACATGGGTTCCCACCAAAACATGTAGGACACAGAAGTCACGCAGTGGAGATTACACCTTCCTTCTCCACACACCCCATCTTACTTCTTCTGGGATCTTAAATAACTTGCAATTGTTTTCCCAAGATGTGTTATCCAAGTTATCAATTTCATAACCAGACTGTGTAAAAGATCCAAAGTCTCCTTTTAACACATATGTGATCAAAATTTTAAAAAGATTCCATGCAACACTACTTGACATATAATTTCTTTTACTCAGAGGTGTATTTTCAACACAAGATGATGCTTAAAGGTTAATTTGACATACCTATTATTTAAATTTTATATTTACATGAGAGAAATGTTACTATGTTAAAGGGTATATGCTAAAACTTACTATGCTTTTTAATTTTGATTTTTTTCAATTCCATAGCAAACAAAAATCCAACTTCACATAAAAAGAAAAGCCACCAAGTATTTTACTGTCATGCAGGCCATGTGTTTGTCATTCTTTGCTCAGTAACATTTAAATTTTATAGACAGAGGGCAGCTTCTGCAATGCTAGGGGACTGAGATGCCTAAGGGGAAGAGAGATCCTTCCCCATAAATGGAAAGTCTGCCTCATAACCTCAGTCAGATTTTAGATAATAGGAAATCCACGCAGGAGACAGCTACTGAAAACTGAGCTCCATAAATTTCACCAAAGGTCTACTTTTAATCTGATAGAATTCAAAATAATAGTCTTTGAAATGCACAACAGACTAATAGACTAATCCACTACAAACTAATTATCAACTGGTAGAAACTGCCATATATATAAAAGGGAAGAATTTGGGTCATGGAATTATCTCAAGTAGGCAAAAGTGATGCAAAGAAAATTGGGAGGCTCATCTCTCTGAAATCAATGGTAATCCTCTTGCTGATTTCAACACTGTCATAGTTTCTCTAATGATATTTGCATTAGGTTCCAATCATTAAAAATAATTATGTATTGCTTGATTCACCTAGGAATACATAGTCTGTGATTAGAGCCCTAGACACCACATTTAACTACATGCATGTTGTCTGTATTATGACTAATAACAGGCTGTAAATAGAAAAGCAAGGTCTGCAAAAGCACTGTTTGTTCATAGGACTAATTATAACAACACTGAAAATTTTCACTTAACATTTGGTTCATAATTAATATCTTCCCTGCATAACCTGAAAGCTCACAAACAAAAATCAAGAAAAATCAAGCAGCGTGACAAATGATCTGTCTAATCTTCACTTTGGCTGGGATTCAGAAATATCATCTACCTTAAAAATGAGTCTTGGCACTAGCAAAGTTTCCTTGATCATTTCTTTCAATCAGCTACCCAGAAAAGTTAAGTGTAAAAGTCCCTTTTACAAGTCTCCTTCTGGCAGATGCAATGTACTAACTTTGATGGCTTTTGTGATTGTAACACTTTGCTTCTGCTGAGATGAAAAGATAATACAGAAGGAATTAAAGCAAGGGATTAGGGACAAATATTCGAAAAATTCAATTATTTTTTAAAACAAAATTTCCTTTAATAGATCAGTTTTCTCTTATGCAAACTTGAGTTCCATTCTCTACTGATGATAGGTATACTTACAGTACTACTGAGTTTTTTAACCTTTTCCCAGTTTACCTAAAATATATAACATACATATGTATTTATATAAGATAATTATATAAGCATGTACCAAAATACATGTTTTACTCAGGTGTGTTTCACAGAAAAAGGCAAGTCACTGGAACAAAAAGTTTAAAATCAACCACTTCATCAAGGATACAGCTGAATTGCAGCTTCATCACAGCTGAAAACAATTGCACTGATATTCAACTACACACCTCATTTTGCCCTTTGTGAATACCTGTATAAATTTTATTAATGAGAAACTCAACTGAAAGAGATCCAAAAAAATTTTTTGGCATAATATTATTTCAAAAAAGCCATCAGTAACACCCTTTTGTAACTTATGCAGTCTTTTTTAACCTGCTCATTTATTAAGGTCTTTGAGTTGCTTGATGGAGTTTCAACTACCACAACCATTCCAGAAACCACTAAGTCTAATTCTTACCCCTAGAGGATCAAGAAGAGATGAAACTTCAGGCCTATTAATATTATTACCATTATTACCATTATTATTTTTGCATATTTTAGAAAATAAAGTTATTTTGAAACCTTATATCTTAGTTCAGCAAATATAAGACCTTAAGTGAAGTATCTCTGATGGACCCAGTTTAAGCCCTACATAATGCAAGCTGCTCAATAACACTAAGATTTAATCATTTAACACAAATTACATTTTCTGTTAAGGATATCTCCAGGCTTAAGGCCATCAGGGCAGTTTACTTGACAGAAACCTGACTGCAAGTCAGAAGGGACTGTAGAATTTAAACTAGTTTTTGGTGATTGTTCTTGAAGTACCTCCTTAACAATTTCAGAATTAACCACGTTACTTTTAGCATTCAGTAGCATAAACTGGATAAAGTGGAAAAGACAGAGAAACTGCATTTTATCACCTGTATCTACATAAATCAGTCTTTGCAATATTCAGCTTCATGTCTCAATTATGAACTCAGTATTGTACTCCTTATCACAACCTATCTCACAATGTGAGCAAAGATAAATCCACTGACAGTTACCAAAGAGTTACAGCTTTTTGTCACCATATTAGTAAATTTACTAATTTAGTGGTTACTGTTCTTCCCTGCAGACAAGGGCAACAAACGGAGTACTTATAAAAATCCTCAAGATAAAAGGCAGGGAACTGGAGGCATCCCAGGAAGTAGGGAAAAGCATTGTTTTAATGTTGTGGGTATTGAACTTGTTTTGTGCATTATATAATGGGAAAATATTTGGGGCCTGGCATTTAGCTACATTAAATAGTTTTTGTGGTTATCAAATTTTGTAGCCCAGTTTCAGCTTTTAGAAGTTGCCACAAAAGGAGTTTTCTGTTATGTACACTGTACAGGCATAAACATTATCAATTAGATAAACCAACAGAAAATTGCTGGTCATTCAAAAGCAAGAACTTCCCTCGGGAATTGATAAAATTCTATCATGCTCTCAGAAGAGAAGGGGTGTGTTTATGCCATCAGCACTACACAGGAACAATAGTCATTCAAAATACAGTAATTACTTTGCATTCTTCTGGTAAAGGGAAAACAAAAAGAAAAGAGCACACTTAGATCAATTTCCTAACCTAACCAGCCATGGTTTACATCCACAATCTGCACTCATGCTTTACTGTTTGATTTCTTTTTTTCTTGAATGGGCAGCAACTGTTAATTATTGCCACTTTCTAGGCAAATGCCTGCTTATTTAAAGCTATTTCCTTTGAAGCTTAGGGATAAGAGTGGCCTTGAAAAATTGTTCTCATCTTGGGAGAAAGAAGTATGTCTCAAATGCATTAGCAGGGCAGGGAGGAGGCTGCTGCAGGGAGGGAGCCTCCTGGTTTGAAGGCAGTGCAGCTTTGGCAGACTCAGCAGTGGGTACTGCACAGTGATGGACGAGATCAGAAACACAGCACAGCCCCACTCCCTCATCTCATCATTCAGAAGAGCAGGTGGGACCTGCTGGCAGGACCCCATGGGAGTAGAGGGGCCCAGGAAAGATGGTTCACCCTCCACAACCTGCCCAAAGTACTGTCCTTTCCAACATGTAGGAATCTAAGCAGGAAAGGCAGAAGGCCATCATGGATGGAAAAGACACTCTTGATTCAGCTTAAACACAAAAATGAAGAACATAGAGGGTGGAGGCAGAGACACTCATGAGAGCATAGAGACATGGCATGAGTGTGTAAGGATAAAGGTAGAAAAGAAGCATCACTGAGCATCTCTGGGAGGTCACAATGATTAGAGGAAACTCCTGAAGACGATCAAAAAGCAATGCAATTTCATCATCAAGATGAACAAGAGGACTCTGGGAAATACAGCCCAGTCAACCTAACCTCAGTCTCCAGGAAGTACAAATCCTTACAGAAACCATTTTTAGGCACAGGATGGACAAGAAGACAGAAAGGAATAGCCAGCGTGGATACAACAAGGACGATTTGTGCTTAACTGGCTTGTTTGCTTGCAAAATGAAACAACTGGCTCTGTGGACAAGAGTCTGCAAGCCTCTCACAGTGTCCTTGCAGACAAGTATGTAGAAGATAAGGCAGGTGGAGAATTGGCTAAACGTTTGGGCTTGAAGGTTTGTGATCAGCCACGTAAAGGCCATCTGACAGGTAGGTGCCAGTGTCATCTTATATAATCTTGATAACACAGTCTTGATAATACATCTTGATAATACAGTCCATAATGTTTGGTATCTTTACAAACAAGCAGGGAGAGCGTGGTGTATACTCTCAACAAGTCTGTAGACTGCAAAGTTTACAAGTTTGCAGCCCTGCCCTCCCAGACTGGTATGGCAGAGCTGCAGTTCATCAGAGGGACGTTGATAAGCTGGAGATATGGGTAGGAAACTCGTGGAGTTCAACAAAGGGAATGCCCAGTCTCATGCCAGGACAGAACACCTTCATGCAACAGTGCAGTCTGGGAGCTGACTGAGTGCAGATTTACAGAAAAGGATGACAGCACTTGAACATGAGCTCTGAGAAGTGAAGAAAGCCAAAGAATATGGGGCTATATTAGCAAGAGTGAAAGCAGCAAATCATGGGATGTTTGCCCCTTTCTATGTGGCACTTAAGAGACTGCATCTGAATTACTGTGTCCAGTTTTGGCCTTCCCAGTATAAGACACTGGAAAGGGCCTGACAGGAGTCTGTCAAGATTAGGGGGAACATTCCATATGAGAATAAGCTGACAGAACTAGTTTTGATCAGCCTGAAGGAGAGAGCACTATTAGGAAATCTTACTGCTTTTTTTTTTTCCTAGTAGGAAGATAAGGAGAAGATGAAGCCTAATTCTTCTTGGACGTGTGCAACGGCAAGGCAAGAGACAATAAACATCAAGTTCAACATGAGAAATTACACACAAGAAGAAAAAAATTCACCATTAGAGTAGTGTAGTTTTCAATATGCTAATCATAACATGGACTGAAGAAACCATAAAACTTATAAAACCTGAGGCTTAAGCTGTTAATGCAAGAAATAATCTATGGCTAGATGAAAGCTCTGGAAAGATGGAAAGCCTATTAAGACAAAGCTGAATTTACTCAAACTCAGAGCATCGGTGTAAGATACAGTTTATTGGGGATACATATGAATTTGTCAATACCAATTTTTATGTTGTGGCAAATTTGCAATTCTTTATTGTTCCACACTGGAATTCCCCATGATTGAATGGCACACTCTCAGGAGCACCTGACACCATATGCAGCAAGACTGGCACAGCAATCATTGGTCTCATCCTATAAATGTTTTTCACATGCAGGAAGACGAGCCTTTCCTTATAGCCTATCGAACATAAATTATACAGTGAAAGAAAGAACTTTCAGTAGGAAGATCAAAATATGACAATTGGCTGTGCAACCAGACATGTTTCTATTTAACGCATCTGATGTAAGGAAGCTATTAATTTTCTAAATGCATGGCCAAACTTCTTTGTAACACCTGACACAGCATTTTGCTAGGGTAATAAAAGAAAGCCTGACAGCTGCAATTTTCTAGAAATATGGATTAAGCCTTTCAATATGCTCTTGGGAAAGTTTTCTCTTCTATAAGCTTCTATAATTTGTTTTAAAATGGCTGATTATTCAGACCCAGAGTTCTCCTGCATCCACTCTAGCTCCGGCTCATTTTTTTGTCACAAATATATTTAAGCATTGGGGAAAAAAACCCCAAACAAACATATAATCTCCTACATATTCTCTCTGGCACTAGTTTTAAAATTATTTTGTTTAAACCTTTCTTCCAGGTATTCATAACATCAAGGATTATAGAAAAAAAATCATGATGATAGACTTGATTATGACTTCTGCTAAAAAAACCACCAAATGATATTAACTGAAGGGGAACATTGCAGAGAAAGTATCTGGCTTTCTCTTCTGAGAACGAGACGCACTGGTGCCTTGTGCTGTCTGGTGACAGAAACTAAATATATTATCTGCATTCTCCAAGACATTCCACTTTGAACTTAACATGCCAGTAGTCATGGTACTAGTGAATGGACAGCTGCCATGAGGAAGGCATTTAATGTTTGAAAAAAAGATTAATAGAGCAACCACAGTTAAATATAAATTAAATAGGAGAAATACATGTGGCAACTACCTTTATATTTATCATTTAAAAATAATGATTCTAAAATTTGCATTGTTTAAAAAAGCCATCAAGTTACAAGATAATGGATTCTTGCTACTATTAAAACTGCATCATGTAGTCCTCTGTTCATGTAGTATCATTTGTACACAGTAGCAACAGCAGATGGCTAAAAGTAAGACTAGTAGCTTTGTGCGATCTTAAAAACAGCTAAAGAACAAATATAAAATTTGCTTTATTTATCCTGCCATTTTCTTCATTTGCCTCTCAGTACCGCTTTGCATTAAACTACTCAATATACTAAAAAACTACTAAATATATTCTATAATTTGGGTTATTGCAAAATATCTCACTATATTCTGACCAGATGAAATAAAGCAATGTGAAAATATTGAATAGTGTCACTTAAATATATGCCTAGCGTTTTAAAATGTCAATGTCTGCTATAGAAAATAACTGCTCTAGAATTTAAATAGCTCCAAAGCATACCCTTTTTCATAAACTGTATAACAACCATGATAAAAAGTGTGTGCACTCAGAAAGTGGAAGAAGTCAAAGAGAATAATATGCCTCAAGAGAAATTACTGCATTTACAGAATATAGAAGAAAGTTATGTATCAAATTCACAGCTTTAGCTCTGCAAACACAACTCCCATTCCCTCCATGGGGACAGATAATATAGTGTTCAAACCTAGACTTCAGATCTTTATCACTTCAAAACCTATGGGTCAGTCTCTGTGTGTTTTGTATTTGCCCACTGGAATATAGTTGCTGTGAGCACTTACAGAGAGATCTTCACAGGAATATTTTGAGCTTCATCCTTTTGATTACTGAAAGCAAAAGCTTAGAGTAGCTCATTTTTCTTGCCTGGCACTCTGACTTTACTTTCAAAATGATAAATTCAATGCTCAGGACTATAAGACAGTGCTTAGTGCAACCTCTATACATAACAGAAGCTTACCACAACTAGCTCAAATTATTTAGACTAATATGATGAGAAGGAAAATGTTACTGTCCCATTTTGCAGAAAAAGAATAGGCAGAGACAAACTACTCAGCATCACAGTCCTACAAACAGTTTGCAGGACAGCCACAGAGAGGATTCCTTTCCCAAAGTCAGATTGGTGTCTTAATAATAAAACCCTCCTTACTACCAGAACATTACATCCAATTACACAAAGAGATCTCAAAGCAGAGAAGTTTTATTTCCTCCTAACAGAAGTCTCAGATGCTTAAAAAGTGTCAGCAGAGCAACCCTGAAACCTCTGGTGATGGTTTAGGCTAGCACAAAGATCTCGGATTAAACACATCAGATGTTACAGTTAATCTAGTCCTCCAATTTTGACAGATTCAGAACAGATAAAAAATAACCAAGTTTTGAAATTCCTTTATGAACAGTCAAATGAAAGGTTGTGGTGGATTAAGAGAATGTCTGATTCAGAAGCCCAGCCTCTGGACGCCACATGGTCAGCTTGTTTATGATCCCAATGACGCTTGTTTAGCGTCCCTCCAAGAGCCTCTACTGCTCCGCTAACACCACCCTCACACACTTCATCACAGTCATGTTTATTTGTCTTAGCAGACCCACACAGGTCCTGTGCAACACTTCCTATCACTTAATTTACTCAAATGTTACTTTTATACCTACAAATTACTCACAGAAAACAAATGTTAAAGCACCAAACACATTGGGTTTGTCAGCGTCACTTGTTTCTGACAATCCGCTTTGACTTATAAATGTAACTCTCTCAATTTCTCAGCAGGGTGCAAGGCTTACAAGCAGAATAATAATGCCATCTAAACTAGAATCTCACAAGGATTTGGTATTAAAGATATTTAAGCATTTAAAACATTTGCCAAGCAACCCTGTAAAAAGAAAAAATACTGAAAACAAGAACTCCATGACAGTAAATGCCATGTGCAATAAAAAACGTGGCAAGAGTTTGCAGCCCTAAGTAACAGCAGTAACAACAACATAAAATCTCCCACTGAGTTCGTTTGACACAAACTATCCACAACTGCTCAGCAAAACCAAGAAGGACAGGACTTCTATTTCTAGCAGCTGTCTCTAATGTTGAACGCCCTGTGAACACTTCCCAGCGAATAATGTTTTCCTACTTAGCCACTGACAATGAGAAACTAGAGCGGCACAAAACATCAGTGGCTGAATAAGATGAGTGCAGGGGGGAAAAAAAAAAGTCCCCAAAAGAGCACTGGCTTTTCAGCAAAAACAGCTGAGATCCACAGTTTATTATTAGCACAAGCTGACAGTCAATGGGAGTAAAGCCAAAAGTGTACCAGTGCTCAAGGAAAAAAGTCAGAATGACCTAAACAGCATCAGTGTAAATCTGGCATTAGTGTGAAGTAAGCAAGCAGTCAAAATGCTCATCAGCAGAAGTACATAATTGATAACTCTCAAAGTCACGTTGGAAAAATATTTAACATCCATTTTTATTTTCATGGCAGGTTATAAAAGACTGGAGAGCTCAGAGGCATAAATAGTTTTTCAGGTATGTGCTGCTATGATCCTTGGTCACCTGAAATAAAGGACTGTTCTGTGCCAGTAAAACATGAGAACAAAAATGAGAAGTCAAAGGCTGGGAAAGGCAGGTAAGTGGAGGAGTACTTTCAGCTGGAGGTAAAAGGAAGGAGCAATTGACTTATCCTTCTTTCTTTTCCCAAGCTTATTTGCCTCACTTTCCATTCAGAGTTATCTTCCACAGCATTTTATTACCCACTCCTGGATTACACCACACAGTGCAGTTCCCTCCTGCCTCCTCACCTTTGCTCACTACAACCTCCTCCTGCACAAAACACTGAACACAAAAGCATGCAGGTAACAGCTCTGACACACAAAAGATGCTCTAAAAGGCCCAGGGATCCAAAGGTGCTGGCATGACCCTTCTCACTACACCATGATAAGCACTCAATACATCTTGGCATTTCAAGTACAGAGGAGTCATCACACCCCACCATCATAATGATCCACAGACTGTCTAAATCTTTAATAAAGAAAAGCAATTAATGCTTTCAGAATTTTAAGGTATTACAACTGCCTTCTTTCTGCTAACACTTCTTGCTCTCTTCCCACTTATATGCCAACACATTTCATGGGGAGGTCAACAAGGGGATAAAACCTTTGTCGTGCCATTGTAATCCATTGGTCATTGGATTAACTCTTCTCTGGAAGAACCTGGGAAGAAACAGAAAAGGGATTTGGAGTTGCTGTATTGCTGGTGCCCAATCTTTTGTAATTGAAGGAAAAAAACCCAACAAACCAAGCATAGAAGGAGCTGTAATCAAAACAGAAAGAGCTTCTGTCACCTGCACACCTTTAATTGTAATATGTTGACAATGTTGGGGGACTCATAATCATATCAGCTGTTCTCAGATCTACCAAACTATGCTACTACCAGACAGTGCAAGGCTTAGGTTTTAGCACCTTTGCCAGCTGAAGATTCATAACTCACGTGCTCGAGTCAAGTAATTAGGATACACTTTTCTTGAACAGAAAGCAACAGAGATGGGAAAAAGGAGGAATAAAGTGGAGAAATAAAACAGCACAAGGTAAGAGCAGCATTGCAGTAGGCACTGGCTGCAAGTGCCCACTGAAGCCAGGGGTGCTAAACTACCTGAGGCCTGTGTCTCAATAGATCTGACTGGTTACTGATCTTTAACAGCAGGAACAAAGCCCTGTATAAAAGTCAACCTTCAAATAGTGCATCTGTTCAACCAAAAGACAAGAAAAAATGACTTCTTAAGAGTATTGAATAAATTAATTTTTCATTTTAAAAAATATAATATTAAAAAATAAATTAAGTAATTCAACTCTCAGAATTTGCCTTTAGAAGAGACGGGAAAACTCTAAAATTTACTCTTCCATCGTATATTGCTCTAAACTAAAGATGCAATTTCTTAAGTGACAGCTTACTTTTCTCTTTCCTCTCTCTGTGCCATCTGCCAGAATGGGTCTTTGATCTTCCCCTAGATATAAAGGACATAATACATATTTTTTGAAATTCAAAAAGCTACTAATTTATCTTAAAATAATATTACATTAAAAATTGAATGTTTTCCAGCAGTATCTTTTCTTGGTGAGATGTGAGATGTAGGTTTCAAAAAGAAAGCAAAATTTTTCTGGAAGGTTATGTTCCCACTCTCCCAAAACCTATCTGTCTAAACCTTTTGAGTCAGACTATAAATCAGAACTATCCAGAAACTTTACTAGCCAGGGGAGGAGAAATTTTTGGAGACAGAGCTTTTAACAAAAAGATTGGATGACAACAGAAAGAGGGGGTAGGTGGATGAGGCAGGTGTTTCCTACAACCCTATCTTACAAGCCAAAGAATGCAAAAGAGAGCTTGTACCACAATTCTGCCTGTTTAGAGCTAGAATTCAAACTGCTCCTCCAGGAAAGCACCATTCCTCTTGTTTGTCTGGAAGAAGTTGCTCACCTGTAGCCAAGTGGGTAGAACAATTGAACATAAGGACAAGGTGTTCATTCACCTCTCTGCTCTGACCCAGGATGTCTGTCATGGTCAGACATCCCAAAATACCATCACCAGAGGACAGAGTGAAGAGGGGGTAGAATCACATCTTCCTGATTTGCAACCGATGCCAGTGCCCCCAATTTCTGGGAGGTTTTCTTGGCAAAAACTATTTAACCTAATCCAACACAAATTCATACAGAGTTTCCGCTTCAAAGGCTTTTTTTTTTAACTGATTAACTTCAGTGAGAAAGGTTCTTAATGTCCATCAGAGACATTACACAAGCTGAGTGCCACACACTACAGTTAAATACCTGAAACTGGAAAAGGGCCCATGTTCTGTAGATTCAAATGCAAACCCAGGAAAACATAGGGCAAAAAATACCCCAACCCTGAAGAATCATTTGGTATTGTCTCAGATTAATATAAATACCTCATGAAAAACATGTAAAAGGCCTACGTTTAACTGTGGTAACAAAGGAAAACTCAGTCAAGGCAAGAACATTGCAGAAATAGCTAAAATAATTATTTAAGTAATGCTAACTATCCAAGAAGAGAAGAGTTTGACAGCTCTAAAACAAAGAATCAGCAGAAGCTTTGGATTAACAAAATGAAGAGATACAAACCAGCCAGATTCAAGAGTTCACCCAAGAGCTCTAAAACAATGGAAGCATGATCAAATCAGCTGCTATAATAAACAAGAGAATTGGTAGGCACATGGGAATATGATGTAATGGGGAAGAGAAAGCACGGCTTTGTAAAAAAGAAGTCATAACTTCAAGATTACTTGCGTTTCTGTAAGGAGTTAATGATTATTTGGATAAGGATGATTTGGTTAATGTAGTATATTTAGATTTCTGAAAAGCTCTCACAAGCCATAAGCTCTTAAACAATTTGTCATAAGGTAAAATAAAAGGTCTGTCATGAATTACTATTTAAAGGATGGAACCGAGTAAGTGGGCAGTTTTCACAGTGTTACTAGTGGAATTCCAAAATGACCTAAATACATAAATAAAACATAAATATTAAACATCAATACCCCGGAAAAGATGACAAACAGCAAAGTTACAAATTTGCTAAATGACTCAGGTCAGCTCAAAGTACATCTGCCTAGAGAAAACTGTTTTCATGGTGACTACACATGACAAAAGCTGGTGAAATCCTGTGTTGATAAATCCAAAGTAAAAGACAGCTCAAACTGAGAACAGACAAGGATAAGTGCTAAATTATCTTTTGTTCCCAAGGAAGAGATCTTGCAGTTGTTGCCAATAATTTTCTAAAAACAATGCCTTGGTAGCTAATGGCAGTCAAAAGGGTGGGTGTAGAGTTTAAAATTATTAGGAAGGAAACACAGAGTAAAAGAAAACATCATAAAGCCAGAGTGCTCACATCTTGAATATCTTACATAAAGCTCAGCAGCAGCCTCAGGAAAAAAAAAAAGGCCCTTCAGCTTGGAAGAGACACCTTTGTGCCATGAAAACAAGAGAATTCTACCAAATCAGGAAAGACATTACAGGAAGTGAATGGAGATTGACAAGGTATTATTTCTCATGTCAGAAAAACTTAACAAGCCCAAGCCTTTGCTGCAGTTATTTTGCAGCAAGCACAAAACAACAAAGCCACTTTCTTTGAAAAGGCAATATTAACTTGTGGAACTTACCATTACAGAAAATCAAAGCACACACATATCCAAAAGCAAGTCCATGAAGAACAGCATTAAACACAATGTTTTGGATGTGTCTTCCATCCTCTCAAAAGCAGGATTTGCTTTCTTCCTCCTACTATCATTAACTCTCTGCCATCAGTCCCTTTTAGACCCAGAACAGCAGGCTAAGTTATGTTGTCTAACCCAATCTGCTGGCACACACTTACCTCTTGCTCTTCTCTGCTAGTCCCACTCTGAGGTCCTTCAAGCTGCCATACGAGGCTCTTGTTTTTCTGTCCAGCTCTGAAAGTGTTTGATTCTGAGTGGTTTTTGTCTTTAAGTCTCACAAGTCAGACCCAAATGCTGTCAAATTAATTACACTCATCAGAGGTAATTGCTTTATTAAAGAATTGCAGATGGAGAAGGAATTGCAAAGATGGAGATTCCAAGCTACCAAGAAGTGCAAGATACTCTTTTGCTGCTGATGATCAAAAGCGGATGCAATCCTCGCAAATGAGACTCTTTGGGCGTCACTAAACAAGACAAGCTAAGAACAGAAAGAGCTGATGTCCAGTGCTGCAAGGATTTGGCAGTGTGCTTGTCTTCTGTTTATAGAAAGCATAATGGCAGCATACAGCCCTCACAGGGACTGAGCAGAGGATTTATGCAGTGTCTGCACTATAGAAACCTGCTTGATGTGCCACTTAGCTTTTACAAAGCCTTGCAAAAACCAGAGGAAAACATAACATAGACCTTGCGCCTTCTCCCTCTTCAAAGTATTGGTGCAAAGGACAAAGATCTGAGGTACTCATCAGCCTATCACTAAATACATCTTGCTTGTTCCCCAAAAAACTAATGCTTCAAACTTGAGTAGAAAAATAAAAGTGGAACAGGGCAATCCTAAATTTAGATTCTTTCTTCATGTACATATAACTGAAGGTGAAAGCCAGGCACATAAGCGTTTAACTAGTTGATTCTGAATACTGAGATACTTTTAGGTCTTTTAAATTATTTACAGGCCTAAAAGGGTGGTCAAACATGAAAAATATATCCCATTATTAAGAATAAAAATAAAATAAAAAATAGATCATACTTTCTAAAAATATCTACAGTACTAAACACACATTCAGCAAGAGCAAATTCCTGAATCTACAAGCACCAAAGCTGTGCTTACTCTAAAAGCTCTCACTCTTTGAATCCCCATTCATTTTGCCCAAATGCAACACCTAGATTATATTTTAAAAGTACTCTGCAGCGTAAGGAAAGTATGGAAGTGTGTCTGAAATTACTTACTCTCCTACCTTCTTCTTTTAAAATAGAATGAGAAAAAAGATAAAACCATTTCTTTTTTTATCTTCAAGCAATTTCATTCATTGACATGTGACCATTAACAGCATTTACAGCTCCGTAAATTATAATCAGGATAACCAAATCCTATGCTTTGAGGTAGGAGCTGACCTCCATAGGAGCTGGGAAGGAATTTTCTTGCATCTGCTGCACTGCACAGTTGTAGAGGTGCATTGTCAGTACAATGGAAAGTCCATCCTGCGTGAATGGTGGTGGCAGAATATAAGGCTTTGAATTCCAAAAATGCTGAAATGACAATTTCTAAGTGATTGATGAGAAATCCCTATGAAGCTTTCTATTCACTGCCAGACTCTGCTGCCGTGCTGTGCATGGACCACGAGACCACTGAGTCTACGACTTCCAGGACAGTCTAGACAGAACAGCTACAGCGAGGCAGACAGAAATAGAGAAGAACCTCTTTCCTACCAAGTCTGAATTTTAATTTCTCCTGTAAACAGCTCCTTGACTGACTAATCTTACCCCCAGCAAATATAATTTGATTTTACTGTAGACATATATGTAAACATAATATGAGAAAATCATGGCATTAACATTATTAACTACTAACAAAATTATATTCCTCAAGTAAAAGCTGGAACATAACTTAATTTAATCTAATACATTCCATGCACACAGACACACACAGACACATATATATAAACTCACACCAAAATAACATTAATTTAAACATCATGTTTCTGAAATCCACTAATCTGAGGTCATTATATACAGGATTGAAAACTGCACTTAAACAGGATTTCTTTGTCATTATATTGTATTTTCTATTACCATAGGACAACAGTAAGAATGAATATTTCAGAGAAATCTGAAATTGGGAGGAACTTATATTTCAATATCCCACGTAAAATAACAAACTAAAACTAGGAGTTTGTTCTGTATGTAAGAGCAATACCAGTGACAGCCACAAGCCAAACCAGTACCATAAACATTTAAGTGCCAACTTGAACCTCCCATCTGCTGACATTGCTATCCACACAGTTATCAGGACACACATGTGAGCTGCACTGCAATGCTCCATGTCAAGAACCACCAAAGATATCAGAAGCAAAAGGGTGAGTTAGTGACCAAAATCCTTATTAAAACACCGTTTTAAGGAAACACAGTTCTATTAAGCACAGGTAGAGCAGCTTCACTACTGGCTTAGTGATCCTTCTTACAGACAACATTCCTTCTGCTGGGAAGCTCCAGATTACCTGCAAGTCAATATCATGGGTATGAGGCTGAGTGCTGGAGCTGGTCTGTGTCATTAGTGTTGCTAAATACAGGGTTCCACCTATCACATAAGTATGCATGGTAAACTTGAGACCAAAATCACTAGAGCATGTCTCTAAAAAAGCTGCTGAAATCCATGTGATTGCTCCACGCTGTCTTTAAGATGCACATTCCAGTAGCTGAATATGAAATACCTGATCTGTAAAGTTTTCATTTTGTTTCTAAATATTCATTTTCTCTTTCTCCCTAGAAGTATTAATAGAAATTGGTGAGTTTGTGTATACATCAAAATACTTCCCATTTGTATCTGCAAGAGTACATTAGGCTAGAAAATCCACTTAAAAATTGTATTAATTTCCACATTTATTCAAATGGTATCAGGACAAGGAGTGGAAGAAAACAGGTATGGCATGGAAGTCTTGGCATCTGAGTGACTTTTGAAGCAGCAACAGAAACACATCCTTCTAATTAGAAATTATTGTTTGGAGAAAAACCGTACGTACTTAAAAACAGCATTTCAGCCAGTCCACTTAATATTGCACAAATACACTTTGCACTAAAGTTTTTTTTATAGAAGTTAAATTCAAAAAACAGTTTAGGTATGTGCATGTGTAATAAAGCAGCCTGTGTACGTGTGGATGTGTAAATACCATACACCCAGATGCAAACCTTCAATGAATTAAGTAAACTTCAGCTCTATACCTTAGTACTCAATTCTGAGTCTGGTTACCTTCCGGATTGCTAAGTCTTTCTAAATTAGAACAAGCAATTTCTCTTTGTTTTACCTAATATTTGAAAATGGCAAAAAAGTCCCATGGGTCACTGAAAATTATCCCTTCATTCCTGCCGCCTGTTTCAAGTCAGTCAAAACATTCCAGACTTCAAAAGGGGGCTTTGCCTGCTTAGGCCATTTTGGTGTCCTTCTATGGTTGGCCTATGAGGGATTGGTTATTTGGATAAATTAGTTTGTGGAGCCTGCTGGCCTTCTAGAAGACCTCAGTGTCTGACTGCAAATTAGTTCTACCGAACATGTAGAAATCCCTGGGCAGACGAGAAGAAATAAATGGTGATAAAATCTAATACTACAATGTTTGTAATGTGATTTTATTCTGCTCTGTAGCTTGTAAGCAAAGCTAATGTTGAATTAAAAAATTTTGAAATATAAAAATGTGCATGAAAGCACAAAATCAGATCAGTATCCGAGTCACAGCAGAGAAGGCTGGATGCCAACTTTAAAGTTAAGCTTCCCGCAGGAATCTTTTAGAAGAACAAACAAAAATCCTCCCAGTTTTCCACAGAATCAAGTAGGTATTTACATTACGGATGCACCCCTGCTTAAGCCAGGAAGTCACACAGTTGAATTCGGCTGGAGCTTGGGCTGTGAATAAACTGCTACGCAGCCTTTCAGTGCATAGTTGTACAACTGCCTAAGGAGAGTTTATCCTTAAGGAAGAGAAGTCAGAGAGCCAAAACTAACAAACATGGCTCCTCGAGCGGAACAATGGTCCAGAAAACCTAGTAAAAAAGAAAATAAACTTCACTGGCAGTTTGCTTTTTACTGTTAAGGGCTAAGCTACAACTTCATCAAGACTTTCAAGAAGAGACTCCATGCTGAACAGTGGCTGGAAAAAGTCAGATGGATTGTGTATTTCTCATATACCCACTTTTTACATCATCTAAAAATGTCTCATGCCATAACAAAGAAAAAGTTCCATGTCTCTGAGGAAACAAGGATTTGTAACCAAGATAAGAGGTGGTGTCCCTTGATACACCCCAACAAAATTCCTGCAAGGTCTTTGTGACCTTGAGGAATATGCCCAACACTACAAACTGTGGGTAGCAGTACTTCTGTCAGTGCTACAAGCCCTGTTGCCTGTGTTTCTGGCACTGTAGGATTTCTACCACCAATTAGGAAAGGTACGTTTTAAGTGACAAGAATTTCTCCATGGTGTTACTGCAAACCCAGAGGAATGACGAGCTTGCAGTGAATAACGTTTTCAAACCGTCCACAAACAGCTTACAATTTTCAGGAGTATTTTCATTAAAATGTTTCACAAGAAAAAATTCTCTCAACAGTTACTGATTGAGCAGTTGCTATAGACAACCTAGCAGCAGCTCCCTTCAATTTGGGGAATTTAAATACATCAGCTAGTTCCGGCTGTTCATTCTTTTTGACACTTACTGAGCGTAGTAAGTGGGTTTTGTGGCTAATGTTTCCGATATTCTACCAATTGCAGATAGAGAGGGGGAGTGCGAAGGGTGCAGGCGATTACATTTTATAGGCTCAGTTACAGATTGCAATTGCATGGTGCTTGTTGGTTATTGCCTCGCAGAGCTTTCCAAGAAGAAAGCGTGTCACACATTTCTTCAGAATGGGAGGGGAACGCGGAGGGGAGAACAGCACCGTGTCGGTCCTTGAGAAAAACTAGGCAGCACGTGCGTGACTTCCACAGTGACAATGCTGTACGTTTTCAACCGAAGGTAAAACACTTTTATTTCCACCCTTCCTCCTCATAGACTTTGCTCCCTAATGTGACAAACAGGTAATGTGAGTAAGCATGACAAGCATGTCATTGACGATGCCGTTCAAATCTGGAGGTCACCAGCCATGCCCTCAGGCACAGCCATGCCACCACCGTGGCAGCGGCCTCTGAAACCACTCGAGAGTTGTGCTGCCGGATCCTGGCTCGCCTCGAAACAAAATGAACTTTCTAGCCCTTCTGCTAGTGAAGATAACCTTGAAAATGTGAAGAGAGTGTAATCTGATGCCTCAGTAAGACTGCGAGGAGCTCGAAACAAAGACAGAGAGATGTGAACTGCCCCAGCCATCTCTCTCTGGGCCCCATGGACTCAGCATTTCTGTGGTCGTGGAGTCTGGCATTTTTCCAAGATTCCACAGAATCTCGCATGTTTGCTGCAAAATTCATTATTTTGCTGCAGCCAGGTGCTGGATGTTTTTTGGTTTGGGTTTTTATTTTCTCCCTCCCCCTTTCTTGCTGAAACCAACTACTCGCTCTGTGTCTTTCCACCAGTGGAGGTGGGAGGTGAATTTTCGGTGCAAAGTGCCGCTCTCCAGCACAGGGACCACAGGACAGAAGTGTCCAGTGAGCAGCAGGGAGGAGAAAGAAGCGGGAAATATGCAGCCAGGCTGCCCTGAGTGCTGACTGAAAGCAGAGGTTTGGGGGCTGTGGGGGGAATCAGAGAAGATTAACTGCTGCAGTGGATCAGGAGCACCTCCTTTTTTGGCTCATTGGGTACACACTTTTTGGATCCACCTAGACTGCTGAGGGCCTCAGAGTCTTCGCTCTGTTTTCCAGATGGGCAAACTCCATCGTCAAAAATACTCGATGCTGAAAATACTTTTGTTTTGCGCAATTTTGCAATGGGAGTTTTCAACTATGAGCCTGGACAGGGTAGGAATGAAAATTATTTTATGTTATATAATAACTTAATATCGCTACCAGAGAGAGAGTTATGGAAGAAAAGCCCTCTAAAATATCCCCAAGAGAGTATAATAATTGCTGAAAACACACCAATATCTACTTGTGAAAATCTTCTTGTGCTGAGTTTTGCAAATAAATAAACCTCGGGCATTAAAAAAAAAATCACAGGCAAATCAAATGAAATAAAATACCTGATGACCTCTACACTGCCCTTTTTGAGGTTTTTTTTTAGAAGTCATCATCAGGGTACCTCTAACCACATGAGTTATCATTCTGAATCTTATCAACGTTTGTCATGTTTTTAGGGCTTCTAGAGGGTTTCTAGGGCAATAGATTCCATGCCAATGCCAAGTTTGGAACTGGTAGACTTAGCCTGCTACAGATAGGAGCCATGATAATTTTGCATAAATTGTTTTGAAATCAATTTAGTATAAGATGTACTGTTACTTAGTCTCAGTCTCCCTACAATTAGAATTTCTCTAACATCCAAAATGACATTTTCATCTCAAAAATAATCAAAACAAGAGGTTGTTTTTTATTTCTCAAGTATATTTGAGCAGTGGGACTTGTTGCAAATGACTGGCAGGCAGAAAAGCCTCCTCAGGATGGTGAAGAAACACAAATTTAAAAAACCCAACCATTTGTTTTAGCTTGATGAAACATTACTGAACCATCTTTGACAGTTGCAATGATGTATCATCAGCAAACAAGCTTCAAAGTCTTTTTTGGACTTGGAAAGAAAGCAACAGAACTTCAGCGAAATTTTCAGACATGATAACATACTGATCCTCTGTCCAGCCAGCCTCAGGTTTGTGTTGTGCTTTCCTCAAGCACCTAGTAAAGGAGAGGCAGGGCAGATGTAATGTTCAAGTTTGCAAGCCCAAGTTTGAAATTCATTTCCTACAGAATGCGAACCAAGCACATGACAGTACAATTAGAACCATTTCTTGATTAGGAAATGGCTAAAATACTCTCTCAGCTGTGTGAGTGTAAGAGAAGTGCAGAAGTGAGTTTACTGGGCTTATTATGGTATTCTCTGCACACATCAACACTGACAGGCTGTATTCCCATGGGCAACATCAACTTCTTCCCCAAAAGAGAAATCCTGGCCAAAGACGATGGCAAAGTACTTCCTCATCTACTCTCTCATACTGTTGTCTGATAACTTTTCTTTCATTTTCCTTTACCTTCTCTTTCTCTTGGTACTTTCTTTGTTGTCCATCTAGTTCTGTCTTCCTAAAACATTATCCAGCTTAATTTCTCAGTTGTTGAATAAAGCTCCTCCCTTATCCACATGTATCTGAAATTTCTTCCACTGCACAATTTGCATTGGCCAGTTGAAAAATTAAATCACCTTTCAACTGGTATGTGTAGGGAAGTTTTCTTCTTTTCCTATGGACTAGCAGCAGGTTTTCAAAGTCACAGGTTTTAGTTTCTGGTTTCTAATTACAGAGTGCTAATCTATCCCTCACTCTTTCTTTCTTTCTATGCACATACAGAGAGCAAAATAAACAAAAACAATGTTCATGCCATTATCTTTATTTTCACTAAGACTATTTTGCCTTCTGAATACTGCTTTTAGGAAATCTCCCTGTTGGTCAGGTGACCGTTGCAAAGGCAGGAGACTGTCCAGTTATGAATGACTTCAAGTGAGACCTAATTGAAGGATCTGATTCCAGGGTTTAATACCCCAATTTTAAACCTCTCCAATGACACTGCAATCAGAAGAGTCACACCCTGCCCTGTATCATGTACCTTTGGGTGCTTCAGTCCTGGTTTACAGAAGCCTGAGTGCTGGTCAGTGCCGTGGGTCTATTCAGCAGTTACTGGTTTAGATTTTGATAATCTTGATAGCATCAACAACTACCACCCACTTGGGTAATGTGAAGGGAAACTCTGAGCAGATGAAGTGTTTTACAGGCTCTCTGGACTAAGTGGTGAAAAGAAGGAATGGAATGAATAACCCCAACAGGAGTGCTGGTGGTGCCAAACCATGAACAAATATTTCCCTTAATAGTCCCGTTACGTTAAGTGACAGTTACATTTGTCATTACATACAGCCCCAGCACACAACCACCCAGCCCAAACCCTCCACAGCACACGGAGCCCAGGCTATGCCAGGCACACAGAGGGGAAGTGTCGCAGTGGAAGCCACAGAAAACCCTGACAGCATCAGGGAAAGGCTTTTCATGCATGGAGGAAAGCCTAACTCCAAATAGAACAAGGCATTTGGGTGGTGCTGAAAGCTCTGGCACTGCAGCTGCAAACACCATCCCTGTTTAGTGCCTGTTAGTAACCATGGCCACCCTGTCCCTAAGAGTTAACTGGTCCTGTCCACACAGGAGGGGAGCAGTGATGGATAAATACCCAAATGTACACATAGAGACAAGACTGGAACAAATGAACGCTGGAAAATAATCAAATCCATATTGCTTCAGACAGCAAAAATTGCACTGCATATGAAGTGTAACAAAAACACGCAACACAACAGGCTTATTATTAAGGGGCTTGGTTTCTTCTGCTCTGTTGCTACATGAAATGGAAGCATGAAATGGAAACTGGATATAGAAACATAAAATACAACGGGAAGAGTGAGAGAGAATAGAGTACTGTCAACTGTAGAAAATAAACACATGAGAAAAAATGTAGGAAATAAATCTAATTAAATTTACTAAATAGCTTTTGGACTTATTTTA
The DNA here is from genome assembly GCA_013398615.1 of Brachypodius melanocephalos. Lineage (NCBI taxonomy): Eukaryota > Metazoa > Chordata > Aves > Passeriformes > Pycnonotidae > Brachypodius > Brachypodius melanocephalos. The sequence continues at coordinate 24,703,383 of VZSR01001685.1, forward strand.
CAACTGGTAAAAAATAAGGTCATCTCAATACGTACAGTTTCTGTTAAACAATTCAGAATAAAAACATATATGTAGCATTTGGAATTTCACAGAGTGCCAAGAATGATGTCACAAATTAAACTAACAAATCCAAAACACAACTAATCATTTGACCGTGCATGAAACATTCTTAATTTCACCTGATAGTTTACAAAATTTCTTATTATTTTGACTCTACAAACAGATGTTTAAAACAAGCAACAATGCTACTACATTTTTGCCCCTGTTCTTAAGACTCTGCAGCTAGGAGTTGCACTCACTTCTCCCAGAAGCAGTATTTACATATATTCACACAGGCAAAGAGAAATAACTTCAAATAATGGGATGAAAACTCTCTAACAGATAAAAATGTAAACAACATAAACACAGCAGGCCAAATATTTCTTAGAGAAAGCAACAATCATCACTTTGTAATATAAATCACTGAAGACAAGTATTTTTAAAACTATACTTAATTTTCTGTAGCTTAAGCATAAGCCTCCATCTCTCAATTAATTTTATCATTCCCTGCTTCTTCCAATCACTAAAAGTGCATGTAGCTCTCCAAGACTTTCATTCACTTGGTTGCCACAAAAAATAATTGCCACTTTAAAAGCCTCAACTTTTTTTTTTTTTTTTTTTTCCTCAGGACTGACAAGTTGTTTACTTACAGACTTCCCATTTATTCCCTCGGGGTCTTCCATTGAAGATTTTTCCTTCCGAATTATATACGGGCAATTAGTTACAGGGAGGTTCAGACAGTCCCAGTACACACACACCTGTGGAAAAGACAGCACCACATCGTCGGATTAATTTGCTGGCATGAAACTGGGAGCTGATCTTCACTTCTGCAACTTTCCAGCAACTAACAAGTATTCACAAGTTGGGAGCAGTTGTTTTTGAAGAACCGAATCAGTCTTGAAAATAAATACATAGCTGAGCTGTTTATTGTGAATTCACGCAAGCCAAAAGCAGGCAGCGAGAGCCCCGTTGTGCTCACTGTCTGCAAAAGAATAAAAGGCAGCCAGGAACTCTTTTACCGTCACTGTTTCTGTGCCAACAAGACATCTCTCCCCCACTATTTTTTCTTTTTTTCTTTTTTTTTTTCCTTTAGGAAGCTCAGCCTTCCCCTGATATCTATCAACGTCAATCGTTCTTTAATGCTAAGAGGAAATAATAACAAAGCAATATGATTGTAGACTGAGCCAGGATAAAAAAGAAAATCCACAAAGTTTTCTAATGTTGCCCTCAAGCGAAGGATATTTTTATACTAAATCTCTTCAAGTTTACATTAGGTCACAGTCCTAGGCCCCATAAATTATAAATATGGGATGCTTTGTGTTCTCTCACCTTCAGAAAGGGTGTTCTTTGATGTTTAAAGTAACAGTGAAGTACTGAGATGAAACAACAAAGGCTTACCCTCCCAAACAGATATCAATCCAAAATATGGTTTCCTTCCTTCTTTAGAATAAAATGCTGTAAACTTCTTAAAATTCAGAATTATTTATTGGCATAATTTAAACAAACCCAGCCAAAATCCTCACTAGAAAAACTGGTGCTTTTTAAAAAATATATGGGGGAAATGCTGCCAATAAAGAATAAAAATGAAAACATGAGGTTTTTTAAAGTGTAGATATATGAATCCACACACACGTTATATACACTCAGAAATGTGAACAGCACTTTGCTTTTCTGTGACAGTTGAAGACATGGTCTGAAGATATTCAGTTTGTCCTAAAACCACTGTGCTTATGAAACACATATAATTTAGGATCAGGACCCAAAATCTCATTATCTTTCTACCTGGATAGGACTCTAGCAAGAAAGTTTAAAAAATCCATTCAAACCCAGTTTTTTTGGACACTACTCACTGCACACATTTGGCTGCTTCTATAAAATCTAAGCATTAAGAAAGTGTTAACAGGTCCACTCCACACCCTAAGGAAGATGCTAATATGAACCATGCTTCTGCAATGCATCCGCTCCCTTCTTTCTGGTTTACAATTGAGAGATCAAATCCAGTCCTCCTCCTGCTGAGAACAATGGCCAATCTGCAATATTTCTGTGAAATCAGGGTTTGGTGTTTATATTTGTTCTGACACCAGATTATAGGTTAGAAAATTATTTATGGCTTTTAAAAGTGACAATTAAAGTTAGGGAGGGGAAGGACAAGAATTTTTTTCTAACCTAAAAAAAAAAAAGAGAGGGGAGAAAACAGCCCTCTAACAATGCCCCACTCCTAAGCAATGACTGACATCTGTTTCAAAAACTCTTTTATTGCAAAATTCAATAAATGGAAAAACCGCACAAACTGAAAGTCTGCCACTCCAGCCAAGGAATAAAATGGAGCCTTTTCTAATGGAAAAATGTTCAAAAGTCAATTGATGTAATGCTGGTATGGATGACCTGATGGATTTTCAGATCAGCAGTGCTCTCTTTACTAATGGAAAGAAAATTTCACCAAGACTGGTAATTTTCTATTGAAGCCCAGAAGGAAAAAGCATGTATGTTTTAGTGTATATTATGGTTCAGCCATAATTAGGCGACCTAACTTGCAGGAGCTGCTGTGGCAAATATTTTTTCTCTCTGGGAAAGATTCCTATAACATAATAGTGTTAAAAGAGCCTACTCTGGTAATTTCTGCTCTGACATATGCTGCACTTCATGTCACTGCAAAAGAGGCTTACAAAAAGCTCCTATATATACCCATCCACACTGCTAGGGGCAAAGACTTGTCTTGCTCAGAAGACACCAGAGACCTCTGGCAGAGGAATCGAGCCACAGTAACATGAGGGCTTAGATGTTAATACAGAACAGCTGATCCACAATATAGTTAGGTATTTTTAATTTTGAAAAATTCAACTTTTAAACAAGAGCATCTTAGTTATCCTGATTCTAATTGTTATCTTATGTTATTTTTAACTTTTAGCAAAGCTTTACAAAAACTAAATAAATTCCCTTGAGTTGTTAATGTATCAAAAAATATATCCAAATTACACAGAGTACCTATTACAGAGAAGTTGTTATATGCAAAATGTGCCATCAAATATGAGGAGGACAACAACTCAATTTATTGAAAAAGACAAGGTATAAATTGAAGGGAAGTCCTGAAAGCACATATTCCCTTTTATTTTTCTCTACTTCTTTGGAAGTCATTTGCTTGGTAAAATATTGTTACTATTAAATACACAACAGTATTGAGTCCCACCAGCTAAAGTAGTACGACTGTACCAGGCATGATGACCAGCAGTCCTCTTTCCAAACAGCTATTACCATTTAAAAGGGAATTAAAAAAAATAAAAACCAAACCACAGAGAAGCAGAGAAAGTGGTTTATGGGAGATTTTTATTCCCTCCTTTCTGAAACGTTAGCCAACACTGTGCAATTTTCCCCACGCATGGGTCTCAATGTGTGCCTTTGCCGCCAGGCACAGGGCGGCTGCCAGCCCCTCCCAGCCACGCTGCAGAGGTGGCAGGAGCTTGAGCAAGCTGCTGGTCATGGAAGTGCTGTCCCCCTGTCCCCATCCAAGCACCCAGCTGAAAGCCTGGCAGAAGCCAGCGGCCAATCACCCAGGAAGCAGATGTTAAACACACCCACTGAGAAATCATCTTGTGGGGCTCCAAGGCACCAGTGACCACTCGCAAAGAGAAAACCAAACACAAGGGTGACCAAAAACTAACTGGCCACGGCTGACTCCTGGCACCTAGACACCTGCATTTAAGGACAAGGGACCTTATCCCTTATGATTGCTGAGCTGATCTTCATAAAAGCTGTGCATTTCCTGTGCAAGACCTCCACTGCCACTAATCCACATCTTGGAGCTGTCCCAGGGCTACTGGAACACACCTTCAGCTGCACTGAGTCCCTGACCAACTCACAGTGATCAGAAACAGCACTAACACAATACTTTGGGCTACCTTAGCTCTTCCATCACCAAGAAGGAATTGAACTCTTTATCCTGTTCCTGTGCCACCAGCAAAATCAATCCTGTCTTCCAACCTCCCAGCTGATTATGTCATTGCAAAGTCTCCATGATAAGGTCATTTTTAGTGCCATCAGTGGTTTCTGCTTTGCTCTTACTTTCTTATGCTTTCCCAGAAACTGATGGGATTTTTCCAGTAATACTTTGAAAAAATTGTATCTGCCCAAACTATGCACATTTGTTAGAAGAAAAAGAACCCAAAAAGCCACACGGGCTTTATCTTTTGTTGGAGAAAATAAAAAAGAGGTCATGAGAATGGGTGAAATGGCTCTTTTTTGCTCTATAGATGATAACATGTGGTATGTTACAGTTAATGTGAAGGAAACCAATGGTTTTGATTTTAGGTGCTATATTTGGTAAATTTCCTTTTTAGCACTTTCTAAAGACTCACTACATTCACTCCATTCCCAGGTAGGTCTCTCATCCCCCACCCCTGCTTCCTTTTAAGGTGTTAAATTTGGCAGATAACCTGGGTGGAATTTAGAAAACAATTATTTCCAAATGCTGGGAAAGAAACTTGCCAAGTGTAACAGCTGAAAACCGAAAAGAAAGAGAAAAAAAAAGAGGAAGGAAATAAAACGGAAGAGGGAAAGGTATTTCTAAAAAATGAAGCTTAGTAGGGACCTTTCAGCAGCTTTATAAACAATTAACTCCAGGGCTGTGACTGAAGACCACCTCTGATTCAGCCTGGAATGCCTGCAGATGCAATACAGCATCCTGCCTTCCAGTGAGCCTCAGGGACTCCAGCAAAACAGACAGGTGCCCAGATGTGTGGGACCTACCATGCACATCTGCTGGAAGGCATCCCACACCAACTGCAGTGCTGACACTGACCAGACAGCAGTGTGCAAACCCCCAGACTGCTCTGCGGGCATGCAGCATGTAGGTAACAACCCTACAACACCACAGGGGCCAATATTGCCAATATTGCACCCCAATAAACATCCATGTTCATCTCAACAGATCTTTTTTTCCACTACCATCAAGCAGAAATGCATGGAGTGTCAGGACTTGTGGCTGAAGTAAACCTGTGGGAGAGGGGGCTGAAAGTTTTCACTCCTATCAGTAAGCTTTCCTTTACATAAAATAGAAAAAGAACTCTGGCATCATGGACAAGCCTGTTTAAAACTCACGGCACTTACACTCACTGTCAAGTCTAGGTCTAGCACCAAAGTAATGTCATTCTTTATAAGTAAATAATATAAATTAAGTATCAAGATTTTGTTGGGTTTTTTTGGTTTTTTGTTTTGTTTTGGTTTTTTTTGCTACCTAGGTAATCACTTTTAACTTTATTTTAAAGATCAAAATAATAGTATTTCCCTAACATTTTTAACTTCACTAAGAAGTTAAATTTCTAGTAAGGAAACATGAGGTCTCATCTGCCTACACAGGAATCTCACTGAGTGTTGTACCAGAATAACCAAGGATCCTCAAGAGCAAAAGGAAGCAAGAAAGAAGGTAGAAATGAAGCACTATGGACATAAAAAATACATCACAGGCAAATGATATCAGTAACAGTCTGGGAAATGCACCTGTGCTACTTTCTGAATCCTAACTACATTTATAAGATTGCTATCACACTGTAAGCCTAAGTATGTCTTGAAGGAACTACTCACAACAGAGTTTGTGGCCCATTTCTCCCATATACCATTAAATCTAAAATGAAAAAGGTGTTCAGAACACAAGGGCCACAATACTGGTTGAGACCAGCAATCCTCCTGCTGCTGTCCTCAGCAACAGCCATAACTGGACACAGAAGAGCAAGAACAGAACCAGCATATGCCATTTTCACGGCATTTTCCCAGTTTCCTGCTATTTCAGTTCAGAGGGTTTCCTGAGACACATGCAGTTCATCTGTCTAGCAATCCTCAGCGCAGCTCTCTCAAGTACTTGGCTATTCTCCTCCTGAAGTCCATGTAATCTTTTTATTTTTGTTCCTAGCAGTTCTGAACATCCATTTTGAGGGGAATTACTGAGAATTGAAGAGATTTTCTTGGAATTATCTTAGATGCCAAGACCCCACTTCTGAAAGCTGAGGGTCAGCCTGGTGCCAGTCCCTTTCCATGTACAGCTACAATTATTTTACCTGAGGTTTAACAGTTCACATTTATCTCTGCAGAATTTCAGTTGTCATTTTATTGTCTAGTGACTTGTCTCATAAGGTCCTTGAGCAGTTCTCCATCTCACTCTCCTTGTTATCCACCTCAACTGGAAGCAACCTAGAAAAATGATTCTGCCTGATTAGCACACTTACTGAGACTTTTTTAGAAAGTGGAGTGAGAATAACAGAAAAGTCCTGCCTGCAGAAACCAAGAAAGGCAAGAGATGTTGGCATGTTTTCACGGGAATCTCCTGGTTGCTAATTTCAGCAAGCTCAGTAGAGCTCTCTGGTCTGCCAGCATTGGAAAATATAGTCAAAATACAAAGAAAACTCTCCTGAGGTGGAGGAAGAAGCCTGACACTGTAGTGTTCAAAAGTTAGAAGGACAATGATGTAAGACTGAAGAGCTGAAAATAATGAAGTAAATAATTTACCATTGCTTTTACAAGATCTAAACCAGAAATACAAATGTTTCAAAAACTGTCTTGATGGAAGTCTTTGAGTTGCTTCCTGTATCCAATGGCCAGGAATGATTTTGAACAGGAATTAGGACCTGGTATGTGCTTCAGGTATGAAATCTGGTGCCTGCAGTGGGCAGATTCCTAAATTCAATCTCCCTCACACACACCCAATAGGGTGCCTCAATCAGGAAGCTCCACAAAAGGCTAAAATGGGACACATATACAGACAAAAATTTAAAGCAATAATGTTATTCTAAAAGCAGAGCTCTCCAAACATAGCAAAAGATCATATTTTTCATTGAATACTAAAAGCACACAAAAGTCAAGCTGTAGAACAATCTTAAAATTATACTGGCTACTTGCTTGCCAGAATTTCTTTTCCAAATTACTTACCAAATAAATACTACATTTAAACTACCCAGTGGGATCAACTTTATTTGTATCTGATATGTAGGTTGAAACTGTTCAGCAGAAAAGCACGCTAACAGTTTAAGACAGGAAATAAAGAATATTCTTAAGGTGAAAACATAAAAATTCTGCTTTTAAAAAATTAATAAAATTAGATTTTACAAGGTGAACTTTGCCTCAAATAAGGATTAAACAGTTTTCCTCTTAGCATTCCATAGGATCTTTATCATCAAAAAGTTAGAATTTCCCTGGTTTTATTTATGTATCATTAGCAAAGAACAAAACTAGAATGTAACAGCCAATTCCTCTGTCATCATGTCTTTGAGCAATAAATCTGTTTTATGCTTTCTGTGTGTCAAACACATTACAAAAGGCGGGGGGGATCCACAGATTAACACTACTAGGCTAAGTGTCATGGTTAATAAAGAATATGGAATATGCACAAGAAAAATGTTGAGCTATGAATCATAACATGCAACTGGAATATTTACCTAGCTCAGGAAAGAAGTGCAAGATACCTTACAAACAAAGCTTTCTTTCAACCTGTGTGGTTCTGTACAATGTTTCTAAAGAGTAGTGATTATATATGCGCTTTAAGAAGCCTTTCTACACCTATTATAAATTTAGATTAAAGGTAGGGCATTACTTATTATTTTACATGTGTTTTTAAAGGAGTTTGTAAAATATATGCAGTCTATAAAAGTTTGTGGTCAAACAACAAGCAACTGTACCGCTTCTGCATAATTCAGTGCAAACAGGTAAAAGTTTGCTAGTTATAATTAATACAGATCACATGTAGAGGTTTTAAGGTTTACACAGAGCAATTAAAGTAATTTTCCTCTAGGTGAAATGTCTTAGTTTTATAATTTTTTGAAGTTTTATTTTTTTTTAATAAATCAGATAAATTTGAGTCTGAAATTGTAACAACCTTCATTAAAACCTAGGCTCCCCCCAAGCTAGTAAAAGCATTCAAGTGGTGGAAGTCACAGCACCCCAGCGAGCAGAAAACTCCACCCAAGCAGATGGGTTACAGAAAGCGTGTTTGCAAGGAAGTCATCCTGGCTATGGAGAGCTAGCATTTAACCAGGAAACTCAGAGGCCAAAGTCTTGGCATCTCCTGGTGAGGGGAACCCAAGTGTTGGGTCAGGGCCAGCTGGGGTCCCACACTCTGTGAGAAGCACACAGCTGCCCCTGGACTCACCCTGCCCTTGGCAGCAGTGTAAGTGCCCTTTGTGTGGCACAGAGCCATGTCCCTGTGAATGCCACCTGCAGATCTCACAGTGGATCACCCACCAACTCAATGCGCACAGCAGTGACCTTCCTCACACTGCCATCAGTGATGCTGAGGATGCTGCTCTCTGCTTACAATAAGAAAACTTCCCTGTTTCTTGAGGTCAACCCAAATTTTCACTGGTCAGTCACAACAATCACACACACCACAAGAAGCATCTTATTTTCAATCTTTACAACAGATCAATACCTACAAATACTTCTGCTTCTCTTCATGCAGTAGAGGTATCTACTTGAAATTGGGGCGAGTTTCACTGGGAGGTGCTAGTAGTCTATTTTCTTCATTTGGACTCATTTCTGAGAATGGCATCTCTTTCAACCTCTGCTAAGTCAAAATGACAGAGCATGAAAGGTCCTAATACTGAGAAAACCAGAAGGCTGTACCACTGAACTGTCAAATCTGTCAGTGTGAGATTCAATGGGATATTTAAAGACACCACATCAGCCTAAGCATCTACAGCCATTTACACTTACTTGTTTGTCTGTCTGTTTATACCACAAGCACCCTTGTGAATTACAGTAAAGACCCAGGTGCACATTTAACCACCTAAATACCCTCGAAAACCTGGCTCGTGGTGACCAGAAATACCCACAATTTACGAACTGAAAACTAATTTTAAAGCAGACGTGATACCGTTTCTACTTAACAACCATGCCAACTTTCCTTCATGTTTCTGTTCTACATCCTCAAGCTCTTGGCTCTCAGGAGTCATGCCAGGGAAGGCAGTGCCCAGCTCCCTGTGGGGCCATCCCTGCTGTCAGTGGGTCAAGCAAGGAGGCACTGGTTGGGACCTCTCTCTCTTTTCTAGTCAGCAGTCACTCCTTATGAAACCAAACCCCACTGATAAATTGTTGCCAAATTTGGACAATTAGAATTAGAATATTACAGGAGAGAAGAAGAAAACTATTGTAGGATTATTTATAGGACTCCCAGTTCCTTGGAAAACAATGCTAAAACACTTTTTTTTTTCCTTTTTATGCTGTTCTGTTCAACTTTGTCATATCTTTTGCTTGACAGATGACATCCTTCTCCTCTGATTTCTTCCAGACTATGTTTTCATGAAAATGAATTCAGTAACTCATCATTTTTAACATAATAAAAACTGAAAACTTAAGGATTTGGAACCTTGATAAGTAGGTTTTACTTACACAACTACACAAAGATGCATTATGTGCTTTTTGTCAGCAAAAAATGCACCTAGTCAAACAACAATATTTAGTTTCAGTTCTCCATGTCTCCAAACTGTATCTACCAATGAGAATGAACTTTTTACACATTTATGAAAAAACCAAAACACTCAAGAATAAAACACAGAAGAAATTAAGTCATTAAATCAGTCTGTCCTCTAGCAACAGCCACACTTCTTAAGTGTTTGCTTATCTTAATAGTCTTGCAATCTTTTTCACCATCACAGCTGAAGGCGAAACTTTAATTATTGTTAAATATTACTGACCATAGCAATATATTAAGTGGGAAGAACAGAACACACAATGGTTATTATCTATAGAGGGTGATTTTTACAACTATTATAAAATAGTTTCACTTATCAAACAATGTTATAGCTAAGTTTTTACAAATAATATTTAATAACAAAGGAAAAAGCAAAGAATGAACTACATCATCATTTTGAACATAATATTTCACTTTCTTTTGAGAACAATATAACCGAAAACATAAAGAAGAAAATTTTATTCACACAACACCATGCAACCCCCTTCAGTATTCAGATGATAAAGAGCTCAAATATTGAGCTGAGTAATCAAAATTCAAAAATTTCAGGAATTAGGCCAATTGCCTAAAGTAGCAGTAGGTGTGACTCGCTGTGGAAACAGCATGGGAAGGACAGAGAAACAACTTCGAGTTGGAAAAGCTTTTAAAAGCATTTGAAATACCCAGCTGTGGCCTCCTTGATTTTAAGGACTTTACACACAATTTCCGTTCTTATAAATAAAAAGAGCTTTCTCCTAGCTCACTTCATTATAAGGGGAGCTGCAAAAATGCAGACCCACCTCAGAGGGTTGGAGTTCACCTCGGTGATTTTTCCAGGCAGCCTGGCACAGCGGGGACCCTGGGCAGACTGGAGCATTGGCTGCCTGCACTGCCCATGCCTCCACCCCCTGCCTGGGGTTTGGTTATGGACAGCAGCTGTCCCCAGGCTCCCCCAAGAACTGCCCCTCTGGGTGTCACTGCCAGGCAGCCACAGCTCTCTGTCACACCATCAAAGCCAGGCAATTTTTTCTTGGTCTAACCATTAGAGCCTTTTCATGGTAGTTTGACTCATATCATAGAACGCAGTGGTAAACTCATATTTTACTTCCTAGTCCATGCAGTAGGATTAGCACTATCAGACAAAGAAGATATTCTGTGTCACAAACGGAAAAGGGGGGAAAAAAAAGGCACTAAAAGTGTCCAGACATTTGAGAAATCATTATCTTATGATGTTTGGTGTATCAGATTAAACAGGCAAAGATAAAGAGAGTAAAAATGAGAGAAAGGGAAAAAAAACCCTGAAGCCTCGTAACTCAATTTTAACTCTTGATTTTGTATCACTCTCCCCCTCTAAATCTAGAAGGAAAGGTTATTTTGAGCAAGAATATTTTTAGATTCCATAGATAAGGAATTGAATGAAAGAAACAAAGAAAATAACATAAAATTCTCAAAATTCACAGGATGCAAGAGGGCCCCAGTTTCTAGCTGACTGGGAGAAACTGCTCAAATGACCTTTGAAGATTTTACAATTCCCCTACCACAGCCCATCCTTTGCCCATAGTGACAAGACCATAGCAACAAGTTTTGCAGCACAAGGAGGGCAGAGCCACAAACAAAAAAAGAAGTGATTTGCTTCCACCTCTCTCTTCCCTACCCTGTTTGTGATTCAGTTCACATGAGAAGATGTAGCTAATGAAGAAAGTCAGGAATGAAACATCAAGCTTGGAATGAATAACACCAGTTATTGGTGCTATTGGTCACCATTGGTTATGGTCACATAAGAAACCAGCGACTTAGTTTCTGCTTAGATGGGTTATAAATATTTTTATTGATGCTGTTGTAATTTCTAAATTTTTGAGGACTGGTGAGCCATTCAGAAAGAGTAATCCATACATTTTTAAAGGCTGTTTGAGAACACGCATGCTTGTGTTTTATACCACACTTAAATCTAGAGGAGGACAAGTTCCGTACAAGCTGGAACAAAAGTTTGGAAGGAATGTATCTAGCCTAGCTTTCAGAAGATGTGCCAGCTACCTCCATGAGCTGCAGTCCTCAATTAGGGACATTTCCATACATATTGCCCTTCTGTCTCTTACTTTCTGCTGCAGCTGGACTACCTGCTCTGTGACTACTCCATGATCTTACAACTACCCTCATTACAGTTCATGCTTACACAGCTTTTGGCAGAGAATGAACAGCTCTAATCTGGGAATTGTTTCATAGGGACTTTCCACACACCACTCTTTTAAAATAATGTCTGACAGCACTGAATGACAATTTTCTCTTCTTATAACCATATTTTTATTTTAAAGTATTATGGAAAGTGTGAGTCTTCAAAAACAGCAACTGTCTGGCGCTGCTGCTCATACTTTTTGCTGGAGCATATGTAACAATAACAGTGTTTTGCTACTAAAAGCCAATGGGAACTACCCTTCACAATTTAAACAACACTATGCTCCTACGAGTCTAAAAGGAGAAAAAAATGGGGGAAGTGAGGGGGGAGACCTCCTGTTATATTTTCATAATTGAAGAAAACTTTGACCTTTGACATCGTGACAGAAAAACTGCCAATTTAAGTATAGTTTTAGAGAACAGAGTATTCCCTGCAAAAAAATAAGCATTATCTCCAGGATGATCAGAGACCAAAATCATTTCTTGAGTAGCCATATCCATCCATCTCTGGAGGTCTTAGGTGACGGCGGGAGAAACAAGAACCCCAGAAAGCGAGCCGAGGAAGGATACACCTGTGGCTGCACCCCCTGCCTGCTGCCCAAGTTCAGCACTCTCCTCCGCAGGTGCTGGGATGCGCGGAGCGGGCAGCGGGGAGGATAGGGGACCATCCCTCCGTGCCCCGGCCCGCCGGAGGCAGGCAGCCAGCGGGCTATCGGCGCGGAGGTGGCCGCCCCAGCGGGGCCGTGCCCGGGACACCGGTGCGGTCGCGGTCGGCGGGGTCGCCGTCGGTGCCGCGGCATCGGTCGCTTTTCCCCGTCGGTCGGAGGAGGAGCTGCGCGCTCCCCGCTCCCCTGACACTTGCCGTGCTCCCAGCCGGCAGCCCCGGGGAGCGGGGCGAAGGCGGAACGCTCACACCGCGGCGAAGCGTCCGCGGGCTGTCACCCTCTGACACAAAACACGCGTTCCGCGCTGCCGAAGAGCCGCAGCGCCCTGCGGCCGGCACCGGGGCTCCAGCGGCGCCGGGCGAGCCGCGCTCCGCCGCCCCTTCCCCTCCCACGCCGGGGCTTCGCGGCCTCGCCCCTCCCTCGCTCGCTCCCTCCCGCCGCCAGCCCCGCAGCGCTGCGCGCCCGCGCAACCCCCGGGGCTGAGCCGGCACCTCCCGCCCGGCCCCACGTGTCCGGCACCCCCCGGCTGCGGGCTCGGCTCGGCTCGGCTCGGCTCGGCTCGGCTCGGCTCGGCTCGGCTCGGCTCGGCTCGGCTCGGCTCGGCGCGCACTTACTCCGCGGGGCCTCCGGGGCGGCGGCGCGGGCCCGGCGGCTCCCCAGGAGCGGCACCCGGCGGTAAGTTTCGAGGAGCTGCGCTTGGCGGGGAGGGGTTTCGGGGAGGCGGCGGCGAGGAAACTTCCCTGGAGCGGCTCGACCGCCTCCTCCGCCTCCTCCCGCCGCCGCCGCCGCCGCCTCGCCCGGCGGCAGCACCGCGCCTGCCCGGCCGCGCCGCCCGCTGCCGCCGCTCTCACACGAGAGCGCCGCTGGCCGCCCCCCATTCCCGCCCCACCAACACACGCTTTTCAAATTATTACATTTGGGCTTTTTTAAAAAAAAATTTCTTTTATTTCTGAGAATTAAGATGTTATTAGGGAGGATGGGCCCTGAGGAATGCCGGCTCCCCGCAGCGCTGAGGGACGGCTGCAGGTTACACACCCCCAGCCCAGCTGGCAGCGCCGGGGCCGCAGGGCGGGCAGTCGGAAAGGGACCGGCAGCATCCCCCGGCCCCGGGGGCTTGTCCGGCACCGCTCCTCACCATCGTGGGTAAAGCCATCGCTGGAGGCACAGGATGAGTCAAGGCGTCAAGGTCTGCATGGGAATGCTGCACAGGGAGAAGCTGTGCTAGGTGTATGGCACCTGACCCCGCGGACTAAGGATCATCCCTAAAATCCGAGCTTGTACACATCCACCCCTCCTCATTACCCGCGAAGAGAGAAAGCATGGGTCAGATTCCATGTGTCTTGTGCTTCAGGTACAAAGTTACTGCAGAGCAGTGGTAGACACCTCTTCACTTCCTCATCCTGGAGATATGAACTTACACCCTGCATAAGGTGTGTAGCACGAGCATCCAAGTATAACACAGATGAAAGCCCTGCTCAGTCTGGCAGCCTGGTCCAGACACTGAAGCAAGCATACCTGCTGGGTTTTTCTTACCTATAGTTGTAAATATAAACACTGCAGTTCAGGCCTTCTCCTCCTCCCTTTCTTCTTCCTTAAAGCAGAGAGGAAAAAGAAAAGTTGCCATTGCTTCAAGTTCTTCCATTCCACTCCTTTGTCTTCAGTACATATTCCTCCACTATTTTCTTTTCCCAGCTTTCTTGGTGTGCTTTTATGCCAGTTTCAGAAAGTAATGTAAATATCTCTACTTTTAAAGAAATTGAAACTATGTTCCCACAAGCATTTATGTAGGTATACAAGCAATGCCATTTAAATCGCTAGAATATCTAATGTTTGTCCTGAAGGACGCAAATCACATGGAATACATTTTAACTTTTTAACAGTTTTAAGGCGTTTTTTTTTCTCCACGTGTTTCTTTTCCAGTCCTATAAATTAAAGGGTGAGAATTAATTAAACTGTCACACACAGGGCCATGTACAAAATACTCACAGAGATGGAGTCCACATTCTTCTGAAGTTAAATGAATCCATTAGTCTGTATTTTGACTTGACAAATATGGGATGTTTATATGTATGTATTTTTTAAAAAAATGTTCATTGTAGTTGTATTACTTGAACATTTTCTTTCTAGTTCAATATAATTTTAAGATACAAATGAGACTTTAATTCTCACTAAATCCGGTAGCCAAAACTCACCTTGACCCACAACAATGGGATAATGGATTTTTATACTGCAGGGAAGCAGATTAAGTTGCTGTAGCATACCTGAGGTGAGAATGTGGTCTATAGACTGTAAAAATTTTAGTTCACAGATTGTGAGAAAGGCTCAAGAAAGGTAAAGTCTCAGGTCCACTTGCTCCCTTGTAGTGGAATATGTAATGGAGAAGAGCACATGTGATTCCGTAAAGATCTCTAGAAGCAAAATGGAAAACCTCATCTCCGAAACATACTTTATCCTGGACACATGGAATAGGCATGTGCAGCCTGTATGCAGAATTCAGAAATTCATGATCTTTGTTTGACTGTCCACTCTGACATATATATAGCCTTTTTTCAAAGTCAGGTGTGAGGCTAAGTGTATGTCCAAATTCTGTCCTTTTTCACCTAGAAATCTTACTGGTAAACAACAAAATTCAAAGATTCATATTTCCTATGTATTTAGTAATTTTGAGCAAGTAGGAGTGTATTCAAGAACCATACACATACCAAAAATATTTAAGAAGGTCTCTGCCAGAGCACATCTAATTGCCCAGAGGTTCTCTTATTTTTGTGTTGGATACTGCAGAATAAAAATGTCAATGTCCACTGCAGCATGAGCAGAACTGTTGCACAAGCATATGAAAATGCTGGCAATACAGCTCCAAGGAGAGCTCTTATGAGAGCCCTCTTTTGAGAGCCCTTATGAGAGCCCTCAACTTGCTTCTAAAAGAGTGGATCTCCTCCCTACAGGAAGCCCTTGGACATTGTGGTGGTAAGTGATGTGGATTGCCTTAGATCTGGCTTACCAGTGTTTCTGTTAGCTTTCCTTTCTGCTGGGTTTTGAGCTGTTAACGTTGTGAGAATAATCAATTCTGTATAATAGGCACTGCATAAAAAACAGCGTAATTACCCTTCACAATAGGAAATTGGTCAACATGGTTTATGGATCAAAATGTTTAGAATAGCAGTGAGATTGCCATCCTGCTTCCTAGAGTCCAGTCTAATGAGTTGTCAAGCATCTGCTGTTGCTACTGGATTAAAAATCAGTTGTGAAACCTCCCTCCCACCCCAAGAGCTGTCAGGTCACCTGCTGCCATTTATCCCCTTATCTGCAATAGAAACCTCTGAAATGTTAAGTGGTTTATTCGACCTATAGTGTCAGCTAAAACTAGTGAGGGTCTTCCTTATGTAGCTAATGAATTTCAGTAGGAAGAGTAAGAAAGCATATTAGGTCTGACAACTCATGGCCCTGAAATTTGAAAGACTGGTGCCTTTGAGAACTGACAGTAATGCCAAGGTAAACAGTTTCTCTTCTGTTATTCTTTCACTCCTCAAAACAAGCACCTCTCCAAATCTGAGAGCTCCTGGCAGGTATGATGAATGGCAAATCCTAATGAAGCCCATAGTTTGGCCAGAAGTGTTAGGACTTAGCACTCTGTATAAATTCTCATCTGAAATAGGAGTATCAGGAGCCAATTTCTTGAGCATAATTTATTCCAGACACTAGCTGGAATAAACAGCATTCTGTAACCTCCTCAGATATTTTGCCAGTAGGGAGCTGTCTTTACACTTCTTTCAACTAAGCAAGAGATCCAAATACAAAATTCATCACTCAAGAATACACTGTGGTTTAAGAGAGGATTTGAGTTCATTACCAGGGACATTTTTGTGTCCTATCTGTATGACATTTTCTTTCTGGATCAGGTCTGCTGTGGTTTCCTGCTACCTTGCCCTGATGAGATAAAAGAACCCCAGCACTTGGGTTTAACTTTCTAGAAGCAACTCAAGCTTACATTCAGTTTCTAAAATATGTTTTACTTAAGTTTCATACTAGAAAGAAAGTATAAATTGGGACTTCCTTAGTTAGTAAATGTTCTTTTGTCTCCCTCAAAGTCTTTTCAGACTTTGATTCCTTCAGTCACAGATGGGCATTTTGTTATGAACAAAAGCGCTGCCATGATTATAAACCTGACTTATCCATGCAATGAAGGTAAATAAAACTCAGCTTTTCAGTTCCAGGGTCAGATGCTGTCCTTAGCTATGTGTAGATGTAATTAAGAGCAAGATTTTTATTACTGTAAAAAAAAAAAAAAAAAAAAAAAAAAAGACAATATTCAAATGGTGCAAAATGGCTTCTAATGGAACCTGGAAACATTCCTGAGACAGATGCTATTGGGATCCAGTACAAACTGGCACCCATAATGTCATGTTGGTGAGCCACACGTGACAACAGATCTCCACCTACTCCTTTAGAAGGTCCCACGAGAACAAAAATAACAAATAGTCCATTCAAATGTTGATCTGTCTCATCTTCTAACTCTTGATTATATTTTATTTAACTTCCCCAAATAAACCATTTTCATATGTGATGCTTATGTTTTCAATACCTCCACTATTTGTTATCTTCCATGTGATTGAATGATTTAAATATATTTTAAAATATCTGCTATGCTTCTCATCCCCCACCCCAATCTTCCAGTTTCATTATCTGCTAATTGTGTCAGTGCAGATAGAAACTTCCCCCAGTCTCCATCTCAGTGGGAGAAGTCCCTCTGACTTCCAGTGACTTTTGAGCATTGTTCTTTCAGTATCTGAAAAATCATCTTGGAAGCTAAGATCTAACACTCTAGACACTTATGTTTTAGTTAAACTGCCCAGTGAGCTATTTATGAATACATGGATTTATGGAACTTTGCTCCATGAAATAACTGGCTAATAATATAGATTATAGAATAAATGATCAATGAAATCCTGTATTTTAAACTGTCCGGTAATTTTAATTGTGCCTTAGCTCATTAACATCTTAAAACTGAATACTCCATGTGCAGTGGAAGAACACCCTTAACCTTGCTCTCTCCACAACTCTAGATGAGGTTTTTCAGCGGTAAAGGCCTGAAATCAGAAGCCCGTGTACCTAACATAGGTATTAACGGGAGGCTGAACCATTCAGTGACAAGGCACTTGTTTAATGTCGTATTCTGCAAATGTGGAGTTGTGTATTATTTAACATCAAGCCGTTTGTAAAAGTAGTTAAGTGCAGTCACTATTGCAAATTTTGAAGTGCAGTTTATCAGGTATGAAAGTTTAATCAAAAGAGTCTTGGGAAACTTGTGTGTGTTTCCCATTCTTTGTTTTTCTTCAGAACATTATGACTCGATTTAACTCCCAGCAGTCCAAGAGACTGGTCTATGTAATTTAATAATTTTTGCTGACAAATCTTGCTTGTCTGTCATTACCTGTATCCTCATTAGATTCGATAAAGAAAATTTCTTAGTATATTTCAGGAAAATAGTATTTGTAACAGTATTTGTAACAAATGTCTTCGAAGAAAATATTGACTAACAAGGTAAATATTTATTGTAATGATGACAAAATAAAATAATTGTATTCTTTTAACGAGTAAAATTATATAAGGCGTTTCTGACAGGTTAATTGGGGAAAGTATCATCCTTAGATATCTGGGGAGAAATGTTTGAATTTAAGATTACCGTCTCCGAGTTTGCTTAAGTCCCTTCTGAACACACGTCTGGAAATACTCTAGAAAGACTTTTTTTTTCAAAAATTTAACGAAACGGCGATTTTTAAGTAAATATTTTCGCACGTTGAAGTTCGACTGTGCAAACGTGCTAGGAACAAACCGGGGTGCAGGCGAAGCGGTGCCTCCCGGCTCCAGGCGAGCCGTGCTCGCCGCCCGCCCCGCTCCGCTTCCGCGGGCCCGGGGCAGCGCGGAGCCGGGCAAGGGATGCTGAGCTCAGTGTTTTGAACACTCCCCTCCCTAGCTGTTTGCTGGGGCTTTCCAGGCTTGAGGTCCCCCAAGGGACGTGGAGCCCTTGAATGATGCTCCGAAGGACGTGGCAGGGACCTGCCCTATGGCTCTGCCGCCTCGGCCACCGCAGCGAGGTTTCGGGGGAGCCGGGTGGTGGGGCCGGGACTGGGGTGCAACCGTGCGTGAAATCATCCCCTTACACCCACCATGGACCGACCCCTGCTTCGCTGAGGTGACTTCCTGTGGCACCCAAGGGATGCTCCTCCAATACTCTTCCGTCACTCCAGTGGTTTCTTACGGCCAAGAGAGGAAACTAGGGCATCATATGGGGGAGAAAAAGCAGCACAATCTATTCGGCTGAAGCCTGAGTCACTGCCCCCGCTTAATAATGTTCTGAACGAGTAGAGAGTGTCCCGCTGATCCTTTTGGCTGTTTGCAGCGCTTGAGCGCAGACAGTGCCAATAGTCGCGTAAGGACTTTGAAGTTATGGATATTGTCTTCGCAGGCATTAGTCAGTGCTTTAATAGGTCTCATTCTGGCTCGGTCGCTGAAAGATGTAAGCAAGCCAAAACTTCAACGCTCTTCTGAGGCATCTAAAATGTTAGGTCCCTCCTCCGAGAGGGACTTCGGTGTGAGGCCAAGTGCGAAGAGACGAATGAGTACATATGTTCAAAATTACATTTTCGACAGAAATTCAGATCTACCGGGTCGTGTTTAAATGCGAAGTGGGACAGAAGTGGGGGCGGGGGGGGTGGTGTTCAATGTGCAGGAAACATCACTGGGAAACCTGGAATGTAACAGGCAGGATCAAAAGTTAATGGCCTATTTGATGTGAAAAGTGAGCTGGGGATGCCGGAGAGCGGGAGCTAAAGGAGCCGGCCAGACGCACGCAGGGCGTCCGCGCAGCCGGGCCCCCCAGCCCCAAGCAAATAGCTAAGCCAAAAATACAGCGCAGGTAGGAGCGCTTCTCCGTCGTTATAGCCTTTAATCCGGTGAGTTTACCCCCGCGAGTGGGGCGGTGGGGTGGCGGAGTCGGCCCTGGCTCCGCGGGAGATGCGCCTCGGGGAGAGCCGCGCCTGGCATGGGCTGCCCCCCGCAACCCCGCGCACGATCTCTCCGCCGCCTGCCGCGCAGAACCGGGGCACTCGAGGAGAGCTCCCACCCCTCTCTGCCCGCAGCATCGGGGTGACGCCGCGGGGCCCCCCGGAGCTGCCAGTGGGGGAGCTGCGAGTGGGGCGCTGAGCGGGAGGGCGCGGTGAGGGCAGGGGGGTGCGGGCGGCGCGGAACGCCTCGAGGCGCGCAAGGGCCGCCGCTGTGACCCCGCTCGCAGATCCTCAGTGCTCGCACCGCCGCCGCCTCTGCTGGGCAAAGCGCAGGGCTCTATCTGCCCCTGGCACAGACGGCAAGACGCACAGAGGGAAAAGCTCAAGAGGAGAGGGTGCGCTCCTATAGATTGGCAGGCCACGGTCGAAGCTCACCAAAATTACAGACCGCCCCGCCGCACAGCATCGAGCCACCTCGTTGTCGGTAAAGCTAAGAAAAAAATATTAGCCGCTAGTACCATCAGAATATTTCATCCGTGCCAATTTATTTTGACAATATTTTTCTAAAAATAACTCTCTCCATTGTACGGCTCAGTTTCTTCGGCTTTAGCATACGCTTTGAATTAAAACTGTTGACAAGATTGTAAGGAAAATACTGATTGATGCAAACGTGCCCTGAAACAAATCCACACCTGATTCTGGTTCTCCGACTACGCTGATTAAAGCCAACCCCGCCTCCAGCAAGCCCGACCGGGGTTCCCAGCTTCCAGAGAAACCGTCCATTGGGACATAACGATGACAGAAAACGAAGGTACAGGGGCGAGTACCGAAAAAGAGGGTTTGAAGCCCTTGGGGTTCCCTAAGTTGATATGAAGTGATACCGAGACAAACACATCGAATGCAGTCTGTTTTTTCCTCCTTGGTCTTATCTGAACCCCCAGACAGAATAAGATGCTGAGAGAAGACTGAAGTCAGGTCACTGCCAGCGCTAGAATAAAAAGGCTAAGGGGAGCCAAAAATGCCTGTGGTCTTCGTGAACTACATTAAATCACGGGGTGGTTATATTTTGGTGGATAATGAAGCGCGTAAAACGGTAGATAAAAATCAGTTGCTGTGGACTGTCTAGGATTTCGTGTGTTTTTATTAATTTTCATAGGAGATTTTAAGATTTACGTAACCTCCCCTTTTCAAGCTCCGGACGGAGCGCTCTCACCGCCGGGAATTGCCGGGTGAGGCGTTCACAGCTTCCCCGCCCGCGGCAGCCGCCCTGCTCCGCTCCCGACCTGGCTCGGCCCAGCCCTGCTCCGGCCCCGCCGCTTTGCATGAGCGGCTGGAGCTGTGAACGGGGCCGAAGGGAGCTGACTTGCGGGGGGATGTGACACCGGGGGGCGCGTCAGAACTTCAGCTGCGGCCCTGATGGCCCAGCTGCAAGTCAGCTCTGCGGGAACACCAGGGAGGTTTGGCCTGGTTCAGGCAAGCAAGAGGGAGGATGCTGCTGCCTCGCACAGCAGCTCAGTTCGCTGGCTGAGCAGGACAAGAACAGTCCAGGTCCTAGCTACAGAGTAGCTGACCCTGCAGCCTTCCGTCCCCCGGCTGACCACCGCCGCCATAATCTCCTCCTCTCCCGCTCCCTGGGGCGCCACCGGTAGCACCAGCAGGGGCCACTGGGGCCGGGTAAACAGGAAAATCCTGCTGGATTCCCAGGCGATTCCCCCCGAGCCGTGGGGAGGAGCGGCCGAGGCGGGAGCAGAGATAGGAGCGGGAGGTGGCCGCTCCCCTCCCGCCCACCGCTCTGTGCGGGGCGCGGGGGCGGCGAGGGCTGTCGCGGCCCTCCCGCACCTCCAGGGGACACTGGGATCCCGCAGCATGCCGGAAGGCTTCCCGCTGGGATTTGTGTTCCCTCTTTCTAACAACGACACTTCACCGGTTTAAAAAAAAAAACAACGACTTTATTTTCGGTGAAATCAGTATCGCTGGGAATATGTGACTATGGAGTAAGGAAGGGGCTGGAACACGGGCGGGGTTTTGCAGAGCGTCACCATCCCACAGCGGCGTTATCCTACATCGTAAGCAAAACTTAACCACCCGCAGCGACCGCATCCCTGACACCCGGCAGCACTCCCACCTCTTCCCCGGGTGACCGCAGAGCTCCCCCTTGGCTCTCTAGCACCGCAGGGGCACCGACAGCCTGCGGGGACCCACGGGGCCCAGAGGGTCTGCGCGGGGGCTCGGCAGGGCTCCGCGGGCAGAGCAGGTGCGGCCGGCTGGCAGGCGCTGCCGTGGTTCACCTCTGCGCGATTCACCGTGCGGCTGTGTCTACTCTCTTCTTCCCCCCGAGTTTTGGCTGCTGTTTGTTTGTTTTCTTTTTCTGATGTAACTGATTTCCACGCAGTTGCACCTCACATTTTGCCCCTTGCTCAGACTTAAGCTACGTGCCAGCCGGAGCCTGAGGTCTCCTGCGCTACTTTCTGTGCCCGTTCTTCCTTATATTCCTTTTAAATCTTTTTTCCTCTTCCCCGTGGAAGTATAGACACATAGAGGTGCCAGGTGATTTGCCAGATGGCAAATGCCCAGGATTTCAAACCGGTTAGCGAAGAGGCATCACTATGTCCTCATTAGCTGGGCTGCCTCAGGGCGCACGTCACCAGCTCAAATCCCAGCTCTCTCCCTACCGTACCTGCCTGACCCAGCCCTGAGATCGGAGCCGCCGTGCGCTCCTGCTTGCGGTGAAAGGCAGGCGCTTCTCCCCTCCATGCTCTCAGCAGCCGGGGACTTTGAAAAGGAGAGAAATGACAGTATGACTTAGATACTCATTGTCACTGCACTGGCTGATGGTGGAGATACCTGCCAGGCTAACACATTCAGGTTTGGATCCAAACACGCCTTCCTAAATAACACGGAGCAAACCAAGCTGGCTCCCGGGCTGCCATTCATCTCTAATGCAACTGAGAGCTGTACGACTTTTACCAGCAGCCCCGCATTTTTCTGTGCGTGAGCTGATTTCTGTTGGACATTGCTGCGTACAAACGAGGGATAAAAAAGACGTTTTCTCTACTAAGAACGGCACCAGATCGTCGTTTTGGGCAGTGCTAAGGTCTAAGTTCAAGGATGGGAGTTTTCTTGCCAGACACTCGGAAGTGCGCGAACCCGCCCTTTTCCGCCCCTCCTCAGCCCCTCTCCCAAATCGACAGCAACAATAACCTCCGGACGCCAATAAATCTTAAAAAAAAAAAAAAAAAAAAGGTAATAGAGTTTAAGACCCGCCCCGAATACATAAGAACATAGAACGCAGAACCATCCTTGTCTCCAAGCCCCCGCAAAACGTTTCTCTTTGTACAGGAGCGAGAAGAGACAATTGTGTTGATGATGGGCTCATCTGGTTCACTGCTTCACTGCTGCTGGGGTAACAGATACCCCTCTCAAAGGTGCCAAACAACGCTTTTTAATATTCCAGCTATTCGGGTAGTGGTGAAGAGCATTTAAGTGCTGTGGTTCATGCCTAAATTGGTATCACGGCATATCTCTCCCTCACGACTCTCTTTTGACACCCACAGGTGACTGAAGGATGCGTGTGCACCCTAGAATATGACAGCGTGGAAAATGCATTGCTTCCTGAAATAATAAACAATAGACTTGTTCAAACAATCCGGGTTTTACTGTGTTTTGTGTGTGCAGGATTGCTTACCTCAAGTCTACTCAGGTTTCCCAGGCATGAAAAGTCTGTAAACACTGCAAATCATCTAGGAGAGGAGTTGAATTCTACGCGTCTAGAAACACACATGTAGTGACTTTTTTAAAAGAAAAAAAAAAGAAAAAAAAAAGATTTGCAGGATATGTTGTAAAGAAAAAAAAAAATACAGTGAAGGGGAAAATAAAGGAAGAGAAACCGAAATGGTGCTGGAAAAACCTTGGCTCTGGTAAGCAAGGAAACACTCTGTCTTCTTCCAGCGTCATTTGATGAGGCCATAAAGAGACACATATTGTGCATTTTCTCAGGTTTTCAATATCCCACACACATACAGTAATAGCAAGTTTCAACAGCTATTGCCAGGGCTCGGGTTGGTTTCCCTCAAGTGAAGAAATGCATCTTAAAGTGGGAAATCTGCCATTGGCTAACCACAGTCAAAGATGTCTGCTGGGATAAACAGCATTGTTAATTCCTTCAAGCTCCATCTGTGGAAATGATAAAGTGCAGCCATTATGGAAGACTGCAAAGTTAAATTAATTAGGTTCCTCCATTATGCTGCAGTCTTCTGAAGATGATTGCTATTTTCCTCTTAAATGCCATTATTCCTACATCTATCTAGAAGCTGATGCAATTAAAGTGAACGTAATGTAAATTTAGCAACACAAATGACACTTTCCTCTGCATATGTTTGAATGGGCCACGCAGGGGCTGTGTCTCAAGCTTGGACTTCCCCCGTAAACATCTGATGTAACCTTAAAAAAAATTCAAATAAACCAGTGTGTATTTGGATACTTTTCTTCAGCGAATTCTTGGATCAATACTTTTGTTTCATGTTTTCATGTTCTCAGTAATGTTAAGGGATCCAGTTACAAACTCTTGCCAGTAAGAAAGAAAATATGCCCCGCTGTGCACCCTCCTAAACACTTCTAAGAAATAGTGTTTTCTTTTCATTTGGAATGACGATTTTGTTTGTCTGCTCTGCCCCGGCGAGCGAGACTATAGATTATTAGTAGACACATTTAATTCCGGACCATAAGGCAGGCGGCTGCGCCCAGGGCCGACACACGCCCTCCCACCGGCGCAGTGCCGGGCGGGGGCGAGGGCACCCTGGGGGGCTCCTGGGGCCGGGGCTGGAGCTCACCGGCACTGGGGCGCTGCTGCCTCCGCCCTGAGTCCCGCCCCGTTGCCCTGCCGTCCTTCATTTTATTTATTTTATTTCTTTATTTTATATTTTATTTTATTTTATTTTATTTTATTTTATTTTATTTTTTGCTTATTTATTACGTTTATTTCTTTAAGGAAGAAGCGTGATTTCTCCAAGCCTTTGCAGTGCTTCATGGGTCATTATGACTTAATGCAATTAACGTAACCTTTTGTAACCCAATATCAAGTACTTCCAGGACAAATCTTTAAACAGATCACTAATCGTAAAACAAGTTATGGTGTCTGGAGTGAAAACTAAGCTATTTGCTATTCCCGCTGATACTTTCAGCTTTTCGTCCTTCCCCCTTACTTTTCCCGCTGGCGGTCGCATCTCGGGTTTATGGGGTTTATTGAAACGGTGTTTAATTTTTTTTTTTTCATTCTTTTTCCCTTTAGGTCTCTGTTTTCAGCCACCGGAATCCAGCTCTGGGTTTTACGGTTTTCGCTAGGAAAGCCGTCGGGAAGCCGCTGCAGGGCGCGCTGGGGGAAGGGAGTTTGTCGCGCAGAGACGAGCGAGCATCCCCAGGCGGGAGCGAGCCCGGCCGGGTCCCCCCGCCGCTCCGGGGGCCCGGTGGCCTCCGGGGGCGGAGGGACATCCATCAGCAGCGACCAATCGAGCGGAGTGCCCTCCCCCCGGGCTAATTGCTTTTGGTTTTGTTTCAATTAGGGCCGGAGCAGGGCTGGGAACCGTGCGCGCAGGGAGGGCTGCGGGGAGCCCCAACACGTGTGGCTGCATCCGCACACATCCATCCCCCGGCAGCCCCCGTAAAGCTTTCCGCAGCACGCACAAACCGAGCAGCTTTGGCTGTGGAGTTTCTGTTTGATTTAACGGGGAGAGGCGCTTCCTGGCCTGCTCTCTGCTTCCCGCCGTGTCGTTTGGGAGTAAATACGGGCAGGGTTTAAATCTGGTTCAAGAGTCACACGGATCATTTATAGGAGGTTCAAAGTAGAGCCACCACTTTACCTTAAATTTAATTTCTTGTTGCATGTCTATGAATGTATTTCTCTATGTGAATGTTACACAGATCGTGTCCACACAAGCAACACCAACAGAGGCCAGGCTCAGTGATATGGTACTCACCACAAAAAAAAAAAGACCAGAAAAAGCTGGGAGTAAATTACACCGGAATTCTGGTTCAGGGGAATTACACCCCAGTACTCAGAATTTTAGATTCTGTTTGGATAGATTATTTGATCTACCACACACCATCTCTATACTTTAATTTTCCTAATCATGTGTGCAAAATTGGTTTTGTCCTGATTCCACTTTTACATCCAAGTTTTTGTTTGTATTCCTTGTTACCCCACAGGAAAGAGAATTGCTCTAATAATGCCAGAAAATATTTTGCATTCTGACAGTGTACTTGTGCATTCTGCTATGTTTTATGAAGAAGTCTCTATAATGTGTCATCTTTTACTGTTTTGCATTGGACTTTAGCATGTCAGAAACAGGAATTAAGTCTACATATTCATCATAACAATGTATTTCCCGAAAAGGATGTAATAAAGGTAATATTTTAAAGGTCCCAGTTGTAAGTTTCAGGAAAAAAAAAAAAAAAAAAAAACCAACCCACTGTAGCTTATCTGTCTTTGGAGAGACTGACAGGCCTTCAAAGAAATCTTGCAGAATGCACAATGCATTCACCTTGTCTAGTTTAATAGAGGCAGAAAATGATTAGAGTGTGTTTTAATACTTGCTGTACATGTGATGTAGGAAGCCAAGCCTCAGACCAGTTTAAATGTTGATATACTCAGCTTGAAAAAGCTTGTCAAATAAATCAAACCGTTCTGGGGGCAAACCCATGTTGTTTTTAAACCACAGAGTGGGGCAGTGGGCGTGGTTACTCCCATGGTTGAATGGTGAATGTATAGATTCAAAATACATTTTGCCACACTGGTTTTCAGGGGATTGTTTTGGCCTCGTATTCCAATACCATGAGCCAAAACTCTGGTCAATGTTTTGACAACAGAGCCAGGAAAAACAAAAAAGGCTTACCCTCTGAAAAAGAAATGAAGATGTAGTGAAGGAAAACAGTAGTCTCTCTGCCACTGCCTTACTCAATCCATATGTGGACTTAAACACAGGAAATACCCACCATTCACCGCAATCAAGCCAGGGGCTTGTGCATCAGAAAGTGCCTTGTGGAACTAATTGTAGTTTATTAAGATTGTCATTGACATAGAAAAGCATTTTGAAATTTGAAGTCAGAACATTTAAAGAATATGGAAAAAAAAGATAATCTGCTGCGTGAGTGTTAATTTTTAAAGATGTGTATTTACCACAACACTACAATCTTGCAATGTGCATTTGTTATGGCATTTTGCATAAATTAATTATCTTTTTGTGACTTTTGTGATATTAAACTCTTTATGCTTACTTTTCATCTACAGTTCTGGTGCAGAGTATGTTTCAGGATAATTTCAGAGTGGAACAAAAATCTAAACTTCACCAATTTAAAAGGATAATAAAGAAAAATCATGGTACCTTTCATACAGGCAAAGTCTACATAGAAAACAAAGCTACAAATAATAGGTTCTAGAATTTTTTTTTTTTAATTTTGCAAACTTAAATGAAAACCTGTCCTTGCCAACAAGTATTTGACAAAGTGTTTATTTTAGGACTTTAATGCCAGATAGATTTCCTTGTGAGGTTTTGGTTATTCTTTTCCTGACCGCATATTTTTTATTATTATTATTTTGCTGTACTGTTGCATTCAGATTTTAGCATGGTGAGTCACTATTAGACCTGACAAAACAATGCTGTGATTACCAATTAAATTCAACCTCTGGGTAATTTGCATTGAATTTGTGTTCCTGTGATTGCCTGTGATCTTTGCCTGATGATTTTGCTTCCTAGTGCTTTACACTGAATCAGGAGACAATTTGTGCTTCCAATGGTACAGGCTTTTACATTCACTGCTGTACTATAGGTCAAGTCACCTGGCCTTCCAGACAGACTGGGAAGTTTGAGGGTGCAATGTGTTTTCCACAGTTTCCAATCCCTTTGAAATTCAATTCTCCACACCAGTCACACAGGTACAGTGGCAGGATCAGGGACAGGCAATTAACAGTGCTTCAAATGGTGTATCTACCTGAAACAATTTTGGTTTTGTTGCTTGTCTCTGATCCTTCTTTTTTTCTTCATCCAAATTTCATGAAAAATTGCAGTTCAAATCTCTTATCTTCTAAAGAATTTCAAGAGCAATCCTGTCCGTAGAGAGCAAGAGTTGCAGTTGTCATTTCCACATGTGAAATATGACTGAGTGAGATTTGGAATACAGGTAGCTGCAGCACCCAAGGCTGCACATTCAAGCATTACTTTTGCCTGAAGTGATTTTAACCTGCTATGTAAAATGTCATGTCAGTGGATACTTGCTATCTTTTCCCATTTCTTAAAAGCCCATTCTATCTTGGCTGATTCACAATCTAGACTAAGGTGTGGGATGTTTGAGGGTCACCATTCAAATTTCTTTCTGTTTTTAGTGCTAAAATACATTGAGAGTACCCCAGATCTTCCTCCAGAGCTGGTCCACAGGTGACCACTTCCTAATCCCAGAACCAGTTATTTTTCTACCTTAAGCAGCAGCCTGATCCTGGTATTTTGCAACTTTTGCAGATTTGAGTTCAGATGTTATGAACCATTCCTTGCATTTTATGTGGTCTGTTGGGGGAAAAAGTGGGGAGAAAATCTGTGTGTAAGTACATAAATTGAGATGAATTTACAGGCATGAGTCAAGTCTGATTGTAATGTAAACACTACTGATTATTGTGTTGGTGGATGTCTACACTAAAGTGCATTTGGAGTACAATAATCCATATGATATATTCAGAAAGTAACTGAATATGTAAGAAATCAAGAACAGACAAAACCATTATTTTCCTATAAAGTTGTTCATTCTCCATACATATGATTCTTAACTTTTTCAATGCAAAACAGTGCATACTGCAAAAAAGCTGATCTGAAGAAAACTCTCAGCTCCATCCATGTATCCAGCAACATTCCTGTGGGAACAAAAAAGACAATAAAAGTTTGGCATCTTGAGATCTGGACTATGGACAGATGCACTGTCATTAATTTTTAAAAGCAAGAGCAAGGGACTATGGGCACTAAGATCGTATTCTGAGAGTTTGTATTACTGACTTTGGAGTGACAGCAAGTAAAAAACACCCCTGAAGGTCAATGTAATTAGATTTCTAAGTCATCCACATTTTTCCTGATGAAATGAACATTAGACTGATGTGTATTGGAGGCAGTGAAAGTTAAAAGTTTTGGCTTCTTCGCTTACTTTGCAGCAGAGTTTCCTTGGCCATTTGCCCATTACAGGTCTCTGCAAAGCCAATGTTTATACTGATTCATTTTCTTTTGCTTGTTTTTTCACAATAGACATCTAAATGTATAAAATGGTGGCATTCTCTAAAGACACAGGAACATCAAAACAGTAGAGAGATATTGAATCAGAAGAAGAAAGTAAAGAAATACAAGAGGTGACGTGGTAAGAGAAACAGCAGACATAAATGTGTATGGGAGTAAATCTCTTCCTTTAGAGTGACACTTGTGAAAACTTTAAATTGTAGCACACAGACCATCAAAACCTTTGCTAGATGCATCTACATCTCACGTCCACCACGTGCTGATCTCATGTGTTGCATCTCAGAACATTCAAGCACAGCCTTGGAGGCAGGCATGGAAACCAGAGTACAGATTTATAATCTAGTGGCATTAGCCAAATTGAAACTAGTGTGAAAGGATGAAGTCGAGGGAAGGTAATATTCTCACAAATAGTAATTGGTGTTTATTTATGGTATCAGAACGTCAAAAGCAGTCAGGGCTGTCCTGAACCTACTCTATCTTGATTTTGGCATTAGTATATAGGACTTGAATTTCATTCCAAGCCCTATTACCTTCAGTTATACCCATGCATCAGCCTTTGAGCTTGGTTACTTTAAATAAAGGCTTTTAACTCCCCAAAATTGTAACTAGCTTCACTGATGGGTAGTGTGAACACAATGGCACAGACTATTGAAAAGAGTCCCTTTAGTTTGTAAAGACATAGTATCAGTAAGAGTTGTGGAACCTAGAGTATAAATTAGACAAGACTGCTGTAGACAGCAGGATTTTTCTTAGGAGCCATTGCAGAGTTCTTAAAATAACCATGTAATCAAGTATTAAGGCCAGATAATTTAGGCAGTCTTGGGAAACATACTGTTTCAGATAAATGATGGATGTAAGCTGATGTAAACAGATGTGGCTCTAACAATGTGCTCCTCACACAGCTGTGGGCTCATAGCCATAATAATCCACACACTGGACAGTGATCTTCTCCCCCCACTGTCCAGACATCTTCCTAGTGTGTTGTCTGTCCTTCTGGGAGTTGAAAAATACACACCTCAAAGTATACGTACTCTGAATTGAAGAAAATGCAGATGTCCTTGTATGTGAAAATGTATTACTAGATCAAAACAAGAATAATCCATTTGTATCTGTTACTGTATGTTTTTGGTGGGGGAAAAAAAGGTATTACTTTACATATTTCATTTTCTAATATTTCAGAATAAATGGCCTGGAAAAATCCAAACATTGTTATTTTTAGCCCTGTTTCCTCTCACTCCCTCTCCCCCACTACCCCTTCATCTCCCAGAAAAATTCAGGCCAATTTCAACCGCGTTTGAGAAAGGAGGGGAAATCCCAAACATCATTAAGTTCCAATAACTGCCATGAAAATTTGTGGTTGGATAGTAGAGAAAAAGCATATTTGTTCTTCCAGGTAACTTGGCCCCTGTTGGGCAAAGTCAGCTTTGCTTCTGCCTGGCAACGCCTGGGTGCTCATGGCCACGGATCAGCCAGCTCACCCAGGGCTCTGGGACAGCTTCAGGCTGTTCCCTCTCTTGCCAGAAGGGATTATCAAGTGAGAATGTGAGAGATGAATAGGGTTAACACAGTAGGAACGTGCAGAGGATATAAGACACAAACATACAGGGGCTCAGGCTCTGTTAACTACTCATGGAACAGCTTGTTTTTTAAATATACCTAGGGCAGTTATTACATTCTTTCCTAGACATGGAGTCTCATGTTTATAAAGTATAATCCTTGGATAATTTATCACTTTCAATAAATACTAGTGTTCAATCTTCATGCTATGGCTTTTTCAATGAAGTAATTTAATTGAAACAGGATTTATGGTATTTTTACATCAATGTGCACAATGTTAGCTTTTTTTTTTTAAGGACAACATGCTAAACTTTACACCATAAAATGGTTGCATCAGCTTTACTCAAGTAATAAAGTTAGCTTCCTATTATTTTGTATATGTATTTTAAGTGTTTTCATATTTAGAAGCAATTGATATATCACCATTTTTAATCCAAGTGAAGAGTGTTTAAGAAATGACACACTCAAAAAAAGTAAAAAGGGAAAAGAGGACTCCTGGTAGACATACAAGGTTAAGCTTTTAACTACTTTTTGCCTACAGCTTTTGATTTCAGGATAAGAAATCTGGAGTTTGTTGGGAGAGTTGGTGGCGGATCTCTAACCTCCCCAGGGGCTGGAATCATCAGGTGCCCTATACAGGCCAGAGGGAAGTCAAGAGAAGTTTGTGCTGGGAGTCCTGGCCTGCTGCCAGGAGCAACCTGTCTTCTTCTGCTGGCTGTGTGGGAATTGGAGAGACCTGACCCCCAGCTTGGACACTGCCCTTCCATGCCTTCAGATGTGTTGGTGGTGTAGAAAGCCTAAGTGGAAAAGGAGCTTGTTCTGACCTTCCTCTCAGGGTCAGAAATAAACAGCCATAACATTATAAGAAAAGGTTTCTTTCCTCCCCAAGATGGACCTGAAGCAACAAAATTTCTCTGTGACAGAAGGAAATCAAGATCCTCAGCTACCTCAACAGCCGTGCAACTTGACATCCCATTTCCTCCCAGGCCAGGCAGAGGTGGCATGGCCACAAGCAGAGAGGACTGAGAGGTTCCCTCATGGGCTCTGTCATTTTCTATCTCCTCTTCATTCCCTGTCTCAGGGACTGCCCTTTCATAGGCCTTTTCCCACACCATCTTTCTGGAGTGTTTTCATGTTCCTCAAGGGGATGTCTCTTTCTTCTTCTCCATCCCTGATCTTCCGTGGTCACTCACTCCTTTGGACAACTAGTTGCCCCCAACTCTGATTTCCTAATGCTTCAGGAGCCACTCTACTTACTTTCCTCTGCTCCTTTCATTTACCACCTCTTCTCTTCATCTCATGGTGTCTCAAGGCTTTCTCCTTTCATTGCTTCCTTTCTCCTTTTCTAACTCATTCCTTGGAAACTTAATTCATTTTCATGACTTTTTTTGTACCATCTCCAGGAGGGTGGCTACCAAGTCTAAATTTCTGTTCTTGACAACATCCTTCATTTTTGTCTCTGCAATTCTCATATTTCACCCCTCAAGTCTATCCAACAGGCAATTGCCAACATTTTCTGGCTAGCTTACATTGCAATTTTCTCACTATTTAACTGAAAGAAAAAATAGGGCAAACTTTGGGTCTCATTTCTCAAGAACACAAAGGGGATACTTCTATTCTTGGTGGTGTACCAGGTAATAAAGATAAAGCTTACTTTATTCTGCAGTCAGACTAGACTGTGTATATTTATGTGTAGCTGCTATGGTGACATTTACAACAAATCATTATCATTCACATGGAATAATCTGTCAAATATGCAGGGATTTAAATATTTTACCACTAAAATCTGACTGCGCTTTTCTTAGCTGAACGTTGAAAATTCTGTGTCGTTCTTAAAACAACACTTTCCCCTCCAATATATATTTTCCAAAGCTGTATTATTGTAAATTACTATAAATGATCATCCTTTGTGCGGTAGAAAAGGATGGCAATGGGAATGCTCATTCCTCCTGACCAGCCTTTGTTTGAACTGGCAGAAGAGAACTGAGATCCTTCTGCCATGTGTGCTGTGCAGGATAGAGAAGAGATGGAGTGATCTCTCTCCAGTGGTGGTTTGGATTTAAGCGAAGAGCCTTGCAAGGCTGACACTAGGAAGGTGACTCCTCTCCAGAGAAGAACTGAGCATATTTCCATCAAGTTTTGCAGACTGTGATGAGCCATAGGCAGGGTGCAGAGGATATGAAAGTAGAAACACAGAGGGGACAAGCAGATAGCACAAGTCAAACAGTTGTCATTTTGCTGCTGCTCCTGGGAGCTGTCTACTGGCTCCAAAATTAAACAGCTGCATTTACTCCTATGGTATGCTAGACACCAAACAACATAATAGAAGCCGTCCCTCTCACATGAAAGAGTGTGAGTTTCTGTGTGAAGATCATACTAATTTTATGGGTCTGATGACCTTTAGCTACAATGTCAATTCCTGGATGTGTGCAGCCAAATGACAGAGTCAAGAGATATCACACATCATGTGTTCTTGGGATACACTGAAGATGAGCAGAGCAAAAGATGAATCTATTCATGACTAAAGACGAGGAGTAGAAAACTGGAGCGCACACTTCATTGGTATTAAGGTACAGACAGAAGTATATAACTTTTTATTTTGTACTTAATTTTTTGGATGAGGACCAGAAACAATAATTCTTTTGTTGGAATTGAAAGCTCTTATTTTCAGCTGCCAAAAATCCAAGACATTTTTTTTAAGATCTCAAAGACCTGGAAACAACGAACATTTTGTTTCCTCAGATCCAGTGATGGAGAGCTGACATGCCAAAGTCATTCTTCTGTTTAGTAAAGATTTCTGCAACATTTGTCTTCCCCTTAGGTATGTCAGTAGAACTAAATTAATATTATACTACATGCCTCACTCACCTGTTTCAAGGATGAGTTTGAGCCATATTTAATATCCTCTGGAAAACCTTGAAAATACGATGGCCGAAATTCTGGCCAGGTATATAATGTTTGTACCTAATGTAACATTGTGGAAATCAGCTGTTTCATACAGCCAAGGGGTCACCTTTCCTGCATATCCTCCACAATGCAGGACCAAGGACAACTGGAACAGGATGAGCAGAGCACTGTGGGTGTGTGATATGCATACATCACCACTGCATTTAGCCAGAGTGGCTGAACACAATGACTTCATCCACCCTGGCACGCCTGAAGCGTGACCTCAGCTCACTTTGGCTTCAGTTTGTGTTGAAGATTCTTAGCAGGTGCTGGCAGCTCCGTGGATGTGACACAACATATATAGCTCTCTCTTCATCCAAGAGGCAGGATCAGTTTCATGCTGACCCTGCAAGTTACATTTGCACTATGTGGAGTTTGTCCTCTTGTTGTTGTAGCTTGGGTGATCTAAGTTTACAACTGAGTCAAGGCTTGCAAGCAGAGCGGGCATCATTTGCTAGACCTAACTGGGGCATCAAAGCCACTTTATCATCATACATGTAATTTTTTTCCTTGCATCCATAAGATATTTTCCTGTGATGGATGTTCACAACAACACAGGGCAGTGACCTGAAACAGAGTATTTTTATTTGTGCAGTCACACTCACAGATGTGTGTTGCAATGGTAAGTGACAGGTTTGAAGGGAAGTAGCCTCGTGCAGCAAACGACCCTATGTGGAAGTGTCAGGACTTCCTCCGTGCGTCTGCTAATATATTTTGCTTCAGCCAAAGCCTTGACTCTCACAGACCACCCTGTTCAGTACACAGAGCTTCTGTTTGTGCCAGGAGAGCTTAATCTGCTCTGAAATCTGCTGTTGTGTTTTCATTCACACAGACATCCTTCCATATGGCAAAACTAGTGCTGGTCACACAAGTGATGTGTACAGTGGCAGGTAGTACAGGCTGGTATGAGCAGATCAGGGGAGCAAATCTGCTGATCCCAAGGACCAGGCATGTCAGAGGGGGTTTGCTTTGGTCTAGATTGTGACTGGGTCTGGGACCTGTTAGCTACCTGTGAGCTGTTGGAGTGAATTAGGTACAGTCCTGGAGCACATCTGGCTTAGTTTCGCCCAGAACATATTTATGGAATGTGCTCTTAGACCAATCTGTGCTGTGAAACAAAGCACAGTGAATGGGAACAACCAGGAAGTTTGTTCAAAAATTCACTTATAGCACTGCTGCAGGTTCCTCAGCAGTGCACTGTGCTATAGCATGATGCAGCAGCCCTTCTTCAGTTTAGCATTGTATTTCCTTTTCTCAAGGAACCACGTGCTCCTGCAGGTGACTTGGGATGTAGGCAGACACTTTTTCCTCCAGCATTAAAATAACAAGATAGATGTTACCTGTAGAAGTTATCTTCTAATTGAGTACATTCTAAAACCACCAGGCAAATTTTATCCCTGGGGCTGGATTACAAAGCCATAGGCGGTCTATGTCTGCATGCAGAAACCTGACTAACCCAGAAGGCACTTTTTAGGAGAAGTCCTAGTCAGACAAAATATTTTTACTACCTATACAAAAGGAAATATTCTATTTTTAGTGCCTGGTAATGTAACCATTAACTTTGAAAAGCAAACAAATGGGTGTGGTGCATTTACCAAAACAACACAAAAGTCCCAAACCAACCAACAAACACACCAATTAAAAAAAAAAAAACCCAAACAATACCCCCCTCCCCTAAAAAAAAATCAAGGAACCTTTTAGAAGCCTCCACTGAAAAGTTCAAGATGAGTGAGGGGTATGAAAAATAAGGCTGATCATACTTACCCTAGTTAGAGTTGTTTTCATTTTTTAGTGGAATCATGTGCTTTAATAGGCTAAAATGTTTAATCATCTCAACTTTACTAGAATGTTTTAATCACCAGCCTAAATAAAAAATATAGAAAGTACTGGAATCAATTGTTTTAATAAATGTGAAGAAAGAACAAAGTGCCAAGAAACACATTGGAAGTTATTTTTTGTCTGTACTGCCACAGTTCAGTATGGCTGTCACTCTGGCTTGACTGAGGGCTTTCCTCTGAAAGCATCCCATTGATTGTGGACAGAAGATGCTGTTATATTCCAGCATGTGACTTTATTCAGATGGTTTTTTGTGAAAGCAGTGCAAAACTTAACAATGGGAAATGACATTAGAAAGTCGGGGTTTTTTTCTGAGTTGTTTTTTTTTTTTAATGGACAATGAACTTGACACCATGAGCCCAAAGAAATTTTGCAAGGATTGTGATGATTTCACACGCTCTTTAAACAAATTCTGAAAGCCTTCCCTGCACTCCTCAGTTTTAGCTGTGCACTGACTAGGCTGAATTGCAGAACTTGGCTTTAAGCACAGCTTCAGCTATAGGAAAGTTTGGAGGAGACAGAAAAAAAAGTACAATGTGTGCCTGAACACATTGTAAAATAAGTAATGTAAACTATGAACATGGAAGAAGAAAACAGAACATAGACTTCCAATATCTTCATAAACCATAAAATATGTCCTATAAGTAAAATAAAATTCTGTCTCTATGCCAAACATTACTCCATCATAATGTTTCATTGCACTGTGTCCATTTGCATGAGCCACTAACTCCCATTTGTATCTGTCCACTGGTCTAGACAGACAAATCTTCAAACATCTATTCTTTTGGTGGATTTATCAGATTTCCAGACCCATTTTCCCCATCCTTGCAATTTCTGTTCCTTCCTCACTCTCATGCTGGCTGCAGCAGATTGCTGAGGTAGGTCCACATAACTAATCCTGTGGCATCAGGGTGAGCAGTTCTCTTACTTGCTTTCTCTTTCTTTTAGTTCTGTTTGAAATGACCCCCCCACCACCCTGTACTCAGTATGGTATGGAAACTGGCTAATCCTCTGCAGTAAATTTAAACCCTTTATGGTACACACAGTACACTATTGCTGAGGAGCACAGGAAAATAACTCCCTCAGACTCCCAGCTCCTTTAATACAGCTTGCATTCTTTGTGCAGCATGTGCATTGTGTGGCCAGCAAGATTAATACTGCAATGCTATGAAAGAATTTGTGGACATAAGATTGCTAAAAAAAAAGGCTTTAATAAAGCAGTTTTCTAACATGGCAGTTTTTGTTTATTTTCAGAGTTCAAGAACAGAGTGCTTTGGTAGTTCTGCAGTTCCGGATGTGTAAGGTATTTAAAAATCAGTTCCAGAAACCAAAGCAGTTCTATCCAAGGTACATCAAGGGCTAGATTCCAGCCACACATTCAGTATAAATAATGTAAAACCATCAGTCACATTTTATAGTAAGCAAAGCAAAATTGAAGAAGTAAAGACAAGCTAATAAAATAATTAATATTAGTGGAAAATAACTGGTATAAAGTAACAAATACGTTTCTGTAGACATACCACTTAACTCTAAAAAAATATATACATACATATATGATGGCTACAAATGAGCTTGTGATTTTCTTCCAAAAGTATCTGAGCAGGAAGTAAAACATTTTCCCAGTGGATGAAATAACATTCATTTTTGCCAATCTAAGCAAGGCAGATTTAAATTTTATGTGTGTCCAACTGCTTGTTCCCCCTCAGCTAATAACCTGCCTGCTGGAAGCATTTCAAATGAAAAGGAGTTCACAGTTCCTAAGCCCAGCTCTGAATATATCTGCCATGCATGTAAACAAGTAAACCATTATGTTTCTTGTTGAGATAAAGAATACCATGATAAGTGGGGACTTTTACCAGACAAAGGGCTTCCTATTGCGAGTGTGGATAATCTTCCAGAAAACCCTGTGTTTTGGCAAATCACACCAGATTAATCTATTAGGCATCTCCTTTCATCATCAAATTTCCGCTGCCTATCACAGTGGCTGCCTTATCAAGCACCCTTTACTCAATAGCAGCCCCATTCCTAGGATTTCAGGTGCTGGCCTTCCGAGCTCAGAAAACAGGTGTCCCCACTGTTTTCAGGCAGGAAAGGTCCCTGCACAGAAGCCTGGGAAAGGGCAGGGGTATCAGCCACTGTTCTACCTGAAGGAACAGGTAACAGGAAACTGTTGATTCAATGAGCTGACTTAATTGGCAAGCATTAGTCAGCACTGAATGTTTTTTGTGAATTAAAAATCCTCATAAGAATCCTTCCTGACAAAAGTTTTGGAAAGGAGGAAAATACGTGCCCAGAAATGCCCTTCCAGGAGCAGGCAGTGTTTGTAGCTCTATTTTAAGTGCTTCATTCTCTTGGTGTAGTACAGAAAAAAGAGCTAGGAGCAGAGGGCAGTGTCAAGCTTTGCCTGGTTATGTGTAGTGCCTGAGCTGCTAGGCAAATTACCTATATTCAGGAGGAAATGGATTTCAAATCTCAAATAAAGGCTAATATTCCAAACCAATTAGTATGATGGATGAGTTTTTAGGTTTTCGAGCTCACTCTCAGTGCCTTCCCTGGCCAGGTTTTTGGTTTTTTTTTTTTTTTTTTTCCTTCAAGTTAATGAAACTAAGCATAGTTTCTGACCAGATTATTCATCTGTGAAACAGGGCCATCCACTTAGCCACTCAGCAACGATGCAATGCAGAGTTAGGGGTATGAAGAAAGACATTTTAAGGTTGACAGAGGAATGTGTTTTTACAGAAGCCAGTAAATCCCTGCTCATCTTATTTAACATTCAGTGCTTATCTCTTCTTGTCCAGACGGCATCAAGGAGCTCCTGTCCTGGCGGGTGTCTCAGTATGTGCCTGCCTGCTCAGGCAGAAAGACCTTCATTCTGTGCTCCAAACCCCACTCCTGAAATATTGGCTTGTACAGACTTTGCTGTAATGAAATCAAGGCAGGCAGGAAGGCTGGCGCGGTGACAGCAGGAAGAACCCATCTGCTCTCAGCTCCTTGCTTCGACAGCAGGGCTGCTCAGAGCATCAGGATGAGCTCCCAGCTCTGCCTGGTGGGTAGGAAGGAGTTGATAAGCGCATGCCTGCCCTTCCGGGACTCCACAGCACGGGCTTTGTTTCATCTACACATGATTAAATGGTCTACGGAGCAATTACAAACCAAAGGAAGGAATAGCCAGCTCTCTCCAGGTTTCCTCAATCAGCACGATTGAATTTCTCAGAGGAAGGCAGCAGTAGCAGCAGCAGGCTCAATGACTTTTCCTGAAAAATGTTGTCCAGTTTAGGATTGAGCTTTCATTTAACTACTTGCTGTTTCATTTTATTAAGTGCAAATTGTGGCTTAATAGATTTACAGTTGCCATAAACTTTGGCATCATGAAAGCTGTCGGACTGGCCAGTTGCACAGTGTGTTTCTCAGAGGATGCTAGAAAGGGTGAACAGGACGAGCCAGTCACCAAGAAAGTCTGCAGAGTATTTTAAGGGATCTGTGCACAGTGTTCTGAGAGGCAGACAGAAATGAATCAAGCATTTTTACTTTACTTTTGTCCCTCTCTTTTCTAGCAATTAGAGTGGAGGTGGAAGATTTCAGAAGTTTATCTGCAAATGGAAAATAGCTCATTTTGCCTTTTCAGACATAAACTTTGAAAATTAACTGCTAGACAGTGGTTACCCCAGTCCAAAACAGGTTGTTTTTTCCTGTGTGCCCATTGTAGCTCTGTTCTGCACTCATTACACTATGTTTAGTTCTAGATACATACCAGCAAAAAATGCAGACATACTGGAGTGAGTTCAGAGAGAAACATTAAAGCTGATTAAAGGGCAGAAGGTACAGACTCCTGTAAGACAATTAGAAAAATTAAATTCAAATGGTTTGGTTAAGCACTGATGGGACAGTGGGCATGAGAGGCACCTACAGTCATTTTCCCTAGGACAAAGATGGCAGGCTGTGCAATTTTACTGCCTGGTTAGATGGCTGATTTACCATGGATAAGAGGGAAAGCTGCTTACCTTCCTCAAACTAAGTGAGAAGGGCTAAAGAGAGGAAGAGAAGATGAATTTTCATTTTGTGTGGGGGAGATTTTTGTCACCTCTAAATAAAGTCTCCTGCGGGAGGCTATTCATTTTGCAAGTCAGCAGCTTTTCCCACCAAAGTTTTTTTGGCAAATATCTGAGCTCCTCTGTGTGTTTCTAAAAGGTTGGTTCATTTACTCCACACAGCATACATAGGGATCTCTGTTACCTCTCCATCCAGATATGTACAAAAGAGCTTAGAGGTCTTCAGGGAAGTTTGATACTAGAATAAAACAAGACTGCTACAGCTCTGCTCTGTTGCATCCCCTGAACAAAGAACTCTCCCCTGTAGGGGTATCAATGTAAAGGAGAAAAAGATCTGGTGTCCTATGCAGGACATTTTCCCTCTGCATATCCACACAGGGGTATTTCACATCCTTGACTTACACTGGAAAATACCTCTGTAAGCAAAAATGCACCCCAGATGTGAAGCAGTAGAAAGAAAAGCTGTAAGTCAAGGGGGAAGCCTATTTTTGCTGTTACTGCACTCTGAAAAGGGCTTGCTTTATGGGTCAAATATTCTGTGAAGCACTGAAATGTATGTGTGAACCTTGCTGAGTGACAACCACTGTACCAGAGAGCAATATATCAGAGGACCTATGTAAATAGGACTGTGTAAATAGTTTCTTGATGTAATGATCCTGTGTGAAACAAGGCAATTTATTTCAAAACAAATTTAACAGACAAATAATTTTCCGGTAACAGTATTGGGAGAGTTAAATTGTAGTAATCATACTTACAGAGTTAAGTATTCATACTGTTTTATGATGACTTATGAACAGGCATGGATCTGCCAGCTGGAATTGAGGAGACTTTTGCCCTTCTGCTCTGCCAGCAGAACTCAGGAGCCCACAGCTTACAAGGCCAGTGTACCCTTACATCCCATTCCCGCTCCTTACCTGTCAACAGCCCTGCTACATCCCATAATGTGCTGTGTAGATCATGTCAGAAGGACTAGAACAGAATTATAATGTGTTGGGATATGTTCAGAGATGCAGAAATCATTATCAACTCAAACCATCTCATAAAAAAAGGATGTTTATGTTTTAGACCTTCTTGTGGTCAAGCTGTTAAATTGTGCTTCAAGGGAACAAAACGATGCTTCTAAGGCAGTTTGTAGTTGAATTTGTAATATTGTCAGTCTGAGAAATGCAACATATTCCTTCTAAACAAATATGAAGCGTGTGCTCCACTTACCATTGTGTAAATACACATCTTAAGAGACACAGCCAACAAGAATTTTCTTTTCTCCCCACAGTTACTTCACATGTAAATTCAATTAATTTATTTCTGTAAACTGGATCTTACTGCATGAATAGAAGGGGTTTAAGGCTTCTGGTCCACTCTGCTAATTACAGTGTAAAACACTTTGTGTATTTGTTGCCGAGGACCATTTTGAAATCACATAAATATCTCAGAAAATTGCTGAAATCTTCTTCACTCCATTAGCAAATGTCATATTTACAGATCACCAGAGGACTTAATGGTCACCATGCTCACAGACAGCTGCCAGCACGCTGCGGCCAGCGAGGCCATTTGTAATTCTCATTAACAGTTCTACCATTTTTGGTCATATGAAAAGTGATAACACACCGATCTAACAGTCATTAAGAACCTTTTCTTACTCCTTTAGGATTAATTTGCACTGACCCAGAATTCTCTATTTGCTTAACACAAGCAGTGGGCCACTTTGATGTTATCTGCTTCTATAAACAATAGCGTACAGTTCTCTCCTGGGCTAAAACAGCTCTTACCCTACTGAGAATTAGCTGTATTAATCATTCTGAAGTCCAAGAGTGCATGATCATAAATTGTGTGCAGGGACCTCACTTAGCAACTCCCAAGGCTCTCATTTATCAACATTTTTTTCCCTTCCTGGATATTTAGTATGTAGGGAGTAATTTATTTCTGAGCCGGTGCCTTGTGATGTCTTTCATGTTGAAGTAAAGTTGGAAAACTTTCCGCAACAAATATAATTTTTCTTACTTCCTTAGTGTAAAACCAAAAATTATGGGCCACAGCTACAGAATGATTCCCTCAAGTGGTCAGAACAGAAAGCACAGGCCAAGCTTGCAGTCACAGAGCTTGAAATTCGGCGAACCAGACACCAGTAACTAAAAACGAGCCAAAATGCCACATCAAAAATGCCTTTTCCTAGTTATAAAATTAGAGTTTTAAAAGTGTGGGTCATCTTTGAAGCTGATACATGCCTAACTTTTCTTACCTTCCGAACTAAGTTGTCAGAACATTATTAAGTTATAATTAAAGCAAGATGAAATCTTCAGAGAACATTAATTTAGTTTATATTTTTTCCCAGAAAAGGTCTGACTACCAGTGAGCGATGTTTTTGTCTTTGCCATTTATTGGTCTTTTTCCCACCATCAAAACACAATACAAGTCTGCCAAAAATGTAAGGATGAAAAATGCTGTTCCATATCAGGGCAGAGCTGATGCGATACAATGTATTTCATACTTTTATTTTAATGTATTTTCATGCTTTCAGTGCAGCTAGTAAACTCCCCCTCAACTTTCAAAATCCCCTTGTAAAAGGATAAATAGACAGAGCATTAAAAAAATCAAGAATAGAGGGAGCAAACCTCACATTTTGAGTGAAAGAATGAAAACCTTGGGTCTTATAAGGCAGTCTTTTACCCACATGGCTCAATTTCTTCAGCTTTTGGGATTTTTCACTGCCTAAACCAAAAGGGGAGACAGAAGACCAAATTTTGCTTTCCTTGAAGGAAGCATATGTAAAGAATCTTCTTTGACTTACTGAGGAAAGTCCAGGTTTGAGTAATTTTTTGATGAGAAAAGAATTTTGGCTCAACTCAGGCAGAATCAGACCCATAAGCTCAGAAACTTTTCTAACATTTTCCCTGGTTTCATCTGAGTTTAACTTTAATTTCAAAGATCTCACTGTTTTATTGTAAACATGTGGTTTTAAAAGTACTGCACTGATCCAAAGTTATCAGCATGTGAGTTTATTTTATATTAAGAAGTTGAAAAAATATATGAACATAAAATGCCAACAGAAACAACAAAAATATAAATAAATCACCACATTCAGCAGAAGTGCTTTAATTCAGCAAGCAATAAAGACAGTCAAAGTTTAAAAAGTTTATGCCAGAGTGTAAACTAAAGGAATCAGTAATTTATTTTTTTTTCCTGCAGACAGTTTTCCTGCTGCAGCCAAAAGATTCTCAAAGGTTGTCAAAAAATAAAATTAAGGAGTTAAAAAAAAAAAAAAGGACAGTTGGAAAATGTAGATTTTCCCCTCAAGAAATTCTGGCTTCTGCGATTTGGCATTTTTCTCAGCTTTTGAGAACATTTGTTTTAGTGAAGGCCAAGAAGTCCTGTTATATTAACAGATTCTCCCTCTCTTCCCATAAATAAGTATTCAAGAGCTGTGATCTATCCTCACCTAGAGCTGTGTGGTCCCACTGATATTCATAAAAGCATGAGAACAGTTCCTGTAAAAACTGCTCATACTTCAGAAGCAGCCCTAATTCTTCCTGGATTTCTAATTACAGAAGAGTTTGCTACCGGAGTCAGAGGGCAAAATTCAGCCAGAGTCATGTGAAGCACCGTGACAGATTTTTTTAACGCAGTAAAACTATCAGTAACTACCTGTGGAAGAATTTTTCTTTAGGGCTATGGACACGTGTTGCCTGTGGACAGCCCTAATTCCTTCTGAGGTGAAGTAGGTTTGCCTGAGCCAGTCCTGCCTCAATGTTATAAAACCCATAGAATCATAGAACGTGCTAAATTGAAAGAGTCCCATCAGGATCACTGAGCTCAACTCCTGGCCCTACACAGGACACCCCAAGGGTCATACCGTGTTCCTGAGAGCATTTTCCAAACTCTTCTTGACCTCTGTCAGGCTGGTGCTGTGACCACTTCCCTGGGGAGCCTGTGCCAATGCCCTTGCCCTTCTTGATCCTCCTTGGCCTTCTTGAAAACTGGGACAATGTTAACCAGCTTCCAGTCAGCTGGGACCTCTCCAGAATCCCAAGACAGCTCAAATATTGTCAAGAGAGGCTCCAGAATGACATCAGCTAGTTCTTGGAGGATTCTTGGATAAAGACCATCAGGCCCCATAGATTTGTAGGGATCCAGCTGAAGGAGCAGATCTCACACAGTTTCAGGGTTGCCTGGGAGTTGATCATTCTCACAGTCACGGTCCTCCAGCTCAGGACACTGAGATCACCCCAGTCTGTCATTCTTGTTGAAGACAGACGAAAAAGAATGCATTAAACACCTCTGCCCTGTCTCTGTCCTTGTTTGTGAGAAAACTGTCTCCATCTTGTCATGGGCAGATGCTGTTTCTACATTGCCATTAGTATATTTGAAAAACTTTTTTTATTGTGCCCTGCATTTCTGGCCAGCTTCAACTCCAATTGGCCTTTGGCCACATGAATTTTCTCCCTGCAGTGGTGATCAGCATCTCTGTATTTCTTCCCATGTCACCTGACCTTGCTTCCACTGGGTATATACCTTCCTTTTTCACCTTATTTCCAAGAGAAGATTCTTGTTCAACCAAGCCAGCCTTCTGCCTCACCTGCTTGACTTCTGTTTGGGAATTGCCTCCTCCTGTGCCCTTAGGAGGTGATGTTTAAAAAGTGACCAGTGCTGATGGACCTTGGCATTCGCAAAAAAGATTTCCACAGGGGACTTCACTTATTAATTCCCTGAGCAGCCTGAAGTCTGCTCTCCTCATGTCCGGAGTTGGATTTTGTTGGCGCTTTGGGCATTGCTGTTCACTAGTTTGGCTGATATGCCAAAGAACAGGCAGGAGTAAGGACATTCTAACCCTTTCTCAGAAAACACTGCACCTCACTCCACAGAGTACTGCAAACGTGCTTATAATGCAGCTAATCTCTAGAACATCAGCCCATCTTTATTTAAAATGCTGTGGATGGATGCTTGACACAATCCTCAAGAGTTATTTTTGCATCACCCACACAGTGAGAGCTGTACCCTTGGCTGAAACAAAAGCAAATAGGGGCTTTCAGCTGCCCTCACTTCAATGGATGGTCAGCAGGCTTTT
The DNA here is from genome assembly GCA_013398615.1 of Brachypodius melanocephalos. Taxonomy (NCBI): domain Eukaryota; kingdom Metazoa; phylum Chordata; class Aves; order Passeriformes; family Pycnonotidae; genus Brachypodius; species Brachypodius melanocephalos. Next base: position 24,747,406 of record VZSR01001685.1, read on the forward strand.
GACTGCTTTTTCTGTGCTCCTTTTTATACTGCTGCTGCAGCAAGATTTGATCTGGGCTTATGCCTTGAGCATTATCTACTGGATCCTGTGTCTGTAGCCTGAGACAATGAAACTATCTGCCTAATTTAAAATCCATTTTAAAAGTTACAGCACTTCCACTGCCCTTGTCACTCATGCTTCCATTGGCACATCTATGAGGAACTGCATAATTTAAATAAAGCTATTATTTTATTGAGGTCTTGCTATTGTTATTATTATTTCTCCTGAGACCTAATTTCTGATATTAATTTTGTGCCTTCCATTAGCTGTCACAGTATATTGATTTGTATTTATAGAAAATTTGTCTTTTGTTCTAAAAGCCTGATTCCAAAATTTGCAGTGCTGAAATATGTGTTCACTTATGAATGTCCGAAGTCTTCATTAGTGCCTCATCTACATGTGAAGGTATAAACATAAAATTGTGTTTGCTGGTGATGTTACAAGTAAAAACCGAAGGTTTTAAAGTTCATTTTAGTAATTTCTTTTTATGGCTTTATTTGTTGGCTCACCTGCATCAATAATTTCTTGATACTATGGAAGAGGCCATGTAGACCAAAGGCTTCATCACTGAGGACTCTTCCATTCCCTAGACCTTTCTATGAGTGCAACTGTGCAAACAGGCAATAGATGAAGTGTCTATAGATGCCTACAGAAGTCTTTTCTCATGTTCATCATCTCACTGCAAAAATAATTTGCCACCTCCATTCAAGACACCAGAAGGCTATCCCACTTGTGGAATTCTTTTAAAGAAACGCCAGCTCTTTGTTTAGAATCTAAAATACAGGTAGTTGAAATTATACTGTGACATCACACATCCCAAATTCTCTGCAGAGATTTAGGAATGGGGTCAGCTGGTACCTGCCCTTTGCCAATGTAGTCTTTCCAGTCGGCGTTCCCTCGTGTTCTGGATCCCTGCTGGAGGCACAGGCATTTCTCTAAGTAGGATTTCCTTCAAAAGCTTAAGAAGGGGCAGCGAGGAGAACAGCTGCATTCAATTACCAAAAGCATGTGTTTGCTGGTCAGGAGGAAAGGGTGACTGCTGCTGCTGCTCAGACTGAACAGCTCCCTGTGCTCTGGAAGCAAACTATGGCAGATCAAAAATGTACAGTGCCTTATTTTGGTGAGAACACTAGTTTGGAAAAGCAAGGCAGCAACTTGCCTTGAAGGAGAGTGGCCTCTGATAAACTTACACATTTTGGTGGTCCCTTTAAAACAAATAGAATCTTTCAAAAAGCAGAATCTTTCAAAAATCAATTTCTCCTTATAAGTTGTTTCTGCTGTAGTTTGGGGGTTGAGGGTAAGGGAGTAAGCAGCTTTTGATCAGGATTTTTCTTGAACCTGTAAAAATGAATAGACAAAACTTGATGGTCTATGTGGATAATTTGCTCCCCAAACATCCTCTCCCAATTGTTCTCTTCTGGTACTTTGCTCCCTGGAGCTTCGGTTTCTTTCCAAGTGGAATACGAAAGTGATAAATGAGTACTTGAGGAAGAGATCACTTGATGGGAGGATGTGGTCCGATTTTAGTAACAGAGACAATGTCAAGAGCTCCATTTATGATGCAGTTGTATGTAGAACAGCAGGAAATGAGGAATCTGCTCCCTGTCAGCAGGTACTCTACAGACCCAAAGTGAAAACTCAGATGAAACCATTTGGACAGACACTCTATTCCTCAAACTTTGGCTCTGCTTTTGGCATGGTGTATCAGGTTCTGCAAGGGGGTGGAAAAGACAGGATGAATCTGGGAGGGCTTTAAGAGCAGACCACAATACAATGCTCATGCAAAAAACTCTCAAAAGAATAGGCATATTTTTTTATCTCATATTTTTAGTTTTGATTGCGTTTTGTTTTTTTCCAAAATGTCTGTCAGCTTTTTAAATATTGAATTGCAGATGACCACCATCCTACACTGAATTAAACAGAGCTCTGAAAGGGAACTGGAAAAAAATATACAGATTATGGGTCTTTGAATTGGAAAGCAGCCAACATTGTTCCAGGGATTTAGGTGATCTCGGATATAAGAGCATTTAATATTTTACTTGTGAATAGTCTCCAGTTAATTTACTGTGGGATTAAAAGAAAAAGAAAAAAGAAAAAAGGAAAAGAAAAGAAAACAAAAAAAGTCCAGATTACAAAGTTCAAGGATTTTAAAAGTAAGTGGAGGAAGGAGAAGGTTATACTATGCTTAATCCTACAATTTCCTTACTGCTAATGAGTTATAGGAGGATATGCAGTTGTTCTAGCTTCTGAACTGTGAAAGGCAAATAGGAATACAGGTTCTGCTGCCTTAAAGCAAAATCTTGTAATTCCATCCTCAGATTGCTTCTTGTGAAGCAGCTTTTGACTAGGAGTTCAATAAACTCCTCCTTTCCAGAAGGTGTGAGGGTCTTGAAACTATTTAATATGAAAAGAGTAAAAAAAAATTCTGCTGAATCTGCAGTCACTTTGCATCATTATTTATAGACAATAAGTATATTAGCATTAGAGCATTAATGGAAACTGGTCAAGGCTCTGGCACCAGTGAGAAGACACATGCTTGAGTTTTGCAACCCTTTCTGATAGGCTGAAAGGGGCTGTTTGGAGGCAGAGGTAGATGGTGGTGCAGAAGGGAATTGAGGAATGTAGCCCTTGTCTCTCACCTGAGACAGGCTTTTGGACTTTGAAATTCCTTTCCCAGGGAATTTCTGTAAACAGGACAGCTGTTTACATCTACGGTACATTCTTTCCCAAAGGAGGGACCTGTTTGATGTCCCTCTGGTTTGACCAATGTGATTGAAAGGGTTTGCCTTTGTTTCACCAATCAGCTGGTCTGTGTAAAATAGTGTAAAAGAAAGCGCTCCTGGAAATAAAGCTGGACTCAGATCATTCAGCCTTCTAATAGAGTCGTGTCATTTGTGTTGTCAAAGAGTGACAACAGAAGATGGGAACAAAATGGCCCGCAGCAGCGGCAAGGACAGCTGGGGCTGTGCAGCTGCATAGGCAAATGGATTCTTGGACACAGAAGAGGAGACTGCTTGGGCAGAGCTCTGCAAAAGAGTCAGTGTTGCTCATATCTGAAGTCTGAGACAACATGAAGAAATGGCTTACGACCAAAGGAGCTAAGCAGATCCTTACAGTGAAGAAAATTACTATCTTCCTGTTCCTTCCTGTAGGAGGGGAAAAGATTCCTATCAGTCCTTTGGTGAAAAAGAGACAGACGAGACAGAAGGTGGAAGGTGTTACCTCTCTGACCCTGAATGTGATGCTCGTGACAGAAGATGAATAAACATCTTGTTACTTTTGTGTCTTCTGCCTGCATTCAGGTTTCCTTGAGTGCCAGGCTTGGCTTCCCTGTCAGTTCCCATGGCACTCGTACTTGTGGGTCATGCTCCTGTGTCACATGAAGAAGTTGCAGCCATGGTGTTGTGCAGACATTTAGACAAGGACTGAGCCTATCTCTTGAAACTGTATATTTTCGACTTTTTTTTTTTTTTTTAGATAAGCAATCAAATACAATAATTCGTTCAATGCAGCGCTTTTTTTTTTTTAATCAGCTGCTTGAAACATGCTCCTTCTGCTTCACATCTGTTTCAAGACATGCAGTTAGCTTCTGTTTCCTTGTTATTCCATCTGCAGTTTCACAGCTGCATGTGTCCTACACACTGCTGTTTTGTTCAGTGACAGCATTTAGATTAAGTCTTTATTTCTTTCTATAGTCACCGTTCTGATAGATGTACATGTCTCTTCAAGCCCACCTAGGGATCGGGATTGAAATTGTATCTACCTCAGTATAATTTGCTAACATAAAGGACAGGCAAACCATATTTTTCATTTGATTTAGTTACTAATTGAAAACAAAGTTTTTATTTTTAAGCTAATTCTCATCCCTGGGAGGTGATGGTGATATTCAGCTTTTGTACATAAGTGTCCTGAGCACGACTGCAGAAAGTTTTACTCTTTCAATATCCAGCATTGTTTTCAGGGACTGTGTGCCTGAAGGAATGGAGTGCCGAGGTTTTCCTCCACATGCAGATGTTTAAACACTATTTAAACACACACAGAAATATCTCAGCACTGTCGTTATGTCACATCACAGCACACACTCAAAGTATTCAGTAGGCTCCCAGAACTTACAAGAAAGGACGCCAGCTATCGGATTCTGTCTGTGAGACACATTCCCTTCCTTAAACAAAATAAAGGAAAATGAAGAGATTTTATTATTATCAAACCTCAGGATGCCGTTACCAATTGAAGTGCCAATTTAACTTTAAGCCCCTCTTTGATATTCTTCCTTGATGAGAGTACATGATGGCCATAAATCCAACTTGGCAATGATTCTGAAAGGTCACCTGTGGATATTGTTTTTCATGGTGTTAAATAGACTGTAATGGTCTCATTATTGCTCCAGAAGGACAAGTGGAAGTCCCATTGGTCTTCTTGCTGCCTCATAAATAATTAAAAGTCTGTTTTAACTGGGCCTAACCTTTGTACAGAGTGGCTGAACTTCACCACATAGCAGCAGCAGAAGAGATGCAGAAAAATATCATCCATCACTGATGTACTAAAGCATTCAGGTGATCTAGGAATAAAAATAAAAGACTAACAATCAAGTGGTAATCAAGCATTTTACAGGCAACTAGAACAACTGTCTTTCTGTGCAGATATGAATAGTTTTAGCATCCTCCATCATCCAGGTTTTTCTTTTTTTTTTTTTTCACATTTTTACCACACGCCCTGTCAGCCAAGTTTCCAACATGAGAAATTTAACTGTGGAGTAGGTGAGAAAAGTTCAAAATGTTTATTTTTTCTCTTCTGCCACAGGTAAAATCCAAAAGCTGAAGGACCAGCTTCTTCCTAAAATCAGTTCAAAACTTTCAAGTGGGGATGATGAAAATAAAATCCTGCATTTGAATATTGTAATAATTTCTTGTTTAGATAAATAGTCCTCTTCACCTTTCCATTTTGAGCATCAGCATGGTTTAAACTAGTACTGGATTCAATAGCTAAAGTACAAGGCTGAAATCTGCCACATATCACCTGGAGAGTGCCCAGGTTTCTTGGTAGCAACAGCTGGTGTTAGCAATCAGGAGCCGGGTTTGATGTCACAGATGATGTTACATCATGACAAAGTTGGGGGTAGTGCAGAAAATGTTCATGCTGTTGGATACAGGAAAGATTATCTGGAAAAGAAATGCTAAATTCCAGCAATGGAATTGCAAAAGAAGATGAAAAAAAAAGGGGGGGGGGTGCTTAGACAAAGAGAATCAAAGAGAGAAAAAGAGAGACAGAAAACATGAGTCGTTCAAATATTTCAGTTTTACAAAAGGGCAGACATAGGTTGTCAGTAAGAAAATTATCTGTATGTTTTTGCTGCAACTGTTCCTTTGTTCTTCATTTTGGGAAATTTAAATATCTTCCATACAAATCATGGCAAGTTCATATAGAAAAAGACATAGTTTAATAATTCTGCTTTTGAAGTTCTCTTCTGTGTAATGGTATTCTCTTCTTGACTCTTATGTTCATGCACCGAAGAATGCATGATGGAGGAAAAGAAAAGCTCTGAACACCCATCTCAGGAGGAGATGTGGGAGGGATGGCTCTTGAACACACATCCTCTTCCAAGATGCCTGCTGGCAACCCCACAAAAAAAAGAGCCTGAACATAGGGAGAAAAAGAAATATTCTAGAGCAGGAGTAGCAGGAAGCTCCAATGGCATGTTTCAGAAAATTTACAGGAATACCAGCTCCTATTCCAAGCTGGTGGCGACATGTCTGGAGAACACCTTGATACCGACAGTCAGGGGAGCCTGAAGTCAAGCGGCTTTTCATGTAGAGGCCAGGGGAGGCTTTGAGCTGCTTTGCCCTACTGATCCCTGAACTTCATGGGTGTTAGAGGACTTGCTCTCCTGCCCTTCTTGCCAAGAAAACAAATCTTTCCCTTTTAAGAAGACACTCATCTTAAAGACCCCAGCTTAAAGACATTTAAAAAAAATCCCAATAGGGGAGTGCTTCCTATGTCCTTTTTCTTGAAACTCTTTCCAGTACCTTGGAAGTTCCTTACAGTCTAATAGTCCACATTTTTACCACATCTTCTCTTTCTATTTCGAGCTAATTTTTACATTTTTTCAACCAGTTTAAGGGGAAAACAGTAAAAGCAGAAAGGCAGCATGCAGGTAATTTTATGAAGTAGCTGTAATGGTGGTAGTTTCTAGTTGCATGCCACAGAAACTCAGTGGTACTGCTCAACATGTCTGTGGGGTGAAGGGGCACTACTTGGAGAGATTTATTAGGTTCTTAACCTCCAGTTAAAAAGGGAAGATAAATAGAGGAAAGTCTCCTCCCAATAGACCTCAATTACTTACAAATAGTCAGAAGACACATTGAAAAGCTAACATTTTTTTATCACATCCTTCATTATTCTTTATGTAACTCTTTTCTAAATGCTGAACTGATTAATTACAGTGAGGAGTTCCCTCTCCTTGAGGGAAAAAAAAAAAAAAACAACTTAAAAAACCCCAAACCCAAGAGCATTTCTGTATTGTCCCTCTGAGCCCCCTGCATGCACACACAGACGCACTGCTGCAGAGATGTCCGCACGTGTGGACCTTTGTGCTCTGCCCCACTGTTCAAAAGCCCTTGTGCACTTAAGGAGCAGATCCAAAGCTTCCTAAAAATAAAGTCCTTTTACTGACTTCAGGAGGTCAACACTCGTATATAAGCAATTTGAGGAAAGAGAAACAAAAACCTATTAGTTCTTGCTGACATTTTTGTGCCCTGAAAAAAACCCTAACTTGGATTTTTCATTAATTCCACGTTGAAGTAGGAGTACACAAACTCCTAAAGGTGACAACTTGCAGCAGCAGCAGCCCAATGGCAAACATCAGCATTTACTGATCATGCCTGAATGTTAACTCATGTGCTTTCCATGCAAATTGAGGGCACAACTACGGGCTGTTTGCAATATCCCGGATTTTCCCCATCGTTTCTAATGTTTACTTAAACTCTAGAGACTCAGATGTGGATTTTCATTCATTTTAGCATAAATATTGTACTTTTACTGACTGTAACTATTGTCTGCTGAATGCAGTTGTGGGATGGAAAGCAAACAAACCCTGAAGATGCAGGTGTGTGATGTGTTGAAATCTGATACTGCTTGCTGCCTCTAAGTAAAATAAACAGAATTGACTTATATGAACTTAAGTGTTGATTGTAACCTCAAAGTAATTTTTTCCTTTTATCTCTTAAATATATATATATATTGGTGACATTTTAAAAATCTAGGTCTTAATTAATTTTCAGGGGGAGTTTTTCCTAAGTACACAGGAGAGATTCTGATCTTTGACGTCTGGTGGAGTGTAATGACAGAGGAGCGTTGTCCTGTTTTCATCACTGGCTTTAAGAGATTTTACAAAACTTCCCAATTACAACAGTTGTTTAAAACAAAATCTGGATCTGTCTTCTTTCTGCCAGATCACAATCATCACAGAAATTTTAAAACAAACAAAGAGCCAGAGGCTACCTGTTCCTCTGTGCAGCGACTGAAAGCTGCCAAGGCTGGACCAAAGCCAGCCTTCAGGTCGGGTTTATATTATCGTCAGCAAAGAAGGAAAATCTGGTCCTGAAAAGAAAGGTACTGTAGTTAATAAGAAATTGAAAAAATCTGATTAGCACATCTGCAATTAATCAAAGCTGTCACAAATAATTCAATGAAACGTAAGTCTTTGCTGAAATCTCTTTTGACTCAGTTTACAACAGCCTGAGCATTTGTGCTCCCCTTCAGGAAAACAAACAAACAATTTCCCTGGCAAACAAGAAAGGGAGTATTGCTTTAACTCTACATGGGATGACAGTTTATTGTGTACATATCACTACAAGGCACATTGGACATGTTTCTACAGCACTTACAGAGTAAATTTATATACTTCTTAAAGGCTTGTACTCTTAATAGGCTGGACTGAGAGGCTGCAGGACTGGATGAATTAAAGACATGTTTGGTTTGGTTTGGTTAAGCACCTGGATGAGAGGCTGCAAAGAGAAGTTTGGGGGCTGTTGGAAATGTACATAATACAATACATTTTCTCAAGGTTCTGTGTTTGATCAAAGCTCCCTTGTGGTTTCGAGAGAAGCTGTGTCCATAAGGAAATCCCTTTTTCACTTAATTTTTGTTTTATTTTACTTGAATGTAAAACTGAAGCTTTGAAAGCTTATTTTAAACCTTAAAGATCCCTTACAGTCTTTCATGAGAAGCTATAACATCAATAATGGTGCTCTGGCTTCCTGAATTTCCCTTCCAGTTTTCTTGGATTCATTACTTTTCCCTGTGCAGGAGATGAAAGCTGCCTCTGCGGTACAGAATGGATGCCCCTGGGGTTTTGGTGGGGAGAAAGCCATCCTTGCTTGGACTCAGAGAGCCATGATCCTATGCATCACTGAGCAGCTGTTGAAGGAAGGGGAGACTGGTGGACCCAGGGATTTAATAGCAGCATTCTGATCCTCTTCTTTTCAGCTACAGCAGGTCTCCTCCAGCTCCTGCCGCAAAAGGAGAGTCCAATGCAACCAAACTGGCTACATGCATGCCAGCTTCATTTCCTGCAGCCTACACTGGGTATCTGCCTGTCTACCTCCACACAGCTCTACAGCCTGGCTGTGTCTCCTCCTGGAAAATCCTTTATGAGGTGGCTCCATTGTAGACACACAAAGCATGGACATTGCAGAAGAAAGGATCCTCCAGGTGATGGAGGGACCATGTTTGCACACATATAAAGTGCAGTACCAGAGAGTTCCAAGCAAACATGCAATCCTGTTGTGTTTTCCTTTTAATATCAATCCCATGACAGACACAGTATTTTCTATCCATGCACACTGATGTGTGCCATCACCCAGACTAGAACTCTAAACTTGCAAAAATAGCTCCTTTAAATAGCACACACTGCCTTGGCTCTGCACATGCTTTTTTTCCTACTTTTCTCTGCCTGTTTTGTTATGTCACATCATAATTTTAGTCCTGCAAGCTGCGAAACCCAAAAAGTATAAGGGGCACAGTCTGTAAAATAGCTCCCCAAATGCTCAAGTTCTAGTAGGAATGGACTGTGCTTGTCACATCTAGGAAGCATCTTAACCACTAATGTCATTGTGCAGGGATAGAAGGGCCAATAATAAATAGAGCAGTAAGGATGAAGTGGATGTATTTTATTGCATAAATTACATGTACACCATGTAATACACTTAGGAGGACTTTTAAGTATCATAATAGTGGATTTATCTCGTCTTAGCCAAAGTGTAAACAAACAAGAACAAATAGAACTCGGTATTTCATTAACTTGATATGAATGGAGAGCAATAAAATTGGATATAGTGTTGTTACACTTCTCTACAACCACAACTTTGGATGGTGTACAAGTCTTGGAAATAGCACTGCTTTGTGGATAATAAAATAATGTGAACAATGAATATCTGATCCAAATGTTGTTGGATAATTATTATTAGAGATGTGAGTATTCCCAAGAAGGTAGCTTTTATTATTGCTCGTTGATACATTCTGTAACTCTTTTTTTAATGTATATTGCTGGCAAAATGTCTAGGGTGGAAAATCACAGGAAATTCACATCAAGTAAAATGTGTAGGCCAGGAGTTTTGCATTAATATATCTGTTGGGCTGCACTGAATTTATAACCTCTTAAAGCAGTACAAAGGGTTTTAGCATTGGATATAAATTATGTATAAAACACTCAGCATGAACCGTTGTCCCTGTATTAAGGTAGATACACCAGGCATAAAAAATAAATGACAAAATCTACATTAACGTTAAGAGGTCAACTTTAAACTGACAAAATCAAGGAAATGCAGAATTACTGCTGAATCTTTCTGTCACTCATTTTACCCCCTACTCAGTTCACACTGGGTCATCCCTCCTCTTTCCAAGCTGGGGTAAAACCTCTGCTAACAAAAAAAGAGCAATCAGGAGGCACTGCCTTGAGTACAAGTGGTGCAGGTGATGACTGGGGACCACTGCTACTGATCTGCTCTTCCTTCTCAAGAAAGAAACCCCCATTCATGTAAGAGATACAACTTCCTTCATTTCTACCCAGGGACATTCTCCTCCCAGGTGCTCCTCCTCCCTTCCATCTTAGTGTTACACTCCCTCAACATTTAGCCTAACACACCCCTCTTTAAGAAAAGTTCTATTCTGCTAAAATGGAACCCAAATATGGTTTGGCCCTCAGGACTTGGATAGGCTGTAAGTAATAGTATTTCAAATCATTCCAAGATGGTTGTGTTCCAAAGTGTATCACAATAATTTCCTGAGAGCTAAATAACAAGAGCATCATTAGGAGGGGTAAGACTTGAAGGGTGAATGTGAAGCAAAGTTAATAAGAACTAATTACAGACTGTGCCCCAATAAAATACTTGGATCCTCACATCTACACCACCACTAATCACTATCAACCTGCCTATTTTGGAAAAGAGATAAAAACATTGGAACTAAAGACTGACATTATTTACCCTAATGTATCTTACACCTTTTTAAACCATACAAACACACATATTTTGTGAACATAGGATATATTTTAAAAGACTTAAGGGTAAACTTGGCTTCAGATAAGGCAATGGGAACATGGGTTGCATCCATAAATTTCATGTTCGGGTGTGACTATTGTGCTAACCCAGCCTATTTGGAAGAGCTCTCCAGATCACAAGCTTTCATTCTTTCCTGTTAAAGACTTGATTTCCGTGTGTCATCCTTATTGGTAGTGATTAGATCAGCAGCAAAATTAGTGAATGTTATCAAACTCAGTAACTTGTGAATGAAGGGGAAAGATGTTCAGCTGAAAGGCTTCAAGTGAACAAAGGCCATAAGGAATTATTTTGCTTCAGGGAGCAATTACACACTTAAAAAGTAATTTTAGTCCCACCTGTAGCCATTGGATTGCATTATGTTCTAGTATTAGAGACCAAAAAGGTCCCTGTTGCCACGTGCAAGTAATTACAGATTGTGATCTAGCTGTTTTTGTGAGTCTAATAATCCATAACAACCTAACTGCCAGTCACACATGGAAGGTTTCAGTCATCTCCTTCTGTACCTAAGTCAATACTTGGCAAGTCAAAGTCTTGACTTATTGCTGACACAGGGTGGACTCATCCAGATTTTCTAAAATATTTCCACTTTTGTCAAAAAGAAATGCAAGGGCAAAGAAACTGGAGATTTTTCTTTCAGCAACTAAAAGTGGAAAAAATGCTGATGCTTGTAGGGTCAGTTGTTGCTGCAGTTTCTGTAGAGACCTGGGAACACTGCCTTAGGTTGTCTGAAGGTGCTGTGTCTAGCTGCTGTTTCAGGAAGGCTCTTTCAAATTAGTTAAGTCTGAATATTTCTGCAGTATTTGTACTGGGACAAATATATGTCTGGCACCCATATTGCATTTCAGAAAGATTAATATTCAAACCATGGAGCTCACAGAGATGTTGATAAATGTCTTTTATACAACTTTGAGCAGAAATTATCAAGTTCAATTTTCAACACATTTATGGCACTAAAGTTTAAACAACAAAAAAAAAAGTGTGGCTCTGATGTTCTTCCACGGATATTTTGGGTTTGAGGTTATTCTTCTGGTATGGGATGCTCAGTATTCTCAGCTCTGGACCTTCTTACATGGTTAATGGGAAGGTGGGTCCTCCTTGGACAAGACCCAGGTGACCCATGGACAGCAGCATGGAGGCTGAGCACAGCAGGTCCATCTTTCCTACACCATTACAGGTCAGGTCCCTCTCACAGCACCATGTGTAAGTGAGGGAAACATTTTATACTTTTAGAATAGTCAGGTCACAAGAAATGCTGAACCAAAGACTAGTTGTAATCTCTTGCAATCAGTGCAATTTCACTTGATTTATTGGTGAAACTCCAGGACAGCAAAATCTGTTCTATTATACAGGACATATTATTATGTCATATGTTATCTGGAGAGAAATTATTGGAGATAGAAACTGGAAAAGTACAGGAATTGGTGGCACAGCTTATGATATATATTTTTCC
>VZSR01001685.1:24759550-24897468 GCA_013398615.1 Brachypodius melanocephalos
TGATAACCAAGTGATGTGAACTTGTGTAGTCTAGTGAATTATGAAAGGGTGTTAGTTGGATGTACTCTTTAACATTTAGGATGAGAAATTAGGTTGTGATTTTTCTTTGGAGCAACAGGAAAGGCACAACATTATGTCAAAAGTGCTGAAAAACAAAGCTAATTAACCCTTGCTCCCAAACCTAAAAGTCATGAATTAATTAAAAAAAGGTAATGATCCCTGAAGAATAGTTTTATGGCAATGAGGAAAAAACATTAATATAGGAGTGGAATGATGTGTGCAGTGAATTTGCTTACAGAAAGTAATGCAAATAGCCAATATGGAAACATTCACAAAATAATTACTATACAGGCAATCTTAAAGCTCTGAGTGAGCACAGAAATTCAGCCATGCTTTTGACTTTTCTTATTTGAAGTGTAACAACGCTTTAAGTACCAAAATGTAAAATCTGTTCTACAAATGTCTATTTAGTTACAGTCTTTCATGAGGGCATTATGGCTTTCAGGTGCAATAAACTACCCCCCTTTGTAACAACACCCCTTTATAAACACAAAGCAAATCATTATGTGGAAAGGGGAGAAGTTAAAAGCCCTAAATCTTCCATTCCCAAGGATACTGTTACCTTCAGATAGAATGTATTTTTTAATGTATGTATTTACTGCTTAAATGTAGTATATCTCCATTGGGTTTAACTGACAAGATTTTAGGGAGTTCTTCATTACTGATTTATATACACACATAGAGACACATATATGTTCAACTACCCGTACACTTTTTTGCTCCTGTTTCCTAGCATAAAATTATTGCCTTCCCTGGAACAATGAAAATGCAACTGCTTTCTAGACCAGTGACTATTCTTCCTTTGAAGAGGCTCTTAATAGGATGCATGAAACATCTGGAAGAATTAAATCAAAGGGTGATGGAATTCCCACTGGAGAACACATGTCAAACAAGAAAAAGAGTCTTGTGGAACAAATGAGATTTTGCCCTGAGAATTAGCAAGTACAACAGCTAAGCTTAGCATTGGATTGAGATGAAAACTTCTAAGAGACCTATTGATACCCTTTTTAAACATCCACCGTGCCTAAAAAAGAGAATAATTTGTGTGATACAGGCTACAAGCAAAATATCTGTTTTCCCCTATTCACAACCACTATTCAGAGGAATTCCTGAGATCCACAATAATCTACAGGTAGGGGATTCAGTCTGGGTGACAGACTGCATCTAATAAACCCACCACCATTAGGAGAATATCCAACTATAGCTCTAAAGCTGCAGTGGGGAAGGGAAACACAAATACAGTAGATCCATAGGGACCCACAAAGAGAACAATTATCATCTGCAGCTCAAGTTGCTCATTTTGGCACTTGTGCAATTCCTCTTGCCACACCAAAGCTGAATTTCATTCAGTGTCTTTCCAAGAACACATTTGATTAGGAAGTAAATTAAAAACAGCCTCAGAAACTGATAGTCACATGTGTCTGCCTGCCTTGTACAGTCATGTTCTCATCTTAGTCACAGCTGCCAAACAAAAAAATTAAAATGTGTCTCTACACTAATACCAATTTCTCCAAAACTGCACTGTAAAGGGGTGATTTAAAGCAATTTAGAGAGTAATTTAATGAGAACTTTCCTAAAGGGTGAGATGCCATCCAAAGGGAACTGGACAAGCTTGAGAAGTGGGCACATATGAGGTTGAATAAGACCAATTGCACAGTGCTGCACCTGGGTCAAGGCAGCCCCTGGTGTCAAAACAGCCTGGGGGTAACAGAGCAAGAGCAGCCCTTGGGTGTGCTGGTGGGTGAGAGGCTGGACATGAGCCAGCAGTGTGCACCTGGAGCTCAGAAAGCAGAGAAGGTTCTGGCATACATCAGCAGCAGCGTGGCCAGCAGGTCAAGGCAGGGGATCCTGCCCCTCTGCCCTGCCCTGGAGAGACCCACCTGCAGTGCTGTGCCCAGCTCTGGGCTCCCAGCACTGCAAGGACATGGAACTGCTGGGGCACGTCCACAGGAGGGATTCCAAGATGCTTTAGGGGGATGAAGCACCTCTCATACAAGGAAAAGCTGAGAGAATTGGGATTGTTCAGCCTGGAGAAGGCTTTGGGGTGGCCTAAATGGGACCTTCCAGTACCTGAAAGGGAGCCTACAAGAAAGACGGAGAGGGACTTTTTACAAGGCCATAGTGACAGGACAAGGGGAGGATGGCTTCAAAGTGGAAGACAGTAGGTTTAAATTAGATGTAAACTGTGGGTGCCCCACCCCTGGAAGTGTCCAAGACTAGGGTGAATAAAGCTCTGAGTAAACTGGTCTAGTGAAAGGTGTCCCCGCCCATGGTAGGTAGGTTCCAATTATTGGAACTAGATGGTCTTTAAAGTCCCTGACAACCAAAACCATTTCATGATTCTATGAAAATAAATTTACTTTTACTGAGGAAATAAAATGCTCCTTCATTAATATTCTAATGGAATCCATCCAATCTTTTACTATTTCTCTCTTTACATTCCCATATATTAAAAGGCTTATGAAAGACAAGTAATAAAGAATGGGCAAGACTATGACTGGACTAGATTCTTGGATGAAACAAAGGAAATTTTCGAAACTCTGTTTCTTATTGGTCCAAAGGCAATTAAAGAGAGCAGTGATATGCTTTTCCCTTTGTTTTTCTGAACTTTCTTTCACCCTCACTTAGTGGAGGATGCTCTACTCATGGAAGAGAGAACAAGCTGACTGCAAGAAGCCCAAGTGATCTTGGACTGGAGATGCATTTAGTGGTTGAATTACTTGATGTTGTTCTACTAAAATATTTTAGCTCTTTTGGATTTATTAAAAACATTACTCCCGAAATACGTTACCTTTTATTTTTTTTTATTTTGACTACAATGAGTCTTTGTCTTTCCACTACAGCAGGATTTGAGAGGAAATTGTTCTGTTGCTGAAGGTGGTGAGAGAGCAGATGTTCTACTGTGGACAACACAGAGTGTGTTTGTAGTACTGCAAAATGCAAAGTGAAACACTTCCTTTACCCTTTTGTATCTCATGCAGTGGTTCCCTTGCCTCTCCAGAGAGGCCATATGATTTATAATTACAAAAGATTTGATCCCTTTCCATCTCCTGGTCATGTGTGGAGGGGATCACTGACTGCTGTATTCATGCTGAAACTCAGTCTGCTGGGCCTTATTCAAACCACTGAACCACTTATATTGGAGAAAAAAAAAGATGCACAGTAGGAAATATTTTAAAGGATAAAACTGATTTTTGGAATCTCTGTGAAAAAGAAGCTTCCTATGCAGATAAAACAAAGAGAAGTTATTTTCACCACAGTTAAATATTGAAACAATATGAACAGTACTCTGAACTGAATAACCTTAAAAGTGAATAGTGCAATTTACAGACTTCTTCCCACCACATAAATTTCACTGACTATGGATTGGTTAGTGCACTGGAGCCTTATGCCTTTTTAGCACACCAGTTTCCTAGACTATCATTCCTACAATCGTTCTTTTTTTCTCTTGGAAAGCTTTTTCTACTGCTATCCTTCATGCAACTTTAAGAATTATTCCTGCTTTGTAGATCTGCAGCAGCGTGTTTCTGTGTTTTAAAAAGTTCCAGACATGCTGGTTCTCTGCCTTCTTGTTTGCAAGTCCAAATCGTGCCAGAAAGATAGGCTGCTTTTCTGTGATCACAAAATTAATTGGATTTGTCAGCAGTAGTCTGATTTATGTTTCCAGTTCAAGTCACAAATGTGTGATCAGCTAAGACTGCTGGTTGATAGGTCAGTGTGATGAAATTTTTCCCTAATGCTTCACCTTAAGATAATCTTCGTGTATTCAAATAATCTAATTTCCTTCCAACTGCTTCGTGTTTCTTTTAGCATCACTTTTCTTAAGATGAATTGGTAATTTGTACAGCTGAAAGTCGATGCTGGAAAAATGCTTTTTTCTTCAGAAATATTGTATTTATTGTCGGAAACATAAAATAAAAGGGCTCCTGTTGTTATGTCTGCAAATGCTTTTTACTGCCAATTTTAAAAACAGCTTTGAACATAATGGTCAAACTCTGCTTTTTTCTCCCATACACAAAGAATTCTATAAATTCTTATAAGTCAAAACCCATACAGTTCATAATAATGAATAATTGCCTTCATAATAATGAATATTTGCCTTTAGTTCTGCCTTCAGCAGATGTTGTGTTTAAAATGCACAGACAAGGAAGGCAGCAGCAACTCACAGGGACATTGTTTACAGAATCAATGCTTTAATTACCCGGTAGTAACACAAGGCATACTTTAAACCAAAGCAGAACGAAACACTTGAGAAGTTTGCAACAGTGCAACAAGAGTAATTCTGCAATTTAATAAAATGAAACATTACATTTTCTTCTTTATAAACACCAGTAAGATTCATGTCAGCTGCCAACAAACAAAAGACCTTAACGTATTCTAGTGAAGTTTCTTTCAACAGAATTTCTGCTTCATAAGTTTTCTAAACAAGAAAGCATCTGAGCTGCTCCAGCATAGAGCTTTTAAAGGCTATCAAATGGCATTTAAAACACACACACACACTCTACATACCAAACTCTCCTCCTCCTTTCCCCTCTGTGTTAATGGTACAGAGCATCTCCCCATAATTAAACTAAACCCTGAAAACTTGACCGTTGTGGTTGCTAAAGATCCCATGCACTTTTCAGGAGAGGAGGGGCATTAACCACAGTTTCCTCCACAAATTCCCAGCCAGGTAATTGCCAGCCTAGGAATCACCCAGCCAGCTTCCACTGAGCGAGCTATTTTCACTCACCCTCTTACTGAAACTGCTGGAGGGATTGCAGGCATGGGCTGACAGCTGTGTTCTGTCTCAATGCTCTCCTGCTTTGCTGAATATGCAAACACTGCTACCATAACACAATAAAATGAACAAAGTGACAGGAATATATTTGCCATAAAGTTTAGGGATAGCAAGTAAGCTAATAAAAGCATTGGTAAACCAGGCCATTAATCTCTACAAAAGATACTGCTGTGTAACAGCTTATCCATCACACCAGATAATGCAGATTTGAGGTGAAAAGTTGATGATCCTCAGTTCACACATTCAAGTGAGCACATTTCATCTGTTTTCACTGAGGCAAGAAAAGGAACAGCCTGGACTTATTTCAAATGTCAACTGTACAAGTAAGACAAAGCCTTAGAAAGAAAACTGCCATTCACCCAGTTTTATTTTCAGGCATGCTTACAAAACATTATTCTGGTTTCTATCTTCTTGTAACTTGATGGGAGCCTACAGGAGACTAAGATGTTCAGACAGAAATTCAATGATGGAGCTCAGAGTAAAATGACACAACTTCCCAGATACACTCCAGAGATATTTAATAGGTTCTGT
This sequence comes from Brachypodius melanocephalos, assembly GCA_013398615.1. Taxonomy (NCBI): domain Eukaryota; kingdom Metazoa; phylum Chordata; class Aves; order Passeriformes; family Pycnonotidae; genus Brachypodius; species Brachypodius melanocephalos. Next base: position 24,764,922 of record VZSR01001685.1, read on the forward strand.
CATAATCCATATGTTCTCTTCAAAAAATAGGAATAAAAACCAGCTGCCTTACAATAAATTCTGACTGCAGTATGAGTTAATTTTAAACTGATGTAACATTCAGTCAGTTTTCATTTAAAATGACAGTGGATATCTTTGCCAGACTAAGTGTGGATTTGTAAAAACAGATGAGGAACAGTAAAATGTTTTCCCTTCAAGACAAATATTTCTTTTTAACGTGGAGCTTTTAGATAATAGGGGATTGTTCAAGTGAAGAAAGACTTTACATTCATCACGATGATGATATATTACTAAAGTACTGTGCTTTTGGACTCTGTTAGGGATCCCTTAGGGATGTGGCAGAGCAGAGATTGCAAATGGTGCCTGATGCCAGCTCTGCTGGCTCAGGCCCTGAAACAACTTGCTGGCTGTGGTGGCATTAGGATGGTCAGCACAACTGGGCACTGGTGTGGTGCCTGCTGACTCCAGCCATAGGTGTCAAACAAAGGGAGGAAGCAGCAGGCTAGATTATGTTTGTTTATTTCTACTATTCTAGCCTGAAAGAATTGCCTCTGTGAGGTTCCAAGTGATGTAGAAATTTTCAAATATCACCCCTATGAACAGAAAAAATAACAAAAAGCCAGTGTGAAGTAACCAAGATCCACATTACAAAATACAGCAGGCAACCCACTAATATTCCTCATTCCTATCATTCTAACTGCTCTCAGCTCCCTAGAAAACCACTAATGACTGAGGAATAAAGTAGGCTTATAGTGTGTCCCAAAGATCAACAGCTTTGACTATTCCAGCCCAAGAATGTAATCATTGCAGGGAAGAAGTGTGGTGTGTCTTGGCACCCACACTTGGCCAGATTATGACATGTCACAGTGACTGGGACAGATGTGGCATTGAGGCCCATTCTGACACCATACAGTGTTTTCAAAATGATATTTCATCTTAGGTCTCAAAAAGAGCAGATCAGTCAGGTAACTATCCTATATCCTCTTCGCTTGAGACAAAGGCTTTTTCCTATCTTCCCTTTTCTGAGTTGCTGTCCCAGTTCCTAGAGTGGTAACACCTCAGTCCTTCATCCTGGTCTTATTCTTCATAGCAAGGCTGATTAAAAAACCCCCAAAGCATTTCAAAGACTGTCTGTACCAAACAAGACAACCTGAACGGTCCCATACAAAAGCTCCAGATTAGATCTGACCAGTCAAGAGAGGAGTTTGTGAGTCATCATTTGCTAGATGAATTGGCCAGGACTGGTCTTAAAGCCATGTAATATTAACAACGGTGGAAAAAAAAATAGAAACAAGAAATTATACCAAAGCTTGACATTTCCCTCTCTCTGCATTCTGGCACCCCACTGCACTAAACAAGGGTGGTTAGGAGCATATACCAACCTCCATGAAGTGAGAGGAAAAGTAGGGTAGGAGCCTCTTCTGGGAAAAGAGTTATCTCTGAATATCCCATAAAATATGATAGGAGAGTCTGATAGAGGTTTGTATGATTAACAAATAATATTGAGAAACAAACAGAGGATGATTAATTTCTATAATAACAGTGCACTCAATGCAATTAATTTAGGCACTGCATTTCAAGAAAACCAAAGGCGGAATATTTTGAACTAAACCATAGTTAAATTATGGAACTCATTGAGACAGAATGTTGAGAAGGCCAAAGCCCTGAACTGGCTCACAAAGGGCCAAGTTCCTAGAGGATCGGTCCAGATACCATTGTTCATGTTTAAATGCATACTCAGAAACCTCCTAAACTGTAATTCCCAGTAAATTATGAAAATGTATTAAGGGATAGATTGTTTCCTGAAACTTATATTACACACTCTTTCCTATTGTAACCAATGCAATTAGACTCAGTGCTGGGCTCAAGTGGACTTCTGATAAAAAAAAACAGAGAAAGTCTTCTGTTTCTGAGAAGGAGGTGGGGTGTAAGAATGAATCTTTGAAATAAACCATGAACATAAAATGCAAAACCAACTGCAATTTTTAAAAAGTATTTTTGATGGACAAGCAAAAATGGACACATTGTCACAGAGAAAATGCTATCTCAAAAATAGCATACAGATCTCTTTTTTCCCTTGTAACAGGTAAGCTTAACCTTGAGTGGGTTGCCTATCTTAACTTTAAAATAATTGTTTTCCCTGTGCAAGCTTCTGACTATGCAAATATTATACACATGCTCACCGTTAATCATATGGATGCTCCACTGAAAACCATCTATCTTTTCCTAAGCTGTTCACTGCTTTCCTTTTCCACTTTGAGCAAAGTGGATGTCTTGATGTCTTAAGATTTTAGCTTCTATATTTTTCAGATGCAGTACTGCATTAGTGTTTAACTCTAAAACTTCACTACCTGAAGCTTTAACTGGAGAATTAACCCTGACATGCAAATAGATCAAACTTATATCTGTCTAAAAACTCACGACCATCATCCATTTTGTGTATATCCCAAAATACACCCAAAGGGCTTCGTCTACCCTTAATGTGCCTGAAGGTCCTTCATTAAATATATCTGCTTTTATCCTTTTAACTTTGTCTGGCCTCTGTTTCTAAGTAAGCCCAAAACAGGCATCAATCTCACATATGGATGGCCATTATGCAATGGTCTTTCAGTGGCTGAGAAATCTACTCCAAATCTTTCTAATCAAAATCTCTTACTAGCAGCTCCAGAATGGTTAATGCTGGAGCAGCAGTACTGTGTCAATGCAAATCAAGTGTGAACTCAAATTATGTTATTTACTTGATCGATAAACCAAAGAGGATTTTGGGGATGCAAAGGCAAGTTTTGTTTAACTATTGGGCTAGTTAGCAATGCAAAAGGATTTTGTTTTATTTTCCATTTCTTCTTGTGTGATTTTTCTGTCTGTCTCTGTATCTTTTCTTCTCAGATGCACTGTAACAAATTCATGAAGTTTCAACCCTCTGAATTAGGCAGGACCCTGGAATATACAGGACTCCTTCTGATTTTTGTAATTTTTTTTCTGAAGAACGCCAGAAAAATGTGTTTATTCATGATATTTTTTTGCTTGGGTCTATTCAGTCCCCTTGTCACACAGTAATAGAATAATCATATTTTCATAAAGCCTCTTCTGTAGATAATTCTTATGAGGTTGGAAACTTCTGGGCAGAAGGTAGCACATTTCACACTAGAAACTCACACTGATACCTTCATGAATATTTTAGCACTGTTCTGTAAAAATTATTCAGTCCTTTCCAAGGATATGTGTACATCTTGATATGATGTACATTGTAAAAAATCAGCATCAGTGAATGTGTTATTGGCAAAGGAATAAGGAAAATAAAAAGGTAAAAGGCAATCTGAATGCACAATCTCTATTTGAATGGGAAAAATATCCATTACTATGAGTGGCTACTCTATTTTGCAAGTGACTAGAAAGTGCCATAATTTAAATCAGAGTACACTCCTTCTTCCTGGGGTTCCAGTTTTTCACTGGAAGCCTGTTGAATGTGGCTGAAAAGCACACCATTTGAAAATGAGTGTTCTGTGTCTCCCTGGTATCTTCTTTCTGAAGTCTGAAGTGAAATTTGCCAGTGTGCAAGGGCCCTGTAACGGGGGGAAAACTGCAGTGTCCTGTGGCAGAGAGAGCCAAAGGACTGAACATGGTGGGTATTTAGGAGGGTCCCAGCATGCAGAGTGGGATAGAGCTCAGGTCTCCTGGTTTCCTGCTGCATCATCTACTGTAGGTGTTTTATTGTTTATTGAGTTTTATTGTTTATTGTGTTTTATTGTTTGTTGAGTCCTAACTGTGCAAACAGAGATCGTTACTTCCACTTGCTCCAGTTAATTATTTCAGAGGAGGGTGGTAGCCCACACTGCATAGGAAGCTGGATTCCTTTTGTCCTTGAAATCCATGAATCTGTGAAACCTATAAAGAAACCCTTCCTGACATCATTAGGAGTCTCAAGCAGTGCAGGGAACTCTGGATGAACAGTTCTGTGTGGGTCAGAGATACTGAGCTTTGAACACTGCCTTTTCCAGGAAACTATGGCTGTATCCCAGGAAGAGATTTAAGCAAGGGACTCTGTGATGCTCATATCACTGTTCTTGTATCTTAGCTGCTGAGTAGCAATACTCACCTATCACCTCCCTAAATAACAGCAGCACCCACTCTTCCCATTTCAGCAGAGCATCAGCTGATGTCTAAATGAGTTGACAGAGATCTTGATTTTCTGAGCTTTCTGTGGCGGCCTACGTCCATGCTGATATGAACATGTGACTTGATAAAAGAAGCTTTCAATTTTGATTAAGAAAAACCACATGAAGAAATGTCAGATGGTATGTGGAGCCTGGCCCATGCCTGTTATGAGAATGGACTCCTGCCCTTGAAAATTCAAATGAAAATGTTTATAGGGAAGTTGGTAAGGTAGAATAAATCCCTCTAATTGAGTAACCTAATCTTTCAAACAATCTTTCTCAATGCAATGCTATTTACTTTGGATTCAGAGTAAAAAGGGCATTAAAGGACCAATGGGGCTTTAGGTTTCCCAGTAAAGTGGTGGCATTGTAGGAAAGCGGCAGAGTATGAGATGGTATTTATGGAATATAAATATATATTAATAAAGCATGAAAAGACAGCTATGCAGCACTGATCACTCCCTCACTGTGGGAATTCCTGTGGAAGCACAATTCACATAACTTTTCACTCCCCTGTCTAATGCAAGATGGGATTAAACATGGTTAGAAAACTCTTCATATATAAAGGGTAAGAAGACAGAGAAGAGGCAGCAATTAGCAGCTGCCCCTACAAACAGAGGATCTGCAGAGCCCCAGAGGAAAGCTTGTGAACTGAGGACAACTCGCTGAACTACTGAGCTGTACATGCTAAAATTCCTTACTTTTAAATTCCTGCAATGTAAGATACTCTTTGGGTGTTCAGGGGCTGGAAACTGCTGCAGGCAGCCCCAGGACATAACTTTGCTTTTCTCCATCCTCTCCTGCAGCCCTTTGCCCCAGCAGTACCCTTCATCCTCACTTCTCACCACTCACACGGGGGATGTCTAAAAACACACTGAGGGGAAGAACACAGGTTGCCTGCATTTCTTCTTCCTGTAACACTTACTTTGGCTACTCGCCTTGTACTCTGCCATGTCAGATCACCTCTGTGTGCTTCTCCATTTTGGTATTCCACTTTGCACTGCTTAATAAGATTGTTCTCACTTCCTGCAACCCTCTGAAGCCATAGAGGGGAGAGCAGTCACAGCATATGGTCAGCTATGACAGGAGAGTAGACAGCTTACATTTCCCAGGAAGTGTTATTTGGGAATGCTTTGTGGTAAGGTGAAGGTAAGCAAGAGATTCTTCATTTACTTATGATAAGATTAGGATTGCATGTAGCTTCCCTTTCTAGTGCTGCGAGTCTTTTGAGCCATGTAAAATGTGGAACTATTTTAAACATGTGGAACTATTCCAAATTTACACCAGTGTGAGGGTGAGTATCTTGACTGTACAAGTTTACTAGGAATGATTAGCCACAGTTTAATTTTAAATGCATTAATACCACCAAGCCTTTTGTTTGACCACCCACAGTTCACAGCAGAATGGAAGTAGTGGCATATTTCCTACGCCAAAATCTGACAGATGCTTAGGTAGATAAGTACTACATATACACTTCAGTGTGTTCCAGTACTACTTTGATATTAAAAACATTAATATCAAATCAGGTCTAAACAATATGAACCCTACTTTACAATAAATATCTGCCATGAAGTTATAAGGATTAACCAACAACCTAGTATTTGTTTAAATTGCCTGCCAACTGTGTTTTTTTCTTTGAAAAATCCAGCATGTGCATAATGTCTTCTGTTAAGTCTGAATGACTCTCTTAAATGGAAAATGCACCCTACTGACCTCATTTGAAAAAGCAGTTTGGACTAATATAAATTTACTGCAAAGCCATTTAAATTTCCTATCTGTTCTTTCTGTGCTGTGTTTACTGAATGTGACAAGTTTAAGTAGATCTAAAGTGGATAATACTTTTCATCACATTGTTGCTTCAATTGTAACTAGTCTCCAAAATGAGAAGAAGAGCAGTGTAAAATATAACTTACTGACTCAAAGTTCTGTCAGGCAGCAGTCCTCTGCCTAAACAATAAGAAACTATTCATTCATCATGTATATATTCAATATTTCTATTCACACACTGATAGCTCTCAGAAAGCTCACACTGACCTTGAACTACTTCCATTACTTTATTTTTCCTCCAGTAGATTATATGAATGCTACAGTACCATCAGAAATATCATATTTCAAGAATATCAGGGGGAAAAGCCCTTAGATTTTCTTTTAATGTAAAATGAAAATCTCCAATAATGGGGAAAGAATATTAGAGTATATACACCATAAGGAGAGATGTTAAGTAAATTTTAAATTTTTGTGTCAATTAAAAATCTGGTATTTCAGTGTAGAAGCTTTTCATGATTTTGTGCAAAACTTACTATGGAAATGTCTACACCAGCAATGGAAAACTAATAATACAGACTGAATGATTGAATGCCAACATCCAAAATAAATATGCCTTTATATGTAGCACATTTATTCTTCAGTGCACATTTTTCTTCTGAGTTTTCCTGAAATATTCAAGGCATCATATATGGTATTCATTTTATCTTGGAAAAAAAAATCCATTTCAGTAATTTACGTTTTCATTTAAAATGAAAAATGCCTGATCTATTTATAAACATATCAAACATTTAAGATAAAAGTATGCAAATGAGACTGTTCATAATCAGTTGAATCACCTGACAATAAAGCTATTCTATCAACACATCTGGCTTTCTAAAATCCAGCTGATTGATTAGTTTTGTTGTGTGACCAGAACAGTAAGAGATTCATGATGTGGAGACTCATGATGAATTTCACAACTGGAAAAGCCTTATTGAAAAATCCTTTCGTGTTCTAGACAAATTAGACAGCTGCAATTCTTTGCTGCTATTGCAGCTGCTATTTTGAATAATCATTTGTGCTATCAAAGCAGTTAGGAGCAATGACTATGGGTGTATTATGTGAGGAATCCCCATCTTTGTCTGTGCCCTAAAGAACTCACAGTCCAACAGCAAGACAAGAGTAAATGAGGTTCAGCTACATGGCTTCACTTCTGGGAGCCATCCCAGAAAAAAGAGCTTTGAGGAAAGGCTCAAAAATATCTTTATGAGGAAATTGAGGGAAAATTTTGATGTCTCTGGAAGAAAGCATAGAATTTGCTTAAAAATGTCCCTGACAGATGAGATTACAATTGCATACTGCTGAAGGACTCAATTTAGTGGTGAAAGAGATGTGTGCAGGCTGGAAGAAGGGTATGATGGCTTTGAAAGTGAAGGTAAATATTCTTTTTTCATTTATTTTGAATAGAAGTGAGTAACCCCATTGAAGAGTTTATGCACTCAAAGAGATCAGTTAAACAGATTATCACAACAAGGTATCCTGAAAAGGTGTGGTGGTACTCTGGCTTATCTGTCAAGGCTAGAGAGAAGAAAATTATATCAACCAAAGAGAGAGCTTGATGACTTTTTGGCTATCTGGCTAATTTTGAAAGCCCATTAGAACAGCCAAATAAAGCATTAAGGTTAGATATGGTCTTGAGAGAGAGTGTCCACTAGGCAACTTAAGTCAAGGGGCAGCTGATTGTCTTCTTAAATTCACAGAGTATTGAACTATTTCCTTTAGATTTATTTAACCTGACTGGCAGGCAAAATGAAGCATGTGGTTCCTTTTAAAGCACCAGAAAAAAACCTAGCTTGCCAGGTACATCCAGGTGATGTAAATTAACAAAAATGAATTTTGATGCCTGGGAGCAGAGGTTTCCAGCCTAAACAAGAACACTGAGGTAAGAGCAGCTCTAAGGTGAGAAGTGGACATTCAGAGCAAGAGAGGTGTTCTACTCAGCTCAGTTAGAAGGGGGCCAAGATTTTCTTTGGTGGCTACTAGCTGGGCACTCTTGGTATGTTATTTTGGCTAAGTAAAAAATAAGACATTTCCAATCTGATATTGAAAATATTGAGGTAGCCTTGGAATTTCTCCATATAATTGGCCTAGTGCTAGATATGTATAGGCTAGCAGATGGCAGAATGGCTGCAGTTTAGACAAAAAGACAAATTTAGACTTTTTGGCATGGACTTGGATGGTGAGTTTATGGATTAGGCTTCCTAAGGGAGAAAAGAATCTTATGCCCCTGCCAGACTCTTCTAATAGACAGAAATAGGATAGAAAAACATCCCCCTATGTAAAATAGGAAAATATCAATGCTATTATTGTATCTAGAGCAGAATGAACAGAGAGGTGGAGAGGGAAGGTCTAAGCATTCAATTAAATGTGGTGAAAAGGCAACTGGAACTACAGAGGCAGACACGGTTTGTTTTGGTCACTGGGAAACCTGGTATCATTGAAGGACATCTGCGAGACAAATATGAGAAATGAAAGTTAGAAATGGGTAATTTCACTGAAGAAATGAGTCACTTATTGCTGGAAAAAAGTGATCAGTAGGAAATACATGGGAAATTGGGAGGAGACAAAGCTCAGACAGGTTACCCCAACCAACAAAACAACCAACCAACCAACAAAACAACCAACCAACCAGATATTCCAGATTATATACTCAGTACATAAAGTTGGAGGAAGAGGGAGAAAGGGGGTACTTTTGGAGTGATGGGGTTTGCCTTCCAAAGTAACAACTGCACGAGGGAGCCCTCCTCTCCTGGGAATGGCTGAACACCTGGGTGCCCCCTGGGAAGAGGTGAATTATTTCTTTGTTTTTCTTTCCTTTGTATACATGACTTTTGCTTCTCCATTAAACTGTTTATCTCAATCCACGAGCTTTCTAGCTTTTACTCTTCTGATTCTCTCTTCAGTCCTGCTGGTGGGGGAGTGAGTGAGCAGCTGCTTGGGGGGCTTGTCTGCTGGCTGGGGTTAAACCATGACAGTATGCCATTGGACCTGTTATCATAGTAAGATGCAACCTCTTAAATGACCAGATCTGACTGAGGTTGAACAAACACATTGAACAGAAGCAGCTGTTGAGTTAAGGGAAAGAGCCCTCTCCAGACAGATTTCCTGTTCTGCTGGTCCTCAAGGCACAGAGTGCTCTGACTCCACACAGGCCTCACTAGTCGTGTGGTTCCTTAACAGTAAGCAAAGGGAGAAAGTGAAGTCCTGCAGTCCAAGAAATGACCAAAACTATTGTTTTCAATAATTTCTATAGCATGTTAAAGCCAGGTTCAAATGTGCTTGTAAATTTTCAAGAAAATAATCCTTGCATTTTGTTAATTTGTCTCTTCCATCTTTATCAACAACAAACAACCTACAACCATCACGTCAAATAAAGAACTTAGAAACTAGAATAACTTTTGGCCAATGGCTAATTAAAAATTGATTAAAACAACACAATATAAAGGACATCTGTTTGTGTCATGTACAGATTATTCACCGCTCACTGTCACATTGCAAGTGTGAATTTTGGGGGAAATAGGCCACTTTCTCAGCTGCAGAAAACTGGGGATACTCACATTAGGGATACTGTCCTGCTGTGATCTGGCACTGTGCACTCTCGAACTCAGATCAGAGTCAGGTTTCAAGTTAATGATGTAGAAAGGCGTATTTGTATTTAACTCATACCTGGAAAGTCCATATATGAGTGAATGGGGTATTAGCACACCTTGATAAGTGGAGTTTATGTACTGAAGTCAAGCACAGACTCAGCTTTGCCTTCCCCATTCTAATTCAGTTCTGAAGTCCTTAACCTGCACCGGCTCTGGTGTCACCCAGCAGGGTGTGAGTCAGAAATAAACCCAAACTCAGTGATATACGATTCTGCAGTGGTAAGAGCAAAGTTCCTCTTCCTCAGACGAGCATGCACATTGACATCCACATCCCTGTGGTTTAAACAGTTTTTCTAGGAATGTGCTATCCCAATTTTTTCTTGTTTCAGTTCAGTTTGCCAATCAAAACCCAACCTTGAATGTGCATTGCACAGAGGCACAGAAACTTTACAGAGGCTGACATTATACTTCTCGTTATTATGAATTATATTTTTGTATAGAACTGGAACAGGAAAAATCTCTTCAATATAAAGACATTATATTATGATTGCTCTACTCTTAAAAGATTATCCAAAGAAAAATAATATCCCAAGTTGTGGTACTGGAATAAGTGTTTTGTATTAATTTTCTACTCCAAGGAATGAGCAAACATTAAAATAAGGAAACTGGAAACTAGAATATTTAAATTACTCAATAAAAAGAACAAAAATACATTTCTTGAATAGACTTATTGTTCGTCTAAAATGAGAGGGAAAAGGCAACTACCATAGCTATTCATTGCTCTCCATAAAAGTATAATATTTTTTCGTTACAAAGAAAAATCACCAAAAGGATTTAACTTAAAGTATTTTTTTATTTCTAAAACTAGACCATTCTCCTACCTCTTGAAATAAAAAAAAGCTTAAGAATTATATAGCAGCTTAATTTTTTATATGAAAAGACTTAACCTTTTTATCTCTGGAGGATTCTCATTTCTCAAGCTATTGATGTTCTATCTAATATACTCCAAACAGCGTCTATGAGCAGGCAAGTTAACTTTTTCTTACACGTTGTTTGGGAACAGAAGTTAAGCATGTGGTGGCTGTATCTTAATACAGAGCTCTCATAAGTGTCAAAGATGATTTTATCATAATTTGAGATGTGTATTTAGTGTTTGCCTTCCTATTTTGGTGTTGGATTGTAGGCATCTTTTGCATGGATGAACAAAGGCGGGGAGGAACAAGGACAGTCATCTTTGTGTGGCCCGTACAATTGCACTTACTTAGTTTAAGGAAGGAAGTGGGGTCTGTGACCTTGCCTTGCTCCACACTGTGGAGGGTACACCATCCTAAAGGCAAACATTAATTGGAAGCCTGTTTTAGTTAGGAAAGGAAAGACAAAAATTTGGTTTATGTGACGGAATCAGAAGGAGAAGGGAAGGGGAAAGCCGGGGGGTAGGTGGTTAGTGGGATGTGCTGAGTGTAATGTCTGTGTTGCTCAGGACTGTGGGACTGTGCTGAGGGCAGACTTTGACCATGATGTGTAAGGACACCACAACAACAACAGCCAATTTTTTGAAGGGCTGCAGTGTAAAGTTCTTGGCTGCAGAACAGCTCTCGATGGATTCAGAGAGAGAAGGAGAGAGAAAAGGGGCAGTTCATTGCAGTCATTGCACACAGCCCTCATCATCTGATGCATTTTTAGATAATATACCTTTGATGTGGGTATCCAATAGATGTTTTCCGCTGCCCTTTTCTGCCTGCTGACCAAAATCCCTGCCCCAGTAATGGATAATCCCCAGCTGCCCCTTCTCACTGGATGCAGCTGCTGTTGCACATTTCCCCTTTATGTACCCTCTTTTTGCCATTGCTGTAAATATTATTAACACCCTCTCTGAGTCTACCTTTTTTTTTACTCCCTGGTTCTGGTTTTGCTGCTGCTAGCTCTTCCTTTACTCTGGAAAGAGTTTTAAAACCCAAGTGTCCTTCAAGAAATATTATCTCTTAACTGGAATATTATCCAAAGAAGTCATCTGGTTTAGTGTCCCTACCTAATACAATCATCCCCAACTACATTTTCACATCTGTTACATATTTATGTGTTAAGGGTTCCCCCTTGCCCCAAAGTGACTGAATTTAGAGATATTCTGCAGGTGACAAGTTTGCATGCTACAGAGGCACAATGAGGTGTGAACAGTTCAATTGCCAGCAGGGAAGAAAAATTATTATAACCTACATCATTTAGAAAGCTTTTTATTTGGAAATCATATAATCTAACCCCAGCCTTCCAGGTAATCAATTGATGGTAAGGAGCCAATAGAGGAAGTGGATGACTTTTGGTACTCACACACTTTATTTTACTTCCCACACATGTCTACATCATAACCAAAAGCATCTGAACAGAAAAGATTCTGCAGCATCTTCCGAAACATCAGTGAGCCTCAGTAAAATAGCTGAACCTTGACTCAGTCCCTTAGGAACTGTTATAAAACCATTTTTGTGAAGTAGAGTAGAAGGATGGGTGGGAAAAAGAAAAACAGATTTTGTCACTCACGAAATATGCTCAAATTCAACCTTCACTAACCCCATTGTGTAAAACATACCGAAAATTATTAAGAGAAAGCTTGCAAGTGTAAATATACTTATTCTCAATGAAATCAACACCATCAAACTGATTTGTAACTATTCCCTTAATACTGCTATAAACTTTACTGCAGTGAAAACACTGGCTATACAGATTGCTTTCCTCTTCCTCAGGATGTGTTTCACCTTTGTGGCATTGCCACTATAAATCTCATGGTCCAACAACCCCTTGTCTGCAAGTGATTTCAAGCACTATCATAAAAACGAAACAGACAGACTTAATTTGAGTTCCAGACTTAAGGAAACTCAACTAAAATATTAGCATAATTTCGCTGAAGACGGAGGAAATTGTTAAAATATGTGTATTAGAGAGTGTCTGCAATTCAATACATCTCTTAGCCGGCTCTTGGGTGCCACCCAGTGATTGATTTAACAGCAGGTTCGCGATGGTGTCCGTGGTGCACCACAGGCCGTGTTAAGAAGCAGCACCGATCACAGGAGATCAGAAACAAGAATGTTAGGAAGCATATGAGATTCACGACATGTTAAATCTGAACCTGTGAGTAGTAAGTTCTGTCTGATGGATTTAGTGCTCGGAGAATTTCTATGTTGAACAATGCTTCTATTTGTTTCACGTGGGGACTGACTGATTCAGCAACTACTGTGCGTGGTTTTTCCTGAAAGAAGTTAGGAAAGCTTGCAGTCCTTTGATTTTTTTGTACTTTATTTCTTTGGAAAATATGTAGTTTTTGTTTTAAGATAGTACTGGTGCTCTGCTTTCCACCAAAATAAAAATGTCATTTTCATGCAGAAAGAGTACGTGTTTTTCTGATGATCATTCTTTAAATAATGTAAATCCATTGGGAAAAAAAAAAAAAAGTCCTGGTTAAATACTAAAAGAGGTGTGATGGAAATCTGCTAAAACAGCTGGTCCTGAAATTTAAAAATCCTTCCTAGTAATATCACATGAGACTATGTTGCTGTTGCAAGGAAATGTGATGGCACACTGACTGCTGCCCTGGATCTTTACAGGCAATTGTTGACAACAATTTAGAAGTATTAATGTGAAAAATATTTCTCCTACAGAGGCCTATTTAATCCCACAGAGAAAGCACAATGATTTCTACTGTTAGAGTCAAAAAGATAAGTATTTTTTGAAGTGGAAGAATTTAAACAATCCCTCTCAAAGCATGGCTGATTCATCAATACTGAAGTTTTAATTGAGGGTAAGATGTATTTCACAAAGTGAGGCTGCAACTGAAACGAGGTTGGTTCTGGTGCAAAAATAATTAGGTGAAAGAAGTAGAATTAATTACCAAAATGGGCCCTTCTTGTCTTGAAAATTATTGCTCCTTAGAGTTGGAGAAAAGATTACACAGGGACAGAGCAAAAGGGTTTAACCCTGTGTCTCAACACAATGTCTGGCTGCTGTGCTGCACACTTTCATCTCTGCAACTCTCTTTGCTAAAATGGTTTGCAGAAGCTTAAAATTTTACACACACTCTCCAACTTTAACTGAAAATCTCTTCTCTAACGTTCATGCTAGATGGGATGGGTAGAAGTTACCAAATTAATAAGTTAATTAAGTATATATGAATGCTAGGAAATGAAAGATTATGGGCCTAATTTCATATACCATAAAACAGCATGTTCTTTGTGGTTTCTTAGAAGGCTTAACAGAGTTTATTGGTTAAGGAGACAACTTTATCTAGAGATTTAGCATTAGATAGCAATTTTTGTACAGTATTTTTCATTACAGAAGTCAGTTTGATGGAATAAAAAAGAAAATGTGTTTTGAGTAGACTGGTAAGAGACCAGCAGGTCCAGTGTTAGCACCTTCCCTTTCCAAAGCAAAGAGAGAGGTTTTGAATTGAATACCTTTGGGCTGCAAAGAGAGAACAGGATTCTGTCAGCCTAATCTCATTATACATGTAGCCATTACAGTCAAAATGAGTTTCCTCTGCCTTAGTTTAGGTTGGAGTCAAAGCCAGTTCTCAGAGGAAAAGGGTCATTACATTAAGGTAGTAAGTTACTAAATTGAGCTTCCTATTATACTTGGGTATACACATTTATGTTTTCTTTAACCATAGGGAGTTGAGATGAATAATTTGGATATTGTTTACTAATTGGAGTCGGACACTATGTTCTGATGAATTCATAAAAAAAGAATAGATAATAAAATGAAATATATTAAATGTTAATTGTACAAGAAGTGGTTTGGGACCAAGATTTTGTCCAGAATACTCCCACACTTTGAGAAGATGCAGCATTAAGCCAGAAATTTGTGGCTCAGACTCATATTAAATGAAGTGAAATGAATAAATATATGTCATAGAAATAAATATTCTTTTGGCCACAATCCTATAAACATATGTGAATAATTTTGTGCATGTGAGTTCAATTAGATTATTCATATGCACAGTGTTAACTCAGACATGCAAGTGTTTGCATTATTGGAATCCCAGTTTATGGATGTTCACAAAGAGCCAAAATCTACAAGGAAAAGCTCATCTGCAACAAATGTTCACCTTTATACTCACAGGTATGAAGTTTCTCAGAGGCTTCTACACACCACTTTACAAGTCAAGAAAGGCCAAGTCTCACCTGTTGCAATTTTTACATGCTTAAATACTTCATTTGATTGAGCATAATTAAATATGTATTGATTTGATGGCCAACAGAGAAGTCTTTTATTAAATCTCTAATGAACTTGATATATCATTCCTAAATTTTAGCCAATTCACATGAATTTCAAATGTATTTTTATTTTTCCCCCTTTGCATCAGTCTGTAAGAAATTTTGAGCCACCTCAACCTAGATTCAGTAAACAGAACTGATGGTTAACAAATTCTTAATTAAAATGAATACAACATTACCTAGCAGTGGCTGACTGCTGCCTTTCCATAGTTTTTTGTAAATGTGCAGAAAATTGCAGCATCATGATGAAAACAATTTTTTGTATTGAAAAATTAATCATACAGAAGTAACTGCAGGACAGTGCAAGGCAAGCTGTGCAAGAGTTGGGACTCTGGCTCAGGAGACCTGGCTACAGGTACAAAAGAAATTTCCAGGCAAAAGTAAGGAAAATAACATCCTTTGTTGTCTTTTTCTGTCTTTCTTTGAAAAAGGTAAGCATAGATGTCTTTTCTATCATGTGAGGGTAAAGAGCAGAGGCTGAAAGAAGTTCTTTTTCTTCAAGCAGGCAAACAGTGCATCTCCTATTCAAAAAACAGTGAAAATCCCTTAATTAAAGAGGAAACAATTAAAAAATAACAACTAAAATTACAAGCCACATAAAAGTGCAGCCAAGGGTGAAAACCAATGTTTTGCTGAATTTTGAGTCAAATCGCAAGGATATAGCAAGCATGACTGTGTGCTAGCTGGGTGACATTTTGTGACCAAGAGAAGAAAAGCTTATAAGGCCAGGAAAGAAAGCTGGGACAAGTCCTGTAAGTGGCTGACAAGGAAAACATTTGAAGAAGTTTAGTTAGGTCCTGGCTCAAAGAGGTCCAGAATTCTCTGAAAAAAATGCTTTGCTTTGCTCTTTGACCACTGTCTGCAAGGATAAGGGAGTTTGCATACTATTGGGAAGTGAACAGAAATTGTGGGATTCTATCATAGAATCATAGAATCATATCATATCCTTCTTCTCAAGTGAAAAAGAAAATGCAAGAAATTAAATCTGAGGTAGCCACATGAGATGCAACTGATGTGTCAGATTTAAGAGGCTGTAAGAGCCCATACACTACGAGGCTGTGCTGCAAGAGTATTTACCTGTGTGATCACCTCTGGCTCAAGACAAAGGAGGTGCCTGTGTTCCTACATTAATGACTTGTCCACTCAATCACTGTTGAGAGTTTTCAGTCCCTCTGTCCTGGCAGGACCAGGTTAAAGCTGTAGAAAAGTGAATGCAGGTCTACAGCAAGGTTCCTCCTGTGCAGGGTAGTCACCCACACTTCTTGGCTTCGGTGTCTCACCTCAGCCACATGTAACTTAAATAGGTGTGATAAAGATACTGTGAATTCCTCAGAAAAATATGCTTTAGATCAATGTGTTATTGAATCATTGTTTATCCTTGAGAAACACTATGTTAGCAAAAAACTTTCCCCCTATCTCTCCAACATCTGCTAACTAAAAATGCTGAAGTCTTTTTTTCCTTTCTCAGTTTTTCAAACTAATATTGATTTTACTTCAGCTAAAAATAGTTCAGTGGGAAAATGTCATTCAGATGTGCCAGCTGACTAAAGAAGAAAAAGGATAACATCTTGTAAAACACAGAGTAGAACTGAAAATTAAATTTTGATATTAGTCTGCTACTCTCCGTGGATTATGTTAAATTTTACATGCAGGGAAATATGTATGATAAAATGTTGCTATGATTCCTGTTAATTCAGCAGCTGAGGGGAATTTTGTTGGAAAGACTGTTTTTAAAAATGAAAAAACATAGCAGATTTATTTTAGTTTTGTCTACCAAGATACATACATTTCACAGTAACTTTGCACTGAAGGATACTAAAAAGGCATCAAATTCAATAGAGTCTGACTCTCACTCTGACAGTCTTTGGGCTAGCCTGAGATATATTTAAAGCAATGCTTTAAATCATTTTAGTAGAATACCACACTGCATCCACTCCTACCACATGAGATCAAAAAAATTCTTATGCCATTCAACGTTGTCAGTGTTGTCTACTGAAACCTTCTTTGAGGAAAAAAAAAATCTCCTTCCTTTTAGAAATAAAGTTTTCTCACTCTAGCTTCTGCTCCCTGCCCTGCCTTGGATGATTTCTTTCCTGGAAGCAGGACAATGAACCTTGCTCAAACCAGGACATTTTCTCTTCTTGGAACACAACTGTGAATGTAATGAAATTCACTGTTCAGGCCATTTCAGGAAAGTGGTTCCCAGAAATGTGCTGTGTACCTTGACTGGCTGATGTGTTTGCTTTGCCTTTTCAGCTTTCTCCCAGGAAGAGAAATTTAGGCACAGAGTGATTTTTGGGTATGGTTTTATTTGCTTCATTGTACACAAGACTGTGTCTCTATGACATTAATTGTGGTAAGATTGAAGGAACCTGCATTGGAGATAAGTAGAACAGTCCAGGGCTGCATTTTGCAGTCTTGAAAGGAATTTTATTCTCTCTTCCTATGTAAGAAGTTACGTAGTTTTGAGATATAGTTTTATTGGCAATTATCATGTGCAAAGCAGTGCTTGAGATATGAGGAAATAAGCTTACTAAAAACCTCATGGATATGTGCTGAGCACTTGAAGTAATAAGTCTCTTTGTTTTCCTGGATAGTCTGTGGGAACTTAGTGTCTGTGTGGATCACATCAAAGATATGCTAAATTTGCTAATGGCTGTGGCTACTGGGTCCTCTAGCTTTGGAAATGGTCCAGAGCTGAATATTTAGGAATGGCACCAGTGTAGAAAGTTACTTCACATGATACTGGTCCCTCTTTTACGGCTTCTGGCAGTTTACTGGTTGGGGATTTCCTGAGCTGAAAGTTGAATCTCCATTGTTATACTTAGGAACTGTTGACAGACTTCTTTTATGCACATTTTTTTTCCACCTAGTCATTAAAATATTCCTATTTTTGATATTTACTATGTCCTGCAGTAATTGGACACAAAAAATTTACTTCTGATACTGCTTCTTTTAAAACTTCTGACTGGTCATTTTTCTTGGTGTGCTCAATTTTTGGCATCAGGAAGGCACTCTGGAGAGTCGAAAACAAGCCTGATGTGCTTCTACCAAGCCAATGTTGTTTGAAAGCTACACTTGAGTTCCACATTTGGTTTTAACTAGTGCATTATTCCCATAGCCCTGGCAGGCCTCTATAAATTAACCAATAGAGGATGTATAAGCAAGTGCAAATGAAAGTTCATGTTGCTCAGCCCTCAATTTAAAGAGCAGCAACAGAGATTCTTTGTGATCACAGACGAATTAAATGATCCATCCTTGAATTTGCAAGATTGTAACCTACTATTTAAATCCCTTGTAGAAATTAATTTTATCATCTGAAATGCAGAGCATCCTCCTAAGCACATCAGAGAGAAAGAAATTTACACCTCTCCCCAGTCTCCTTGACTGAAAAGTGGATGGGGAATAAGACAATTCCTCCCCACCTTTCAAGGTTGTGCCACCTCCAAAGGCAAGCAACATCTTTGTGGCAGTTCAGGCTGGTGTGACCTGAATATTTTGGTTCTGCTTGGGCCATTCTATGTGGGTTTTTTTTCAAAAAAAAAGAAAAAAAATGTTATTGCTGAAATAGATTTTTCTTTGTTTATGACATTTTGCTAATAGGCATCACTGTGTCAAGTCTCTCTTTTTGATGTCACCAACTCTGCATTAATTAAATGTGTGTTTCTTTGGAAAAACTGTATTGCTTCTCATCCAAACACTGATTTGTTGACCATGTATAAGGAATAAAAGTGTGTAAGTAATGTCTTCAGTTACTATTTGAGAGCTTCTTCTACAGTAAATGTGTTGGAATAAGACCTTTCATTTATGGGTATGCTCTGTAATAGGGCACTGGTAAATGCCTAGCTGGTAACTGAGACCAGACCACCCACTAGCTCAACACAATGACTGAATGACTGACAAATACTAGAGACGTGCAAGGAAGAAGCCTTATTTCTCTCTGCAGATCTTAAAATCTGTCCAGTTGTCTGTCCTCTATGCATTTTATTGCCACACAACATTCAAAACTGGAAAAAGTTTTCTATTAACTCTAACCCCGCATACTGCCCAAGCAGTTAATGACAAATGCTTTCAACTGTAGTGGCAATACTGAGGGTGAGTATTGTCTGCTTCCAGAGTTATATTTGTTCTGTTGTTTCTGAATTTGAAGGCAATAAAGAATTAATTTAAGAAAGTCACATAACTAGAATGCAGCAATGGTGTGACTCTTCACCATGCTGTCAATATATCAATACTTGTATTGGGAGGATTAGGTCACGTCATGAAAAAATCAATACTGACTCCAATAAGGTTACCTGCCAAAATCAACTCTAGACCTTTTTCTATTTGTGTTAAACTCTGGTAGGCAGATAAAGCAGCCTTTTTCACCAACCAAAATGCCTTCTACTTCACCCTGATGTAGGGTGTAGCATACCAAATCAATGTGACCAACTATATGAAAGTATAGCATAAAAGAATGCAGAAAAAATATACTGTGTTTCAAGTTGAAAAGGTAAGATATATATGAAAAGTGAGGTTAATGTTCATAATATCATTTCAACAGTACTGAAATGGACAAGAAGAGCTGAATGTTTGTCTAATCAAATATCCAGAATACCAACTTCTTTGAATGTTTCAGTAGTGAATCCTGCTAGTTGGAATTCTTAAGTCCATTTGTTAGGTTTTTTCTTCAGGAAGCTCTACAGCCTGTTTTATAATACAGTATCACACGACTGGAAGATTGCCTCAAAAAGAAAAGGTCAGCACTTTAAAGCAAAACTTCTTTTGCATATGTTTAGAGTCTAAATGTTTGCTCACAACACATGTTCCAGAGTGCATGCCTTCGTATGATCAACCATACTGAAAGTTTGGAGCTTTTCAATCCACATTTAGAAACAGAAGCAAAACACTGTTAGAGGTTATGTCTTTCTGTATTCCCCGACACACTTGGGTACACATGAAGAGAATACAGAATTAACAGGAATCTACATGTTATAGAATAGATACAAAAACAATATAAATTGATGCACAAAGGTTTATTGAAACAGTATTAAAATGAATAAAAACAGACAAATGTTTATCTGCTGAGTGATATTGAAAACTTGCACCTTTGATTGTTTTGGCTGCAAAGACTGACAATGATAAATCACTTTCCAACAGCTGTGGACAGCTGTTTGAGTCTGGGGTCTAGAGGGCTTAATTGGGGAAGTGTGTTATAAAATTAAAGTGCCAATGGCTCATTAAGTTATGTGATGACTTTGTGTGGCAGGCCAATAATACTGCATTCCAGACTTTGGGAAAGGACATGCCTAACTTTCTGTTAATTAAGGGCTAGTCAAAGAATGCAAGTTTGCCAGACTGCAGTGTTTTCATAAGAGAGCATCTGCAAAAGGAGATTCAGAGGGAGAAACTCTTTACAAGCTTATTGCATCTAGAGCAGATTTTTACCTCTTTATATCCTGATGTGTGGGCATGCTTACCTTGTTTATAAACTACTGGGATACCTTAGATGCAGAGAAAAGACTATCAGGCCTGCTTTGATAGATAACAATTTCTCTGAAGTGAGTAAACACAGACACAGTTATAAAAAAATTCCACCCAAACATTAATACTCGCAGGCAGCATAGAAAAAAAGACAGGTTTTCCAGGGTGACCAGAAGATTAAAAAACAAAGATATGAGGGAAATGCAGTGGGGTGGAGGAGGTGAAGTCTATCACACCCATAAGGATTATTTGCAGGAACGTGTTGTCGTATTTTAAATAGTTTGTTTATGTTGATTTGTTTATATAGCAGGAATTATATTTGTCTATTTAAATCTCTAGTGAGCTACAAAGCAAGGATGAATGAGCCTTGCCAGCAATGGTATGGATTGTAGAACGGGGACAGAGGGACTGCCAACTCGGAATTAGTTTGCAATCTCATTGCAAACACGCTGGCTATTGCCTGTGCTAAGTGCAACCAGCTTCACCCTCCCTGCTCCCTGCAGGGCTTAGAGGGCCACCAAACCTGGGCAAGAAGATCTTCCCTCATCACTCTTAGACTGCTGAGGCCATAACTCCACACAGCAGTTTGGTTTAGAGACAGGTTGAGACATGCTGTATACCAGACTTGACCTGCATGATCTTCCTAAATAAATACACGTACAAAAGTGCTGAAGGAAAGACCAAAATGTGAACAATGCAAGAGAGGTGATCACACCAAATTAATAAGAAGCTTTGCAAGGGGCAATGTGGAAATTAGAGACACATTCTCATAATTTCTTTCGTTTCTCCCTAATATTTCCCTTCACGTTTTAATTAAAGATTTATGTCAAACTGTAGAACATAAAGCTCATTCTTTTCTCTTTCTTGTTCTTAAACTGCTGACTTGCATTGCTTGGAATTTTCCATTCACCATTTCTGCATAAGTCCTTAAATAACATTTTCCATGCATTAAGATGGAAAAACTTAGTATCTATTCACCTATTTGCTTCAATCTAAAAATCATTTGCTAATAAGTTCAACTATCAACGAAATCTTGCCTAGAGGTAATAGAGGCTTCATATTAAAGAGTCACACTTATCTAATAATAAATCTGAAATAATCCACATTCAGCGCAATTATTCAGGATTTATATCAACAGAAAAAAATTGTCCTGGACATGCAGCAACAAACAGGAAACTTAAAGATGTTTAAATAAAGGTGTTTTAATGAAGGTTTGGAGTATGGCTGTCATTCTCTAAGATTATAACATGATGAAAAACTGAGAATTTTTGCTTATGCCAAGAGAATTTTCTCTGCAAATAGATTATTGACTGTCTTGATAGTAGGCTGTATATCAATTTTACTGTTAAGTGCAAGACTGACTTTACTAACGAATTTGAAGCATCATGGTCCTGGTTAAAAAATAAGAATCTGCTTCTGCTGCAAAAAAGAAAATTTGCAGTAGCTACATACTTTTCCATTTTATTTTTATTGTGGTCTTTCCTGTAGAACTAATTCTGCTGAGTCTATTTTTTCATGTGTCTAGGCCAGCTGATGTGTTTGTTCACACTTTGTTGTTCTGTGAGCTGTTTATTGCTGCTTGTAAAGTTTGAATGGGTATACTATAAATATTTTCACGGAAGGCAAAATGGTCCTTATGTGGCATTTAATGAAAATAATTCCATATTCTGTCTGTGCCCTAGAAATCTATTACACAGAATGAACCTTGGTACAGATATGGCTGTAGTATATCTGTATATCTGTATATATGTATATACGTATATATGTATATATGTATATATGTAGTTTGGGTGGGTTTTTTTTTTCACAGAGAGGAATATATTTTATTCCAGTTTTCAGTTCTAAGATTTCTATATTGTGACAATCATCCTCATGGATGCTAAGAGCTTGTCGGGCTCCCTCCCTTGGGAACTCATTGATGCATCTCACTAATCGACAGGACAACGTTGTTGAACAAAACAAGTTCAAGTATCTCCACCTCTAGTGAACATTGGACAGAATTATGGTTTCCCATGCATTAGTTAAAACACTTGATGCTGAAGCATGTGGCCATTCTCCTTGACAATATTCTGTCCAGTATTTTAAAGACAGAGGATGAAACTGTGGTCACATCTCCTCTGCTATTTAAACTTTGGACAGGTACCAAGGCCTGATTTGTCAATATCTATTTGGATTTCAGAGTCTCACAGGAGACACTCCTGGTATCTCAATGAATAATTTAAGCCTGTCATTTTTCAAAATAGCAGCTGTCAACTCTCATGAAAATTAGACTTGAGGAGGCAAAATTTCAGTACTAAAGGTGCCCTTTTACATCCTTTTTTTGTTAACTAACACTCTTCCAGCAAAGGCCAAGTAGAGTCTGGCTCTGTTTCAGTGCAAATAACATCAGTCAGCTCAAATCTCTCTCAGCAATGAATTAATCTAATCTTTTTGACTGTGCTGACACAGATGAAGAGCTGTCACAGGGAGATGTAATCATCTCAGGAGAGGATTATGATAAACTGATGAGATGTGGTAACTGTTAAATGCTACTGCTCTTTTGCAAGTGAGTGACTGACTGCAGGCTAAGTTTCTCTGTGGTTCACTCCATTATTTTCCATCCACATAGTGTTTAAGGAGGGAACACACATCCTCTCTGTGGGCTAGGCATTTCTGTACAGGCATGTGGTTTTTGCTTGTAAAAGGGCCTGACCTTGGCCAAAGTGTATAGCAGGTACAGAAAGCAGAGTTGATGTATAGCCAAGCATATTCTGCAGGTATGTCCTAAAGATAAATTTTGGTCAAACACTGCAAAATAGGGATGCAGCAGCCTCTTAAAACTCATCAACAAAAATGACAAGGCTTTCTTGGACTTCTCTTAGTGTAAAAAGATTATGAGCTGTTTTCTGTTATATTTGGATTTACTAAAGAATGTACATTGCATTCCACATAATTCATGGTTTCAGCATTCTGTATTTTCCATCTCACTCCAAATTATTAAGAGGATCTCAATGTTAATTTTCAGAGACATTAAAAGGAAATACACTTTCCAGCTATTGTTATACATTTTAAAAAGGAACTTTAGAATTCTCTGTGATTGCAAAAAGAGAATTTTTGCAATATATACAGGGCAGCCTGTACATATCAAAAGTATAATAAACTAGATAATCAATCAATATGTCTGGTGTTCTGGATTAAAAAGTATATATTTTAAAGAAAAATTACATGAAGATTAAATGAAAGTTCAGAATAGCATCAACAAAGATCATATTGAAAATAAAAAGGTACAATTCATTTTCCAGCTTTGCAAAGTGAATGATAAATTGGATAGGAGAGCAGGGAAAAGTGAAAGAGTTACTTAAAGGTCAAGTTCAACTTTGGGGCTGTAACCATATTCACCTTTGGTTGTGTTTGCTCTTGAACTGGAGAACTTCAAAAGCACAGACTGGTGACTGATGTTGTGCAGACAGGGAGGCATTAAGGCTTCTTAAGCTGATTTTGATGATATTCAGCTATTTGACAACATTCTCCTCTTAACATCCTTGGCCATCAGAACAAAAACAAAGAGGTTTTCTTTTGCAGTGTGGCTTCCTGAGCAATTGTCAAAGTTTTTAGTCTAATAGAATATCCTTTGCAGTAATCCTTTTCACTTTTACTTCGCTCCTTTCAGCATGGGCTTGGAAGACTACACAAAGGAGTTTTCATGGTATT
Organism: Brachypodius melanocephalos; assembly: GCA_013398615.1. Lineage (NCBI taxonomy): Eukaryota > Metazoa > Chordata > Aves > Passeriformes > Pycnonotidae > Brachypodius > Brachypodius melanocephalos. The sequence goes on from VZSR01001685.1 coordinate 24,788,883, forward strand.
TCTGAGGGAATAATACTCCTATGTACCCCTACACAGAGAGGAAAAGTCAATAGGGGCAGATTAAATGTGTTGGTCATCTGATTGAGCTAGAGGCTCATCTAGGTAAAGCCCTTACTATACTGACATCTCTGTGCAGTGGGACGTAGGTGCCCAACAAGATTCCCACACCAGAATATTTTTTCTGTGTTGAAAGCAATGAGGTAGTTGCTTTGCTCTATTGATCCACTGTTCCTACCACAAAATGATGGTTTTCCCAGTAGTTCTGTCATTTTCCACTGACGGTGTTCATTTTGTAAGGCAACAAGTAAACTGCCCTGAAGTAGATACAGTCTAAATTGTTCATTTCAAAGAAAATGAAGCATTCATTTCACCTATTTCAATGAAAAAAAAAATGAACCAGCAAAAAAATCTATGTGCTGAAACGGTAGTTTGATAAAAACCTTAAACTAGTAGATTTGTAGAGGACATTGGCTTTCAAATGTTCTTAGTTGTAGCAACCTATTCTTTTTAACATATAAATTATGATATGTATGTAAGCTTAGGAATTTTCTATTAAAACAGTTTTTGAGCACTACAGAGCTTTGAAGGACCCTTCTGTAAACTAAAACTAGATCTTTTCTCCATAGTTTTACTGCTGCTTTTCAAACACAATGTCAATCATTCTTCTCTCAGCGGTCACTAACCAGGTTATTTGTGTGTTTCCACACTGCTGCATCACAAAACATCATGCCCACTTGCCTCAAAAAGATAATATCTAACACATATGGAGACTGCCTTTGATCTCCACGGTCAATCTAGAGGTCACAGACCTATCTTCTTCTCTCCCTCACTTCAAATAGCCCCTTTCATTTACTGTGAAACTAAACATTGGAAAGACAAAGGCAGGAAAATAAAGGCCTTGATTTAGTAGTGCCTATATGTTTGGCTATTTCAAGGTAGATTTTAGTCTCCCAGGTCTCAATATAAATTGCCCTGCATTTCTGAATCATGGCATACTGTATTTATTTTCATGCATGCACTCTTCAAAATTCAAGCTGCTATTTAAATCAATACATGCTTTGTTCATAACTTAATAACCATTGAGAGTCTACTAATCAATTTGCAATAGTCAGCACTGAATCCAGCTCTGTGGGACTTGCATGGGAAACTTTGGTAATTTTACTTGGGTTTTGGAAATAGATTTTTATTTATTAACATGACGTTTTTAATGTAGATGGAGTATATTGGAGGGATCTTTTAAATGATTGTGAAAATAAACTGGAATGGAAGGGTGAGGAAAAAAGTGGCCACACTAGAAATCTAGAGGGTCTTAGGGAATAAAAAAACTCGTCCACCCTATGTGGAACTACAGGTGAGCAATTATGTGGTAAATGATTTCATAGCATTTTCCAAAGGAAAACATTTCTTTTTCACATGCAAAAGCCAGACGTGTTTAGTATGACCACTTTTGTTTTGATTCAGAAAAGCATGTAGGTACCTAAAAAAGGATTTGAACAACATGTAGCTATATGTTCCTCAAAATCATGTGTTCAAAACTCTAGTCTTGAAAATAGCTCTATCTTAAAGACCTTTCAGCATTGACCCTACTGCTCTGCAGTTCTGCTCGAGTTCTCCATGTTCTCACTCTGCAAGTGAGAACTTGGAGTGTTCTCACAAACTTCCTCAGGTATCACTGCTCAAATTACTTACTGACACTCAGTAAACACTTATAAACAGGAGCTTGTCTGCTTAACTCTCTATAAGAATTCAAGCCAGTAGAAGATTTTTAAGTATATTTAATGAATGAGAATTTTGCACAAATTTTGGGGGAAATTATCGATTTTTTAAAAATACTGGTTAGCTGGGAAGGAAGAATTTGTCTTTTTTTTTTAAAAGACCAGAGCAGTCATGCAGATTCTGTTGTCTTTAATGACAGAAGAATCCAAGGTTCTACAGAAGAAACCCTTGCTGTGAGGTCACTGCAGGTATTGTAGGAAATTTGGCATATACGCTGCTCCTCTTCCACTAAAATTTATAGAGGCAAAAATATCTGCCTTCTTGGAGGCAAAAGGATCTCTGTGACCTCATCAGTTCATGGTTAGGTCACTCAGAATGTGCATAGTAGTGAAGTTCTAGTTCTGGGTCCGCTTTCTCTTACAACTATCTGGGCATTAGTTCAGCATTTTATGTTAAATCTCCTCACCAAAGTTCAGAAGATTTCCCCTCCTTTTAGGTGGAATATGCACTCTTTCTCTTAGGAGTTTGTTTTGGCCTCATCAGAGAAGTATTTCCTATGCAGTAGACCCAGAAGACAGAAGATGTGAGGTTCAAAACAGTCTCTGGATTCAGGGAACATTTCAGGGAGATGTGTGAGAGCTGAAGAGGGTGAATCTGAAGCTCTGAACTGCTCACAGCTCATATGACAGCCTCAGTAGTTAGAATATTAATTATCAGCTGTGTCCATTAATCTTTTCTCACCTGCTCATTTTTCAAAATAACTATTATATTGTTCTGTTTGATTACAAAAAAAATAAGTGAGTAAAAGGTTTTGTACCAAGATCAAAACTAGAGGACAAATTATATTGGAAAATAGCGAGATTTAAGATGCTGCTCAATGTTTTCTCAGATTTATTGCCTGAAGAGAAATAATCCTCATGGCTGTCCACAGGTGTCTGTCTCTCTTCTGAAAATCAAACACCTTGCTGAGGGAGCTGGAACACATCTGGGAGCAAGTGCCCTGGAGCAAGCACAACACATTGGCATTGCATCACCTGTGTGACATTCTGCATGGACTTAGAAAGGACTGAAAGAAAGTATGTAACACTGTTGTGTAACACTGTTAGAAAAGAGCTCTGTTGGAATGTGTCCTCTGCATGAAACTGCTTTGCACCATCCAAATCAAAGCAGCAGTGCATAAAGATAGAGTTCCAGGATGGAGAAAAAGAAGTTAGTTTGCCTGCATGTAGATATTCCTATACACACACACCCCCATCCTTCACTTGAATTTTCCCCTACAGAACATTCACCTTCTGAGCTTACCACTTTACATACAGATGGATACAACTTTAATCCTCTTGGTCAACCAACAAACCAGAGTTACTTCAGCTTGTGTCTCAACATCCTGATGAGAAACTTTGTGGGACGCAACTACAAAGCTAGAACTGAAAGTATAACCAGCTCATTCCTATGGTTTTAATAAATTTCAGATGCATTTCTTTTTCATGATAGAGGCAACTGCACTTCCTTTAATTTACATTAGATATCTCTTGTTAACTATCAGTCAATACATTTCTAAGCCCATCACTTCACTGTATTAATTCAGGGAAGAGGTGTCAGCAGCTGATCCTAATGATCTTTTATACACTGAAAAACTTTGCTGATGAAAGCAGTATCTTAAGTAACACTAACACTTTAAGTGGTATAGATTGTTCTCTGTGATATTTAAACACATTGAGGGAATGGTTGAAGAAATAGTTGATGAGTTTCAATGTGAGCAAATGCTAAATGATGTATTCAGGAGCTAAAAATAGTGGTGCTCCCTGTACATTGCTGACTGAAGAGTGGAATGCGAAGATGAAGAAGGGAAGTGAGGGGGTTGGAAGGGTAGATACATGAGGATGGACTATGTTCCTCAGCTGCAGTAAAAGATGGTTAATATGATAAAAAGAGAAGCTCTGCTTGGAGAATCTTCCTCTGAAGTTTTTGCATCCAGATTTGGCCTAATGAAGTGTGAGAAAGCATCTGAAGAAGGACAGGAAACTGAGCAGAGGTTAGTGAGGCAATGACTGATTTTTTTTAGAGTTTAAGCCTAATATGCAGATTACATCCAAAGAAAAAGTAACAAAAATAATTAAAGTCATGGGAACTGGAGAGACCTCAATATGAGGAAAGATTAAATATGCAACGACTATTTTGTTTGGAAAGTAAAAGAAAGTAGGGCATCAGAATTAAAAAATAACAATAGCTAGAAAGCAATGTAGTCTTTCCAAAATTTAAAGAATGAAAAATAATTAAAGGGGAGCCAGATAAAGAATAGTAAATTTAATATACTATTTATACAAGTAACAAAATCAACTTTGATTTTAGAGTCTTATTTTAGAAGTTTCTTAGTAAAATCAGAAAGAAAATAGACAGAAGAATGCTTTTGGAACCACAAGGACAAAACTAGAAAGAATGAGAAAAGACAGTATTTTTTCTCCATGCAGGGTAAGTGGCGTTAAAAGATGGTTTTCAGCCTGAAATGATATTTTAGAAGACAACAGAGCTTCATCTAGTAGAGCCAGCATCCACACACAAATAATTAACTTTCTCATGACCTAGGAAACTCATCTTTTCATGCTCTGGGCCATTCAAATTATCTTTTACCTTTATTTGGATAATTCAGATGCTATTTTAGCAACAAAAGTTTGCAGTCATTTCTGAAAGAGTGATAATATGTAGGAGGAATCAAAATGTTGTCTGTAAGCCCTTTTTTCTGATGTCTTTCTGGAAGGAAAAAAAGGTCATTAATGAAAATAATATTCCAAGCTACTGAAAAAGACAAAAGAACTTGATTTTCCATGCTAGAAGTGCAAACCTAAACCTTAAAATTATATCAAGTATGTTCAATATCAAATATACAGAGTGCTGCAGGACCAGCTGTGTGTGGTTTGAGGTTGCCTGTAGGGAGTTATTTCCAGTAGCTTTAATTCATGTGGGAAGGTCACCTCCTCTGGAAAATCTGCTGTACAATGTTAAGCAGAAACCCTATGCCTTCATCTGCTGGAAGTAGAAAATCAGCTGTCTTTGTGCCATTACATCCCATAACTTATTGTCCACACACTTGTGTCCTTGCATGTACCTATTTGTGTGCCAGAGGAGGAGAAACTGTCTCTTAGACATGACAGCTGGAGGACTTACTCTTGCTTTGCCTGCTTTGTGCCACATTGTGAAAACTTCCTTTACAGTTCCATTTACCAAGGGACAATTGAATTGAACTAATTGAACTAATTCATGAACTTGGCAGAAGAATCACAAACAGCAACGTACCATCCATGTGTGAACAAATGACACTGCAATTCTCTCATTGCTTTGTGGCTGAGACAGAGAATCACAGAATTACTTTGAGGAGGGGTTAAATTTTAATGGTGGCAGGGCACATTGCCCCATAACAAGACAGTTATTAACATGTGCCAACTACTTTGGGCATTGGTGCTCTGCTCACAAAGAAAATGAGTATCAAAAGTCAAAACAGAATATATGTCTTCCTTTTGCTCCTATGACTTTCTACATCAGCAGCTATGCCAAATTATTGCTGGATTTATTTCAATCCTTCTGTCTCTAGATTTGTTTGTCAGTGCTGTAATAGAAAAGTCTTAAGTAATTTTAGGCTCCTTTCCCATTGGAGTCAGTCTTATGGAGTAACTCTGTCTCTGTGTGAATGTCTATTTAGATCTATATTTCTGTCTCTCTCTCTCCTCTGCACCTGCTGCCTGATTTCAGCCAAACCTGGCAAAAGAACAATAGTCTTTCAATAATTAAGTTCCTTCAAATATTACATGGAAGCAGGGGTCAATGCCTGATCTGTGGCCCAAGTGAGGAGCAGATTGCAACAGAGCTTATCAGTCACAGGAGCATACATGTATGGCAGAGATCTCACAGGCGTGTCTATCAGATTTCTTAAACAACAAGTAAATCAAAGTCTAGAAGAAAATAAGACTCACTGGCCATCTCAAGAGAACCATTTGTTCTATCAGCGGGTTGTGGCTGTCTCAGTTTGGACTCAATTTTCCTATTAGGGCTAAATGAAAAAGCCCAAATGTCTTTCTTCAAAGCCACATGTACATACTGATAATGCTTTCCTGCTGCTCTTCATATCCACTGCTTTGTGTGTTCTAAAACTAGTCACGTACATAAATCAATAGTATACAAACTCTGCTTTCAGCTCAACCAAAGGAGCCTGCTAAGGAGTGATGGCAATGTATATACACACTCCAGATTAAAATGGCAATTCTTCTGATAAATTTAAAAGGTCTTGCAGGTCAAAGTAATAGCACAGTAAAGGTGATTAACTAAAAACCCCAGCCACTGGATAAATTAAACATTACTGTCAGGACTTTTTCAGGGTTGATAAATTCCAGCTCAGTCATGAAGACTTACAGAAAAATCACTTTTGAACCTGGAGGTTATTAGTTTAGCACATCTCCCTGCATTTACTGGAACACAGGGTTGATCCTGGCTAGATGCCAGGATCCCACCAAAGCTGCTCTATCATGCCCTTCCTCATCTGGACAGGGAAGAAAAAATATAACAAAAAGGTTCTGAGTCAAGATAAGGAAAGGGAGAGATCACTCACGTGTCATTGTCACAGGCAAAAATGAATCAACTTGGGAAAATTACCAATCAAAATAGAATACAATATGAGAAATAAAAATTAATTTTAAACACATCTTCCTCCAATCTTCCCATGCTTAACTTCATTCCCAAATTCCCTGCCTCTCCCCTGCAGTGGCACAGAATGGCAGTTGTGGTCAGTTCATCACACATTGCCTCTGCTGCTCCTCCCTCTTCAAGGGAGGACTCCCAACACTCTTCCCCTGATCCAGCATGGGGTCCCTTTCATGGGAGACAGACTTTCACCAACTTTTCCAACTTGAGTCCTTCCCATGGGCTGCAGCTCTTGACAAACTGCTCAAGGGTGGATGTCTTTTTTCCATGGGGTGCAGTCCTCCAGGAGCAGACTGCTGCAGCAATGGATCTCCTGCAAGGTCACAAATCTTGCCAGCAAATCTCCTCCAACCCGGTCTCCTCTCTCCATAGAGCCACAGATCCTATCAGGTGCCTGCTCCAGTGTCAGCTTCCCACGGGGCCACATGAGCAGGCAGCCTGACCCGTGGGACAGTGCAGGGCTGAGATCACTGCCTAATGTGAGCTCCTCATCATCACTGCACCCTTGGGTACACACTCTGTCTCCAGGCTGGGCTCAGTGGAACAGGGCAGGGCTGTGCTGCTGCTGGAGGCAACCACAGCATCCAACACTTGTGAGAAACTAAGCAGGAAACTCTAAAAAATAATCCTACATAATTTCAGTCAAAATATATTAAAGAGTAATTTCTGTGTTTATTTTTGAGTGAACACTGTTCTTCTGTGTTCTGCCCCCTTTATAATTATTTAGATCCTGCAAAGGATTATGATTCAGAGATGCAAAACATCTCATAGAGGCCTCTATTTCTGATGGATGGCTTCTTAAAATCAGCTCCTACATATGGAGCAAAGATTGCCCTGAATGGCTGCACAATGTTTCTTTTTCTGTGAACATGGTTATTATGACTTAACAGCAGATCTGTCTAAACTTCCTGAAGTGGTGGATTGAAGAGGAGATACTGGAAGGCCCAACATGATAATCTCCTTTTCTAGCACATGACTGTCATTAAAATGGTATTCAGGCCACCTCAGTGGGTGACCTGACATGACTCTGTGCTCCAAACTGGTGCCCAGAGAGGCACTTGTCAGGTGATGGAGGTGCCTCCATTTCAGCAACGGAATGGGTGCACTCCTGATTGTGACAGCCATGACCCCCAGTTCCTTGGCAGAGGAGTGGCAGTGAGCAGGCTGTGGGACAGCCTAAACATCAGCAAGTTGTATCAACACATTCATGCTGAGATTCCACTTGCAGCTTCCTGCTTTACTTATGATTACAGGTAAAGAAAAGCATAAACCTGTTCCACGTTGCAACACATAACCCCCAATTTCATAAATGACTTAGAGGTCCTTAACAGTTTCTTCTTCTCTATGTTAATGAGAGAAGGGTAGCCTATCTCACCTTTTATCTTCCTCCTTGAATGAAAAATATTGCTCCTCTTCCTAACAGAAACATTAAAATAATCTAGTTGTTAGCTAAGAAATTATTGCTGAGTATGAGTTTATTATTTAATAAATTAAGCCCTTTTGTTTTCTTAGTTCTTGACATTCTGCTATCCTCAACAGAGCATTTTCATTAAAATGAGTGAAAAGAACAAGACTGCAGTGGAATTTTTTGCCATTCAAAAAAAAAAAATCACCACTGCAAGTACTGATAGAATTGTAAAAGAATTGTCTTTATTTTGTAACTCGGTGAATGGAAAACTGGTTCTGAAGTAGGTGAGCACATTTTGCAGAACTACTCACCATAAACAACTTCCCCCTCCCTGCCCCAAGAAAAAAGTAGTCATTGATAAATAATTTTCCCATAGCTACAAAACTGATTTGTAGAAGTTAAATTGTTCAAGGCTAATCAGGCTAATCTGAGGGAGAGGAAGTTTACCCTCCATTTCCCAACAGATTCTCTTTAATTTTGCAGTCACATTGACAGGTGGCCTCATCACTCAGGCATTACAGACCACCTTGAAGATATCAGCACCGCTGGGCTTTGAAGTCAGAATAATCAACAAGCCATTTGATACTCTATCAGATGAAATGGCCCTGTCAGGAAAGGCTGGCTCTCAGGTGTACTGATTGTCTATCGAAAGGAGATAACTTGATACAGTTTACTACGGTACAGATTCGTGGACCTTGTGGGATGTTATAACAGATGTCTCTTTAGATGCACTTCTTCACAATGACTCCAAAAAAAATATTCCCAAGTGACTTTTAGCAGAAATTATAATACTCTAATTTCCTGTCTGCAATATTCCCACAATACTGTGTAGATAGGCAATTGCATTAGTTATGGTTGGGGTCACAGATGCACAGATTCATGTGACATATCCTTATATAAATCCTGCCAAAGTCTTAATTCAAATATTATATAGTAGATATTATTATGAAAGTCTTCATTGCTTCAGAACAGTTAATATTCTGAATGTTGCCAAAATTTGGTACAATATTATTTTCAGAAAAGGACATTTTTTTATTTTCTTTAGGATTATCCAGTATAATAGGAGTTTTTTCCCTCAGGTTACTTTGATGCATTATCATCTTAAGTTCTAAATATGTGATCTTCATTCAACATACATTGTATTTTTAATAAGCAGAGTGATTTAAAAGAAACCAAATTTTAAAAATTATGACCTTAAATTCCACTTTTTCATGTCCATATAAGTGTTTATTTTCAAAAGAAATATTGGCTTGAATGATTTGAGTGCTTTGCAAATCTGGAGGACAGCAAGACTGAAAAATACGTAGTATGGTGTTTTGGGTTTTTTTGTCCATTCTAACTAAATTTCAGCTATTGAGGTATAACAAATTATTTCTCAATGAAATGATGTTTTGTGATGGCTGCAAAATCACAGGAATAGAGTCTAAAACAGTTAAAGATCATTTGTTTGTGTGTACAGCAAATTGGAGTTGAAAGCAAGAAAAATAAATAAAAATTGCCAAAAAGCATGTTAAATGTCTTATTGTTTAATAAAACTTTTGAATAATCCATAACATGCACTTGGGAAGAAGCAAATGAAAATATTTACTTCAACATTAAGTAGTAGAAGTAGTTTATGTCAGGGGTTGAGAAAGTTATGCTATGGCTGTTCTATTTATACGACAGGCAGGAAACTAATTTCCATGAAAGACCCTGGCTTGTTCTAATAGTAATTATTCATCAGAAACAATCACAGAATGTTCAGTCAGTAGTAAATGGTCTATTTGATATCATTAGAGCAGCTCAAGGACTTAAAGCCGCCCCTTTCTGGGTGTGCAGGTGTGTTAGGTCTCACAGTCTGCATGCAGGAGCACCCTGGACTCCCTGGCAAAGGACAGCTGCTCTGATTTATTAGACCTTTGGAAACAGTATTGCTCCTGTTATCGACACATAATCCCTTAGAGTTGTTTGACAGCTAAAGCCTGAAGCAACACCACCAGAAAAATCTTCAAGTATCACTTTTGGTGCTGAGAAGGAGTACAGAAAGGAAAGTAAAGAAGGAAAACTTCTAGGAGAAAAAAAAAACCATGGACCTTAAATAGATCACTTTTCTCAAGGGAAGATTAATAACCATTTTCATTGAGCTGCATTAATGATTTTTAAGCAGCTTACTTCTGTTAGCAATTATTCTTCATAATCTCATCTCTTGTAACAGCCAGTTTCATGGTAAATGATGTATTGGAGATTTTCTGTGCAGGGTGGAAATAAATCAAGGAAACATACAGGGGCAAAGATGGAATACCTGGAGCAATTCTGTGAATTGACTGCAACTGAGGCTTGTCACAGAGGCCTTGAGCGATGTAGTTGCTGACTGCCATGAAGATTTATCAGAGGTGAATTTGGTGCACTACAAGCAATGCAATGTCTGACAGGCAAGACATGAGCCCCCGTGCTTACATCCTGCTGCCCAAATGATGTGCGTGACAGAGAGCAGGGATAAAAATGAGGAATATGTTCTGAATTTATTTTAGACAAACATCAGTTGATGGTTCAAATAAAAAAAAATTGTCAAAATGCAGAAAAAATGTGCATAAAATCTATAATGAAGAATGCTGTCTTTCAGTCCCTGAGGAGTCTGGGACCCACAGGTTGCTGAGGAAAGACGGGCAAAGACGACCAGAAGGGCCATTTGCCATTTACACAAAGAAGTGTCTTGAATTCATAGACTTTTCCCTATGGTTGTGGGAACAGGTTGTGAGGCTGTAGGCCAAGAAAAGTAGGTGAACAAGTCTCATGACCACAAGCTCTGCCTCCCAGAACCTAGAAGCAATCCAGGCTTCTGGAGATGACCAGAGACAATTTTTTTTAATACAGGTGCTGAACTTGGTATGGAGCTGATAATTATGGACCTGCTACTCATTGTTAAGGTGAAACTGAATGGAGATGTGATAGCGGTAGCATTAACAAGGAGATAGAATTTCAGATTTGGAGACAACTAAACATGCCAATCAGTTGAAAACAGTCCTGGACTTTATATTTTCGATTGCTCAGGGAACTGGCAGGGACAATCCTGAAGAAAACAAAGGAGCCATGGAGAGCTGGCCAGTCTTCAAGGACATCATCCTCAAAGGACAAGAATCATCCACTCATACCTGAGTAGCCATGAACATGTGCACGCATGCCAGGTGAAAGGCTGGCTGAGCAACCTGAGTTAAACTGCTAAAAAGAAATGCCCAAGAGATGAAGGCAGGAACAGGGAAGTAAGGAGGAATTCAGAAGGGAGAGATAGAATTAATAAGGTTAAAACTTGGCTGAGGTTATGGCTGAGTGGAAAGAAATGTAGAACACAAACAAGAAAAGCTTCTATAGGTATACTGGTAGCAAAAGCAAGATTCAACAAAATTTTCCACTTCTTACTTCAACAGGTCATCTTGTGCTGAAGGACACGGGAAGAACTCAGGTAGCTGCACCTTCCTTGTTTTGGTCTTTATAACTCACAAACCTTCCTGATCTCTACTTATTGCAGAAGAGTTTACAGGAGACAGATATTATGCAAAGCTGAGGAAGATAAACCTAAGGCTACTTAAAAAGTTGGACATACAACTCCATCAAGGAATATCAGAAGGTATTCAAGGATGTCAAAGGAACTGGCTTAAGTAATTGAAAGACACTTGATAAACTTGTAGCAATTGCAGTATGCTTCTGCATATTGGAAATAGCCAAGTGCCATGTCAATATTAAAAAAAAACAAACCCAAGCTGTGAGGAGGATGCTTTTAATCCTAAATTCAGCATCTGGAAGGGTACATCTTTTCTGGAAGCCATTTTTAGGCATGAAATACAAGGTGACTGGGGACAGCCAGCAAGGATTTCTCAAAGAAAATCACACCTGACCACTAATTTTCTATTACAAAATGTCTGGCTTTGTGAATTAGGAGAAAGCAGTACTGCAAACCTTCAATACTGTCTCTGACAGCATCCTTGTAGCTGAACTGAGGAGAGATGGATCATATGAGTAACTATAATGTGGCTGAAAAACTGGCCATACACTTGGCAAAGAGAGCCATGGTCAATTGTTTGCAAGCCCAATTGGAGTCTGGTTGTGAATGTCATCCTTCAGGGACCGATAAGGCACTGCTCATGTTCATTTCTGTTTATCTTCATAGTGCTCTCTGATATCTTCATCAATGACCAGGACAACCATACAGATGAACCTCAAGAGGTTCAACAAAGGGAAATGTCAAATCCTTTCTCTGACAAAAATAACCCCACACACTACTATAGGTTGAGGCCAGCTAGATCAAAGCAGATTTGCAGGAGCAGTTGGGATATTTTGGAGGGTGTCAGCTTGAACATAGGTCAAGGCAGGAAGGAAAATTCTCACTAGACATAAGGAAACCAAAAATTTGTAATGCAAGTGATAAAGCACTAGAATGGGTTGTGGAATCTATTTTTGGATGTGTTCAAGAGCAACCTGATCTAATTTTGAAGTTAGCTCTGCTCTGAGTGGAAGGATGGACTAGATGGTCCTCAAAGATCCCTTCCAGCACAAATGGTTGCATGCCTAGCCTCACCCATGTCAGGAGCTGAATTTATAACTTCACTGTAGACATAGGAAGTATGGCTGAGGATTTTCCAAAATTATCCAGTTAATTAAACATTATATACAACAGTCGCCTCTTTCAGCCCAGGCAGTGATACATGCAGTGCTTTCCTCAGAGACCTCATCATGGGCTTTCAGTACTTAAACAGGGTTTATAAAAAAGAGAGAGGGAGAGACTTCTGACATGAGCAAGTAGTCATAGCAAAAGGGGGAATGGTTTTAAACTGAAAGAAGAGGGATTTAGATTAGATGCTAAGAAGAAATTCTGTACTCAGAGGATAGTGAGGTACCAGAACAGGTTTTCCAGAGAAGTGCGGATGCTGCATCCTTGGATGCTGCATCCTTGGAAGTGTTCAAGGCCAGACTGGATGAGGCTTTGAGCAATCTAATCTAGTGGGTGGCATCCCTGCCCATGGCAAGATATTTAAGGTCCCTTCCAACCCAAACCATTCTATGATTCTATATATACTTGTATTAATCCTTCCCCTGAGCCATTTCCAAGCCAACTGGTTGCTGCAAATCCACTTAGTCAAACGTGAAAACACATACTCACAAACCTGGCAGAAGCCACCCTCCAGTGGCAAATCCATAGCAACTGAGTGTGCAGCTGAACTGTGATCATTCTTGAGGAAGCTGTATTCCTATTCCACCTGGGCTTTCCAAATACTAGCACATGTGCTCATCATCACGCATTTTGACCTCTGCTGGGTGTCAGTGAAAAAATTTGTAACATTACACACAATATCTAAATTTTATATTTTCTGGGGTTTTGTTAGGCTAACTTTCAGTCTGCTTCAGTACAATTCTGAATTTCTGCATGAGTTCAGAATATGTAATTGACTGTAAATTTCAGTCAAATGCCATCTGTCATCTCTAATAACTTATCAAGCACAACACGCAAACAGAGAACTTTTAACAACAAGTGAAAACACTGTCGAACTGAATTTATTTCCAGATGTGGAGAGGGAGGTTTTCACTTTTTCCCCTAACAGGACTAATGCTATTCTAATGCCTTTCAACATGATTTTTAAGGCATTCATTTGTTATGTAACATCCATCAATTATAAAATATATTTATGAGGTCTTGCTAGCAGTCGTTAACAGCAGTATTTTGGGATCACATTTACAAGGCCTAATGAAATGGGAGAGCAAGAGTAATTAGATTGAAATTGGTAAAAGAAAACTCATTCCAGGGGAAAAAAGGTGTAAAATTGATGATGTCTGACGTGTCATCAAATGGTGAGGATTAAATTAAGATTCAGTGAAGACATATACAGTGCTTATTGTAAGTGTTTAATTGCTAGAATAACAAATGCCTCACAGAAATGCACAGTTAAGCATTAACCTCTCTCCTGCTAAATGGAGTCAGGTGGATAAAGTTTTTCCGATCCTCCAACTGACTATTTGTCCCACAATTTTATGTGAGCTTTTTTGTGTATTTGCATATAAAATGGAAACAAGTTATTATTTTTTTAAAAAAGTTAATTTGGTTAGTTTAAATCAGGTACTTGGAAATAATTTATCCGTATTCCTAGGAAAAAACCCCAGATACATTCCAGCATATTCTAGAAAAACAAGAATTATGGAAAGTTTTATGTTTCTTTCCCTTTGAGAAAAAGCATTTGCTAATAATAAAAATTGTTAACCAATTAGCTAAATTTGAAGGTCTCCAGTTAGAGCCAACTATCCCTGGCCAGAAAGAAAAATTGATTCAATGACATACATTGCATCAAAAATTTAGGGTGTCTTTAAAAGTCTCTGTGTGGATCCAACAATGATGCTTTTTGGAGTAATAACCCATTAGGATCAGTAGGCTTTCTTCCTATTTCCTATCTAAAACCCCCAAGAATCTATTGCACTACAGATGAAAGTTTGCCATCATTTGACTGAATGTATAAAATCAAATAACTTTAAATTGTTGAATTCTGATGAATCCATGGTTTCACACTAGGCTAGGATGCTTTGCTTTCAGGGCTGCTAGGCCTAGAGCCTGTTTTCTCAAATGGTCACTCTCACCTGTCATAGAAATTACTCATTTGACTTCCTTGTCTGCAGTACAGACCAGTAAGGAAAATAATAAGAAACTACTCTTTGGTGCTTATTAAGTGAGAATGTAAGAAATAATCTGTAAATGCATCACTAGCAACCTCAGTAATTTGTATGTCCCTGGCCCTGAAATTATTATTATAAAACCATGACAAAGCCCGAACAGCTGAAGTAAGTCCAGTTTCCATTATGATAGTAGCTTTCAATAGTGGAGAAGACTAGCAGCTATAAGTGGTGCAAGGAGCAAATCCTGGTTTATCTAGCAAATTAAGTGTAATATTATCCCATCTTTTCCCAGAAAAAGGCAGGGGCCAAAAATTTGTGTGGGCAGTATATTCTAACCAGGGAACAGCATAATAATAGTAACAACAGAATAAACACCAGAAATAAATTGATTTTTGCTGCCTGGAGATGGTTTTTATGAAGGATGTCTTGCCTGTTAGGACATATTACTTCAGAATATAGAATTTGTGTGATGAACCCAGAAGAAATGAAGATTTCTCCTGCCATTTGCAATGTACTGGGGAACTCTGTCTTCTGCAACATCTTGACAATCACCTCAGGTTTAATAATAAGACATCATGCAATGTTGCCCAGAGGTGAAAGTACTGAGGACCCTTTGGGCACTTGTGCCTTCTAGTCCATAGTAGGTTAGCTATGTGTATATTCTATAGAAGCTTATTAATAGTCACAGAAAGGACTGCTGTGATCATGTCACTCACGAGAAATCACTAGTCTGAACTGTCCAGCAAAAATCAGAATATTTTTGCTTGGTGCTCCCACATTGGAGATAATTATTTTTCCCTACAACATAGGAGAACTCAGTGGTTTGGTGGTTAAAATGGAGTGCTTATGTTAGAAAGACAAATAATTTTGTTTTAAAAATGCCAGGTGACAAATTTACAACATCCCTTGGAAATCTGATTGTCAATTACCTTCACTTAAAAAGTCACATTTTGTTTTGAAATTTAAGTTCATCTTGAAGCAGATTGAGTCCTGTTGTGTATTTCTCTCCTATAATGAAGTTTCTACCTCCCTTGCGTAAGGATTTTAATTTCTACCATGCTGATGTTGCTGTGAAAGGTGGGAAAAAAGAAAGAGGGATAGGAACACATTTTTAGATGGGAGACATTTTCCCAATGGGGAATCTGTAACACCAACTACTTTATTCCTGAAATACCAGACTGAGTTTATGTGCTAACAACATAACATTTGATCACTCTGGTCATGAAAGTCACCTCAAAACACACTCAGAACTATGACAGCACATTGCTAGGGATAACAAGTCACTTATTTTGCACAGCCCAAACTCTGAAAATCTAACCCAGATGCTGCTACTGTGATGAGACTCAATAGCCATGATGGGGCAGCAGCTGTTTCTAAGAACTGGGGCAGGCCTCTTCTGGCTCCAGAAGCCACCAGTGCTCATCAACATCTCCATCTGTCACAAGAAGCAAGACTGAATTTTCACCCTTGTTTGTTGTATTTCTGCCAGTACTTTCACCACAGACCCTATCTTACCTCTTGGGGAAAAAAATCAATTTTGGTTTTACTGTTGAGAAGACTTGAGCTTTCATATATGGACGTCTTACGGCAGAAATCCAACTATCAGCACTAAAGAATGAAAGAAAACAAAATTCTGTTACTAATTTACTGGCTGATACACTAAGTAGATTAATTATATTACTACTATAATAGAAGTACTGCAAGGTGGTTTATATTTCTCACAAGCTTGGTAGGGGATTACATAAATACCTCGGAATATTTACACTGATAAGTCCTTTTCAAGCTGCCTTGTTTTTTTGAATGGTTATTTCACTTCTAAGTCTGTCAGCAAGATAGCAAAAACACAGGTAAGGCCTACTTGTCTATTTGTTTAGATCATATTTAAACAATTTTTCTGTGTTTATTCCTCTTCCATTTTCAGATTAACACAGCTGTTTCACTCAGTCAGATAATTACTAACCAATCATAACAAAGAGCTAGTAGTGAAGGACAAAATACCAGCCAATTTACAAGTAGTTGCATTCCAAACTGAAGGAAAGGAAGCACCTTGAGCACCATCCCGTGCTGCAAGTTGACATGTCATTCTGCAGCCTCTAGCCTGACCTTTTCTTAACATCAGCTGAAAAACAAAGAGGCTATGCTGTTAGAGCAGCTGCTCTACCTCTAGCCAGGTAACAGTATCATCCTCATGAATGACATCTCTGTCACTTTTGCAGCATGTCAGGAAGTCCTTGAAAACCCACAGATCAAAACAGCACAATATTTTCATATTGACCTTGAGGTGATGATCAAGCATGGTGACTTGTGAACTGCAGATCAGGATGCATCTGGAGGCCAGCTGTGCAACAATGGATCTGTTAGAAATTTTTACTATGTCAAAGATCTGTTTATGTCCTAAGTGATACATGCAGACTATCTTCAACAAGGAAAGCAGAAAAGCACTGCCAACCTTTGATTGTGATTCTGTTTTTAGAAATGTATTCATTTGTGTTATTTTAAACATGTTTGTTTCTTCATTGAGCTTTTCACAGAACTCTCCAATTATGACTTGTTTAACGCAAATTGGTAAATATTTCTACCTAATTTCTCTGAAATACCATCAACAATTATATTTAACAGTCAACAGATAGATATAATCTGCACTGCTGAAACATTCTATTGCTATCTTCAAGCAGCACTGGAGATTGACAATTCAATAATATTCTTTATTTATTTATATTTTTTCAGTTTTTAACCTGAGCTAGTTCTTTGCTTTTCCCGCCTTGATTTATTCTGTTAATGATTAGATGTATTTACTAAAAATGGAAGCTAGAAATGTGGCAATGAATAGGTCAGCACTAGCATCTGTGCAATATGTGCATTTCTGGAAAACAAAAATTACATGCACAAGAAAAAAATGTTGGAATGATTAGGAGTTGCATGATTTAAAAGGCTTCAGCAAACTACACCACTACCTCATTTGAAGAGCAATGTAACCAAATAGAAAGGTTAGTGGTGTACAGCTCTTTCACCACCTAATGGAACTTGTAACTACACACTCTAAACTGTGCTTGGCACATTTCAGGAATGAGAACCACAAACCAAGTACTCAGAACAGGAAGCTCCTTAATCAGATGATCATTGGGAAGAAAGGTTGCATTGTAAATGTGTTGCTTTCTTGAAGACATAGGCTTTTTCCAGTTATAGGAAGATTTGGTTTCTTAATCAGTTGTGCTCTGGAGCTGGAGTCCCTAAGGCTCAGAGAACCAGAGGATAGTTTAGGCTGGAAGGGATCTCACCTAGTCTAACCTGCTGCTCATGGTAAGGTCGGTTCTTGAGGCAACCTGGTCATTACACTCTGCCTGAAATCTTTGAATCTTCACCTTCCATGCTGGGGTAAAATTTCATAAGCTGGGGAATCTGTGTTCTTTTAATCTTTTTTGTGTCAGTTCAAGTCAGTATTTTTTACTGTTTTTTCATTCATCAAGCAATGTGTAGAGGTTTAAAGCTTCTCAGAAGTGAAAGGGAAAATTCCAACATGTTCTAGGATGGCTTAGATGAAGGGTTTATAGTAGTTGTTTGAGGCGCTCTAGAAGGGAATGGAGGATGAACTGTGTCTTTTAGGTGCTGTTAAGAGTATAAAAATACAGAAGATTGAAACTAGTTTTCAGAAGGGCTTCATGTATCTCAAAATTTTTCTAATACATCTGGACATGATTTACAGTTTTATTCTCTTCCTCCATTCACATCCAGTCTGTGCCACTGAAAGAGTCTGTACCTTAAAGATGTATTCAGATGTCATCCACAGATAGGCAGGCAAGTAATTAGTGTGCAGAATGAAGCTTAATGGAAATCTAACAGATTAACATGGCCAAAGATGTGATAACCTAAGCATATCCAGATGATTCAAGCAGCTATGGAAATTCACTGGTGAAGGCATAGACGTGTATCATCTAGCTCAGGAATTACACAGAATTGGATGACTATTCCTGATGTTACATCTTTAAGCACAGAACCAAGTACTGCCAACTGGTTATCATAGCTGACCTGATTTTTAGCAAGTTTGGAGGGGGTTTTGTTACATTTTTAATCAGTTTCATGTATTCCACACTCTTCACTTTCCATCTTCTCTTCACTTTCCGTCTTCTCTTCACTTTCCATCTTCTGTTTGTTTGTTTTTTTTCCCCAATATGCTGCCACAGTGTTCTTATATCTTTCTGAGAAATATCAGCTAGAAAGGAAGTGTAAGCAGTGAATACTACCACGAAGGTTTCTATAAGAATAGTAAACATATGGAAATACAAGGAATATAAAATAGAAGACCTGTTCACAGACCAAGTGGATAATCTACATCATTCAGGATACGAATACTGGAATTATCATAGAGTCTGTGCAAAAGATGCTTTTTTGGGTTCTTTTTGAAAAGGGAAGTCTCCATTATAGAAGCCCATTATACTGGGAAGTCTCCATTATAGAAGCCCAAATTTGAATGAGGTCTTGAACCGCATTTTTTGAAGAAGAGTAATTTCTTATGTTGACTCCAGAGCACTGGCATCCTGTAGGGACTTAAAATACAGAATATCAGCTGAGACTTTTCAAAGCAAAGCCAGACATTTTCCCCTGATGACAAAAGAAATCTGCAGGTAAATTAATTATAGGAAATTTTATAAAGCTAAGAGCCAGTATATTAAAGGCTCAGATTTTTAAAGATAATAACTTCAAGAGCAGTTAATAAGAGTTAATTAGATGTCAAAACCTACAATTTAATATAAAGATTCCAAGAGGCAATTACTTGCATGAACTTACCTTTCCATAAACCAGCCAAAGAAGAATATGCAGGATGGGAAATGTATCTGTATGATAGCATTCAGTTAGGAAAATTTATGTAATACACTGACCCCTCCAAAAAAGCCAGCCCTACCTACAGGACAATGTGACTTTAGAACTTACTGATCCAATTTTTTTTTCTCTTCTTCAGAAGGAGAGATCTTAAAATAAGAAAATTCTGCACTACTGCCTTCATGATTGGAAAAAGAATGAAAACCACCCCCTCACACAGAAGCCTTTTTGTGAAGATTGGATGAAAGCCGGGCTCTGGCAGTTTGGGATGGGAAAAAAAATTAATTGTGTACTGAGACATGAGACAGTAATAACTCACCCAGGCTTCATTGCTTCATGCCAGACAAAATAAAAATGAAGCCAAGTAAGGCAGAGCTGCTGATGAAAGTAGTGCCATCCATTTTTTTCCCCACCAATTTGAAAGACCAGAAACAGACAAATAAAAACCTTATATCTAAGATTATTCCTTCCACTTTCCCTATGGCTGATTCAGCTAATATGAAAAAGAAATTAAATTAATGCTCCTAGGAGATGTTATTTTGATTGGATGAACACACAGACCTGGGCTGAGTAATCAAAGTGAGGCTTTTTGTTTGGGGAAAAAAAAAAGAAATCAAAACTGTGATTTTTGTGTACTCTGCAAAGAGCTACATTCCTCTCAGACCCAGGTGAAATTGAAGAAAAAGAAATCTGTGGGAAAAATAGATAATATTTATGATCAAGCTTTTGCCATTCAAGAAGCTCTTTCCAAGACACAGACAATGCAAATATGCAAACACACATAGTATCCTCTTGTTGATACTTCAGATTTGCTTTCTCTAACATAAAATAGATGTTTCAGATCTATTATTAGTACAAAATACAGTAAAAAAACCAAGCTTGTAAAATCCAGTTTATGCTCATGTGTTTTAAAACATTATGAATAAATGTATGATCCCAGTGTCTTCAGCATTGCAGCTGATGGGACTCTGAAAGGGAAATCTGCCAGGAATTTGTAGTAAAATAAAACTGAATAGGCTAAGCATATTACCCTTGATGGCAAAAATGCAGCATAAATTTATAAAATTGTTTCATTTTGAATGCAATTGAATGAATATCTCATAGTTTAAACTTCCACTCAAATTCTTGCCATTCTGTTCAAATAATAACAGGTTTTTACATCCATATCTGTAATCTCCATAATCTTTCCTAAGATGAAGTCACTGTTTTAAATTAACTGGACAGAGGTACATTTTGTACCCAAATTTCATTCCTTCTCTTTGCAAAATATATGCATGTAGACATATTTCAAGTGAGCATGGATACATACACACAGACAGAGAAATCCATTTAGTGCTATTCAAGAACAGATTTAAATGTGCTATAGTTGTACTTTTATGACTTGTACAACCTTCAAAGAGACAGAATTCTTTCATCTACAGTCAAGAGCCATGAAAAGGCATGAAAGATTCCTAAATGACTAGTACTAGTCTTGTATATGTCTGTACTGAATTTAAAAAGCAAAACATTAGAAACTTGTTTTGAAAAATAATCCTATAAGACATGCAGTATATTTCTAAAGGGATGACAGTACAGACATATTTATTTTTGAAATGTTCCTAATACTTCCCTGAGTACATATCTTACTAGTGTAATCAAACTACTATTTACAAGGAAACATCATATCTTTGGTTCCATCCTGAAATAGTTCTTGAAGTATATTTTGAAGGTAAATGTAGTAGAGTTTGAGCTGTGGTCTCATTTAAGAATTATAAACTGAGATTAATATGCCTCAGTCAGAACCATTGCTGAGATCTAACATATTTAGGTTCTTTTCAGTGATGACTTTTAGTGATTTAAGTTCCTTCCAACTTGTGCTGTAAAGCATGCAATGAGCTGATGGAAAATAACACAAGGTTCTAGGAAGCACTTTGCTACTTCTTAAGTGGTTGCAGAGAGTTGGATAATCTAAAAGTAATCAGGTGAGCAGCAAAAAGTTTCTAGATAGAAATTTTTGTGATAGAGAAGGAAATATTGGAATGTAGTTTTTAAATGTCTTAAGGGGAAAATGAGCCCCCAATGTAATTCTGACCAAAAAATCTGATACTTAATAGTTAAATAAAATTCATTACTTGTGATTGCTTAGTAGCATCAAAGGAAATACAAAAATTATATATTTTTAACCAGGCTAGTTCTCCCTTTATCATCCAGTACCTGAATCCATATTTTTTTTCTGTAACTTAGAGACATTATGCATCTATTCACGAGCTCAGGCTCTCTCTCAGTCATTTTATGAATGGACTGAGGCTGCACAGTATTGCAGGGAGTTGGCATTTGGCTTTCCATAAATATCTCTTGCTTGTGTCACGGTTTCACTTAGAGATTCTTTGTGTCAGATCAGAATATACCCTGATGGATGCAGCATCTAAATCAGTACTTCAGAAAATGGCATGCATTTCCTCAAGCAAATACAAATATTTACTGCTGGCAACTGGTGTAACCCTAACTGAATATCCCTTCAGGTGTGCTCTACAGAAACTCTCAGAATATTTATTTAAACGTTGCTATTTCCCTGTCAACTAACTTGTTCATTTGTATGTTTTAGCAAAGCTCATAAAATCTTACCACAGCCATCTGAAGCCTTTGAATGAATGTTTAAATATCCTTTTAGCAGTATTCACCCAGCTCTCATTTCAACACACCTGAAAACTTGACAGGATATACAAAAATGGGGTTCCATGTTGTTTATTACTTTCGCTTTTTAAAACACCAGTTAAACAAATTCTTACACCAGAACCTCACCTTTTAGATACCCCACAAGAGTTTGATATTTCCAGGTTTTATAAGGTGAAAAGATTTTCTTAAATCTTTCTGCAGCTGCAGCATTTCTAAGCAAGTGAAAGAGCAAACAAAGGTGCAAATACAGAAACTTTATGAGCCCCACAGTCCCTGGCTGTGTAATTAAATGGAAATACTTCTGACTTTCAGGGACACCTGTTGCACTCTCCTCAGATGTTGCTGTTTCCACTAGCTTTCCAAATAGAAAGAGTTGGTCAGGGGTCTCTGTGTCAAAGGGCACAAGATTTCTTAATGCGAGGACTAGATTTTCTTTGTCTTGCAGCAGTATGCAGTATTGAGACACCACAGCAGAGCCCCTGCCCCTGCCATGGCAGAGGATGACCAGGCTTTCCCGTGGCATGGGAGGAAGGAACGTGGGAAGGAGAAGTCCTGCATGTGCCCAGGCGTGTGATGGGGGAAGAAGTCCTACTCTGTGAGTTGCACCAGACAAGGCTGAATGAGAGGACAGTGAAAGAAGAGAAAAAAGATCTGTCCTGCTGAAGGGTGAGGGCCTGGAAGGCCCATAGCTGTGTTTGCATTGTTTGCACTATTGTTTCTCTCTCTTTTTGTTTTTTGGGGGTTTTTTGTTTTTGTTTTTTTTGTTTGGTTGTTTGGTTGCTTGGTTTTTGTTTGTTTGGTTTTGTTTGTTTGTTTTTCTTTTTATTTTCTTTTTTTTTTATTTGATATTTCCTATTGTGAGTAATGATGCCAAAGAAAACATTTGTGAGGGGCAAAGACAAAGGAGGTGTAAAGGCAGTACTGATTGATGCCCCAGTTAACACCATCACTCCTCTAAATAGCCTGGTGGGATCCTCAACAACCAATCTAACAGCGTTCAACATCTGACAGAAACTTTTCCAGCAGCATAGCATCTTATGCTGGGATCTCACTAATACTGAGAGAAGAGTTGGACACGGGCATTCCCAACCTAAATTAAGACAAAGGAGAGTTTTACATCCTGATTTTTTTTCAGGAAACTTCCTGCTGTTTCTCCCTTTGAAAGAGCAAATTTAATTGTGTTACAGAGTAAAATGCACTCAGTCCAGTGGCATATAAATACATGCTCAGGGTAGACAGAACACTAGGGAATTCCTTACAACACTGCCCAGTTTTCAAATGGATTTACTGGAGCACTCATAAAAATGCAGGACCTTGCACTCCTTATCTTCATGCTGCTTTAGGCCATTTTAGCTGTGCCAGTACAAGTACCAGAATATTCTAATTCAGAAAATACCATTTAACCTTCCCATGCCAAAGCATTTTTGCTCAGACTTTCCCAGGAAATGTAGCTTGATACAGGCATGTGGTGTTTCAGACCAAAAAAAAATATTTGGCAAACAGAAGAAAACTGTATCTTTGAAGAGAAATTTTTTGCCTAATTTTAAATAAAGACAAGTTATTAACCATTGCTTTCTAAGCATTTGAAAAATACAGAGTATCATAATCCTTTGAAAAAAATTACAAAACATTTGGAAAGATGGAAAAATTTATGCAGCAACACTATTTTAAAGGAGATGTCCAAATAAAGAAGTGTAACTTCAAACATACCAAGACCTACACCATATCCTAGATCATGATTTTTTTTTCTGTTATGAACAATATTTGATGTCTAGTGAAAGGATTGAAATTCCATTTCATGTGAAAATAGAGCACAGACATAAAGAGGGAACTATTATTATCCAGGCCTCCAGAGTAATATGAGGAACAGTTTGGAATGATCCAATTAACCTACACAGGTGTCGCCATCTGAAGAGCACATCTACCCAAAACATTACAAGGGCACACATGTATGGGGAACACTCATGAACTTAGTAATGATCCCAGGTGAGTGAAATGTGTTAGTTGAAATATCTTACAAATAAGATAAAAAGATAATGCAGCTGCTTGATATTTCAACCAACACATTTCAGCCACACAGCCACAGCTGTACCTGTGTTGGGAGAGGACATGTACAGCTCTGTGTATATCACAGCACATGGTGCTACCACGGCTTCATTATTGTGATCTGCTGTGTTGAAATGAGGATTGCCATGGAGATTCAGAGCCATACAAGAAACACTCCTCACACTGGCTTCTCTTGTCTTTTCTATGAACACTCAGCTGTTAGGATTAATTCAACACATCTGTAATTAGTTTTGTGTGCAGAAACTCAGAAGCAGGTATTCCTGTCAGAATATGTCTATGAAAACTAAAATGAGTCATTAAAGATTGGTATTTTTCCAGTTTTCTGGTAACTTTTCAGGATTACAAAATTCTGTGGGAAAGGAAAAGTCCAAGATTTCTATGAGATGGAACATCTTGTGCAACTTTTTCCATTGATTTTTAAACGTTATGTTCAGTTCCTCTTTACAAAACCAAATGAAAAAAACAGCATGAAATAGAATGTTTCTATTTTCTATAATTCTGCATTTCTCTTAACCTAAAGCAAAAATCTGAATCTTTTTTCTTGACAGTGTACTGCATTGAATCAGAATTAAAACAAATTTGAAATCCTTTGAAAAAAAATTTTTGTACACATACATTCAAAGTATGTGTTTATGCTGTATATATGCATCTAAACTATACATATTTTGATTTTAAAAAATTTTGTTCTCCATCTTTGATGATTATGAAAAGAAAAGTGATTTTTTTTTAAAATCTCTTAGCCAGGAGTGGCAGGTTTACCTTTAAGCCTGTGTGTTTGGTATTCAGCTGTGAATCAGTTCACCATTGGTTCCTTGGGAGGAACAAAAGATCCTCTGTGCCCATTCAGACCTCTAGAGTAGCCATTGAGAATGTCTCCTGGAATTTGCATACAACTCACTGAGTGGGAGATCTCCCTTTGCCAGCCTGATAGATGAGAACTCTGCAAGGAAGCGATAGAAAAAACAAGAGCACCCATACCACCAACAGGATTTGTGTGAGAGGTGCAGAGATATGAGCAATACTTCAACCATTACCACAGAACAACGGGCTCACACCTCACAGTTTGATGTGTCATTCATGCTCCCCAGCCAGCTCACTCATACAGAATCTAAATATTTGGACCAAACATTTCCAACAGGTGAGTGCTTAAATTCTGTGCACCTGCTTGAGGCCCCATTCCCCGTGAATTGGAGCCAACACTCTGCAAAGGCACCCCAGACCAGCCTTCATGTGGTCAGTGTGTGCTGTAGATCTTGGTTTGGCCAGCACAGAACTCCCTACCCTTAAAATAGAAAACAAAAAATGTGAATCCACTTGCTTTGTCACAGTGGCGATACAAATTGAAATTGCTACAAACCAAGCACATTCTGAGCTGCAATTTCAGCACCTCACTTATCTCAAACAAAACGTAATACTGGCAGCTAAAAAACAAACATCTGCCAATTCAAATAGACTGTAGAAATAATGTTCTGAAACACAAACACTTTCTGACAGTTTGGGGAGTCTGGACAGAGTTGGTAGCGACAAATACAGCTGGGCTGCCCAACGTCTACCATTATAAGATACTGTTTTAAGTAATTTCTAAAACTTTGCCAACCTTTAACTATTTGGGCTGAACTTTCCCAGACAAAGTATCTGTCTTGGGCTGACTTATTTTGGAAAATTTCATTAAAATGGTTCAATCACTTTGAAATAATTTAGAGAAAAGGGCAATATTACCTTCCTGCTACAACATAAATAAACTGTACAATAGCATTGCTGAGAAGTTCTAAGATACTTGTGCTTTGGAAAAGGAACTTCAGAACACCCTCAGAATTCATGCCTTTTTGCTGATTATGAAAATAATCAGATCCATTTTGCCATGACAAAAACTTAAAAAATTTAGTTTGTTTTGTGTTCTGTAGAGGCTTGCTCAAAACTAGGAGCTGAACTCCTGTGAGCTCTCATTTTCACAGAGCACAGTCCCACCCTCATCCCCTCCTCCAGCTCAGCTGTGCCTGACTGCATGGGGAGGCAATTTCACCTATAACTAGAGCTCTGGTTAATTCAGGGCATTGAGATCAAAGCCAGCATTTTACAGTCAGTCTCAAGGTGGGCAGCCACAAAATTTCTGTCCCACTGAGACGTCTACAACAACCTCGCTGGTCTCAAATGAAAAAAACATACAGGGCAGCTTCAAAGCATTTGAATCAAATCCACTCTCAGCAGATCTTTATAGAGAAAAGACTACACAGACATTTGCAGGTGAAGCCAGTCACTTAACATCTACACTGTGCTAGCTGTTGAGTGCTGTACTAACAGTACTAAGGAATAGTGGTGGATTAGCTCAGTGATGAGCCACTTAACCCTGCTTTTTTGCAGGTCATGCTGGCATGGACCCAGAAAGATGCTAATGTTAAAGCAGCCACATGGCTCCTAAGTCAGAGGTTGCTTGTATGTGTCCAGCTTAAAGCATGAATAGAGAAATTCAAGAATACTTTCATGTGTATGTACCTATCTTTCACACAATCTCTCTACACCCTGTACTTTGGGTGAGATTGGAAGTGACTTGAACATAGGTTTGTAAGTATACTTGGTGACCTAAAAGTCTAAAGAGTCTTTAGCCAAGCAGAAGTAGTTCTGATCAATTGTACTTCATGCTGAAGGAGACATTTTAGGTGTTTTCGTGGCAGCACAGAAGAAAAGAATCTTTTCTTACTTGAAGGTTAACCTTGATTGAATATTTTGTTCTCTCCTAAATGATCTGTGCTTTTCTTACTTGTGATATTCTTTTATTGAAGAATCAGTGGAATTCTGAGTTTTTTCAGTGGACAAAATTTCTTAAATTCAGTCAAAATCTTTATGTGTGGGTTAGATCTGCCTGGATTAGGTTCTGTGATTTACTATACTATACTTATTTCTTGGGGCTTCCTGCAAGTTTAAGAATGAATGACTGAAATTGCTCTCCAGTTTTATTTTGAAAAAAGATAGGTGATGCCATTGAAATACCATCTTGCACAGTATGAGGGAAAGGTTTTAGTTTTGTGGCACCTTCTCTCTGAAGATCACTAAGAACTTGTTTAAGATCATCAAGTTCTCTTTCCAAATAGCCTATAAGGCAGAAGAATGTGGTCTTTATTACCTTCTTACAAGCATAATCATAATAAATCATAATATTCCCAAACTCCTTTGAAGATTCATGCAAAGACAACAACATCTTACCTCTTGGCTACCACTGCTATCACCACACTACCATTCACCTGAAAAATCTAAATCCAGTGATTTACAAGACAGAAAAAATGTGGATTTATTGTGCACACCATAGCTTTGCTGTAAAGGTAGTCATCTAGTAAAAGTGTGAGATTACTTTGATATAGCATGACACAACAATACAGGTAGTAATTTATGTCAAATGGTATTAGATGGAAGAGGCCAAAGGTAAAATTTTGCTTCTGGAATCTGTTCTGCTATTTAATTAATACCTGCTAGACAAGACAGGTAGGACCTGCAAATGCATGACTGTTCTGGTCTGGCACAAAACCATAAATAAACAGGTTTTCGGGACTGACAGTAGGCACATGACCTGGGTGTGTTTGAAGGTGTTGTTCAGAGGCAACACTTGCTTAAGCACTCATTGACATAAGTAAATCATGCTGCAGGGGGTTGATGAGCCTCATTTACACAAGTTCACATAATTACAAATTTTTTTGTACTGATTGCTGTTCTCAGGAAGAAGAATCAGAGGAGGGGAAAAAGGGCAGAAAAAGTGAAGCTATGTGGCTCACAATGGAATGGAAGCTAGGCATAAGGGGACAAGGACACCTCTGTGTGTTAATTTTTCTCTAGTAAGCTGAGGAGCCAGGGTTGTGTATATGGAATGGAAACTATTTGTAGGCCGTTCCAAAGAAAACCAATATAGGAGAGAAGACCCTCAGCCTGTTCTTTGGGTGGATCCTCTGCCAAATCCCACATTGATGTAAGCAGACTGAGAAAACGTGGATGCACTCTGCTGCTTAAAAAAGAGAAGAACTTTAGAGGATTTGGCTATAATGCAGTCTCTGTACTGCAAATAGCTGGGGAGAATGGTGTACATGCAGGATTTACATGAGCTGCTGGGATCAACAGCTACTGGGAAGACTTTGCCAATGTCTTAAAAAGGAAACCTGATCATAGTGCAGAGGCACCACTTACTCTGTACTGCTTTGTGTCGAGCAGCTGGAGCCCAAGCCAAGCCTTTGAAAACAGAACTACAACCTTTGTAAAAATTCAATGTCAGCATTATAGAGAAAAGACCAAAGAATTTTCTTTGCAGGGTTGGTGCAAATCAGGGCCCTATAATCTGAAAAGCAGCATATCCCTGGAGGAGAAGACACCAAATTATTGGGTTTTTAGCCTAACATTCCCCTCCAGTACTCTCTCTTTTGAGAGGTTGCATACAATCACTATTTCCTCCAAGGGGATCACAAGGTTTAGCACCTGCTCACTCTACCCAGACGTGACCACCAACACAGCCCTCTGCTGCTGCTTCTGCTCCAAGTTACTTACCAAATACTCAATTCTTTCAAACCATGAACTGGCTTTCCCTCTATATAGGAGCATGATAGGAAAGTAGTTACAGTTTTAAAAATTGTGGTTTTCCCTAACCATGGTAAGGCAGACACACAGAATTTCCTATTAGGAACCTACAATATAGACTCAGTAAGGAGAAATGTTTGCCTTAAGTGCAGTATGTGCAGGATAACAGGATTGCTCATTCTGCTCTCATCATTCCTATCAACATTTTGAGATCTCCACTTTTCAACAGATATTTTATACTTTTATAATGTCTAATACTTTTATAATGTCTAATTTTGAAAAAAAGTTGAGGTATGTATTCATTTAAAGCAGCTTTAGACTTCATCCAGTCATCAAAGTGCTGAAGCACACTTGTTGTTCAACAGCTCCATGATAAACACAGGCTTCAGTGCGTTTGTGGAACAGATACCTTATAACTTAAGTGTCGTACAAAGTTTAAAAATCTGTCTGATGTGCAAGTACAGATATATCAAAGAAAACTGCCATGAGTGCACAGGGTAAACATAAATTGGAAATTGAGATTTTATAGATCTTGATTAAAAAGAAAAAAGGGAAGTAGTTTCTTAAAAGTTAGGCAGAGTAAAGTCAAGAAAGGGCTATAAAATATCAAGCTCCTAATAGTTGACCCTTTTGTTTTCCATAACTATGCTAGCAACAAAAAATCCCAGAAGACAGAAAGAAGAAATACCCTGGCACATTTCTTCTGAGCAACAACAAATGTGTTCCATCCCACAGAATCCAAATTCACTGGTGAAGAACTGAGAAACTGAAGAAACCAGCGGTAATCAAAAAATAGACTGCAGGCTTGTGTTAAACAGTTTCATAAGTGACTGTATGGATGATTTATTTATCCAAAATTTAATATTTCATACCCTTATGAAAGTATTTTATTTTACAGAAAGAAAACAAAGCCAACTATCTTAAGAAAACTATTGTGTATATAGAAAGCAAGCTCACATTAAAAAAAAAGTCATATGTAGATTTAAATAAGGAACTTAAGTACAATGTACTTTTATACCTCATATTTAGCTCTTCTAATGCTGCATGCTAATTATTATATCAGAGTTTATGAGATTGCTAATTAGTGTTAGTGAGAAAAGACAGAGAAGGAAAAACAGAATATTTGAATATAGAAGACAAGCAGAAAGGAGGCAAATTTTATCTAAGCAAAGTGCCAGGGGAATAATCACCAGGTGAAAAGTTCCCAATGAATATTCAATATTTTAGAATTTCATACCTTTAATACATATGATTTCTGAACCCAAGTGTTATTAAACTGCTTCATGTTACTTTCCTTTCTTTCAGAAATTAAAGAAGACAAAAAAAAAAAATTTAAAAAAAAGACCAGTCAGGTTTGCAGAGCTTGTAAATCACTCGAGAATCCAAGTAGAATTTCTCAAAACCTCAAGACAAATGAAAAGACTGAAAGCTGTTCATGAAATTATTAGAATATTAACCAATCCACCACCTTCTTGTTTCTCCATATTCACTGCATCCCCACATTTTCTTACCAGTTCCACTAAACTCTACCAAATCAACTACTTTTGTTTGCAAAAGAAATTTCAAGACGTAATTGTTACATTTTGTGTTCAATTTTTGTTTTCTGATTTTTTTCTGTAGATATGAATTAAAATCCAGTTAATTATTATTTGTTTCTGAGAAAGCACAACTTCCATCACTAATTTCTAGCTTTCAACAATCAAATTTGTAATTTTGGTGCAGTGGAGTCTAAATCTGAAAGTGAAGTCACAACAGAAAAAAAGAGTCATCCAGACATGAGAAAAAATCAAAATTATAGCTTCTTGTAGCAAAGGAGATGACTTATTACAGTGTCTCACTATTTCTTGTGCAGCAGCAGCTAAAAGGTTCCATGACAGAATATAGAAAGACTGTGAATTATTTTTTTACTGATCCTTTTCATTTTAGCCACTGGGTAAGGATTTTCCAAAATGAATGCAGCCATTGTAAACCTACCTATATACTTCTGGGTTGGGTTTTCTAAATTTGATTTTTGGGAGATGTTAGTGAAGGCTGGGGAAAAAAAGGAGTGTTCAAAATGAAAACACATAACTTTCAGGAGAACAATCTGCTCACATATAAGGCACACCTATGTAAGGACACAGTGGGTCCTTTCCATAAGAGTAAAGGTACCATAAAAGAAAAAACAAAAACAAAGAAATTGTTATTCAGCTCTGAGAATGCCACCCACTAAGTCAACCAAACAGCTCTCCCCAGCATAGATCTGCCCCCCTGACAATCTGGCCCTGTGTTAAAAGGATAACCTCAGTAAAAAATTCTAAACTCTATCCTCCACGGTGCATGAACATACACAAGCCAGCTATTTACAGATGTTCAAGGAAGTCAGTAACAATGTCCTGAAAAGGTACACGTTATAAGTCTCGCCAGGTGGAATTTCTAAAGAGCTGCTCGCACAAATTCTTGAGAGCAGTCAGAGCTAGTCTGCACCACCCAAGTGGCATCTGTGGTCACAAATCTGCTAAATATTGCTGGTGAGGAGCCCTCTGCTGCTAGAAAAAACTCTTTTTCCTGCCATATCCATGTCTCTGCCAGGTTACTGTTCCACTTCTAACATACAGTCTGATTGGGGCAGTGCTGCCACAGAGACATCTTGCTCAGTAACAAGTAGCTGTTTGTAACATTGACTGGTCTTAGGTCTGGGTCTGACCTTAATAAAGCCCTGACTGTCTGATCTGCTTCCCTCACTCTGGCAACTGCGAAGCATTTGATGCAGAAGACACCATTACCCACTGTGTCTTCATTACCTCTCTGCTGGAGGTAGCTGTAAAGGATAACTCCCGGTCACATCAGTGTCACCTAGAAACAGACCTTCCAGAGGGATAAAAGGAGGAGGGAAACAAACCTCACTCCAGTATCAAAGAAACTTTTAAAGCATATGACTGGATAGCAAGGGGTTTCTTTTTTTTTTCTTTTTTTTTTTTTTTTAAGTACAAAGTTTTGAAACTTTTTGCTCCAAGGTCTCCATTAATTTGATTCAAGCTTACTAAGATTTTTTGAGGGATTTTTGTAAGTACATTAGAATTCAGGCCAAACAATTTGTGGGAGAGGGTATAAATTATAACTAGAAAAGTTAGATTAACACAAGGTTGAAATTCAGCTTTAAAAACTGGTCAGTACTGACTTATATGGCATTTTACAAATGTGCAACTGCATGAGCCTGGACAGCTTTGGGACAATTTTGCAGAACAAAATGCTTATGCTCTGCCAGTGTCTTTGCAAATAATAGGACTCAACTCTTAATTTTAAAGGGACTCACACATTTCTGTCCAATTTATGAATCTACTGAAGTGCTTGAATCTTCAATACATATTGTATACTAAAAAGTAGAGAACACTGAGAACAGATATTGTTTCCTGTATTCTTTTCCTCTTCAAATTCTGGAGTGTCTTCCACACTGGGCTTTAGTGTGACATTCAATGGTAAAAATTAGGTAGAAGCAAGGCAGCCGAGCCCTGGCAATATTGACTATTGATCCAGCTGTACAGAGTCAGGTTACTTGGAAAACAACCGTTCAATTTTTCACTCCAGTGATGCTGCAGGGCAGTTGCTTTTAGGATCATTACCCTTGTCTGTAAAATAAAGGAATGTGAGAATGTGTTTGAGTAAATTCTGAACCTATTTGAACTTTGTGGGTTTGAAACAGTCCTAGAGAAAAATCACTGCCTTCCATGCACACATCACCTCCACAGCTAACCAGAGCATTCACACCAAGACTGTGGCTTAGCTGATCCATAAATCACCCATAAATCACCATAATGCTGTAATGAATGTACTGAGAAATACCCACATTGCCAACCCCTCATCGCATGAGAGTTGCTTTAAGAGAGGAAAATCCAGAAGGCATGCATTTCCTTATTATACTAACTGGCTAAGAAGTTAATGTCACTGATGCACTAACAAGGAATGTCAGAACCCTCTCCCTTTAGCAAGGCAGCTCTGCAGTGAATAATATTGGCATTTACCCAGGGTTGGATAGCAGGAGTTTTAAGCCTAGCAGCAAAAATTGAACAGAAAACAGCCATAGACCACCTAGTGTTCAACTCATCCAGGAAAACTCACGAGTTTTCCTTTCATTTTTGTGCCTCACAATATTCTAAACAAGAAAGAGAAGTCTCATGTAAAAGGTTAAAGGTAAGAGTGGCCTTAATCCCTGAAAACTGCAAGGCCCAAGTAGCAACATTAATGCAACATGTATTAATGACAGGAATCATGAGCAAGAAAAGTTGTGGGACATTTTGATTGATGGAAGTCAGATGAGGAAGATTTTCTCCAAACATTTTTACTTCCTTATTTTCCCCACAATCTAACTGCTGTTAACAGCCTTAGCAATGAATCTATCCTTCCCTTTTAAAGGGTATAATGAGATGTGGCATTTTTTTCTGAGGGTTATTGCCACCTCCAAGAACTCAGTGTTCCATATCTCAGCAAACCAGATCACTCAAGTATGGTTTTTCCTCGATGTTTGATTTTAGGATTTTTTTTTTTTTTTTAATTTGGAGAGGAGATCAATGCAGAAAGGACACTCCTGCAACAGATACCTTTGAAATAGAAAAATAAGTATTATGAGATATATTGAAATTGAAAATAAATTGATAGAATTGAGGTGGCAATGCGAGTGTATTGTACAAAGAACCAACAGACAATAACATAGTTATCTCTTTTATACCCAAGTTTAGGAAGGTTACTTGATGGAAATAAAACTTGGACAAGATCTCAGTCTCAGTAGGCAGCAGGGCATGACTGAGATTGAGCTAGCTTGACTTCTGAAAGCTTTGGGAATGGAGAAAGTCCCTCTCAGGCAGCAAAACAGTCTTTAAAATGAAAGAAGGAAAATACTTAAATTGTCTTCCCAGCCTCAGGTATACTGAGCACATGGAATGTCCTCAGAGGAAGGAAAGAGTGGCTCTCAAGACACAAACTCTGGCTCAAGAAATTGTTGTTTTAGGCCAGTGACTGCTGGAAGGTGGAAGGTATGCCAGACAACGACTCCTCTGTGTTCACCCTTTCTGTTATAGTCCTTCCCTAAGCATTTGCTATAACTTCTCTGAGACAGATTACCAGACTATTCAGACCATCAGTCTGACCCTGCACTGCACCTCTCAGCTTTTAAGACCTAAAACCAATGCATGAAATAAACTCAGGCAGCAAGGATTTAAACACAAGTGGCCATAGTGTCTAGATATTTGGATCTATGAAGAAGTGTGTGATCAAAAGCCAAATCCCTGCTGAGGAACCAAAATTGATGAGATCGATCCAGACATAGGGCTCTGATTCAGCTCAGCTTTCACACTACAAGTTGTAAAGTAATTTATCACTGAAGAAACCCACATATTTGTATCACATTAGTAGAAATTTCCCATGAATAAAACAAAGGATTTTATTCTGTAACTTTTCTTCAACCTTAAGAAGTCTTAGAGTAGCCTCCGGTCCCCCATAAAATGAAGAACAAAGATTAATTTGCAATTTACGCAGTAATTTTTACAGTCAAGCATAACAAATAAGGTAACAGATTTTCCAGATGTCCAGGGCTCTGGAGGCACTATTACCAGGACTAGGCTGCCCTCTCTTGTACAGAGGGAAATCTGCACTTGGATGTAGTGTTTCGGAATTAAAAATACCTGAGAGGCTGCTGTGCTCTGTACAGGAGGAGGGAAGGTATAAAATGCCCAT
The DNA here is from genome assembly GCA_013398615.1 of Brachypodius melanocephalos. Taxonomy (NCBI): domain Eukaryota; kingdom Metazoa; phylum Chordata; class Aves; order Passeriformes; family Pycnonotidae; genus Brachypodius; species Brachypodius melanocephalos. The sequence goes on from VZSR01001685.1 coordinate 24,823,132, forward strand.
TTCCAATCAGTACTAATCAAATAAGACTATAGTGTTGTCAAGTAAAGCTGATCCTGCTAGTATTTAATATATAAATTATATTTTCATTTCATTTCAGGCATTTCATCTCTGCAGTTTACAAGACAACACACTGCAGACTGCACAGTTCATCTGCAAAGCCAACTCACCTTAAACATGCACCCACTGTACTACAGGAAGACATAAACTTAACTACCTCAGCAGTCCTTCTCTCAGTCTTGCTTCAGCCCCACCATACAACCCCATCAGCCATGACTTCTGCTAGAAACCTGCTGGATCCTAAGCTCTTCTCTGCTGTGCAAAGCAACAGAACACTCTGTAAATGGAGAGATCTTCTCATTTCTTCTGCAAGACTTTGGTTTTACTGTCTGTACTATAGCAGTTCAGAGGAAAAAACAACTCCACAACAACAAATATGTCTGTTTGACTCATTAACCTCTTGAATTCCTCCAGAAAAAAAAGTGAAGTAAAAATCACTTTTTTCTTTCTTAGGTCAGACATGATGTTAATTTCTATAGCGATTTTATAGACTTTTTCTCTCTATTCTTTAAATTTTGGCATATATGTAAAATTCTTTCCACCCGGTAGAAGACACTGGACAAAGAGAGTATATTAAGAATTTGCTTTTAGTAGTGATAATTTATCTGTCAACTCACTTTATGTTGGAAAGGGTAAATCCTTTGCAATCACATCTAACAGCTTTTCCTCTGTGTAAGTATATGATGCATATAACCACTATGACTAAAGCTTTCTTCTTGGTTAACTCATTTTCAATAATGTCCTGGCTATTGACCCAAGGTACACCTATCATCCTTAATTTCATCCTAAATGCTGGTAGATTGACTGAAGTGAATTTCAAGTATTGTCAAAAGTTAAAATGGCAGCTCCTTAGGTAGGAAGCAGACAGAACAAGCCAGTAAATCTTCTGTTCCAAAGACAGGCTTTGTGCTTTGTGCTGTGCTCTGAGACAAGAAATATGAGATGTATAAAGGAATCCACTAGTACAAACCCTCTGAACAACTCATACAGGATTAGGACATTCTGTTTGGTTGGGTTTTGTTGCTTTGATGCCCGGCACAGCCAACTGAGGCATGGGGGCAGGAGGTACAATATATGAGACACAGGAATGTAGAGTAGCAGAGCTACAGCACAGGCAAGTGAACTGAACCTTGACTTCACACCCCCAAAGGCCTGCCAACGTGGCTGGGGAAACTTGATGGGAATAGGTTTTTATCCAGCACACGCAGTGAACTGAACCTGAACTTCACACCCCCAAAGGCCTGGCCAGCGTGGCTGTGGAAACTTGATGGGAATAAGCCTTTATCAGACTACCTCCCACCTTGAACCATGGGAGCCAAAAAGGAATCACAGTTCCCTCCTTGGTCTTCTAAAGCAGAGAATGTAGTCTAAATCTAGACCTGCTTTGGGAAAATATGAATAAACCCAGCAAAAACTGCAGTGACTTGAGCCTCCTCTCTGGGAAAGAAGTTCCCCACACACACAGCCCTTCATTCTCCCCAACAACAGTGTCAATTAATGTTCTGTATGGCTAAGCATTTGCTTTAACCACACTGCTTGTAATTAGCAGTCTCTATTAATACTAGGCATCTGAGACCTGCAGAGCTTGAGTAAAAAGTGCCAGGGCTCAAGTGTTTATGAGCAGCTCATATACAGCAGGAAATTTCTTGTTTTTCTTGAACAGTTGCCCTGTCTGTACTTGCCAAAAACTGCATGGTGAATAGTCATTACCCAATTTAATAGAGATGTGGGCTAAAATTTCTGCTACCTGGTTTTACACATAGGCTGTGGTTAGAGGGGAAAACAGAGAGAAGTCTCATTGCTTACATGTCAGTATGTAATTTAAGTGAAAGCAAGAAGTTTGAATAAGTCACTCAGTGTCTACCACCTTAAAGCAGGCTTTTCAATTCTTTGCAAAGCTATGGATTAGTGATAGATGGGAACAAATCCCGCATATCCTACCATCATCAATTTTTATGACAATTCAAAAGCTAGACTTAAAATGAATTTTGCCTTTCACATACATATTTAATTTTGATTATCAGTATGGATTTTTGTTCTGATGGTTTTGTTTTGCAACACAAACCATTAAAACAGAGGAGCTCTGTCTCCATCATTTCTTTGTGTTGTATATTTTAGAAATGGATTTCACACCTTCTTATTATCTGCATTTATGGTAATTCTGAAGTGTTGGGTTTGATTTAAGATGAAAATTACTCGATTCTAATTCACTAGGAACAAAATTGTTTCATCCATACCCTGTTTATCCCTATGCCCTACTCAGAGGACCACAGATACCTTATGAAAGAGGCACTAACTAGCACTGTGCTAACAATCTGGTATCTCATTATGTTGCTTGTTCTCTTATAGTTCAAGCCTGTATTTTGAGTTTGTTTAGCAACTAGGCAAGTTAAATGATCTCAATGCACAAGACTCAGAGCAATTTATTATATAGCAAAATGTCCCTAAGAAAAGAATGGAAGAGACTGAAAATTTTCTAAAGAGTGAGACAGTCTGTCTCCAACCTTATTTGATAAAACTCAGCCCTTCATCAAAAGATGTGTCTACATGGTATAGATAAAGCCTATATGAAAAAGAAAATGCTGTAGTATTTTTGTTTTGTTTTCTCTTTAGCTTACATCTGGATATTTGGAATGAGTCTCTTTTTGTCATTTTAAAGTATATTGTCCTTCACACACAAAAATCCAGGGACAGTTTTATTTTCCTCCAAGCTTCAGCAATATTCGTATTCAGTGTGCCCATAGATATTGAGAACTTTTTTGTTTCTCACAGCCAAGAAGGAATGAAAGGCACACATTTGCTAGAGCAGCAAGGACATGTTGTACCCCCATTAATTACTATCACTTATATACATTCTATATTTGTAGTAGCAATACAGAAATATTTCTCTTCTCTTTCAAAGAGCCCTAATCAGGAACTGGAAGACACACAAATTTATTTCAAGTTGGTATTGTTGACTTCTAGAGAAATTATGGCAAAGTCAGAAAATATGAAAATTATTTGAGTCTCAACATACCAACCTGAAAAGCATTAGCTTTCTTACACAAAAGAGCTTTGCATTACAAAGTTATTCACATTTACAGAACATAAAAACAAAGGCAAAGGCAGAAGGCAGGCAGGCAAGAGAAAGAAAGAAAGAAAGAAAGAAAGAAAGAAAGAAAGAAAGAAAGAAAGAAAGAAAGAAAGAAAGAAATTTGCTTGACACAATAAAACATTTTCAGACACCACAACAAAATGATGCAAATCTATATTTTGTGCTCACTACTTAGAAGATAAAATGTATCCCATTTTTCTACATCTATGCAGTCATAATACTTTTTTAATTGCTAAAAGAAAAAACAAAACAAAACAAAAAAAACCCCAAACAACAAAAAACCAAAACCAAAACCAAAAACAAAAAAAAAACAAAAAACCCCCGAAAACCAATAATGCCTCTTCCTCACCCAAACAGGCATCAATTATCTCCCTAAGGCTAGATCCAAATCAAGGATTTGATGACCATGTGGGCAACTGGTCACTGTTGCATCTTCCCCTGAATGACACAGACTGGGATTTATATCTACAGAAGAGAGCAGGAGAAAGAGGTGGAAGATGGATCAGCATCAAATTTGTGTTTGTTATTCCTGGCAGACCGCAGGGGGCTCTGGGGATCAGTGCCTGAGGGTAAGTGGGCTGAGGATTAATAAAATAGCTGGGAAAGTAGAAGTGGACTTAGATACTTCTTCTGTGCACCCTGGGAGCAGTAAAAATAAAAATGTAATTTCAACCTGTGCTTCCCTCCTTTCAAAAGTTCCTGGAGGTCATATAGAGGTAGCTGAAGAAGAAGTCTTGCAAGCAAAACAGAACAGAACAAAACAAAACAACAAAACAAAGCCAAAAACAAAACTGAAAACAAACGAAAAAAAACAAACCAAAACCAAAACAAAAATCAAGGTCTCTGGAGAAAAGACAAACCCAAAAGCCAGGGATGGATGACTTGGCCTAATGTACATATTTTTAACTAGCTACTGCATCAATTGCAACAGGTAGTGATAGATTCTTGCTACACTGACATGAGACCCGATTCTTCTCTGGAAGATAGGCTTCAGTCAGACTAATCTCTTGGAAATGGAACTGGGCCTTTTAATTCATGCAGTCAGACGAGAGATGCTAACGTGTTTTTTGTCAATGCAAACTGTTTAAAGGTGAACAAAACAGCAAAACTCAGATCCAGCGTAACTACAGACTAGATAGAGAGTATTTACCCATGATCTTGGAGAGTGAAATTGGTCTGCCCTTTGAGATTTTCCTCTTTTCTGAGTGTGAACTAATTTTGAAAGGAAAGATGTTTACAGATGTAAAGAAAAAAATTCAGCAGTTTCTCAAAATAACAGAGGTAAAGAATAGAAACTGCAAGCAGACATAAAATGAGATGTGAGAATGTATAGAAAAAGCAACTGTTTAAGCTTAGAAATGGTCTAAACAGATACAAAAGGCACAGATATTTGGCTGCAACAACTTTTTTCTCCAGCTACAAAAGCAAATATTTTCCATCTTAAATTCACCATGGGCTACAAGAATCTGGCACATTCTGCTCTCTGAAGACACTATAAGAATTAAAGGTCACTGAAATTTCTAGCAAAGACTATATGGATAAAACTGCATTCTCCTCCCTGATGGTGGATTTTGATGCACATTAGCAGGTGTTCTGAGAATCCTAAATTGTCATAACAATAATTCATCAAATGAACTGAAGGCTCAGGTATCAGAATAGTACTACAGGCACAACAGAACAAAAAACCCTTTAGCCTTTAAATTTCTGTAACTCATAGTCTTTTGTTCTTAAAGTTGCTTCATAAGAGGGTGGAAGCTGTAGGAAAATAAATCTAGTTGTCTGACTACGGATTAAGACCTGGAATGTGCAAACAAAGGCATTTTGTTATGCCTTTGAACATTTGAAAAGCTAAATTCTATCAGATACCAATCTCTGGATAGCTGAACACTTTATCTACTTTGATTTTTTTAAAACTTTTGTGTAATATACATGTAAAATATTCTTTCATATATGTCAAATAGAGTGGTTTGGAGATGTGCCTTATTTGGAAAAAATAGAAAATATGTCTTAGTATATTACTATGTTTTATCAAGTCTATGGGTCAGATAAAAAGGATGAAAACTGTACTGGTTCAAACTGGCAATTGAGTGCTGTATATTGAAACAGAACATTGCACAGTGGAATTCAGTGTGTTTTACTGATATATGCACTTTTACTGATATAGGCACTTTTTGATATATGCAGACACCAATAATTTCTAACCCCAGAATTTTGAGTACCTATTTTGAAAATGTGTTGCTTTGATTAGGAATCTTTGTTAAAGTTTATTTTGGGAGTTTTTATACGGATTTGTTGGGTTTTGTTTTTGTCCTCCTGCATGATGGGTTGTTTCAGCCTGTATTTTAAAATTCTAAACTAAGAATAAGAGTCAAAAATTAAGCAAGTTGTGATGTGCAATGGTGTAAAACTTTTACTGGAATTCAGGCAGAAAAACATTACATCAAATCATCAAGTGTGAACTGAATGAGTTGCATGATTTAGTCTAACTGAGCAAAGTTGCCTTTTTTACCTTAGGTTTATAAAATGACAAAATACGAACACTGAAATATTCAGAACTAGCCCCTTACAAAGAGAGCATTATAACACCTTTCTTTGCTTGCACTTTTCCAAATTTCGTAAAATAAGAACAAATTATGCCTTGACCAAATTACTTCAACCTCCAGTTAAATTTCACATGCTGGTTGTACCATTTTTTCCCACACAGCCTAAATGCATCCTCTTGAAAGATAATTTTTTTTCCTGTCATCACAAATTCAATCTCCTCAGAAAAATGCCTTCCCATTAAGTGCCCACTGACATAAATAGTGAACTGCTGGACATAAAGGATTGCTCCAGGTTCAAATGAATGTGGAACCAAAGTTATTGTTATGTTTTAAAAGGTCAGATAAGTGCATAATGACTCTAGTATGGTTTGATTAGAGCATATTTGTCTACATGTGCTCATGCAGGCCCATATGCCTGGCACACCAGCTACTTGAAGTTGCTGGTAGGCAATTTCACTGAGTGTCACCCTTTGACTCTAAGGAGAAGCTTGTAAATTCATCCTTTCCTCCCATTGCCTCAGCAAACCAGAGAGAAGCTGGATCTCACACCTCCTCTATGGTTCTGGGATGCCCAGAAGGCAGGCACATATTATCCTCTACCATCTGAGTCAGGTACCTTCATGTTACCCCATTTTGGAGTGTTGAGCTTAGCAGTATCACTGCTTCAGATCTGCAAGGCCATTTATGTAAATATAGGCATCCAAAACATGTGCTTATATAAGGAAGGAAACTGTTATAAGTCATTAAAAGTAGGTCTGGAGGGCTTCAGTTTCTCTGCAAGTGATCTTAGCTGCTATCTAAATGTTATACCTAAAATTAGAAGGTGTGCACATTCCCTATAATTTTAAAAGTGAATATATTGCTTGGTGTCACTGTTTACTGGAAATGGGTAACCTATACAGTAAATTTAGAATTTGCTGTTTCAAGGAACTACTTTTTTTCACAGAAGCATAAAAATTTTAGCAATAAGTTTTGAGGTTTTTTAAATTCCTGCTAACTTGAGTGGGAAATACATATTCTGAAGCACAAAGGGCTTCTGAAATATTCTGTAATAATAATTTCTTGTAATTGTTTCATCACTTTGGTTATGAACTGGTACAGGCTTATATTCTGAAATCTACTGGGTCCAAGACACTTTCAGCAGTCACTGTTTTAGGATGATCTACTCTTGAAGAACTCAGCTGAGATCCCACAATTTATATATTGAATGCCATATTTGAAGATTTTCTTGGCCTTTTCTTGCTTTCTTGGATTAAAACTGAAAATAACTGAAAATAACTGAAAGATTCAAATGAGCATTTAAACCTACAGCAGGATTTATTCCAGTTGCAGAATGACTGCTTCAAGCAAACCTAAATACCAGCATACATAAACAATCACTGGTGTGTTTAGCTGACATCCTAAATTATAAAAATTTACTCTGGGATAAAATGTGTTGAGGTCCATTGTATATGGTAACATAGAACAGATATGGAGAGACTGGAACTGGGAGGAACTGTGTGTCAGAGATGTGGGACTCTGCAATGATACACTGATTTGGAAGGAGTATACTCTGTCCCTTCCCAAAGTGAAGGTTGGTCTCCTTGTTCTATCCCCAAGAGACCACCTGAGAAAAATGGAAGGAAAAGAATTCCACATTTACTCAGACACAATAGTTATCAGCAGACCAAGGTGAACAAGATCTAAGGAGGCAGATGAGGGAAGAGGGTTTTGTACCTCTCGATTCACCTTCCAGACAGGGCAACCCAGCTTTTCAGCTCTTCCATAGACTACACAAAGTAGGCTGCCTAAAGGGTCCTACTACCATCTCTTTGTAGTCTGTTGCCATCTGAGACTGTCAAGATCTTTAGTCTCAATCTATTGTCTATAGATAAAATCTGAAACTCTGGACAAATTTCCCATGTTTGGAAGATCATTTTCAGCAAGGAAAAAAGTCTATCCTCTGTGGCAAGATGAAAGCAGCTTGCTAATGAAGATATTCTACTTCATGCTTGGGGAACAAGTGTCAGAAAATCATAAGGAAAACCAAAACAACTCAGAGAGGCAGTCATCACATCTCAGCTGTATTTTATACGTGCTCTCAGTGTGCAAGGAACATTAGGGCACAATTTAAATTGTAGAGGTTTATAGGACAGAGCTCCAGAACAGAGCTCTCCACCATCAGGGATACATTCTTAACAGGGTAGAGATTGACTTCAAGCAGTGCAATATCAGGCTAAGGTGAGTGATGGATCAGCCCTCCTTAAAGATGCTTAGTGGTTAAAATTTTAAAGAAATACAGGTTAAGGAGGTAGAAGTTCTTTGCTTCAAGAATTGAACAGTTTTTTTTCTGATGCACTAAAGTGACTTTTTTTTTTCCCCACACCAGTAATTTTTTTCATGCTGGATCACTTTTCCAAACATAAACTAGAAGAGCAGAAAAAGATAAAATCTGACTGTGCTAAATTCTTAGAATGAATCTTATCCCACTGATGTCAACATTTTCATCCAAGTCAGTATTTCATTACTACATTTTCTAGTCAATACGGATTTTAGCTTATCAGCTGAGAGTCAAAGTGAAAAGGTGAAGGTACAAGGAGACATCTCAAATTTCTGGAATGGTTGCTTAATAAGAAACAACATGGACACAGTAAATCTAGGTATCCTCATAGTGTCACTTCTGGCTATTCCTACTGGGTGGTACTGATAGTGGTAGATTTTCCTGACTGCAGTCAGTAGTTCTCTGTTAAATCAGTCTATGGACAGAGGAGGAAGAAACCTGCATTTTTTCTTTATCTGACACAGATCTTCTGGCATAAGAAGTGGTATGTCTCATCCTCTTTGTTCAGGCTGCATCCCTTGTTCTGTGTTTGGAGAGATAAGACTGAAGCTGCTACCTAAAATAAGCAGATGTGAGGTAGGTTAAGTTGTAATAGGAAGATTTATTTCTTTAATTCCTGTACAAGGATGAGGAGCTGTCAGACCAGATAAGAAGCAATGGGATAAGTTTTATTTCTTTCATTCCTGCGTTTAAGGCAATAAAGGGAAAAAATATGAAGTGCCTTGAACATCTGCAGTCCTAGCCATTGCTGGAAAGCTGCCAGCTTCAGGTCTTTGGGAATGTATGAGGTTTGCTCCTGTTGCCTTGGCATACAGCTGAGAACAGCAATGGTGCACAGTGCAAGACTGAGTTTGACTCCTGTCCCTCCCACCCCAGACACATTCCCTGCATTACTACTGCCATGTCATCACCTGGCCCCAGCTTTTCAGAGCTGACTTTAGGAAATTACTCCTTACTGGATGCTCTGAATGTCTGAAATCAGGTCAGCCTCACTTTTCCTCCCTCAGTACTTTGGGTATAAAGCCATTATTTGGCAATGAATGCATAATACTGTGTTTATTTCTTTAGAAAGTTCAGAAGGTTGTGCAAAGGGGTTGATTCAAGTAGGCCTCTTGTACTGGAGCCACAGAAAATTTCTTTCTCTTATCTAAAGAAAAAAAAATGAGGGAGAGATGAACTAAAAGGACCATTCATTCAATGAAAACATCAGTACAGATTGTCATACTAAGATTGTGTTTCTACAACTAGGTATTTGTTACTTTCTAATTATATAAAGAGAGCCATCATAAAAATAAATAGAAATAAATAGAAATAAATAGAAATAAATAGAAATAAATAGAAATAAACAAAAATAAATAAAAATAAAGAAGCCATTTCTTTTACTTATTTTTATTCAGTCTCAGAAGTTCAGAATGGCTTTTGGAGCCCAAGACATACCTGAACACCATAAGGCAAATATGGCACAGAGAAATGAAAAGTTCAATATTATTCCATAGCCCAGGAAATGAGAACACTCCCTGTCTCTCACTCTGACCACAAGATGTAGCTGTCCCTTTCCATACTGACCCTTTCATTCAAGATTACAGGCTGTCACTACTTACCAGATAAAACGGCCAATGTAAGTAGGCAGTGCCTCAGGGGAGCCTCTGCTGGAAAAATACACCATGAGCGGGTGGTAGAGTGTCCCCCGGATCCTTCACCACAAGATGTCCTAGCCCTGATGGGGGAGACTCAAAATCTGCTGGGGCAAGGACTGTTCTGTGGCTATAAACTGGCCAGGAGTGAGCCATGCTGAGCTGGGCAGGCCTGTAGGTGCAGGCTGGGCCCTGCATCCTGGGAGGCTCCTTTCCCTTCCATTTTTAAAAAATTCTTTTATTTTGTTCTGGGTAAGGCACAGTTGGTGCCACACTATTTGGAGCCATGCATACACCACCGTTGTGCCTACTTCCTGTTCCCCTGTTTCTTCTTGACCACATTGTCAGGGAATCTGGGTGGCAGGGACATTCAGGGAGTTCAGGGGCTCACCATGGAGCTGTAGGCAGCCCATGTAGACACAGACCTGCTGCAGGAAGTCCTTAGGCCTCACCATCCGTGGGCTTATTGAAGGAGCCATAGCTGGTGCCAAGGGCCCTAACACCATTCCTACTGCCATTTCTGGTGCTGATTCTCACATCATTCATTCCTAATGCTCTGAGCAATCACCAACCATTTGAACTTCAACAAGGGAAAGTTTTGGATTCTGTATCTGGGGTGGTGCAACCCTGGATGTATGGACAGCCTGGGGAATGAGAGGCTGGAAAGAAGAAACGTGGAAAAGGACCTGGGTGTCCTGGTCGATGGCAAGTTGAATCTGAGTCAGCAGTGCCCTGGCAGCCAGGACAGGCATCTCTGTTCTGGGGGCGTCAGGGACAGCATTGCCAGCTGGGCAAGGGAAGGAATTGTCCTGCTCTGCTCTGCTCTGCTCTTCTCTGGGGCAGCCTCACCTCGAGTGATGAGGGCAGTTTTGGTCTCGTCAATATTAAAAAGACATTAAACTATTATAGAGTGTCCAAAGGAGGGCAATGAGGATGGTGAAGGGCCTTGAGAGGAAGCCGTATGAGGAGTGGCTGAGGTCACTTGGTCTGTTCAGCCTGGAGGAGACTGAGGTGAGACCTCACTGCAGTTACAAGTTCCTCATTACGGGAAGAGCAGGGACAGACACTGATCTCCGTGGTGACAGGACCCGAGGGAACGGCCTGAGGCTGCGTCAGGAAGGTTTAGGTTGGGTACTAGTAAAAGGTTCTTCACCCAGAGGCCAGCGGGTGGCGCCCATGCCCCGCCTGCGGGGCCGATCCTTCCTTTCCCGTCCCCCCCGCCGCCGGGCTCCCCGCTCCGCCGCCGGGCCGCTGCGGCGGGGTTCCCGCAGGAGGAGCAAGGGGGCAGCAGCGGCCCGAGGAGCGGCTCTACCTGCCCGGGGAGAAGGCGGCAATCTGGGACGCCTTTAAATGGGACGGGTGCTGCCAAGAGAGGTGCCGGCTCTGCACCAGGTGCGGAGGACCCCTAGTATTTGATGCTGATACTCTTTTACTAAATAAAGTGATGCTTAGGAGTGAGTTAACAAGCTCGCAAGCTGACGGTTTGACTTGGCGATATTAAAGGTCTTTTCCAACCTTGATTATTCTATCATTCTATGATTCTAGGCTGGCATAACTAGATAACCTCCCCCTAGTCCTTTCTGTAGGTGCATTTAAATATTTTTGAAGTGGTATGTTCATCCCACCCCGAGATCTTTCCAAATCCATCATATCCCTTTCTGCCGTATCTGCAGGCTCTTTACAAATCAGTTTTTCTCTGTTTCACCTGAATTTTTTTCCCTCTTGCTCATGTCTCCCAGCCAGCTGCCGGTTCTCCAGGAGCCACCTCGGAAGAGAGCCAGGCACATGTCTTGATGACAGAGAGGAAACATTTGTGCCAGCCAGAGATGCTGAAGGCCACCCGGGACTGTCTCCCCACCCTCACACAGAGGCACACTTTTGTGGGATTACCAGAGTTTGGGAAATGTGTCTTTCTGTGTCTGTTGGTATCCAAAGTGGCTGCTGTCAGAAAAATTCTGTAAATCATAATTTGTGTATTCTCTCTGAAAGATTGAAGAAAAAAAAGAGCTTTCTTTGGCTTTACAATAATGACAGTGTAAATATCTGAGAAGTGAAAAAAAAAGGGGGGGGTTATTTGATTTTTAGTACTTGAGACAGAGAAAATCTGGAAGAAGAAATAGGGATTTTTATATTGCTTTGATAATTCATTACAATATTTTAATGTTAAACTACATTCAGAAAAAAAGTGATCTGCTGTCTTTCAATCCACTGCTAGATGTGCCACTGTCTTGCACACCAGGGCATATATTACAAGGGAGCTGGACATAAAACTTAAATCATCTACCTGCCTATTTTGCTCAGGGAAGTGGTGGAATCACCATTCCTGGAAGTCTTTAAAAAACAGATAGATGTGGCACTTCGGGACACAGTTTAGTAGTGAACATGGCAGTGGTTGATTAGTGGCCGCATTCAATGTTCTTAGAGAATTTTTACAGTCCTAAGGATTCTGTTCAGCTTCAGCAGCAGGATCTACAGTGTAATGTCAGGATTTTCATTCATTTTGCTCCAGTGTTTGGTAATATCCTGGTCAGATGTAAGACTTGGTGATAGATACATAAGAATGAAGGCATGCATGGTCTTCTCTGCTCAGAAGAATCTAAAATAGAGAAAAATCTAAACCAGATATAAAACAGAGGAGGTTCTGTGAACTGGAGACGTCACTATAAATACAAGAGGTTATATCTAAAGTACTAAATAGCATGAAGTGCTGTTCTGTGAAGACTGTCCTCTAGCTTTGTGGTCACCTGTCCTGGGCTAGTTTGTGTGCATGCTGCTTATGACTGTGCACTCTCAGTCTCCCAAATACTATGACTTCAACTGTATGTTTTGAATGACTCCTATCCACTGCTGACTCACAAGCCATGTCTTGCCAGTGCTTGGGAGAATGGCACGTGTCCCATACCAAACCCACAAACCACACAGGGACCTCTCCAACAATGTAACAGCACAGACACTGAAGCTGCAATGCTCAGGAATGCTTCTGGACACCATTTCTTTTTAATTTGTGACATATGCATGGGGCAGGTTTAGTGTAGGCTACAGTACAAATCATATTATGCATATGTGGGTAGTGTGTTTCAGGAATTCTGTGTGACTCTGTGTATGACACATAGTTACACCTTAGCCAGGATAAGATACCTCAGGGCTGTGTTTTAAGAGAGTTTTCGTTCATGCTTCATAACATCACTGTCATGCTGTTAAATACTAAATTTGTAACCCAAATATCTGTACAGACAGCTGAATTTTTTATATTTATCTCCATGTACCTCCAGCTGACACTTCGTTTCTAGTGGATGAAGACAAATTTACTCTTGAGGAGTGGTTCCTTATAATGGTCTACTTGTACATTTTGGTTGGTTAGGTTCTGTCTCCAGTTACTCCTGTGAACAGAACTTCATCAATTTGACAGTTTAGTTTTAATCCAGAAGTCCTACAGAAAAGGGTTAAATTTTCTCTTTAGGTTTTTTTCCCCTCTTTTTCTCATGTCAAAATGCTGTTTACTCAATCCTTCCCCAAACACCACAAGTTTTGCTCTTTTTGCTATGAAAAGGGCAAGAATTGGGCACAATCCAAATGAATGTGATGTGTTCTTCCTGTGTTGAAATTTAATTGTGATTCTGGGGTTTGAGCACCTCAGAGGTCTTCCTGTGTACACAGGATGACCTTTTATAACCTCCACAGTTACACAGAGCTATCCTAATAGCCCTTACAAGGCACAAGTATATCCATATGCAGCATGAGAATCACACACAGGAATATAAGGCTTTTTCAGGACTTCGAATCACTTTCCTAGTAAACAGCAATGTAGCTCTCTCTTTTTTATTTTTTTTCCCTTTGGTCCACTTTGAAGGGGACAAAATTAAGAGAGTACAGTAATTGCTTGTGCTGTTCCAATCTCAATTCTCTATGAACAGTCATTCCTATATTTACTCCTTATATTTTACTTACTATGGAATTTAGCTTGCTAATAATGTAGCTTCTGCCATCACAGCAACTTGGAATTAAAATTAAAAAATGATCCATTAAGTTTTGGATTACCATCCATTGAACTTATTCTTGTTTCTGTGAAATTCCTATAAGATAAAAGTGATGTTTTCCATGCCCTTCATATGTGCTGTGCTCACTACACAGGCTTTCATAAACGTTTACTCAGTGATGCAATCCTTTACTATTCTCATGACTTTTTGTCCCAAATGATGAGCAGCCTGTTTGCTTGGATTGGGGATATGTTTTTGTAATTATTCTAACTCACAGCTCTGCCTGCTTTGTTGTTATAAAGAGCTTTTCTTGTCACAGTCTGAATTATTTTTAACCCTGAAAATGCAAATTTTTTAAACAGTTTCACCACAATGAAAAGATAAGAGTGATTTCCTTTGCTTGTTAAATTCCAGTCACATCAAGGTTAATTATATTTCTTCTGAGTGTCACCACATATTTCTACTCCCAGACCCTCCCAGACTGTCAGAACCTCAACATTACAGGAGCAGTTCCTCAGCTGTACATCACCCACAAGTTCTCAGTTTTGCTTTACTTGCTGGATAAATAACTATATTAATCTTTTCAGCTCTCTTAACTTTTGTAGGAATTTTAACTCTAGTAAGATTCTCACATGCTGCGTTCTAACTAAGGCATTTTTAGTTTTTTTAAACTAATTTGCATTTTCACATTTTTCAGAGCCAAGGAAAATACTGAGACCCACTCCTTCTTAGTACCTGGATCCTAATCAGCCTGCACTGTGATAGCAAAAGTTTCTGCATAATATAGCAACTCATCCCAAAGCCCTCTTGTCAGAGTATAATAAAATTATGGATGTAGGTATTTAGGGTCCTCAAGACAGCTCAGCATCTATCCTTTGTGCACTGAAGAAAATATCTGTGTACACATCTTTCAGATGGAGTGTGATAAACTCTGTCCAGTGGTGGAACCTAATTTTTAGATATAACTGGAACAAGGCTTGGTGATTACCTGCCCTGCCATATCAGGTGCAAAGTCACTCTTACATAGAATTAGTTAGTTGTGGAGAAGTGACTATTGGTCAGCTTTCCATATTATTTCATCCAAATAATGTATTATTATTTGTTTATAAGACTACTATAGGCTTGTATTGCTGGGAGGCTCTAAATCCCCCTTCTTCCTTCTTTTTATCTTTCTTGGCTCATATAAAGTTCTGATATTTAAATCTGCCTATGTCCCTCCCAACATTAGGTATTTAACTAAAGCATTCAATATTTAACTGAATCATGCAGTTGGCTCTCTTAGCCAACTTTTAGAGTCAACAAAGAAAGAGAGAGCAACTTTCAGATACTTAACTGAGATCGTAAAATAATTTATTCAACTTTCACCTGGGAGACCCCTATGGCAACTGTACTGCTTACGTAATCACCTTTACTTAGCCAAAAAAATCAAATTTTTACTCAGAATCCCTAGCATATCTGAGAGTTCTATAAATAGTACATGTATAAAGATACTAAGAGGGAATAGTACAGCTTCGGTATGTTTTATATGCAAACTATGGTTCGTTTGCTCAGAATTGTTAACATTTTCAATATGAGAGATATACTTCCCTTGTGTAGGCAAACACATGCATTGGAAAGAAAAGGCTAATGATGGCTAATGATCTGCTCCATCAGATTC
Organism: Brachypodius melanocephalos; assembly: GCA_013398615.1. Classification (NCBI taxonomy): domain Eukaryota; kingdom Metazoa; phylum Chordata; class Aves; order Passeriformes; family Pycnonotidae; genus Brachypodius; species Brachypodius melanocephalos. The sequence goes on from VZSR01001685.1 coordinate 24,838,414, forward strand.
CTACACAGAATAGAGACAAACAAAGTACCACATAACATTTGTATTAATTTAAAGTCGTAAAAATATTGTTGGAAGGCAAGTGTTCCTTTTTATATATGGACTGTTTGTCGATGCAGTTAATCTGCCAGTCAGATTTCACATGAAGCAGGTTTTGGCTGAATATCAGTTGCAGGTAATTTGTCATTTTATTTGTAAAACAGCTTCAGCAAATTCTTCATAACTTTATGGGATCAAGAAGGGTTCGTCTTTTACCTTGTGCAAGAAACATTAATATAACCCAAAATCATCAAGCATAAACTTGTCAAGTTTAATAAAAATGTATGTATTTCTTACCTTCTGTGCTCATGAACTGTAGATATGTGAGGTGGTTTTTAATTTTAAGTCTCCCTTCCACACACCTCTGTAACTATCCAGACAAACCAAACAGTCAGACTTTAAAAATGAAATTAATTTACTATATCAGGTTGTCAAAAACTTAATTAAAAAAAAAAAAGGAGGAGAACCTTTATTATCTTTCAGTGGAATCCATTAATGCTTAAAAATAGCATTTTAGAATCTTTTCTTCACCTCATTCATGTAAAGAACTGATCTGACTTTTATCTGTATATTAAAAATGTTTCAAAACTGCATGCATGTATTTTTGGTGTGTCTTCATAGGTGAGGAATGCCAGAATATATGACCTACCTGGCATTTCCCTGGAAAGACAGCAGCCTTCGTCTCAGGACAAACCCACAGGGAACCTCTTCAATTACCTGATCTTTTTCCTAATCATATAATGCATCTGACTGAGAGAGAAGAAGATTAATTTACTTTTTAATAATAATATTTATGAACCCAAGGATTAAAATTAATGATTTAAAATATCAGATCCTTACTGGAGAAATCTAAACATCCCTAATTGCTGCATTAAGAGAAATAAGTATACACTAATACATATATCTCTGTATAGAGGTATGTAAAAGAAAAAAACTGAATCTTATACAACATTCAGTATCTAAAAGCTGTCATTTTCTCTTTGTCATTTCTCAGGTCAGATTTTGAACCTGAAATGTCACCTCTGGCCATGTTTACTTCTGTTCTAAAACCACTGACAGTCTGTTGGGACACCACCACCATATGGATGTGTCTGTTACCGTAACAAATGCAGTGAGTGCATTCATTATTTTATGCAGAAAGTATTGCTATGTATTATGCAGCCACAAAAATGTACTTGAGAGCATGCAGTATGGTGCATGGGTGGAAGCAATCCTATGTTTTTCTCCATGTCACACTTCTCACCCCCAGGTTTGATCTACTGTATTTACTTAACATGACCACTTCATATTTGGGAATATATACTGAACATTTTTTCGCATCACTCTGCACAGACCTTTCTATACTGTTTAAAGTTCTCTGGCTTTCCTTGTTTTTCTGATCTCCTAGAGTCGTTAACGAATTACAGCTGGGATCAAGGCCAAAACCAGCTAAGTATCACAAGTGAGATTATCTCAAGTGGTACCTTAGTTAAACTGCTGAATTATCTTTTTTCCGGGGTTCAGATAAACATTGTTTGAGTTTTCTGATACCTTATGCCCTACTAAAGGTCCTTCATCTTTGTTTTATCATTTATATTATTTTCTTTTTATAAGGTTTCCTAGAGGAAGTGAGATGGAATCCCACCTCAGTTACATTAACTGCAAATTAGGATAGCCTTCTTCCTTCACAGACCTTCTCTGGAAAAAAAAATAAATGGAAGTTAAATTCTATTATGATCTCTGTACAGCTTGTCCCCAAATCACTGACAGCATTTTCAGCAGATCCTGGACTATGCTTTCATTTTATTTTGCAGTGTCTCTGGATTATTTTACATTTCACAAGAAGAAAACCAAATTTCTGCCATTCACCTACTTGCAGGACACTACCAATAGTCAGGCTTGGTCTTCTGTGCAGTATTTCAAACCAAATCCAAGACATAGGATGACCTGACACAAATTAAGTTAAACTGTTTCTTGTTAAACAAATGTTTCTTCCTCTTCATTGCTTATACTAGGAAGAGATTGCTTTTTCTTCTCTAATGCAAATCAGTTTTCTCCCTTACTGTGAGTTAACTGCTGATAAAATATTTTGAGAAAAATAAAATCTTATCTCAGGAGTTTTAATCTTAATACAGGAAAAATCTGTTCTCAACTAGGAAGACTCAGCTGATTTTCCCACTGCAAAAATACAGATAAAGACAAAACACATTACACTTCCACAGATGGAAGTGCCAAAGAAGAGCAAAAGGAGCTATTACACTATATGACAATGATTTCTTCATCTACATTTATTTATTATTCTGCTTCACAGAAGAGAGTATTACAGAACATTCTTAAATGTTAATGTTAAATGTTAAAACTTGGCCACCCCTGTTGATTGATATAGTACTGCACCTCAAATGAATTGTTTGGGTAAGAGTGTTATTATCTGACTCTGTTGCTGGAGATGTATCTGCCCTCAAGAGATGGGGAAGATAACTGTGTTTACAAAAGTGGGTTTCAAGAACATACATTGCAAAGATGCTCACATATAGATGCAGCCACACACTATAACAGTACCAGTAAGTCACTGTAACCAAGCTTTTAATGTCATTTATAAAAAAATAGAGTTATTTACATTTGCAATTTATTTGATGGCATCCTCTTTTATTACAACATTTGAATCTGTAAGGAAATGACACACTAACTCATTTGAGAGTAAACTTCTCAATGATAAGCATAACAGTACAGGAAAAATATTTTAAACACTTTGAATTCTTGTTATTTTGCAGCATCATACAAACACATTCTTTGCAACATATGAACCCTGGCCTCCCAGTAAACAGAATTCCCTTCCAGATTAAGGCACAGAAACTCCACCACATTTTAGGGACAGTCCCACATTCTTATACGTGGCATCTCAAGACTTAACCAAAGGAATTACTTTAATTCCAATGGGTCATAGCAGAATGTGTCCACTAACACATTTTTAAGAAAACTCTGATCAAAGGGACCAGAAGAAAAAACGTATGACTAATTGCATAGTTGCAGTAAACCAGACCCATGGATACAAAAGCCATCAAAATATATTATAAATCTATCTGACTTTCAAAGCTACTTTAAAATATTGTTTTGCTTTACAATACAAATAACACTGTTTGGGGTTAGTTTGTAGAATTGTATTTTGGTCCATGCTGTTAATTCTATATCATTATATTCCTCTTCCATTAGTTTAAAAGCCTCAGAACAGCAGGTCCTCAGGCAATGGTAAGAATGATGAAGCCAAGTCTTAGACTTCAGCTGCTGCAGTCAGTTCATAAAACCTCTAATTTCAACCACCTCCATTCTTTACTGCTTTAAATAATCTGCCCTTAGAACACCAAGGGGAAAGAATGATGAGGGGTGCAAATTTAACACTGTTAGAGATGGGGGTTTGCCCCATCTTCTAGTCCTGAGCTGATAAATCACAGCTCTTAAAAATATCCAACCCATTAAAAAAAATCAACAATAATAAATCCTCAATTTAGTCTGACTATGCAGTAGTTCCACATAATCTGCTGGCAGTAGAAACTTCTTTGGTGTCAGAGTCAGGTCTTCCTGAAACCACAAACGGCCAAGTCTGTAAGGAAAAAAAAAAAAAAAAAAAAAAAAAAGTTATTTCATATTAAAAGAAAGTTTATCCTCATATGAAACTGGAGCTTTGTTACTGATAGATGTCTAACTCTGGTTCAGTTGCAAACACGTCATCATATTTTAGTCCCTGTGGGAAGGACAGAGAGAGCTGTGTTCCTCTAACAAATATTTTCATTATAATTAAATGCTCAACAGAAGGTCTGCAATGGTCAGCAACAGTGTTCACATCCAAACTGCAACGTTTATCTTGCTTTGAAACTCTTGGCGTCATTTAATAAATAAAAAGCATATAATCTATTCCAAAACAATAACTCTGCTGTATGTAAGAAAATATTTTACCCTGTGACAACCATCGGGCGTTTAATTTTGTACCGATGAACTCATGACGCTCTGCTGGTGCTGCAGGCCAGCCCGCAGACCCAGTTACTCCTTTTTTGGACACTAAGCTTGCCTAATGCCCGAGGAATGTAATCTTTAGGGTCCCCTATTCCGACTCCCCAGGACTGACACACCCGCCACCACCGAAGGCCAAGCGCGGCCGCGGAGTCGCCCACGGTGCGAGGGCCGCTGGGGATTTGCAGAGCAGCCAGGGCCGCCCCGCCGCTCCTTCCAGGGCGTGCACGGCCTGAGCGCTGCCACCCTGCCCGGGGATCGGCCCCGGGGCTGCCCCGAGCGGTGCCCTGCCCGCCCCCCGCGCCGTACCAGGTTGACGGGATGGACGTAGCCGTTCTCGTAGCGGTCCTCCTGCAGCAGCTGCCGGAGGTGGGCGATGTAGCTGGACGCCAGGCGCAGCGTGTCCAGCTTGGAGAGCTTGGTGTCGGGCGGCACCCAGGGCAGGCTCGTCTTCAGCCGGGAGAACGCCTTGCTCAGCACACGCATCCGCGCCCGCTCCCGCGCGTTGGCCGCGTTGCGCTGGGATTGCTTCCCCTCGGGCGGCGGCCCCCGCGGCCCCGACGTCGCCTTCTTGCCCCCGGGGCCGCCGCCCCGCGCCCGTTTCCTCTTGCAGCCGCTGCCCGCCGGCCCTGCCGCGCAGCTGCCCTCGCCGTCTTCTTCCTCCTCTTCTTCCTCCTCCTCCTCCTCCTCCGCCGCCGAGGAATTGTCCCCCGAGGGGTAGAGCTCGCCGCGAGGCTGGCGCTTGGCCGGCGGCGGCGGGTAGTCCAGCTGAAGCGCCCGCAAGTCCATGTCGGGCAGCTCCTCCGTCTCGCTCGAGGAGCCCGCGGACATGGCCCCGGGCGGGCGGCGGGGAGGCGGACAGCGCGGCAGGCGGGCGGGGGCGGACGGCCGAGCCGAGTCGGCCCAGAGCGGGGCGGCCCCGCCGAGGAGAGTCCGTGCCGGGGCGGGGGCGCGGGGGGGCGCGCAGGGGGGATGCGCCCCTTGACAGCGCTATATATCCGCGGAGCGAACCATCTGCCGCGCAGAGGGGAGGAGAGGGGCAAGGGGAGGGGGTCGGGCCCCGCGGAGCCTCGCGCTGGGGCGGTGCCTCTCCGCGCTGGCCCGCGGTGCGCGGCGGGGCTGCTGCGGCGGAGCCAGACCCCTGTGTGGGGGCACACGCGCGAGGGTGGCGGTGCACGGACACGCGGGATGTCTCCGTGTGTGTTTTTGCTCTTAGGCGTCACGCGTTTCCCACTGGACAGACCCCTGTCCTCGGAGAAGGGAAAATACCTCCAGGGCTGGTCCCGCCAGTGTTCGCGCAGGGAGGAACGTACCGCTCTCTGTGTCTGAGGGCTAAGCGCGACTCGAGACGCTGCTCCCAGCCCACCTCGCTCTTTCTCTTGCCTTTCCTTCGAGGGCATGGGATTTTCCCAACGTATGAGCCCCGGTGCAGCCGAGTGGTGCGGCAGGACGGGGCCCCTGCCTGCCCAGCTTCGGGAAGCGGCTCTGCGGTTCCGGTGCCCCCGCCGGGGCGGGCGGAGGCAGCAAGAGACGCGGCACCGGGGGCTGAGTGTGCCACATTGTGGGGAGCAATGCATAAAGTCCCTGGGAACGTGCGTACTGTGGTTTGATAGTGTCCTTAGTTTCGGGTGAAGCTCCAGACAGTAGCGAGCGAGTATAAATTGTCCGAGGCTTTCTCCCTCCTCAGGGCAATTAATTAAAACCCATTCAATTGGGCTATGTACACCTCCCTGTCACAGAACAAATTACACGAGACAGCTTTTCGAGCTGCTTGCAGGGTTTTTAAACAAATTCCGTAGTTCAATTTTTATTATAGAGTCCACTGGCGAATGGAGGACCCGCATCCAATGGAAATGCTGACATAGAAATTCAACAGAGGCATAAATCATAATAATAAAAATTTAAAAATCAGCCATCAACTTTTATCCCTCCCACCTCCCCCAAACCTCCCTTTTTCACATGAAGAACTAGCGTTTGGTTCCTTGCTGGCTTTCACAACTTGAATACGATTAACCAGAATGAAAATGCAGTTCTCAGAAAAGAACTTGATGACTACAACAGGTGGAAAGATCTTCTCCCGCAATTTCTGTTCACGGTTTTCCCTTTTCATTTTCTTCCCTCCCCAGTGGAACCTTCCCGGCTGCTGCCACACAACTTTCCTGGCACCGCCGGCCGCTTTGGGCCCAGGGCTTTGCTTCCCTCCCCGCCAGACCTGCGGGCTCGCTGAGGCCACTTAACGCTGTGCAAACCCCGACTTCACCCGCTGGGACTAGAACCACATCAGAGCCGGCTTTAATGGCAGCCTTCAAGTGAAACTTGACATTTCTTGAACCACCTATACCGGCAGCTGATCTTGCAACTGGATCTCTTGAACTTGGTTTGACACTACGGTAGATGCTCAGGGCTGGGTCCCACACGCTGCACAGTGAAAGGGCAGCACGATGGACTTGGGGGTTGCTCTTCCTCCCTAATTAGACTGCATTATCCGTGTATATATATATATATATATATATATATATAAATAAAATATATATATATATATGTATAGATACATAAAGATACTGCAAGGGAAGAGATATAGGTTTACTTTCCCCCCCCATCTGGGTTGTTTATACAGGTGCAGGCTGAACGCTTTCCCTGCTAAAGATTAATGGAAGAAAGTACTGAATTTCCTTAAGCTGAGAAGAAAATGGTACCCACTCTTAAAAGCCACAATGCCAAACCTCACCTTTCCTGCCTACCTCTGCCTCGTCGGATTAAAGGCGATACATAATGGACATCTTGACTCCTTTAATGAAAGGACTGGGGGGCAGGAAGATGAGCCAAATTCTCGGATCGTCTTTGCCTACTTCTTGGTTAGTAAAGGAAATGGGAAATGCAGTGGAGTAAATCTGAAGTCAGGGTTTACTTCGGATTTACACCCAATGTAAGCGAGCAGACCTGACTCTTCTCACATCTATCAAACCTCTAATTTCTGTGACCCTGACGAAGATATCATTTTCAGGATAGTCTTTGATGGAGCCAGGGCATTACATCATGCTTCCATTTGTCAAGACTTTGATCCTTTATGATCTCTCTGAGCTGAGTAGGGAAAGCCCCTGGTACATCAAGGCAGCATTTTGTACTTTACCATTATCAGGTGCCATCCCTTTCCCCTTTCTCCATTAAAAAAGAACACACGAACTGCACCCGAAATCCGAGGCCAGCATCCTTCCCTGTTTCAGGTCTATTTCTGCACACTGGGCAAGGTGCAGGGGCAGCCTGGGGTTGCAAAATCTGGGCTGTGTGTGAAAAGGGACTGGAGCAGCAGATAGAACAGCTCCTACATGGGAAGAAGCTGCAGAGACTCCCTGCCCCGCGAGCTTTGCCTCTGCCACCGTTGTTGGCCCTGAGAACACAAAAATCAGCTCTTCTCCACTAACGGGGCTTCCCTGAACTGGGCAGGCCCACTGGGGCGGTGTGGGCTTTTTTTCCCTCACACTTTTCCACCAGGTATTTAGGTAAGTAAATGCAACCAAGAAAAGAGGAGTCCAGGAAAGCCAGATCTCTTCTTGACTTTATGGAGCAAGTGCGGGTGTTCCGTGCCGCAGCTGAGAACCGACGAGGAGGGAGAACATCCCCGGACCTCTGAGCGGCAGCCGCCACCCCCGCCGCAAAAGCGCGGCCCTAACAACCCGGCGGGTGCCTGGGATGAGGCATAGGGGATGTAATACTCTCATTTCCTTCCTTAAGTTTCAGAATAAATTATAGGAAAAAAAAAAAAAAAAAGAAAAAGGGAAAAAAGAGAGAGAGAGAGAGAGAGAGAGAGAGAGAGAAAATGACCGGAGGCCAAATCTGTAAAACGCCGTTATCTCCGAGAATGGGAAGGCGAACCGCTGGAAGCCCCGTGTCTTTCACCCTCATCCTCTGGGATGTTGGCAGCGACAAAGCAGGATGGAGGAGGGAGATGATGTGTTCTCGATAAAGTGCTTTAAATACGGCCTTTTTTTTGCCATTTGTCCTTTCCTCGAACTCAGCAGTCACCGAGTTCGTTCCACCTGAAGTGCGCTACACTTTCTCAGAAAGACCTAAATGTAACAAGGGCTTTTTAAATTCATTTTTCCTGCGGTGACGAGAAAGGCGGGATGTCCGGAGGAGAGGAGGACAGCGTCTGACAAATGCGTCCGTCTTCATCTCTTCACAAGCATTTACAGCAGACATCCAGGCTGTGTGAAGGGCGTGCAAGGCTTCTGCCACGAAGTGATGGATGATGAGGTGGCTGGTTTAGTAGGAAAAGCAGGTGGATGAATTAAAACCTTTGTTTAATGCCACTTAGAGCAAAGACGACTCTGCGTAGCTCAGATTTCCCGGTAAAGGCGCCGAATGAAAGGAAAAGCGTGTGATTGTCCCTCATTTCCCCTACAATCTTGCCTCCACTTATGACGCCTGCACCTGGAATGGTCTTTGCTACAGCCGGTGCCCCGAGTACCCTGTCCTTAGCCAGAGGTCTAGCACGGCTCGAGGCACCGTTAAAGGATTCCCTTGCTTTTTGTCGTTTTATGAAGGTGTCAGCGCCGTGCTCCCCATGTCATGGATCCCTGGCAGCCCCCTCTCTGGGGATATTCCGTGTAAGCTAGCCCAGGGGATCCCCAGACCGTCACGGGAGACTGCAGAAACCGAGCAGTTACTGGAAATAAGTGTGTGTGTCTTAGGAGCAGGATGGATTTCCCTACAGAGGTGGCTTTCCACCATATAACAAAATCAGAAACTACTCTGTGAGTCAAGCCATGTCAGATAAAGCAAACAGGTGATAAATGAACGCGTGGAAGGAAAACAAAAGAAGTATTTATTGGAATTTATTTTGCCTAGCAAGAGCAAACCTTACCATCAAGAGACATGCTCTGTGATTCACTTGATAAAGAGACGACAAACCGAGGTTAAACCCCTCCTCTCCGCCCCTCTCCTGGCTCCCAGCGAGTTGGGGCTGTCCCGTTTCTCCTCCCGAGAGCCGGCGGGGCGGCCCCCAGGCACGGCACGGGCACAGCTCTCCCTTGCCGTCCGGGGAGTCTCTGCTTGGGTGATCGCCGGCCCGGCGGGGGAAACCCTCGGCTCCAGGAGGAAATCCCGGCCGGAGGGGGCTGCTGGGTGATAGGAGTGAAGAGAGTCCCTGGTGTTCTGTGTCGACGGCTGCGAGGCTGCTTTTACCGCCTGGGCTGTGTGAGGGTTCGTGCTGCTCGCTCAGCAACCCTGAGCATAAGCGGGGACATGCTTTTAAATTTAAAATCAAAAGGACAAAGTAACAACTCTTCCACCGTCAAAACTCGAACCAGCTTAAACCCCACCAAACAAACAAACAAACAAACAAACAAAATCCCTCACATATTTGTCTTTCGAGCGGCTAATTCACCCAAAGGGGATCCCGCCCTGCAGCGGGAGGTGAGCACATCTTCCCCGAGGAAAGAAGCCGCTCCTTGTGAGCTGCTTCTTCTCCCCGGCATTTCTAGTGCAATACCCGTAACGAGACATTATCGAGCCGCGATCGCTGCTTTGCCCGGACTTTGACCAGCAGTGAATTTTGCTCAGGTATCCCCAACTTTCAGCAGGATTTTCCCTGTGGAATAGCCAGGCGAACTCTCTAAATTCCTCCTGGCGCCAGAAGAAAGTTCTCATGTAATAGATACCCGTTGGTGTGAGAACACGGATTCTGCTCACTTTGTCAATCAGCCGAGGGGGAGGAAGGTGATTGAGGAGGGGGAGGTGGGGGTTTCGTTTAATTAAATGAAAAAAAAAAAAAAAAAAAAAAGGAAAGAGGAAAAAAAAGGGATTTTTTCATAAATTATTTTCCTTTTTTTCTATGATGCCAGGAGGTATGCAATTGGTCAAAAATAATCAGAATTAAGGGTGCTGTATCAAGCCCAGTTTATTTCTTCTCTTGGAGCAAATTAACTGGAATAACAAGCAAACATCAGGCAAGAGGAAGCACTGTGTTAGTCTCCTCCTTGTGTTTCACTCTGAGAGGGAAGCCCACCCGAGCAAGACGGAAGAGATGGGGAGAGATAACACCAGCACAGCACTTCATTATACTTGAACGCCGCAGCACGCTCGCTGCTTTGGCTGGGCTGCAGCAGAGCAGACGGAGGAGTGCGGCTGCCCCCGGGGGAAGGCAGTGCGGGCTCTCAGTCGGGGCCACAGAGCCGCTGGGACAGCTCTGGGGGCAGCAGGAGGAAAATCACTGCCCAGAGTTATCCAGAGTCAAAGAGAACTCCATCACTCTGGCATCACGTCATTAACAGCATTGAGGGCAGGCTGTGAAGGGCGCACAAGGCATGCAGACCGCAGTCATAGCGGTTCAGTTGTTGGTGAAATTATTCCTTATTTTCTCTAGGGAGCAAATTCTCTATGGAAGGCACTGAGGCAGCCTTCTGAACATCAGGTAGGACAGCTGCCACACCTTACCTCACCAATAGTCAGGCTCTAAGTGCTGGCCATATTGGGATGGGTGCTTTTCCTCTTGTAAGAGACAGCATCACTTTGTTCTTTGTTCCCCGTAACAGAATACTGGGTATCTGAGTATAATATTAAATTTTCCAGCTATTTAAATTGGTGGACCTATAATGCACCTAGATTTTAAATTGATAAAATTGCATCAATCACTGCTGGGTTAATTCTGGATCTGAGATGTGTGACATGACATGGTTCTGACAATGATTTTTTAAAATTCAATAGACATGGTTCTTCTAGGATGCAATCTTGGTCCTGATCTGACTGCTGTGCCCTCTGCTTCTCTGGGCACTTACACGCAGACCCAGTATAAAATGAGGCCTGCATTATTTGGCTGCTATTGGCAGAAAATGAAAGACTAGGGTGAAAGATGAGTGACTCTAGGTCTGAGGAACTGGTCAGACATGGATACAGCAGATATGTTTATTGCTGTACTTGGGGGAATGATCGCCAGGTTCAGTGAGTTCATCAGATTCCAGACTTGTAGAAGAATGTGGATAATTCTGCCCCCTCAAACAGATGCCTATAATCAGTTATTCAAACATTGAATACTCCTGTGAGTGAAAAAGGTTTTAAAAAACCTGTGACATCACTTTATGGTAAAAAAAACCCAGGCTCTTGCATTCCAGACAAGCAGAAAGGAACAATCAGGCCAAATAACAGACCTTTGAAGGTGTAACCATTATATTCAGGGTTGTTAGTCATCATAACTTGTAAAGATAAATTAAGTTCTCAACTGATCTAAAAGAGCATTCCAGGACGCAGTAGGAAGGATACTGGTATGGTTTCTATTATTCAAAAATAAAAGCTTCACAGCAGAATCCTGTGAAAAACTTATCCTGAATAGAGACCGGATTTACAAAGAAAATGCTGCAGAGATTTATACAGTCTCAAAAGATTGTTATTTGTGTTTAGAAACCTCTCTGTATCATTAAATTCATATAATAACAGAACAGGAAGGATCTGTATGGATAATTTATTAATTTATTAATTTATTAATTTATTGATTTATTAATTTATTGATTTATTGATTTGAAACAAATATATCTGTTGTACTATAATGTGGAGCAAAGCCTACATCCTCAGCATAAGTAGAAATGTTGGAAGTCAGGTCCAAACACACTTTATGATGCCCTAAGTGAAACAACAGATTGTTTTTATCAAAAACATGTGAAAGGGTTAACAAGTTAAGGTTCATCTGGTGCCAAACTAAGATGTGGGTGAAGACAGAGGATGGCTGCCATTCCCTGCGATTAGAAGTAGTCACTTGTGGTAATGATGGATGGTTTCCAGGGAAGAAGTACAGAACTATTCAAAGGGATGTCTCACTTTGAGAATATGTAAATAGCTTACTTTTTAGTTTTATCCTACATTAAAAGAAAAAATAGAGTTTTCATCTGTCTGGAGCAAATCTAACTAAAGTGAGCAGAATAAGGTCATGTCCAACAGAGATAAGACCAATCCTCTACATGATTTTACGTAAATCACTGTGGTTTAAGGGTGATAGAAAGACTGAAGGGAGCATGTTCTGTCATTCTTTACCTCAAAATTATCACTTATTCAAGATACATAGCTAGTGTCTTTGTACTTAGCTATGCATAGCATTTGAGATGTAGATAAATTAATATAAACCTTGTTTTAATTGATTTCAGCCACCTCAAAGTTTGGTATCACAACTCAGATAGTTAGGAGTGAATGGCAAGAGTTACAGTTTGTAGGTCAATATATCAATGAGATGTCAAAATGTGGGAGGCATTCTTAAGGCAGCCTAATTAAATACTGCACTGGCATCCATTTCTTTCTCTGTGTTCTTTAGATGAACAAGATGTCAACAAGTGCTTGGACAGTTTCAGGCAGAAACAGAGATCAGGCCTGAAGTGAAAGGAAATATGATTAGGAAGATGTTTCTTAGGAGAACTTTGCTTTTCAGTAGAGGTGAAGGTCAAAGAGAATGACCTGCAACGGAATATCAAGATGACCAACAGATTGGATAATTTTCCTGTAGTGTCTTTATCATGGGAAATTACTCCCTGAAGTGTTTGTAAAAGATTATTTTCCCTAAACACCATTTATATCTTACTCTGAAAACATGGAAAGATCATATGCTGGTTTGCATAATCCATTTCACCATTTTAACTAGTATCAGCCAAGGATTTTCTGTGTACATTGAAGACTCCAGCCTCCATCACTGAAATGTTTACTCTTCTTCTTTACTGTTGCAAACAGGACTGCAGTCTTCAGAGAATTTATTTATTTAAATTTAACAAAAATTCCTTTATTTTACTAGTTTTGTTGCCATTGACTAACCCCTTGTTTTTAGGTAAAAGGTTTCAAGGATTTAGTGCATCAGTTTTCTCCTCCTGAAGACACATATAACTGAAGTTTCTTCACACAGATTTTTGTTTCATCAATCATCAGTAAACACTGGAATATTTTGGCTGCTTCTTTGTTATAAAAAAGGGTTATTTAAATCAAGCAAAAAGAGAAACATTTGTGCTTTATTGTCTGGCTAGCTTATGAGAAAAAATTCGATTTTCGAAACTAGTACTTTTCTATACAATGGGGACATCTGAACTTCCTGTTACTGCTCTTTTATGATATTGAAGCAGAGAATCATAGAACATCCTTATTGGGAAGGACCAACAGGATAACTGAGTCCAACTCCTGGCCCTGCACCAGACAACCTCATGCAACAAGCCAAAGTCTTGACTCTGAAGCATGTAAGCATTCTAGCTCTGCAGGAAAACAGTTGAAAAGCTATTTAGTTCCATATACACAATCACTCACTCATTTTTCTTGTACAAAGCTGTCAACCTCTACTATTCTATAAAAACTGTATCAGTTTTGCATAGGCCATTAAGGGATGTCAGAACCAAAAAATTTTCTAGCTACCCCCTTTTAAATGTGTTCTTCTAGTAAACAAGTAAGCTGGAAATAAGCTTACTCCTCCAGACTCATCTAGAAACAAAGCAAGTAATTAACTATCCTTTATTCTGTATGTAAGTTTGCTCTGAGCACCTTCAGTCACTCTGTGAATTTGACAAGCCATAACACTTCATCAGAGGCCCAGGCTGCTTGGCTTCCTCCTCATTCAGTGTTGCCACCAACATTTCTGTCCCTGCAGGCAGGAGGATCTTCCCTGTCGCTGTCTGAGGTTTGCGATTCAGGGGATCTCACATAGAGAGCCAAAATTGAGAAGTGTGCATGGAGAATTGCTCACGTGACTTGTTTTGTTTTGCCTCTATTTCTGTTCTGCCTAAACAATCAAAACACTTTATTTTTGGAAGCAAAGGACTGCTGTTTCCTAATACTCTTATTGCTTTATGTTTCAAGACCCCCCCAAAAAAAGTTCCTGACCTGTTCAAGCTGAAGCCCAGTGATTATTCATTGCTCCATTTAATGGGATGTTCTGGAGCTGGAAGCAGACATAATTCTCTCATCTAGTGTAAAATTGCTGGTAGCCAAGTCTGGAGGATGACCACATGTAACAAAGGAAAAAAATCCCAAACCAATGAACAGACAAACAAGCCAGAAAGTAGATGCTCTTCTTGCAGTTTGCTTTACTGTAATCAGATCTTCACCAAAGATGTTTACAAGAACTTTTTAGTTGATCCAAGGGAAAATTTTGAAAGCTTCAAAAATATAAATTATTATTGAGGAAAAGCATTCTGGATGGCAGTGGTAAATTTGCAGATGTCTGTAGACCTCTCAAAAATCTTTCTTAAAAGGGTGAAGGAGATTTCCATGGCAAGTCAGGGGAAGAGTGAAAAAGGAAGAAAAAGTGTTGAGGAGCCTTCCCCAACATCACTGGACACATCTTATGTCTGAACTTACTTTTTATAGTTATCTTTCATAAAGTCCTAAAAAGCAGTCCATAGACCCATTCAGACTTAAAAATCAGATTTTAGAAGTCACCACTTCGAAGTGTTACTCAGTGAGTGGCGCAAAGTGCTTTTAATTTCACCCCTGTTTATTTATTTAGGATTTTTATAGGAATAATTTATAAGAAGCAAAACCAAATTTATTATTATCGTTAAATGGTAAAAACATCAATATTAAATTATGTAGTCTTCTTGAAAGAAGGAGCACACTTGTGGGATGACTTGCATAAGCACTTTTCTGTTACTTCCCAGGAGAAAAATTAATGGCATATTCTTAGAATTTTAGCTACAGAGAGGACCTGAAGAGCATTGTCCTCTATCTGCACTTACTTTGTCTCTTTTCTCTTGATGGTTAACATCTTTACTGAAGGCACCAACCTAGCATGATTTGTGGGCTACTAACAGTGATCAATCCATTAAAACCTACAGTTTCTATTTTGGATGAAATTAATAAATTTAATTAGATATAATTTTGTGAAATTGATTATGTTAAAACTGAAGTATGAAATACAGAAAGCCATGATTAAACAGCTGTAGAATACATTTGTATTTGTGTGGTCTAAACAAATGAGGAAATCAGGAGTCAATATTTCTCTTCACCTCTGTCAGTTTCATAAGATGAATTTTCCTTCTGTTATTTCAAAATTTAAAAAATGATTTGTTGGATTGGAAAAATTAACATTTGGCTTGGCTTGGGTGAATAGTTGTGGTTATAACAACTGTCTTGCCAAAAATCAATTTCCTGTGTCAGGTCCAGCCAATATGGACATCAAAAACAGCTCTTGAGGAAATCCAAGCAGTAGCTGTTGCATTTATATAGGACTCCAATGGAGCCTCAGAATGAGTAATGTCTCTAAACTAGATGCATCTTTCCTTCTGGAGATTTTTTTGTTGTTGTTGTTTGTAATTCACTTTTGCACTGAGCTTGGCTGAGAAGAAAGCTTTCTAAACCACTGTTCCTAATATAAATCTTTGACATATGCACATCTGTTTGTCAGTGTGGTTTCATAAGCTGGTTTGGATCCCAACAGTAGTCTTATTCTTCAAAATATTTTGTCATCAACTAAGATTTGTGATGACACATGAAACCCTTTTCAACACACAAAATCATCTCTAAGTCAAAATAAAATAGTACAGAGTGCTGAATTGAAATGTCAAGCCAAGCTTAAAATGTCTGTCCTGTTTTAATTTTCACAGTTAAGTAAACCCTTGTCTCTTTTCTGGCTTCACAAAACTATCCTGGATTGCATTTTCTGACTGCTGAAAGAACAATATTTCTAACACTCATTTGTTTTCTCAAGTGGTGTCCCACTTCCAAATTCAAACAGGACAGGTTTTGTGATTGTAGAAATATCATCCATAAAGTCTTTGTTCCTGATTGTCTTGTCAGACATGCATTACATCTCCAGAGCAGTTCTGGTAACAAGTTGTGCTTTTTGATTATCCATTCATGCAAATTCTAACACGTCTTTTTAAACTGTACTAAGCCAACTTGGCTTAATTCAGTTCAGTGAAATTGTTGCATATTGGGGACAATCCTGACACTTCTGTAAGGACCACATTGTCTGTTCAGACAGCAAATCCAGAGCCATGGTCTCAAATGTAGCTGAAAGCATCTCAAGTATCCTTTACATCCAGGCCTGAGTGCTTGCATGACTCTCCTCATTGCCTGTCTTCAGGCAGTGTGCAGGTTGTCCCCATGGCAGCCCTACAAACACACGGCACATCTGGGACCACACCCATCTTCCCTTTTCTCTTGAGTCTCCTCCCTCAGAATGACGCAGACATAGTTTTTATGGCCTGACATCTCTGCTATTTAATGCTTATATTTTCTTCTCTGCTAAAAGAAGACTTTTTTTTTTTTTTTTTTTTTTTTTAAATTTGGACAAATACTTGAACACCTTTTCTGGAACATCAATGACCCTCATTGAGGGTCAGTCCCTCAATGTTGCCTATATCTTTGTCTGTCTGTCTCCACATCCATATATGTTCATGCTTTTACAGTGGTTGTATTTCTGCATTTTGTATTTTACTTTCCCTGGTTCTCATGTGGAGATAATTTAGATTATCCAGATAATATAGATTATCCATTAGCCAGATGGATTCTATGACAACAGGTGGATTTTTTGGAAGAAACATTCTTTTTCATTCCCGCACTTTAAAAAATGGCTAGTGACTTTCAGGTTCTTGGTTATACAGAGATGGTCAGCTTTTTAGAGGGTAACTTTATGAAAAGGTGGCAAGAAGTCTATGTAATTTTTGTCAGCCTTGTGTTTTCAGTCTGTTGCATGCCTTCTGCTTTCATCCTGCTTTCTCCCATCCTGTCTAGGATGCACACACAGCATTCTCATTCATTGATTTTCATCAAAGATGATGAAGACTTCACTATTACTAGCAGTTACTCAAGGTGATGTCACACTCCTCTGTATGTACTGCTATTTCTACACAAGACAAGCACAGTAAGTTACTAGTGTGTAAATGCACTATCTACAGTGTTATTGTGTTGGTCTTCCAACCAACAGTGTGGAATTTGTCAGCATTTCATCCTCAGGATCTACTTAAGATTTTGTATATTTTCACAAGTAACTTAAAGAAAAATTCATAAGGGAGCATCACTGAGCACTTGTGGAACTCTGATAGAATTTGTGTTTGGTAGACCAATGGCACCATATTCCAAATTACAAGAAACTATTTGTCAAGGAGATGAAGGAAATTCACTTAGGATCTATGGCTGAGCTGATTGACAGCTAATGCAGTAGTCAAGTGTGCTAAAAGTTCATTGAATGCTATGGTAAAAAGCATCCTCCCTGATAGGACACTTTGTTGTCTCTGCCACTGTCTTTGTTTCTCAAGGATTTCTATATAAATTCGCTCAGTTTCTAACAGAGATTGTGTTCCATACATTGTACGCTGGTCTTTTATTTCATTACACTTTTGGCAAGAAGCCTTTTTAATGTTTGTGGTGTCTTATGTTGCTGTCAGGACTACACATACATCCACTGCAACATGACCAGCCTCAAACTCACACATTGTGTTAGGAATATTCACCATGTAACCACTGTATGACTTCTCCTCAGGGACAAAAGACAGCAAAACAGAGGTTGATAGGCAGTTTAAAATGCACTGATCACAGGAATAATAACATTAATAAAATAAAAATACAGCCCTTAAGTTCCTTGGCTTGGAAGTATTCCTTGGTTTCAGGAGACATATTAGGATTATGGAGTTAAGATTATGTATACTTGAATGCCTTTTAATCAATTACAGGAGAAAAAGCTTTGTTGCTTGTACAAAATATTTTGCCTAACTGGTGCAGGTGTAAACAGAAGGGTTTTTGCCTTCTTTAGGAGGTGTTTCTGCCAAGTAAGTTGCACACTAGTATAACAACTCTCTATATTACTCTTAATTCATGATGTGCCATGCTTATTTGGTGCTTGACAGCTTTTGGAATATCAGCCTAACATGGCACTGGAGCACTGTTCTCCTGGCTTGATAAAGTTCAAAATGATTTACAATGATTCCTCCAACCTCTGTGACAATTGCTAGATTTTTCTGTGTGAGAAGTAGCTATTTCTTAAACAGATACAACTTTTTTTCTCAGCAAATGGATCATCCTCATACATCTGCTTATGTTTCAGATTTCAGTTTGTTTGTTCAAGTGTTGGTATTTGCTCATCAGTTTTTTAGAAAGTACTGACAAGAGAAGCGGCAAACTCTCTTGTTGCACAGTCCATTACAGTCTGCTAATGCTTTAATCTTGCTTTTTCATACTACAATGTCAGTGCTTTAAACACTTTCTCAGCTTCCTTTCCTTAAAATCAACCCAGTAAGATGAGAGCAGAGCAGCTTCTATTACAGTGGCTGCTGCTGACTGCCATGAACTGAGAGTGTTGGACCAAGGCTGGAACAGACCAGCAGTGCTGCTGTAGGCCAGCATTAGACTTTTCTCCCTTTTTATTTCTTACAGTGGTAAAATACCGCACTTGTAGCAGGTATTTCAGCTCCTGCAGTGAAATTTATTACACAGAGCTGGTAGGTCCTTTACTTCCCTGCTCATGTTCATAAAAAACAATCTGGAATTTTTTGTAAATTTATCAAATTCAACACTCAGAAAAAAAAAAAAACAACAGCAAAGAAAAACTTTTAGTTGTTGGCAATTATTCTGTAATGATGTATTAAAGCACTCATGGGACTTATTAATACACCAGTTTGGACTATATTTCCAATTTGTAATATCTAGCCTTGTGCAAGAAGGACAAAAACTCAAAGGAGAGGAAAAACCATCCTAAAGGGCTTGATCTTTTCTCTATATAATGAACTGTAATAAAGCTAGAAAACAAGGCTGCCATTTCTCCTATTGCAGAGAAATGGGAAAGGACATAAAAGCAGATATTACCTTAGCACAACAGGGAAAAACTTGGAAAATGACCAAGAGCTTTCTTGTTTGTGTTTTGATTAAGAAAAATTTATTAATTGTATCTCATGAGACCTAAGATAAAAAAGGAGAGTCTATAAATGCTAGACAGGGTGTGACATAGTAGTTGTACATACACTAGGAATAGTCTGAAATATTGATAATTTATGGGACAATGAAAAACAAAAGTTTAAGATGGATCCAAGATCTGTCAGTCAGAGGAATCTGTTGAGTTACACCCATGCACCAATTGATTAAAAACTGCTACTAGCAGCTTGGGGAATGTTAAATTGGGAAAAGAAAACATTAAGTTATTCTTTTGTAGTGAAATAAAATATATTTTTGTTTATATAGAGAGAAGATTATACTTAACTTTATCTCAGACTTGCTTCAGATATAGCTTCTATGTTTGTAAGTAGAGCAAAATAATGATAAAAGACTAACCAACCATATAGAGATCTTTAAAGGTTAATATAGTTTGTTAATTCTTATACTGAAAATTCTTGTATATTAATGACTAAATTACTGTATGCCATAACAATGGGTATGATGTAAGTTCTATCAGTGTGTATGATGTAAGTTTTATCACTGGTGCTGTGTGGTACAAAGCCTGACTGTGTGTGACCTGTCTCTTTAGTACCATTAGCTTCCAAATTCCACTAGATGATTTCACTCTGGTAACACTTGCTTGTTCAGTTGATATTTAGCTCTTTGATACACCTGAGCTGTGCACTGTAAACAGCCAAAAGTGCTGAACATTACTAAAGAGTATTAATGAGCTCAATTAAACTTCAAACTGCACACGATTTTCACTGAGCCTCCATATGTGCTGGATTTCCACAAAAACCCACTTCATTAAAATCTTCTGTACACTGATATCTCCTCCTCCAGAAATTATTATACTTGCAGTTTTCAGTGTTGTCACATGCATAAGTCTCATGCAAAGAAGGATCCAATGATTACATGGATTAAGAACTCCCCTGCATTTTGAGCAGCCTCTTAAGAAGAAGCTGGAATAATATAACTGAGTAAGAAGTCCTGCATTTAAATTTTTTCTACAATGTAGCTTCTTTCCGTCATTACAGTTATGGACCTACTTTTTCACCCTACTACATTTATCCTATGGAAATTCCAGTAATTTGAATTCCAGCAATTCCTCCTGCCAGAAGAAAATGTGGCAGAATATGTTTTTCTACAGAATGAGCTATTCCTCCCAGAGCTATTCCTCCTTGTGCTTGCTAGAATGGTATACATGTAGAAATTTTGTTCTGATTTTAAAAATCAGCAATAAAACTTCACTCTGTGTCATACCTAACACTGAAAATTACATGGAATGAGCAGCAAGAGTTTGTGGAAGAAACCAGAAGAGAGAGTCAAGTGATAATTTTGCATGCAAAATCTGTTATCATGATAATTTAATTTTACAAATAAATAAATAATATAAAGGAAAAACAATGTGCTTGGGCATCTGTAATGCTTCCTAAACTGCACCTGACTTTTCCACCATCTAGTGTTTACTCTGAAGATATGTTATTGAGGCAGCAGGAGGCAGAGACATTGCCTGACTTTAGTGTATTGAGTACTCTTCAAAGCTAACCTGAAAAACAAATACCAGATAATAAGTTCAACATTTTTGTTGAGGATGATATGGAGCCTGACTACACTGACAGTGATTAAAAATCCTTACAGATTGATCTGAGACATGTTGAGAAAACCCAGATTTTGAAAACTTACACCTGTCTGCCAGATGTGTGTTATGGCAACAAGGGTGAGGAAGGAAGACTACTGTGGCAACTAAGCTTAGATTTTGTTTTCAGACTTGAAAATGTGAATTACAGTGGGTGCATGATTTTGATTCTTCATAAACCCAACTTCTTTTCACCAAACTTTTGTTACTATTGCTTCTTGATTATTGCACTTACAAATACATACAGGTGGAAACGAACATATTTTAGTCTGTTGTGTACAACAGCATCCCTAACAAATTAGACACATATATTTGTACATTTAAAAAGCCGCAATCAGTTTGAACATGTTTTGTGCAGAAACTTTTGTTATTGAAGCTCCTGTGAAGTAAAAGTTGGAGCAAACATTCCATAAATTCATTCATGAAGTGAGATCTTGGGAGTGGGAATAGCCACAAAATAAAATTCACCCACGGTACAGTACAAGATGACCACATTAAAAAATGTCCTACAAACACTTCATGGACTCCAGCTGGCCAGGGCACTTCACTCAGAGCTGTTGCATTAGAAGGTGATTTTCTAAATGGAAACTTCAAAATAATTTGTGCTGCAGATTCTGAAGTCCTACCTGTATCACACATTTTGTGTGGGGATTCATCTGCTCATGACTGAGAGAGAGTATGGGATTGCCTATGAGTCCCAAATGTGGTTTCTTAGAAAGATCTAATGCAGTTTGCTAGCAAACTGAGCTCCTCCTCACAAGAAGACCTAGTGATCCCCCTGAAGAACATCAAGTCATCAAGGGCTGCAAAAATGTATTTTCTTGTTGTCGAGGAGGGCAAAAATATTATGGCAACAACTCCAGTCAGATGGGTTTTTATATTTTTCCTTTGACACTCCTTGAAGACTTGCATGTGGCCAGACCATACAAGTACTCTCCTGGGTTCAGCTCAGTAACTGGAGGAAGATGCTCTAGCTCAGTATTCTCTATGACAGTGTATGAAAATGTAGTTCTAGACAAGTGTGTAATACCAGCATGACCATGTAAAACAATTCACTTTTTATTAAAACAGAGCAAGGTAAGGACGGTCCAAAAGCTTTGACTGAGGAGAACAAGGGCTAATAAATTTTTTCCAGCAAAAATTATCAACCAACCAATGATAACAAAAACAACAACCACAAAGCACCCACAAAAAGGCGCTAACATATTTCATTCCCTGACAGGATTTAGGAAGGACGAGTCTCTACTGCCTGGAAACTGGGGCAAGATGCTGTTCCCTCTTACAGAGTGAGCCACTAAATATGAAATTAAGCTTAAGTTGCCTAAATAACTTAAAGACATGCTAGCAAGTGAACACAAATCTACTTATTAGTAATACTTAGTAAATGGTTCTCGACTACTTTGACAATTTTTCTTTCTCTTTGTCAAATAAAAGATATCCGGGAAGGACGAGACAAAACTGGGAAAGCAAGATGTGTTCTGAACTGGATTAGCAGAGGTGTTTTGGCTGTATGAACAGCCCATGATCATGTCTAGAACATTCACTTTAGCGTGAGAAAGGACAGTGAAGTGTGCCTAAAGCTGAGTCAAGAAACTCAGTCTTCAGTGGAGGAGGAATTCCAGAAACTATTTGAAGCCTCTGTGATACTTCATGTCATTATAAAGAGCCCAGTCTCAGAAATTTTTCAGAAATCTCAGAGATTTTATTTTTGTATCCATTGACACTGCAGAGGTAGCAGGAACATCTGAAGGTCTGTTCAAATGCAGTTGGAAGACCTGGTGAAAAACAGAGCTCTGGGACATGAGGAAAAGAAGAGAGATATAAAGAATATGTGGGAGGTTGGGAGCAATTGCTGTAAAGGAGGAGGGTTCAAGGACAGTTTTTAGGAAGTCTGATAGTACCAGATGGAGACAGAAGCTCAGTAAGTAGAAAAGAAAGAGCAAAAACCATTGGAAGAAGGAACAAATTCAAGGCTTCTGAAGAACAGAAGTAATTAAAGGGAGGAACAGTGAATTAGAAGACTGTTTATGGTGCTTCCATCTTTTTCTGGGGCATAATAAACCTTGCCTTGCATTTAGATTACTAATTTCCTCCTAAAACGTGCAGGTAAAATAGACAAGCTGACTGACACTTGAATTGGCTGTATTGTCTTCATCGATTCTACAAAGATCTGGTGGTGACCGTGGATATAGTAGGTGTCTGCAGAGGTAACTGCACTGGAGACACTTAATTTTCAGAAGAGATAGAAAGCACCCCATATTTCATGCAGTAAGCTCTGTGTGAATGTGGTCTAACCTAGCAAGACCTGCCAGACAAAGGATCACCCTTCCTTTCAACAGGGGGCCATTTCAGAAATAGACTGACCAGCTCTGACAAGAGGGAAATATTAAGATAGGGAAGCCAACTCCTGAGCCACTAGTTATGTCCCAGAGGATGAAAGGCAGGGAGGAAGGAGGGAGGGAGGTATTCTGTAGCCACCTCTCACATCTTTCCAGGGGAATGCTGGCAATTCAGCTTCTGAGTCATAGTCATGCACTACTGTCCTGCAGAAAGGGTGGTATTTGGAGTAGAAAGGCTTGAATCACTCCTTGGAATTGTCCCAAGTGCCAGCTCCCCAGGTTTGATGGAAGCAAATGCATTCAGCCTGGGGCACTGGATGCAGTTCCACGTTTCTTTATCTGTGACAAGTTGTTATGCACTTGTAGCTTTAATATTCTGTCCAGCCCTGATAGAGACTGAATCCTTTAACCTCCCTCTGGGGAAAAAAAAAAAAACAAACAAACAAAAAAACAAAAAACAACAAAAAAAAAAAAACAAAACCAAAAAAATACCCCAAACCCCAAACAAACAACAAAAAAACCAAACAAACAAAACCCCCCAAACCAAAACCAACCAACCAACCAACCAAACAAAAACAAAAACAGAAAAAGAGTTTAAATTCATTCCAGCAACATGCACATATTATCCTGTTGTGCAGTCTCAGAGCTGAGGCTACAGAACTACACTGACAACTTGGTGTGTTCCAGCTCCCTAAACCTTCCTTAGGCCCAGCAATGATAAACACTTTTATCTCTTTGCCCTCTAGATGAAGCACAGGGGTTGTAAATCCAATCATGTGGTTTGGAGATAAAGAACATAAAGAACAACAACAATTTTACATTTCTCTGGAGCAGAAATATATTTGCACCAGCCGAGAAAATTGGAGAATCAATCCAGAAACAGAGTTGGCATTCCCAAAGTAAGATCAAATAATAAAAAAGAAGCCACTAAGATGGTTCTGCAGTCATTATTGTGGCAAAGACAGTAAAAGAAAGGTCACTGTGTTATACTGTACAATATATTTGGATGTAATTGTACCATTTCATCCCTGCTGATAATGTAATTAAGGTATTAAAATATCTCAGCTTTCTCCACTTCCTCTGACATAAGTGAAGGACTATGATAGGGTACAGGATAGAATACATACATTTACTCAAAAACTCCATAAAAATTCCAGTCAGTTTGTTTCTCATGTAGTGCTTGTACTGTCACTGGCATATATAAAAAGTTGTGCTGGGTTCATAAGGAAACTAGTCATATTGAAATGATTAAAGCTGGCCAAAAGGAGAATTATCTAAGAAATCCATAGTATTTTACGGATGAGCTGGCATATGTAGTATTTACCATACCATAACTCATACGAGTCTTACTTACTATCTTAATGAGTGACAATAGCATATCTGGAAAACATCTGCCCTGGAAAAGAGCACACCAACTACTCTGTCTGCCTGAAAAATGTAGATATAGTATTACTCTATGTCAGCCATGCATATCATATGTGGTATGAAATGTCTTCTGTGGTAAAAGAATAACGAGTGCATGCTTCATCTCTCATTGCCCCAGAATAGCCTCTGGTATCTTTTCTCATGATGAGCACCCCTTACTCCCTGAGTAGTCTAATGGAAAAAGGGGTACACATTCTCTGCTCTGCAGGAGTTCAGGCTACTTTATGAATTAAATCCCAGCAGGGCTAAAATAATTTTCCATCAAGTTACTAAAAAGCATTTGCAATTTATTATAATTATTTTTCATGTTCTTATGAAGACATTGGCAGTAGGAAAAAGAGACAAAATCTTGAAGAAGGTATTTCTTTTGCAAATTTAAAAGAAAGCACTCAGGTTACCACAGCCATTTATATAGCTGCTATCTTTCCCTTTTCAACTGTCATGCATGTTTTGGCTGGCATGATTACAGTATATTCCTAATCCCCAGAAGAGCATTTTTCCCATCAGAACCAGCAGCAGCTGCGGCTTGAACATGTTTATCAACACACCCACCTGTGTTTTTGTCATGGCCCGCCAGTGATGCCATAACTCCCCCTGTGCTTTCCACTATGTAGGTGTTTGGAGTGTCTTTCCAAAGAAGTGAATTTTGAGAGCTGGGATGTTTCCCCTTTGATAGAGTATTTTAGTAAAGTGAACTTTGCTTTACTGAAAAAAAAAAATCCCACCAAAAACCCCGCCTCCTGAAGGGTCAGAGCTATGGCAATTAGAAGAGGCAGTAAATGCATCCTGCAAGTTTTAGAGGAATATAGTGTCCAGCCCTCCACTCTTCAGAGAGCATCTATTTTCTGGAATCAGCAGAAATTTTTTTTGCTGTTACTTTGGACACTGCCCTCTTTTTTATATAAACTGCTAAAATACTGAACGCAACAACATGTTATGGTTTGTTTTCTGGCTCAGGATACAGATAGAGTAATGGGAAAAAGTTAGCATCGTGGGCATCTTGAATGCTTGCAATAATTCACTTTCTTCAGTAGTTATGCTTTGTCATTAGAGAGTGTGAACATTTTCATTCTTATTAACAGAGTGATCTTTAGCCAAGGAATTACCTAATAGAACAGCTGGGACACTTTGAAGCAAACCGTGAACTTATTTTAAGTTCACAATTCAGAAAATGTTGCTTTGGCTTAGATTTTTATTTTAGTGTTTTTTTGTTGTTGTTTTTTTGTTTTTTTTTTAAATAAATGTAGTAGTAGTCTAAAGTATTTTTCACCAACCTTATCAGGTATTCTTACATTAGCTGACCTGAGGAATGTAAGGTGGAGATAAAGATCTGTGTGGCAGATGTGGTGCTGGTGTTCATTTAACCCAAAGTTCCAATTTGTTCCCTAAATACAAGGTCTCATGACTATTCCACATGCCTTTAAATGATATTTTTCATCTCCTTACAAAGGTCTGTTCTTAGATAGAAAATGCTGTGGTCTAAACTAGAAACGTGAGAAGACTTATATTTATTATCTTGTTAGTTCCAGAAGAGGAATCTACCAGCACTTTCAGAAGACTAAGCAGAGTTTAATGGCAGTTTATGGGCTCTGTCTCTTAGCAGAATCATGCACTGTTTACAACTGTTTCCAAGACATGCAGGTGCATTGTGAGAAAATGAGCCACTACTGAAGTCATATTATAGACACTTAGTTACAAGTGTTTCAGTCACATAGCGAGAAATTAACAATGCTGCATTTGTTTTCTTTTTAATATTTCTCATATTTCTTATTCTCATTCTAAAGGAATGCATTCTAATCCAAGGACACATTCTCATACATTCATTAATCCTGCTGCTCTAAAATGTTTCACATGAAAACTCAAAATCAGATGGCTTTATGCGTTCCAACTGTGCTTTTGTAAAACAGGGTCATCCTTGAACTTGTCATCTGCTGAGGTATTAAATTCCAGATTTCACTCAATTACATGATCTTAAGAATGTGGCAAATTGCCATTTCTTTCTCAACTTTGAACAAATGTTATTGCATCTAACTGTTTAATTTCAGGAATCTCTCAATTATAAATGGCCCTTAGCAGGAAGTTTTACCTCTTCTAAAAATTTACCTATGAAGGGAATGCAAATGTTCTTTATTGCCTATATTCTGTGAAGACTAAAAGACCCTTTTTAAAAAAATCCAGAGTTCAGCAAACATGATTTAGCAAGTTAATATTTATTTCAGATCTGTATGCAGTTTGTTTTTTCTCATACTGGAAGACAGTATTAAATAACCTGGTACAGTGCCTTTGCAGAAAGGTTAATTGACCATTAATATGATCGATTTATTGAAATTACAGATCACTACAGCAAAAATATTCTGATATGGGGCAAACTTTGAAATAAACAAATGCTTTAAATGAAAAATAAAAGTTACTAAAATAGAATTAAGCATGTTATATTAAAACCATAATTCTGTCCTGAAACAGCTGCATGCAATAAATTCCTTCTTGGATAACATATTTTTGTTTTTCTAAAAACAGCTTTATGAGATATTCTCCATGTCTTTGCTTCTGTAGCTGTACTCAAGAAAATACATTCGCTAGTTTTTTTGACTGGGTTTGAAGGTGTTCTCTCATTGCAACATAACAGTTCTGCAGAATCTGGGTTATTTATGCTATAATTATTAAAAATTATAAAAATTAACACAGTTTCACACTTCTGCTCTCTGTATGCAGAATACCGTTAGCCAAAAAAAGATTATTTATAATAAAGTAATATTTAATATTACGTATTAAAGCAGTTTATATTTCACCCAAAAGGGTTTAGACCAGCAAATCTGCATTTTAAATTTATATTTTTATGCAGAAGAGGCATATTATATTTCAACATTTCTAGCATAACTGTCCTTTTTCTCAGTTGGACTTTCTGCTGATACAGAATGCTCCAGACAAGGGTGAAATGTTGGACAAGACCACGCAGGACTATGAGTGTGATCCTCCCCTGCACAGGCAGGGAGATGGTGGTGGTCCAAAGGTGGTGAGTGAGCTGCAAAGGCACAGCCAGATCCCTCCTGACCGGCTCTGGAGGGAAAGTGGCCGGGTTTGGGAAGAGGTTGTGGGAGCAATTGGGAAGAGATAAGGGTGTGGGGCTGGGACTTGGATAGCTCAGGGAACGGGAGAGGGCAGCTGGTGAGAAGGACAAACCTCTCTCAGAAAAGGGAGCCCAGGAGAAGTGAACAGCTGCTGCAGCCACAGGGATTCCGGGAAACAGTAGCTGGGAAAAGACTGACTTGAAACGGGACCTACAGGAGCTTAGCCAGGAACAGCTGAGCAACTGCAGGAAGGACTCCTGGGGATCTTCCCACTGCAGGTAGAAGGCAGCTCAGGCACTCAGACACCTTGAAACCTTCCCCAAGCACTAGCAGAAAACATCTTTTGACTAAACAAGATACTAAATTAACACATCAGGTTTTTCGGGGCTTGTGATGGGGGAAATGGGCTTCTGAGCTGTCACAGGTTGGAATCCACTCCTGGGTATAAAATGACGAAGGCAGGAACTGGATATTCTGTGGGGAAATGCACAAGTCTCCACTTGGCACTCCTGCTGTGACAGGTGGAAAGAGATAAGAGGACAGATCGGAGCTGTCACTGGGCATGGACATGTTGGAGACATCAAAACCCTGTCAGATCATCTGCATTTCCATAACTTCGATGTTTTCAAGACAAAAGAATTCTAAGACATTACTTATCACAGAGAATTACACAAAAATGTTCTTTCTGTGAAGCCAACTAGCACAGAGCAACCCATGTCCATGCTATTAAACTCTCTCATCCTTCAAAATAGGCCAGTCTTATGCAGCTGCCTACCAGAAAGTGCCCATGACCTGCAAGTTTTCTCAAGTGATGCCAGGGAGTTGTCTGAGGGAATGATATTTGGTCCAGACTAGAACAATTGCTGTAACCCTTTAACCACATCATCTGTTGGGTTTGACTTGTTGGGAAGATTTTCTAAAGCTATTAATTCACTAGAATGTTCAATTTACTAAAAATAGACATAGCCTAAGGGCTCTTTCCAACCAAGCTGAACAAAACTGCATGGTTCAGCCACATTATGCCCTAAGAAATAGTTTGGGATTGAGGATACTTGTTAAATAACTGACTTTACACTCATTTCAGTCATACACAGATTTGTATCAGTGAGCATATTTCCAAAAGTATGTGCAGGTTATTTTCTTCTTTTCCAATGTCAGTAATGACAAAAGGAAATGTTGAGTTTTTGTCTTAGTAAATTGAACCGAGTAAAAATAATTTCAGATATTTCAAATTATATAGACCCACGGATGTCCTTCATGTAATGACCTGTTTTGTCCATTGCTTTGATTGTTTTTTTATGGTCCTGCCAGAAGGCTGGAGAAGAGTCAGTTTACAGAGGATTAATTCTGCTGGTGTCATCTGCCTCTCTATGCCCATCACCATAGAATCACAGAATAACTTGGGTTGGAAGGGACCTTAAAGATCATGCAGTTCCAACGCCCTTGCCAAGGGCAGGGACACCTGCTAGACCAGGTTGCTCAAAGTCCCATTCAATTTGGCCTTGAACATTTCCAGGGATGGGGAATTCAAACTTCTCTGGGCAACCTGTTCCAGTGCCTCACCACCCCCACAGTAAAGAACTCACTTGCTTGACTGACCGAGCCTGCAGCAGTAGAGCAAACTACTCCTTCCTGGATGAACAAAGCAAGAGTCAGCTAAACTGAATCAGAACTAAAATCTAAATAATGCACAGGTAGCATTATCAGGAGAGGAAGGTGACTGCAGTCACCACTGGGGCACAGTGTGGGGCAGAGCACTGCAGAAAGCCCAGGGATGAGCTGCAGTCGTGGTACAACTCCACCATAGGTTGGCAAGCTCCTGCTCCAAACTGGCTGCTGCTCTCCCTGAAATGATTCTCCACACAGTTTTTCACTGCAGGCTTGGCTTGGTGCCAGGCACTTGAAATTCAGCATTGTTCTCTGAATAGTCTGGAATGCCTGTTTGGTAAATAAGGATGTTGTGACTCTGCTAGACTCTGCCTGCTATTGATAGCCTTGGCTTCTCTCCAGCATCCAGGTGGAACTTGGATTTGAATTTAGAAGGCTTGAAGTCTTCTCCCTTGACAGTGAAGCACCTCTCTCCTGATCATGCAGGCTCATGAAGCTGAAGGTCTTTAAGAGGAAGTTGCTGGTGGAGAGTTTGCCGGGGGGCATCTTCCATTTTAGTAATTCTTCTCTGCTAGCCTTTGGTTGCATTGTAAATCCCTTTGTTTCCATCACTGATGAAAGATGATGAGGTGACCATGGACTACGACAATTAAAAAAAATAACTTAATGCTGAGCTACCATTGAATTTCAGAATTAGAGTTTTGAGCTGGCCTCCAATATGAAAGACTAAATTCAAGTGGTTCTTCTAATAAATAAATGAATGAAAAATAATAGCCCTCCAGCTTGTAGGAATCAATAAGTTTATCTAGAAGAAGCAAAAATTTAGGGGGATAAACACGAGCTTTAAAATAGCTTGACTGAAAATTTTATGGTAGATAGTATGTATATATTTCATCAACAATACTTTACCTGAGTGTGTCCAGGAGTGTGTTTTTCTGATTACCCAAACTGGCAGAGCACAGGGAAAGGTCTGGGTTGTGGGGATGAATGCTTTGAATCGAAATGAGAGCAGCAAAGATAATAGGAAATTTCATGCATCTAGGATTCACATGAAAACAGCACCATGATATTAAGCAAGAAGATAAGCAAAACAGTGTTCTGTGTCAGTATTAATGTTTGAATTTCTGCAGTTATTCAGGAATTTCTTGATGAAACAGATACATGGCAGAATTCAGATAAAAGCATAAACCTTTGTAAATAAGCCTTTTAGAATAAAGCACTAATCCAGGAACAAAGATTATGTAAGTGAACATTCTTGAAAGTACCCCACCCTAGGATCAGCCATGTGGCTTCTATAGGCTGAAAGTTCATGAAGTTGCAGAACCTGATTGAAGGGAAGGTTTTAAATCCTTGCTTCAAACACTGGAACAGGTATGAACTACTTTCCTTTTACAAATTATACTAATATCAAATAATTCATAGTAAACTATTCCCTAATCACTCACATATTCAGCACAGCTGGTTTACTTGGTCTCTCATGTATAAGAAAGCAGTATCACAGCATGGTAGCAGGAAATACAAGGGATTTACAAAGAACTGGTCATAGAAAAGGTTAAGTACAAAATCTAATTAAAACCACTTTGAAATGTTATTTGTCTCTATAGCAGTGTAGTGGATTTCATTTGAGGAATACTGAAAGCTTCAATCATTGCTGACAGAATTGTATATTGCCAGTTTTTCTTTACTATGACATCAAAGCTTAATGCTTTCATTTCTATGAAGATTTTATTTCATCAATAGTTATCTAAATCCTACAAGAATTGTCATAGACAGATTTTTCCTTCTAGGATGACTATTTATAAGATATTAGGAAGATTACAGTCTTAAACTATAAAGGCTACTGACTTACTAAGTGAAATTGTGCAAACTTCCTAAAAAGGATTGTTTTGATAACCTTGATGTAGGGTTTTCTTTTTTTTTTTTTCTATTTAAAAACCCAGCTCATGTGTTCATGTTATAATGAGAAATAACTCTGCATCAAAGCTGATAAATATAGGAATTGCAGAAACTATTTGGTAGATATTTTGGTCTCAGATTTTTAATCTTTAGTTAAAAAAAGCCTAGATCACGTTCAAAGCAGTCATCTAGTACATTGCTATGAGACAAGCTCATGGAGATTAGATGTGTGATTATATGTATGATCCTGGTTCACTTTGTGTACAAGTGACTTTTGAAGAGGCACAACTCTGTGACATGCCTCTGTCACTTCAAAAAGATATTCCCAGGGACACAAAGTTCTTAAATACTCCACAGCAAACTCAAAACTTTCCAAAACAACAGTGGGATGGGAACTTGTAAGCCAATGGGAGGCTATGCCTGAGCATGAGAAATGAACCGAGAAAAACACGGATTAATTCATTTCCACTCTGATCCAAACTGGGGTTTTTCTGAAGCTGTAGTCAGTAGCAATCTCTCTGCAGGCTTCCATGGGCCCATGCTAATAGTCTAACATGGATTAGTTTCTCTAGTAAGTTTGCCTGTGGTTTTTGGCTGCTTTCTGCAAGCCATGCAGCCCTAATAAAACTTTTTCCAGTGATGCCAAAACTAATGATACCCTCATTTTCTATTTTTTTGTGATGTGTACATGTGAAATGAGAAAGAAGAAAAATCCCAGCAGGGAATGTTCAAACAGCACACAGAGCCATTTAAGGCTGGAGTTTGCAGGCTTTTATCAACCAGAATGGCTCTGGGTTTTCAGCCCCACCAAGAACCTGAGCACTGAGCCCAAGAACTTTCTGCAGAGCTTGAGAAGTGTGATATATGAAGAAATTTTAATGCTTGTCTTAGATACATGCAATTATGCTGTTGCTTTCTTCTGTTCTTACAACAAAAGATGTAAATGTTTTGAGTCGTGTTGTTTTCCTTTATCTCTCCTCCTTATTTTTTCAATGTTTTTCACAAGAAAAAAGAAGAAAGAGAAATGACTTTCTATCAGATAGGAGGAAAGGCACATATTATTTTATTCCTGCTTTTTAAAAGGAGATGAAGGGATGGGAAGAGAGAGTGAGAAATCATGGACTATTTAATTTTCCTCTTAGTTCTGCTTTTGCATAATCCTTGTGTGTTGCATTCTTGTCTTCTATTTCCTTTGTCTTGATGCACCATTTTATTTTTTGTCTGTGCTTTTTGTTTACTTTAATGATGTAAGCATCAGATCTTAAGGATAGTTTTATTTGTGCTTTACTGATTAAGGTTAGGGTAACTAAGCTCACTGTGTGACTGGCCTCATACAATACAGAGGTAGAATCTGGTAATTGGGAAATAAGAACTTTTAATCCCAGGAAATGCACTTCTGTATTAAGAAAATACACACTTCATACACTGTATTAAAACTAGCTGTCAAGGTTTTTTTCAGCATTGGATGGTTCTTATTTCCATCTTGATGCAGAAAATAAGAAAAAGTGGTATTGAAATAAAGGCAAGGCTTTTTAACAAATACAGTTTTAGTGGTTCTTGTATCCTCTTCTGGATTTTATATACTTATTCTACACTTTGAATATGTCCTGCTAATACCCTGCAATCCCATTTTGGTGGCTGCATACACATTCGATTTATACAGACTTAAGCAAAAATAATAGATTCTGAATCTAATTTTCCTGTCTCAAGTTCTTCATTTTTACAAAACACTAAGAGAATGAGAAGCGTTTTGTATTGTCCAGGATCAGCACACACAGGGATAAATAGTACAACCTATAGCTAATTTTCTTGACAATCTACTAAACTTGAGTGCAACTAAGCTGAAGTCCCTGCCACAGAAGTGCTGACCCATTGCTGTGTGAATTACCCTCAGATTATTCCCTGCCCAGATCTCATCTTCCTTGAGTTTGTCTTTATAATAGTGAGCTTAAAGGCAGCAACTGCCATATCTAATGACTAATGAGAGAAAATTCAGCAGGAGGGTCATTTTCTTCTTTTTTTTTTATTGTTACCTTTCAAGATTTAATGACCTAACTCTTATCCCTTGGTCTGACAAAGAATTTGTCAAAAGCTGTACACTGTTACTGGCATTAACACAATTTGTATATTAGCAACTGTTTAATAATATCAAGCAGAATTCATCAGCCATCAATAAATGTCCATCAATGTCACAATATTGGCTCCTTGCACTAAACAAAGATAAAAAAAAGAAGATCATGGAAAAGATAGGAAACCAAATGTTCTTCAGTAACTCTTGGAATGAAAATGTAATAACTCTACAACACTGTAATACACACAGTAGAAGTGAAGTGACACTTGGAGAGGCAATCAAAGTCATGCAAAAACTGATTTATCTCTTGTGTACAAGTTTTGCATAATAGTATTTTGCCTATGATGGAAACAAACCCCAACTTCTCAGTTTCCTAGGGAGTTAAAACTTAGACTATGCCATTCCTAAATCAATGAATGTGGTGTTGCATTCCCTGGTAGTTTGTTCCAGGCCATGGCATTACTGAAACTGTCCATTTTATTTTTTACCTCTGATCAGGCAAATCTTGGGTCTGAGGGAAACTTGATGTGTTACACCTTGGTGAGCAGCTCAGGAAACCCCCACGGGGCTGTGGGATTCTCCAGTGCTCCTGCAGCAGGTCTGCAGAGGAGCACCTGCACATATTACAGTGTGCCCACCCTGGGTCTACAGACACCGAAACCCTGGTGTCACCAGCCCTGGGACAGCCTCCATGGATCACCCAGGGCTGCACACCTGCCCAAGGTGAGAGCTGACAGGCTCCTTGCAGCTGCAGATCCCTCCTTTAGGATATTTGCATATGTAGGATATTGCTGTGTTTGGGGGAATTTGCCAGGAGTTCCCATCAGCAGCTGCCTTTGACTTAGCCCCAACTGAATCTGTGCTCTGGGTGAGTCTGACCCCTTATTACACAAGAGAAACAAACTTCTGTCCTGGGGAGCCTGGACCGATGGAAATAAATAGACAAAGCCACAGAATGAAACTGCACTTTAGCCAAAACCAGAAGCGTGGCAAGGAAGAAGCAAGCTTACCAAGTGCCCTGAAACAGAAGAAACTTCACAACACTGGAATACAAAGGAAAATCTCCAAATGACTGGAAGATTTAACAGCAAAGTGAGAAACTGCAGAGAATGCAGAGTGCAGCAATTTAAAACAGGCCAAAGAAGGTTGAGGGTAAATCAAGCAGAACTTCTGCGTCTTGACTCAAAATAATAGTGGATCCATGAATCTGCCAATGTTCAAAAGGAAGATTTCAGCAACTTAATAAGAGGTTAAAGGAAGAGTGTGTGAAGAGGGCATGGAGGAGAGCCACTACACACAACAGGAGTCAATAATCAGGAGAGTCCTGGGAATGATTGATGAGAGAAACTGAGTCCTGGTACCAGCAAGGGAGTCAGTACATAATTAGTGGCTTTCCTCAGGGAGGTTTGATTTGCATTGCTGTATATTTAATACCTGTCAGTGGATCTGCAGTCAGAGTCAGAGTCAGTCTGGGATGAGGATGAAAGAGAAAGCAGAAGATCATAGGGGAGCAAGCTGGCCAAGACCCAAGAAAGAAGAAGTTGCAGAACAGGGAATGACAAAGAGGAGAAGAATCAGTGAGAGTGGAACTTAGAGGAAAGATTCCTACAGCAGAAGCTAGGGGTATCAAGTAACAAAGAAATTTTAAGGGAACAGGGTGGATGATGTAGATAACTTACATATTCAGGCCACCAGCTATTAGAAATAATTACCTCAAGGAAAAAAAAAATCTCCTGGAAATAATTTTCCTGTTTCGAGGAGAATTCACAGAGGTATAAAAGTACTTTAAAAAATCTGTCTCTGTAAGCAAAAATGTTATATTTGATGTACGAGTTAGGTGCTCCCAAGTCTGGGAATGTGATGGGATAAGGACAAACTGGGGGTTTGATTCAGCAGATGAATAAGCAAATTCTTGAGGGCTTTTAGGAAAAATCACTGACAGCATGCAAGAGGAGCTTTGTCCCAAGGAGGTGAACATGATCAATCCCATCTCAGAGAAGGAGGAGCTGATATCTGAGTATCTTGTTTAACTGGCTCCCTCTTAAATTTTTCTTTATCATGCAACATCCTTAAAAATAAGAAAAAAATAACAGTATTTTCTCAAATAAATACTGAACCAGTCATTAAAGAGTAAAAGGGAAAATATCCAACAGTGCATAAATTCTTGTGTTGTGTTGATTTCAAACCTCCATAAGCATCAAAATAGGTTTGCACAGTCACTGCATCAGTTGCTAAAGGATCATAATTAAGACTATATATACACTAAAATTCTGTTCTTTACACCTCTTCTAATGGTATCAAGTTTGGATGCAACTTATTTTTTAAAAAACTTCTGTCCCTCAGCATTTAAATAAGGATTTCCCTTTCATTCATGTATTTTGCTGCTGAAAAAAGTTGGTTTTGTTTTTTTAGTGGAGAGAAACAGAAAGTATAAACACAAAAATACCTAGTTTGCTTTTGCACAGACCTGTATCTCATGGAGAGTAAAGCATGTCACTTCCCTAGACATCATGTTGCTTATCAAATTTTGGGTGAAATAAGCTTTTAAGAGTGAATTATACACTTTGAAAGTGGGAACTTTAATTTCATTACAATCTAACCATGGAAGAGGCAAATGGTGTAAGAAGGAAATTGTATCTTCCAGTTCAGAACACGGGGCTGTACAATCTGTGCTGTGACTGCAGAGTACAGGAGTGATGCAGAGTCATAACCACAACTTCTGAGAGAAGTACCTTGCACTTGGAAGATTGCAAGAGCAAAAACATTTCCCACAAGCTCCATCAAGCTTTCATATGTAACAATCTTTATTTTCCAAAATGGTCTTTAGAGTAGTTAAGTCTAATTCTCTGTCAAGGAAAACAAAAAGATGAAAACCAGGAAGAGATTGTCTTCTTAAGTCACTACAAGTGATGAAAGGGTTTCTGTCAAATACTTACAATTTAAAAGATTGAATAAAAATTTGACACGGTGCAAAATCATTAAAGGTGTGTAAACATTGAACATAATCTATCAGATAGGTGTTAAGCTGTGACTTAAAACCTGAGCTGCAAAAACTGTATTTGGAATTGTATTCCATCACAGAATCACAGAAGCACAAAATTAGAAAGGTTGAAATGGACCACTGAAGGTCATGAAACAGGATAACCTAGAGCATGACACTCAGGGTTGTGTCCAGGTGATTTTGAATATCTCCAGAGAAAAATACAGCACAGCGTGTCTGGGAAACCTGTTCAAGTGCTCTGTCATCCCCGTAGGTATTTACCATAAAATATGAAATGTTCTCTGAAAGAGGCTGAGGATGTTTCAAAGTATATGGGAAGAATTTCTTTTTTTAAAATATAAATGGGTTCACACAACAATCAATGCTAAAGCCTATGAATTTGAAGAAGAAACAAACAAATCAAACTGAACTTATATCTTTTAATCTAAGAATACCTGAAAACCACTCTTTCAGATAACAGTCCAGACATGAACAGGAAGGGAGGTGAACAAGAAGTTAGAATTTAATTTTAGATGTAACTTTACATACATTTGAGACAATCTCTTGTCCAAATATGATTTGCTAAGTTCTTGAGTCTTGATTTTCCTCCTTTCAACTGGATAGTCTTTATTCTTGATAACTCAGATACAAGATCATAAATATTGTAAGTCATCATCCAGATTAACCTGTGTGTCCCTAATTAGAACCAACTTTTAGCATCAACCCTCTCCTTGGAATTCTGCTGAAGTGTGTTTTACAAAAAATGGAAAATTCTGTCAAGCAGCAGTACACATCCATGTTATATTGTCTAACCATTGTCAAGATGAAGAATAGGCAAAAAAGCTCTTCCAGAGAAAAAAGAAAAAAGCCTGAGAACTGAAGGAAGGAGTCAAATCTCTTGCACTAGCTGTAACTCTCTGTGAATATATTTCTAATTGGACTTGAAGACCCTGCAATGCAGGCATGAGAGGCACCTTCCTTTTGCCCTATATTGCAGACAAACAGGAATTCTTGGGCAGAGGTACAACCTGTTTTAACCATTTACTTTAGGCTGAAATTCACCATACATCAGATATGGTGACCACAGAGTCACCAGACCAGCCATAGAGTTACAAAATTATGGATTATCCCGAGCTGGAAGGGAATCAAAGGATCCTCCAGTCCAAGTCCTGACTCCAGAGAGGGCAACTTAAAAGTTAAATCTTAGATTAAAAAATGCTGTTGAAACACTAACAAGCTTGGGGCCATGACTACTTTCCTGGGGAGCCCCTTCAAGTGAACAACATCCAATCTGAACTTCCCTTGGAGCAGCTTTAAGACATTCCCTTGAGTCCCACCACCAGACACCAGACCCCTCTCTGCTCCCCATTGTGAGGGAGTTGCAGACAACAATGGGGTCACCCCTAAGTCTCCTCTAAGCTGAATAAACCCTATAGCCTCAGACACTCCTCCTAAGCCAAGCCCTCTAGTTCTTTCACACTTTTGCTGTCCTTTGGAAACATTAAAACATTTTTATATCCTTCTTGTGTTTTCAAGTCCAAAGCTGCAGGCAGTACTCACACTGAGGCTTCACTAATGCTGACTATGGTGCAACAATCACTTCATCTAACTGGGCTCTCAATGTTGAATACTATGGGATGAGAGTCTAGAACTAGAACTTTATCTAGCTTACATAAAGGCATCTGATCTGTAGACATCTCCATTGGGAAAGAATAATCCTGTCCTTACAGTGCATCTCAACAAACAATTGTAGCAAGGTTGGACTCCTAAAGAGAGCATTCACAGGCCAGCATTCAAAGTGAAACCCCTTGGGCTGGACCACACACTCTTTTGAAAGTGAAAATGGTCACTCATACCTCTTACCTGATGGCTGCTTCGAAAAGTTCATTCAAACAAATCTGTGTGACTCCTTTGCATACAGACAGTGTTACCCAGATGAGCAAAATAAAATCGCTTGCAGAGGATGAGATTGCAAAAAAATTAGTCCTGAAGTAGCTGAATCATTAGGGATCAGAATAATTTTCTCCTTTTACCTACTGGCCATAGAGGAAGGCAGATAAACCATGAAAACCTGAACTGGCTCATTGGTGACACCCATAACAGTCAGGTTCACCCCAGGTGAGAGAGTCAAACTCTTGGTACTGATAGCTAAGAGTAATGGACATGCATATGTACAAGAAACTTACCAGTCCCAACAATTATTTTAAAGCCTTAAGTGGCACTTAACTGACACATTAATAAAATGATGAATTAAGCAAAGGCTTTGTTAGCTGGCCTAATTCACAGAATGTACTGTGGTAAAATTTTGATTTGAGATATTAGTAGGTGATAATTTTTGGAAAGATTTCTGACTATTTTTTCATAGCCTCTAAATAAAGAGGATCACAAGCTATCAGAAAAAGGCAATAACAAATTAAAATTCTAGCCTAAAGTAAAAGTGCTTGTCTTATGCTTTCACCTAAGATTTTACTTCTGACATAGCAATGTCTCTGGATTTGTTCAGAGAGTAAACAAGAAGTCCTGTGTGTTTCTGAGAGATAAGTAAATACTAAAAGGCTAATAAAATCATCTCAAAACAGCTGATGGGTTTTAGGAGTGCTAGATGAGATTCATCAGTCTCGAAGCTGGAAGGGATTGTTGTGATATTTGTGGCCCTATGGACCACACAACGAGATGGTCTGAAAAGGATTTGCATGTAAAATGTTACATTAAAGTCTTCCCTTGTGATGAAGTTTGTTGAAATAAAGTCACCAGTTCAAAGGTTTTCTTTCTGCCAATAAGTGTAAATAGCAAGCACTATATGAACCAGAATGGCTCCCACATATTTATATGCTAAATCATCATCTTACACAGATATTCTCCCTCAAGACTAGTTCTGAGTGCTGTTACAGCAGGTGCTGAAGGGGAGTTAAACTGAAGGAATGTACTGAAAAGAGGAGTCTGGAGAATGGTAGTATCCTTTACAGATGTGTGATCCTCAAGTCCCTGGGAAATGACCCACAGCGTTTCTCTTGACTAGATTGGAAAAAATTGCTTGCTCCAGATTCCACTGAAGGTTTATGCCTTTACAAAATGCAAAAAATGCACACCAATATAATCATCCATCCCAATAACTCTGCACATAGTCTCTTATTGCCATGCAATAACTAAGTGCTTTTTGGCAAATGATGAATGACCTTTTGTCATGCTTTAAAATTAAGCCTATTTTACAACTGAGAAAAATAAGAACCCAGATACAATTTACTGAGATTTAGGGGCTGTGCCTGAAGTGTATTCTGGGATGAGTGTCCTCCTCCACATATTCCTGGGCTACTGCCCAAACATAATAGATCTTCTCTTCTCCTCTCTTCTCCTCTCTTCTCTTCTCTTCTCTTCTCTTCTCTTCTCTTCTCTTCTCTTCTCTTCTCTTCTCTTCTCTTCTCTTCTCTTCTCTTCTCTTCTCTTCTCTTCTCTTCTCTTCTCT
Source organism: Brachypodius melanocephalos (assembly GCA_013398615.1). Lineage (NCBI taxonomy): Eukaryota > Metazoa > Chordata > Aves > Passeriformes > Pycnonotidae > Brachypodius > Brachypodius melanocephalos. The sequence goes on from VZSR01001685.1 coordinate 24,877,746, forward strand.
TCTCTTCTCTTCTCTTCTCTTCTCTTCTCTTCTTTTCTCTTCTCTTCTCTCAGGGCACTGGTCATTTACAAATTACAAAATTTGTATAAATGTATTAAGGTAAATTGAAAAGTTGTGTTCTTAGCTATTCTTCCCTGCATTGCATTGTAATCTCATGCCATGGAGAGGCTGGTACTAGCAGAACAAGACTATGTGAGTGTTAAATTTAACAAAAACCCAGGTACAGAAATTTTATGCTGATGGTGAGCAAACGGGACTAGTCAAACCTTGCTGCTGTATCTTGTTTCATTTAAACAGACTCTGGACAGAGTCAGAAAAAAAACTTGGTGAACACAGTAGGCCTTCTCAAAAGAGAGCTCCAGAGATCACACACCTATGCTCCTTAAAAATTCTTGTGTATAATGTAGCTTAGATTTGGGGTTGGTCATTCTAGGTAGTAGGATATTTTCCACTGGTCTTTTAAATCCCGTGCTCTATCAGTTAGGTGCAAAGAATGAAGTCATGTCATTTCAGAGCAGGGGAAGGAAAACAACTGCTGAACAAACTTTCAGATGTCTTCAGTCATTTTGCAAAAATGCACTGATTTTCTGTCAAGGCAGGCTGATCTTTAGCACTGCCTCAGTGTCCTCCAGAAGATTCTGCTGTCCGTGGCTGACCATCAAGGTAAACTCTTGCTTTGTGTGCTTCATATTCCTAGTGTGTTGATCAATAAAACTTAAAGTGAAAAACTGGGAAAAAAATAGCTAAGATTTCTGATCTATCCAGCTGTTCCATGCAAGTATCTTACATATATCCTAGACAGCTAGGACAGCTGTTGAATAGGTAGTTGGCATGGGATTGACAAAGCAAGGCCAAGAAATTAGGAGCTTTGTCTTGGCATCTCACTTTAGAACTGGCCATCCTTTATGTGGCTGAGTAGTTTTCATTTTATTAGACATTTGACTTTTAGCTGTGTGCATTTTTTAAAAAAATGTTCTAGCAAGACTCAGGTCTTGGATGTTAGGGGTTTGCATTTGTTAGAATCAAAAGGGTTCAGCACTTCGCATGCTCATAAGAGAAACGCCAAAACAATAAGAACAAACCCATTCGAATTTGTTGAGTCAGCCTATGCATAGACTACTGTGGGCTATCATAAAAAGTTTTCACTGCATTGCACACACAACTAACTATAAAATGTAATATTAAACATCCAGTCCATATAAATACTCTTAAGATTAAACTGCTGCATTCCTAGCTGATCTCTTTACCCTGATTCCTTCCAGCTTTACCTGGGAATTCTTTGCACTGCCAAATGTAATGATAAAAATTTATTTACTTTGCAACATTTAACAATTGAAATTAAAACCATATAAAATTCCAGGGTGATTTTTTGAGCCAAACCAAGCTCTTTTTTTTTTTTTCTTAAAAGTAATAATAATATTAATCAATAAATCAAAAATTAAATTACTACTTTGAATGATGACCAACAGCATAGAGGAGTGTGAATAGGTTAACATTTTTCCTTTTGAGATATAAGGTATAAGCTGGGTCAGTATATTTTCATAAGATAAGTTCATACTTGGTTGAAATCAAGTTTTAACAGCTTCTAAATATATCATGGTGCTTTTTCATAGTAAGATTATCTTCTCTGTCACAGCACCGTTTGATAATTTTTTATATCAATCCAGTTAAAATAAATAACCAGACATCAGGATTTCCACATTGAATTAATTTTTATGTCTATATTAGAAAAAGTTCAGCCCACTGGGATAGGCTTTACTAGATGTATTGGGATGGGAATTATCTGAGTAGAACAAGGTTTTACAGCAGAGAATCCATACAAAAACCCTTTCAAATACAGATTTTTATATTTTGAGCTGACTAGCAGAATACTTTCTCTTAATACCTCTCTATACTTGTCACTGGAGAAACATGTGGAAGTAAAAGATGTGTTGTTAAAGGGTGCAAATTCCTGACTTATACAATGAGCAAATGTTTCTCAGACTCGCCTCCAAGGATATTTACTGTGAAATCACTGCAGTGCAACACAGAACAACGAACATCATGTCCTTTATAAAGAGTGTTTACAGGAGCCAAACATTCACTTTGGAGTTTAGAACTATTAATTCTCTTACTAGTGCTAAAGGAATGGGGGTTAAAGTAGCGTAGGAGAAGTTTATTGTGACTCTGTTGACAAGGGCCAAACTTGAAGGCGCAGAGTTCATCCTGCACTGCTAAATCAAAGCTTGAAAATGCAAGACCTCCCTCCTTTGCCAGTTCCTCTCACTTTCTCCCAGCAAAGGCAGATGGCTGCTACTTCACTCAGAAGTCCCTCAAACAAGAGCTGTTGCAGCTCGATTAACAAGAGTCAGCACAATCAAATCCATGCCAAAAGAGTAAACTCATCTTTAGGTATAACAATTACACTTATCAGCTTTGGAGGAAAGCATTCTCCTTCCCCATGCTCTGATGGTTTCTTTCTTTGGGCTGGGACTCTCGCTCAATCCAACCTCTGGGAATCCTGCCCTTCAGCTGGTTAACTCCCAAGCTTTCATGCTATATTCTCACAGTCCGTCTTTCCTGTGCCCTTCAGCAGACCTAGACACCAATTTTAAAGAACTTTTATAAGCAAAAGGTTAAAAATTGACTTCCAAACAGACAAACTGGGAGGATCACATTTGTAGCAGTTATCTTCAAGTGACTGAAAAATGTCTTTCCTGGGACTTAGTTACCAGAAATTTGAGTACCCTGGCAGAGGCTGCAGCTGTCGTACTCTCAATTATTTCCCATCTTATCTCCCTGGTTAGAACTGTGCATCTGCAGCAAAATCGAGTATGAGTAATAATAGGATGTGCAATGGGAGCATCCAACTCCTTGTGTCGAGTGTGAGGAGAACCAGAGCTCCTGTAAACCTCCCAACAGTCTGGGGCAAGGTTAAGGAGGGAGGGAGGCGCTGAGGGAAAATTATGCCCTTCTCCCTGACCCCTCTATTTACAGCAACTTGGGAAAAAAAGATTGTTCAGCTTGCTCCTGATTAGGTGAACCCTTGTTAAGGGGAAAAATAATGATACTTGTGTCCATGGCAGATTTTGAACATGTTTTTGAGACAAGGACTGTCAAATACCCATCTGTGAGGTCCCTATGACTGTTTGTTTTTCCTTTATGTATAAGGTCGTATCACATTGTTTTTAACTGCTCAGTTAAAATGAGTAAGGTGAGTCTTTTTCATTTGAGAAATTATATTTTAAAATTATGTTTCTCTCCTCCCTTTCTGATTTTATGACCTTAATTTATTTTTGTGCAAGTTTCTCCAGCTGTTTTCTAACTATCAGTTGCATTTTAGATTTTAAATAATAGAGTTTTGTTGAAAATGTTTATATTTGAAACATTCACGTAGGCATTAAACAACAGCTAGAGGCCTAATTACCTTCACTATGAGGAAAACACACTTTCAGACATAAGTGGACTTAGTGTGCACAGACAAAGCTCTTTCCCCTCCCCCAGTATAGAAATTCCACAGTGATAAAAAGCTCAGATGTTTTGTCTAGGCCTACTTTTCTTCAGGATTTTTAGAGAAAATAGTATCCTTTGGTTGTGTGAGATATGTCTCCACAGTGCAACACTGAGGAGCTTGATGAGGAAGTGGGTGGTGTTAGTGATACCCATCCACAGTGTTCATTAGCCCAGTGACAAATACAGCCCTTCATCTGGGGAAAGATGCATTGACAAAAACAGTTACATCACTCTGACACCCCTAAACAGCCTTCCTATATTTGGAAAATTTGTCCTGGATGTACACACAGAGGCACACACATACACACACACACATGTATATATATATGTATACACTCAAGCACATACTTATGCATATACATATCTATTTAAGTTGCAATTCCATTTATTTATTTAAAGTTAAAATAAGTTTCATGATTGCTGAAACTGAAGTCAATTTTCTTTCACTCTGATAAAAAAGCCAAAGTAACATTTACTCCAGATACAGCAGTATTTGCATAACCATCCACGTGAATTTTATGTCTTAGAGCTCTTTCATGAATTTCAAGTCAAATGTTCTATGTACAGAAGCACAAAATATATAAAGAGACAAATGAAAATAAAATAAAAGAAGTTTTTATTTTAAAATTATTTTATTAAAAATGATGAATTTTACTTCAAATTTCTGAACCTGGAAATTTTAGATGATCTTAAAAATGCTCAACATAATTTCATGCGTGCAGCTAAAGGTTAAAAACTCCAAATCCACCTCTAATGTACATCAGTGCCTGAACTTACTCACCCAGCTGCTAGCCACTTTGTCATCCTTCAGTGAAACGTTTTCAATATTCTTCTTGCAATAGGTAATCTAATTAAGACGTATAACATAGCAGCCAGGACCATATCATTACTCTATGTAAATATATATCCTCATTTCCAGGGGTGCTGGGATCTCATCATGCTTCTAATAGGATCATTTTTTTATATTAAATTATATTATTCTTATACTGTGTCCTGTCTCATTGCTCAGGTGCCACATTCCCTGACCCAGCAGTGTGCAGTTTGCTGCTGGTTCCCTGGAGAATCACTGAGAACTAAATGGGAGCATTACACTTTTAACAGGATAAACTCAGCAGTATGAACTCTTAATTGGTAGTATAAGAAGAACTGATTTATTGAACTAAGCTTTTGGTTATCTGTGTGAAGGTTCTTCAATGCAAAAATAAAATCCCTGTTTCCAGAAATCCTTAACTTTGTACTTTGCCTCTAGTTAACATCTGAATCAGTCAGATTTCATCAACCAGCTCTGTACAGCAGCCAGTAAATTAGCAAGGGCAAATCTGGTTCAGATGACTCATTTTTTGGGATTTTCATCCAAAGTTGTTATGAGAAAGACAAAATCATCAGCTGCAATGTAGTCAAAGCTGAAGATTTAAACAATAAAATTTGGGAGTGAGCCTGGATGTAAGTAAAAACAAACACTCTTAGGAAAAGCAAATTTTTCCTGAAACAGTCAGATGAATGTAGAAAGCCTACAAAATGAAGGCTTATAGCTTAGTGCTTGCAGTGGAAAGCAAGCCGCTTTCTGCATGGGTAGGGAGAGGAAGAACACTCCGTGAATACAAGCAATTCTGTTCCGGATGGAAGATAACTAGAAACTCACTGGGATGAACTACCTCGTAAAAACAAAAGCCTTTAAAAAGCCATTTTTTATGTGAGCTTTCCAGTCCAGGGACCAAGATGAGAATTCATTGTGAACTTATCCATCTGGTGCAGAAATGGAGCAAGTGTGTGACAGTTCTGCTGCTGAGCAGATTATAGTTTGGCTGACTGACATCATGGTAATGAGAAATTTCTGAAGAGCCAATGTGTACTTATATCAACTGGCAAAAAAACCCCCCAAAACCTTGGCAATTGAATGGATCTGTTAGGCCTTTGGATTCACCCTTTAAATTCAAGAAAAAAAAAAAAAGAGCTTGATCTTTCACAGCTGTCTGGCAGCTGAGTTTTTGGTTGAAGCAGAGCATAGCCTAGATAAGCTAGTAAAGCTTGCTATGGTCACTATTCTCCTGTGGGGAAGACCAGAAAGTTGTTTTCTGCTATAGAGATGGTTCATAATTCTGACTTTGCCCATTTAAGCTCCCTGACATATTTAAATTGAAGAACCTTATTGGCATGCGCATTTTCTAATATTTCTATCTGAAAATGGTACAGTCTGTTTTCAAACCACTCCTAATGAATACAGTCTATTATAAGAACCATGATGGATGATCCTCACTGACTGCAAAGTGACTTTCCCTGAGCTTATTCCCACTGATTTGATCTGGTATTAGCAAAAGACCTAAATCTCACGCTGGAAAAGTTTCATTGTGGACATTCTCTAATATTTAATTCTCATCTGCCCAGTCACACACAGGTTTCATTTCTGATTTTTAAAGCTTTTAGTTTCTATTTCCTCATTGCAACAGTAATGATGGGCTCCAGTGATTTATTTTTTCACTAGGACACCTTGTGCTAGCAGAGACTGAGGTGTCAATGCCCAAGTGTGAATTCTGCTGTGATTATTCCACTGCTACTCATAACTCTTTGAAAAAAAACATTGGCCAAGAACTGAATCATGGAAACAGAATTGTAGAACTGTGACACCCATCAGCTTTGAGGCAGCCCTTATAAATCTCCCTATCCCAGTGGTGCTGAGGAACTGTGCAATGACAACCCGAGCCCGATATTGAATAAGTTCTAGTTCACTGCACCATCAAAATAAGGTCTCTCACTCTGTGCTAAAGTACACACAGTGAAATTATTATATGAATTACAAGAAATAAATGCAATTTGGGTCAGAACCAAAGCTCATGAGAATTTTTTTCTTCGTGTTTTATCCTTTCATTGTATGTCAAGGAGATTTTTCTCAACAAAGTTTAACGTGGTGCAAATGGTTTGCCTTAAGTCGATGAGAGTAGACAATGGGAAATATTCTGTATTTCAATGTTAGGAAAATATTTCAATGATTCAGAGCCAGGCCCTTGCAAAAGCAGGAAGCAAGTGCCCATTTTTAGCCCTGTCTTGATCATTTCACTCTGGGGAAATTGGAGAACAGACCCATGGCCAGATCCTGATCTCAGTTCCAGAAATGTACTCGGATAGCTCCAGTTCTGTGGAGGTGACCTGCTGTGACTCTGCTGAGGCATTAATACAGATTTACACAATTCTCCACCACAGTGATTAAAATTGAAATCTGTCCCACAGTTAAGCAAATATAGATCTTCTCAGCAGCCAAAACCTACGTGACACTGAAAAATAAAGATACAAATGTATGACATCTTTTTTTATTTCATGAATGAAAATCCATTCTTATAGTCTCCTCTGCTGGAGTATTTATTTTCCACCTTTCTTTATTGCCAGCAAATGTAAAATAATTGTACATAAAATTAACCAAAAAGAATAAAATGGTGTCAAAGAGTAGCAACCATTGGTTTTTAGCCGGAAAATCACACCATACATAAACATGTGGAGTAGACTGATAATTTGACAGGGTAAAGCTGTCTACACTGACACATAAGTAATTTAATACATATATTTGTGGCTATCAAAAGCAATTTTAATGACATACTAAAAATAATTTGGTTGAAAGAAACAGAGGAATCCAAACTCTCAGAAGAAGCAATTATATGAGAATTTGTATTTTAAGTGCTTAATAAGCCATTTTTAACTCTCAAGGAATCCCATTGCACTAGCCTGACTCATAAACACTCAGCAAACACAGGATATGATATAGAGCTTTATCTCACCAAGTGGCTTCCAGTATGTGTCTGGAATTTTTTTCATTTTCAATCATTATGTGTGTTTTTAATAGTGAGCAACCGAAGTTCTAAAGGCAATGAACGCAAAAGCTGTGTTTTACTGCAATGAACAATTAGGAACTCCAAACAATTTGGCTCATCAATCAAAACATTCTCATTTTCAGAAAAAAAAAAAAAAAAAAAAGGCCCAAGTCTAGCTGAACAGTCTTTTCACCTGGGGCTCATTAGTGCTGCAATTATTTCTCTCTCCTGTTTCTAACTAATGCACTACTGGGAGCCCAGACCAGGTGCTCCTTTCAGTTCTGTCTGCTCCCAGCAACTCTATCTGAGAACTCCATGTCTACCCACACCAGGCTAATGTAACCTTTGGCTCTGCCCTGTTAAATTAGAGCACCCTCCAAAAACGCTAGAAAATGGAATCATTAGCAAGTAGCAAGTCAGCAATACCTGGGTGAATCAGATACATTTTGAGAGAGCACATACTTTGTTTTGTTTTGTTGAAACCGGTCGCATAAACAAGTTTGTGGATTTTTAAAGGGCATGTTAGAAAAGTTAATTTTTTTTTTCAGTTGTTGACTGGTTTTATTTAAACAAACAAACAAAAACACCATTTACGTGATTTGGAAATGAAAGTTGACCAATTCCTATCTTTTGGCCCATGAACCTGAATCTGGAGTAGTGCTATTTGACTGAAACTACAAATAACCCTATGGGTTTTAAAATAATTAACTAAACATGCCAGGTAACAGAGGACTGTTATTGTGACCGTCAGGGAATCTGATGCCCTGAATCTGGGAACTTTGTTTGATTTATTCATTTATATATGTAATTTCAAATAGCACGAGATCACTAAAAACCAAAATTCTAGTTTTTTAGTCCATTACCTTTTGACTTTTGATTTCTGAATTATGAGCAAATAAGAAATGGAATTTGTTGAGGTTTCCTGGTTCTGCCTTCACTCACAGTAGAAATAATCTGAGGGAGCACTAAAAGCAGGGAATGGTTATTTCAGAAGGGTCTCCCAGATCATTTACAGACTCAGAGCTCCAGTAGGCAGGATTTCTTAAAGTTTCCACTAATGTATTTATTATAAAGTGACACTGTTAAAACTGTGCTGTGCATCAACATGACAGCTACCAGGTTAGTTCCAGATGCTCCTTCATGTTTCACCTCTCACCAGTGCATGAAGGTGCTCCAAACTGATTAGAACCTACAGAAAGGAAGCTCATGGGCGATTTATTGTTGGGACCTGCACAAATAGACAGACAAATAGTTGGGCAGTCTGCAAGTGTATGAGCCATAGCATCTGCTTTAAGATCTAAAATGGGCAGGAGATTAGACAGGGAGAGAAAATCCCCTAACTAATCTGCCCATTTTAGATCTTAAAGAGATCTTTCTCTCTCTTTTTAGAGAGAGAAAATCAAACACTAACATAGGCTGATCCCATTTCTTACCTTCTCACTGGCTCTGCTGTTTTCCATGCTCATGTTTAAAATACATATAGATTGCATGAAATAATGGGATACTTTGGACAGAATTTACTGGGGAATATGTTATTAGGACAAGATTCTCCTCTACCTATTATTTTTGGAAGTACAATGTGGGCAATAATTTATATCTATATTATTGTAATCATTTGGGATTGCATGAAAAATTCGCAACAAAGCTTCCCTATTTAGAAGTTAAGAATTAGGATCATGGTTAAAATACAGTCATCTTTCAGCTTGCAACCTATTGGGAATAAGCTAACTTTGTTTCACTGTCATCTTTTTTCTCTAATGTTATTTTTAAATACATCAAATAAAAGTCCAGTGAACTTTGATGAAATGTTTTATAAAAAGTGTTACATTTTTACCTAGAAGAATATAAAATAGTGTTTAATTTGAGATTATCAATGAGATTTTAGAAACAAAGAGTCATACTTTCTTAATCATTGACAATCTTCAAACTTAGATCTACTGTTTTCAGTAGAAAGTTCAGATTTTTGGCTTGATAACCATGCTTGGCAGCCCTCTGTACTTCCATGTCTTTTGTGTTGGATCTACCTGGTAAGAGATATTGCAGGGATACACAAGTTATCATAGCTGTTAAAAGATGAAATCCAAAAGATTATCATTGATCCCTAAGAAACAAAGAAAGAATGTTTAAGGTGTCTCTGGTTTTATGTTGGATTTTGGGCACCTATAGAAGAATGTTTAAATAATGTATGCAGATATATTGCTATGATTCAATCTGGTAGAGGCAATGGCAGAGATACTGACAGTAATCTATGAATGAAAAGTGATCACAGAATACTAGGTTTAATAGTAAAAATGGCCATGAGTTGCATGTCTGAGTGTAGATTTGTATCTCCAGCTGTGTATGTAAATTGGGCAGAAAATGTCACTTCAGGATATGTATCAAATTAAAATCACCTGAGCTCCAAAATCCTTTTAGTTTAGGGCAGTTCAAATTCAGATCTGGATTCCAGCTTTAGGGACAGAACTCCTCATTTGACTTAAGTTTTGTTTTCCTTAGCTTTTGTGGATTTCAGTTGAATCACATACTTCATGCTTTTTCACAAAATCAAACATTTAACAGGCTTCTTTACCTGCTAATCTGACTAGGACAAAGTGCAAAAGAAACACCTCTAAAAGGATTGCTCTAGAATTAATTGTTAATTTAATCATGGTGTTGCTCAATTTGTCTTCATGTTGCTACCAGGCCTCAGTCATAGCATCCATCACTTTTTATGCAAAGATCCTGCAAGTGATTTTTGGAACTCAGCATGTGCTTTATTTAGGGGTAAAATCGCAGCAGGGACAGACTCCTTGCCTGTGTGTGACCCTCTGTTAAATTGCCTCCTTGCTGCCTCACAATAAATGACACACGTGCAACTCCAAACATTTCTGTGCTTTTCCAAAGTATTTGTAGCATTCATATGCAGGCAAATGAAACCCCTGGGTACACTTTAGAATTGATGTTTGTAAATTTTCAAGATTTTGTCTCAGGTGACTGTCATAAAGAAACCCACGAGATTTATATTGAAGATTTTCTTAATGAAACGTGGATGAATGAGCAAAGTAAAAAGCTGCTGAGAAAAGCTGCTGGTGTTTGGTGCATTAGAAATTACAACTGCAGATCATTAACATTTTTTACCAGACATTTTCATGTGCAGTGGGGCTGAAAATGGACATTAATATTCAGAAAGATACTAAAACTAGTAGACTTGAACTCCTGCCACACCAAGGTTATTAAAGTTTAATATGTAAGGAAAGTACTGAGAAGGGCCTGAATTACACGGCTGTGCATGGCCAGAGACTTCATTCTGTGCTGAGCAGAGCTAGCACTAGGTCCTTTCAATCAATGGGAATAATTGACCGAGTAAAGTGATCCCCAAGATGGATCTGGTACCTGCACACAACAAAACATCAAACACAGGGAGATTAGAGGCCCCTGGAATCTGTGGAGAGCAGCTGAGTAGCTGTTAACATTTTTCACTTGGTCAGAGCATGGTGCTGATGACATCAAGGTTTCTGGTCCCCTTACAGGACATTCACTTGAGGAGATGGTGACTTAGTGATCCTTGTGGATCCTGTCCAGCCTGGGATATTCTGTCATTCTGTGTAACCCTGTGATCTTTACAGAGAAGTTCAGAACGATACAAAGCAGGTGAACTTGGTTGTCTTTTGACACAGAATGTCAGCACTCAAGAGCCCTCCCCTGAAAGCACTGCTGAAACTGGGTATAACTGCTCCTGAGTAAGGAATATAAGTGGTGAGGTAGGAAAGGCCCATTTGCTGAGTATTTGGTGCTACACAGGAACAGGAGGCTGGGCTGGATCCCTCGAGCCTGCCCAACTTGGAGAGCATCCCAGCTGCTCCTGCTCTGGCATGATGAAGACAGCATCAAGCAGAGGAGTGAGCCTGCCATCCCTCATGTAAAGGCCTGCTGGACAAACAAATAAGATTTCCAGTGGTAGCCAGTTGCAAGCATGCTCATGCAACCCAGAGTGATGGCTGTGGATGACCCAACATGGGCCCAAAAGATTCCTCATCATTAGAAGGTGCAAGACTAAATTAGGATGGTGAATTAGTCGAGCCAGACAGGAGAAGTGTCAATCTTTACTCAGTTACACTACTAGAAAATAGAAATAACTCTCGTAAAATTTACAGCAGTCCAAGAGAAAGTCCAAGATAGCAGAAGCAGATTATGTGAAAAGTGAAGTAATCCTGCAATGTGTCGAGCAGTCCCATGTTTGCCCCACAGTTACTGAAGCAATAGCTCACAGTTCTCATAAGACATCAACCCAGGGCAGAGGAAACAAGGCTGCTGTTCTTGCCAGCAATTCTGGGGAAGCTGTGCAAAACCTATACCAGTTTTATTCACATTGGAGCAGTGAAAAAATGCTGTAAGAAAGGGAATACAAACCAGAAATTAAGCTGAGCTTGGCAGATGCGAGGGAAGTGCAGAACTGGCAAGATTATTAAGGTGCTTTCGGGAAGAAGATTTTGGAGTATTTGTCCAGGAAATCATGACACCCAAAGGAGGGGAAAAAATAATATGAAAGTAAAAGAGCAATAATCTTACCTCCTTAGTGCTCCCAATATGTTGTGTATTCTCTCTGATCTTTGATAGTAGAAACTGGGAGGGTAGACCACTTCAGGAGTGCCACTGGGACTTTATATAAAAGAGAAATGCCTCACATGCTGTAGATACAACCAAAAAATATGTGCTATAGCATGTGAATTGATGCATAAGTAATTCTGTTCATCTGGACTAAGCTCATCCTGTCACTATAAACTGAATCAAATCCTATAAGGCATTAAAGCAGCAAGGTGGGGGAATGGCTTTCTTCTGGAGCAAATTACTGCAGCAATTTCTGTGAAGTGGGGCAAAGACTTTAGGATAATGAAGATTTCTCTCCTTAAAAGCACATGTTCAAGCAGGTAAAATCTGATTTAAATGAAATATTGGATGTAAGCTTTGTGTGGGTAGACTAAACAGGCTTTCAGAAATCTTATTTGCATTCATAGAGTTGTAGAACCATTTAGGTTGGAAAATACCTTTAGATCATCAAGTCTATCCACACGTAAGGAATATTTTGAGATATTGATTAAATTGCTGTTTTCTCATAAAGTGGTGATCTTGGACATCTCTGTTTTCCTCCAGACTCCCAAAAGAAGGTCTAGAAATAAGCTGTAGGACAGGTAGTGTTGGTTGATCGATGCTACAGGGTTATAATTTTTAAAGGATGTATACCAGGTTCCTAAAACCATTGTTCATGGGGGTAAATAGGACCCCACTTGAAGTAAATTGCTGCTTGGCATGGGTAAGTTGGCCCAGTTTGGTCTGGGCCAGTAAGAGCACGGTAATTGTGGCAAGGATTAAGGTTGGGAAGACTGCTCACCCTCTCCAAGGGGCAGGAAGTGGGAGTTTCAGACCCACACGATTGCTGTAGCTGTCAGATAGGAGCCCACAACATCAGTTTCCTACTGCTGCAAGGCCAGCTGCTCCTGGGGGCTTATTCCTTCCAATCACCATCTCCCTGGCTGGCATGGGAGTGCCAGAAGCATCCTGTCTGGATGGCAAGATATCCAGGAATGCCTTTGACTACACCATCTCATTAGACCCAGTGATTCACCAGCATTTTGTTTTCAAGCTGTCTCCACATTGCAATGCTGAGAAGCAGAGTGTGGATTTTGTATGAACTCCAGTTTATGTCTATCAATTATCATGTATATTCATATTTAACACAGAGTTCCTGCTATTGATTTATTAGGCAGAGGAAGAAGTGGGAAAGCAGGCTTCCCTAAGATGGTAAAAGTCAACATTTTCAATACTATCTTTATTTGTCTTTACATACCAAATCCATCAAGTTTACAAAACTGCTGTTATGTTTTATAGAGTCTCAGAATACAAATCTCTTAAAAATACAGTATTTTTAAGGATCTAAAGAAAGCCAGGACTGAAGGTCTAGCTCAGTTAATTTCTCTGATTTTTTTTTCCTTCCAAATGGTTTAAATATTTGACATTGACAAACAAATGTTATGATCTGTTTAAATCTGACTAAGCAAAAATAATTGATCTTGACAAGTTATAACTGCATGAGTTTAAGGATTTACATTGGTGTGGGAAATCAGTAGACCTGGACAATCAAACTAAAATCCCTCATGATACAGAAAGTTTAGAAGTTTACCTACTTTTTATCAGAATCAGTTCAAAATTTATTTTTCACTGTAATTATGGTTATTGTAATATTTTAAAGATCTAAAACACTAAAATAACAGAAATACTATATAAAACCAAATTGTTGGAGATTTTTTTAAAAATTACTTGTAAATTCTTTGATCTTTTAGATTAGTAAGTTAACATAAATAAGCATTGCTCTTCCCTTTGCTTTTTTAAATCATATAGTTTATCTTTCAGTGAAATAAGGTGAATGTTTCTCTGTTTTTAGCTGAGAAGTGATTTTCCCTTTAAAAAGACTTAATTTGTCCTTACCAATTATTAGCAATATCTTTAAATGGAGTTCTGCTAATTAATCAAAAACTTCTTGTGAGCTCAGACAAGCCAGCCCAAACTGACCTTGAAAGTATATGAAAGCACACAAGTAAAAACAAGAATTTCTTGGCCAAAGAAAACATCTTTATTCTTTTAATAGGCATGGAGGAAACGACTGCTTAGTGCAGAGAACTCCATACAGCTGAGCTCTTTTACAGTTTTAGATGGAGCAAATGAGTCCACAAAAAAGAAGCATTTTAAATTGTATTCAGACTCTCACTGGAGTTAGTGGTAAAGCTTTGTTTTGCTTCTGAAAACAGCAGTTCTACCAGAGCAGGTTTTGCCTCAGGCTGTGAGGATGGGAGGTTCCATCAGGAGTACTGCAGAGGTCCTCAGTGTCTAAAGAGAAGAGTGAGGGTGCCCCAGCCGGGCTGCTGGCAAGAGTCACCATTCCATCCCCAACACGCCAGACCTGACACTGCCTACCTGGGGAAAAATGGGCAAGGTCAGGAGAGAAACTGTCTCTGCCACACTCAGGGTATCTTATTATGAGACTGTCTATCCCCTTTCAATTTTCTGTCAGTGTTTTATTAAAGAGACAGCACACACATTCCTTACTCAGAACTACCTATAGCCAAGACTGAACTTCTAATTTTCAAACCACTGCAAGTAATTCCAGTACAAAAACTATGAAGAAACCATTCCGTTTAGAATAACATTTTTTTCCTTAAGGAAAGGTATGAGCCATTTCCTTTAAAGCTTGAGAAAATTTGCATTTTCTAAATATAAAATAAATATTTAATTTGTCTAGGTTTTTTTATTATTCTCTTTTTGAAAGAAATTTCTAGATACTCCAGACATATCGAATGTACTATTCTGTAGGTCCACGCTCCTCATATTTTTTCCCCTCTCACTGTATCAACATCTAAAAACAATAAATGAGACTCTAATGGATGAGAAGAATAGGTTTTTGAACACCATGTTTTCTTTTTTCTTTTAAAGGCTCCTTTTTGTACAGTACTTGGCTGACAAGCCTTGAAAGCGCTGCCTGCTTAAAAATTATTTACTGTTATGCAAACAGTCATGTGGCTTCCTCAGACTTAATTTAGAATATTTATCCCCCAAAGAATCCAGGACCCTAAATTTAAGGATAAAACGAGGCTGTTTTTTTCTCTGAGGAATCTGCTCTGCAGATATGGCAGCAACTGTGCACTAAAATGGCAGCAGTGTCACAAGTTCATTTTCATGCCAGACTTTGTCTGGAACTGCAACACAGCAGCAAATTGTTGTCCAGCAAGAGTCCAGTGTATTGTTATACTCAGGATATATGTCCAGTGTACTGTTATATTCAGTACCATGCTCACTGTGAAAATGTAGGTAAAAAAATACTTCTAATATAGTTGTGACACAAACACTGATTAAATAATTTGTTTTAATGCCTCTGAGTGTTTTAAACCAAGCTCTTCAGTGGCAGTGTTTCCTCTCATAAAGCCCTTCTAAGATGCTACAATGTCAGTGGCATTAATCTCTCATTGCCAACTCATCAACAAATGAAATTCTTTTGCTGCAATTTTTAACTCTCATTTCTTTTCCACTTCTGACATGGGTTAAAGCCTGCAGTCACAACTCTGATAGCTTGAAGGCATTTGATCCTACAGTATTTATCCATTGTTTGCTTTGTTTATCCAAAGGAAAATTAAGTGCTTTGTCTCAGAACAGTGAGACCTGTAACACACTGATGCCTTTGGAGATCTCTGACAGACATTAGTCTTTAGTAAAAAAATAGAAAGATGCATCACTAACTTGGGGAGACAGCTTTGAAAAGTGCTTGCCTTTGCAGGTGCACATCTCATAAATTGTCATGAAAACTATACAAAGACAAGAATTTTTCTGATTAAATGATGATGCAATGTTATTTTAGTTAACAAAATATCTTTTACAATATGGAAAACTCATTTTCTGAAACACAGGAAGTTTCACCTGAACATGAGGAAGAAATTTTCTGTAAGGGTGACTGAGTACTGGAACAGGTAGCCCAGAGAGGTTGAGGAGCATCCTTTTCAATCTGGAGAATGAATGGCAAGGATACTCAGGATTTTGAATAACCTGCTCTAGGGAACACTGCTGGAGAAGAGGGGTTGGACTTCACGACTTCCAGTGGTCCTTTGCAATCTTACCCATCCTATGGTCCTGTGATTTTGTCTTTCATTCTCCTCATTGTCATCCTCCTTAAGTAATCTTGTAGGACACATCTAGGGGTATGCAATTTCCCTGCTTTAAAAAAATAGGTTTTTTTGAAAAGAACAACAGAGACTTTCTTGCCTCTCAGAAAATGCAGATTTTTTTAGGTAGGAGTAGGACATAAGTCTGCTGACACAAAGCTTCTCTACAGCACTGTGTATGCTTTTCTTAAAGATTGCTAGGAAATGCCCAGTTTTATTAGAGGTAGGTCTTAAAAATATACTCAATAAATTTCTGATACACCTTTAATCCTTTTTGATATGTAAGAGTATATCTAATATGTGTATTACAACTTCATGTTGTAAGTAATATTTTCTTCTTGCAATAGTTTGTAGGCAGTAGAGAAGGAGTTTTCATCATTACTGTTTGATCTGAATATAAAACTGCAGATGCTAGACAGAAACCTGAAGTGCCTCATGACCACATCTAATACCTCGCTCTATCACAGGAATAAACTAAAAACCTCATTTTGCTAACTTCTGGCAGACAGTGGGGTCCTGTTGAATGTTTAAACTTCTCAATACTCTGCAAGTTAAAGCCCAGGAGAATCTAACTCCAAGTCACCCTATGGGAGACTGGCAGATGCTGTGGCAACCTCTTTTAGGTTGATTCATGGAATAATACAAAACATCAACCCCACAAAGCTGTTCTTGTATTCTTGGTTAGGTGGCTACATGATACATTAATGCCCTGAATCATTATAGCAAAAGAGCAGAATAAGCATAAAGGATGCATTAAAATGCAAAGCCTTGACCTACTCATATGTAACATAGGAGAGCTGTTTTCTGGTATTAAGTTTTGTGATAAAAATTCTATTAAAAAGATTGAGGCAATTTACACAGCATTGAGCAAAAGATCCCTAGAAGTGTTATTATGGAATATTTGTTTCCAAAAAAGCAGGGAAGGGTAGAGGACCAAAACTCTCACCCTAACTTACACTAAATATCACAAGTGCTACAATTCCTGTCAATTTGAGATGAGACTTGAGCAAAGAATTAATAGAGGAAAACATCTTCTTGAAGGTTTTCTCCTGACATTTTAAAATTGTGTAGCTACTTGTAGGAAAGCCTATGAATAAATCTTCAGGCTAAGAAATGCCATGAGAAAATGACATCAGAGGTTGACAAGCAGCCTTCATCAAAAACATTTCAATAGGAAGCTCATCTTTTTAGCGTGAAATAAGACTTGAGTCGAGAACAGAAAACAAAAATCTTGTTTTTTTAAAGGGAAAGTATAACCTGAGTATTAGAGTTCAGATCTGTAGCTGAAATAGATTGATACATATTTCCTGGAATAAATAGAGCCATGTCAGTTGAAAGCCAAAAACTTGGTATGGCAAAAAAATGGGCGTAGCAAGAAAATCAGCATGGCCAAAAGCCTGTTTGCTTGTATGCATAATTAAAATTCTCAATATTTTGAGAATTTAGGAATCACTAGTAGGAATCAATAGCTACTTCAAAGAAAATATAATTTTGTTCCCAAATACACAACTCAGGCTAGGCTTAGTTAGCCAAGCAGGCACTTGGAGGCTTTTCTTCTATAGAAGTATTGTAATTGCTTTCACATATGGCAAATACAATTATGTATCTCACCGGTGGGGTGGATTATAAACTCAATCCATGAACAATGACTTATATTTCAATAGATAGCAGCTGTGTTTCTGTAAGGAATGTTACAGGAACTTGTGGCTAAAGCCAAAAAAAAAAAAAAAAAAGTCAGTCAGGTAAAGGGGAAATCTAAGTTCCTGATCCTGAGAAAAGAAAGAGCTAGACTTAAATTAGCTGCTCAGCTTGCTGCACCCAGCCCTATTCAAATATGCAAGAATGATTGATTTGAGAGAGTATGTAAAACTTGTCTCTCTCAGTAAGGGTACAGTTACTATTGAAACATGTGTGCCTTGTTTTAAACAATCTCCATGAAAGAAGGGCACAAAATGCTCATTTGGGCTAAAATTATTTCACAGATTATGGAATTTACTGTGTCTTATTTATAAAAGTGGCTACCATCACAGATGTGAACTGTACAAATGGACAGAACTGATTGATTACTCCATAGATAAACTCATTTCACACATAATTAAGAAAAATTAACATTTGAAATATGGGAATAAGTACATAATCAATTCCGTTTCAAGCATAATAATAAAGTTGTTCTAGATGCATGAAAAATACAATTAAAAAGGTGTTCCAAGTAAAAAGAAAATTTTGTTATGAACACTTTATTTTCTCTTTAACTTTTTTTCTTTTTACTATTAACAGATCACCTTACATTAGTCCAGACTGTTGCTGTTCCAAACTATATCAGCAACTGAAGTTCAAGACAGTCTGTGAACACAGTAAGAGAATACTGTGCTTGTCTGTGTCTTCACAAATGCATGAAAAACATAATAAAGTGGTTTTTTACATAATTGCCAACAAAAGACACAGTCAGACTTGCATCACTATATATCTGTTTTGGAGCATGACTTAAGATTTAAACCATGTTAGAAATAAAGTCGGCTTATTTTAAAATATTTTACCCAATTAAAAAATTAGATTTTAAATTTAAAATCCTGACTCCGGGATTTCAAGTCAAGGACATTTAGTCATCATCCTTCAACTTCTGAGACTTAAGATTTTCTACAACAGCCCCTCTATTAAGTTTTAATGACACATAATGAGCATTTACATGGCAGTAGTGCCAAAACGTGCCAGCAGAAGTCAGAACCTCTCTGCTTTACCTGCTATGAGAGATCATCCAGCCCTGGAAACCTGTAATTGCCATCTATTCTCATCTGCCTAGGCAAAGGAGACTGAGGTCATTGAAGTAACAGAGGCAGCAGATGGATTTGCTGAAGCAAATGATACAATACAGCCAAATATCCTCTATTGCTTTTTGCTGCCATGGCTATTGTGCTGTTTTGTCCTGTATTTGAATTCATCCACAAAACATACTCTTCAAGCAATTCCCAGAAGTAGAGCTAATAATCTTCAGAATTTTTCTTGCGCATTTGATTTTCTCTGGACGTTCTAGGGGACTAGTTTTATCTGTAATAGCTGGGTTGAAAGAGAAGACAAAATGAAACAAAATTCCCCAAATTTAATATCTCTCAAAGGCTCCCACAGGCTGTACAGCTAGCTGAATTCACATGACTTGGTTTGTCTGGTAGACAAGATTTGTATTTTTTGTTGTTTGAAAATTCTATTAGCAGTGAAAGTAATTTCCTTTCCTCACAAGTGATATTTAGAAAAGGATTGCTTGCCTGGGCTTCCAGGTACTAGAACCCTCTGAAACACCCCCCCACAAACTCCAGATTGAGTAGGTCTCATCACACATCTGAAGGCTGGAATTTTGCCACCAAATGGAGGAGAGCAGTGGGGCCCTCCAGCTGTGCTGCTTTTCAAGTTTCATCCAGCCTCTTTAACCACTGCATCAGACCCTCAACCAGGAAAAAAAAAATTACTACTCCTTTGTATAAGATTTATTGCATTAAACCAAAAACACCCACTTTCACTGAACCATTGTTAGAAGTGCTTTTTGCCCCAGCTTGGTCCTGTTACTATCTTTCTCCCTCACCTTGCTCTGAGAGGTATGCTATCTTCAAATGTACAATGGGATAAGTGTCACTCAACCACCACTCTTAGGCACTTAGCAATCCCCTCTTCTGAACTGCAATCAATCATGTCACCATTTCAGCTCAGACTGAGAAGTGGGTCTCTGTAGGAGAAGGGAATACAGGTGACCTTGGC
>VZSR01001685.1:24897568-25056010 GCA_013398615.1 Brachypodius melanocephalos
GTAAGGGGAAAATCATGAAGAAGGAGGATCCTGTGGGGAGAGAATTCCTGCTGTGAGGTCAGTCTGGGCCTGCACTTGGAACCTGCAGTCACAGTCTAGCAGGTAAGAGCCTGCATTGAGAGCCTGCAAACCAATCCCTGCAGTCACAGTCTAGCTGGGTAAAAGCCTGCATTCAGAGTCTGCAAACCAATCCCTGCAGTCACAGTCTAGCTGGTAAAATCCTGCATTCAGAGCCTGCAAACCAATCCCTGCAGTCAGAGTTTAGCAGGCAATAACCAGCAGTCAGAGGCTGCAAGGGAAACCTACAGTAGGAGCTTCTGCAGCCAGAGTCAGTGAATGGTTGGAGTCAGGATGGCTGAGCTGTAAAGAGGAATAAACCAGGACCCTTTTCATGCTGTAATAAATCAGAAGTCTGTTTCCCAGTCCATTTCTACTCTCTAACAAGAGGGCTGCTGCAACAGGTCTCAGGGAGGTGAGCTGCTACTCTCACACCTTGTTCTGGTTTCAGCCCATGAGCTGCATTGCCTTAGACTCTCAGAAGGCTCCACAAAATCATGTTTGCTCAAGATTTTGTTCTCCTCCCCCACCAGCCATTACCTGCATGTGCATCACCTTTCAGACACAGAGATCTTGTTTGGGTGAGCCTCAGAATAGCTTTGGATATTGTCTCATCTTGTCTCACAAAAGGAAATAATCATCCAAGACAGGAGAAAAAATCTCACAGGTATGAGACATTTCTGTTACGCTGCCCAACACAAGGAGAGAAAGTCCTGGACAGTGAAGCTGTCAGGGTGGAATTGTACAGGTGGTGTACAGCAGTGGGATTGCTTTGAAGCATAGCCTTGCCTTGTGGTTGCTAAGACAAGTCTCCTAAACTCTACCTATCTCTCATGTTGAAGAGATCTTTAATGTTCCTAGCAAGATCAGTGTTTTTAACACTGATAAAAAACTCAGCTAAAAAAGACAGTCATTCTTAAAAATGAATGTGAGATGTCACCCAGCATAAATGTTTCTGAAGAATAAATATCTTGAGAGAGTAAGTATAAATGCCATAAAACCTTGGCTCATGCACAAGGAGGAGACTCACAGGGAAGGAGGAGGCTGCTCAGTATTAGCATGCGTAGGATAAGGCCAGGGGCAAAATAATGACAAGATCACAACTAATGCTCAGCTGTGTAGCCCCATGGGCTGTTTCTATACTTTCTATTGTGTGGTGTGGGTCTTTGTCTCAAAGCATTTTGGGAGATCACCTGAAAGTTGTAAATTTTAAGCAGTTTGTCTGATGCTAAATCCAGACCAAAATTCAATCTCGGTTTGAGATTCAATCAAAAATTCAATCTCAGTCTTTGTGGTTGTGAAAGTTAAAGCCTTCTTCAGGACAATGGAAGGAAGAATGCGTATCTGTGTATAATTAGTTCTGTAAGCATAGATCTGACCAGTTCCCCATCACAAGCAAAGTGATTTTCTTTGAAGAAAGTGGTGGCAGAAAAGTTCATGTGAGAAATTGAACTACATCATCCTCCCAAAAATTTTTGTTGCAGCGTTTACCTACTGTTTGCTGCACTGTTGTGAATCCTAAACTGTGTTTTATGTTTGTCTTATGGGGGAAAAAAAAAAAGCCTTGACTAAAGCAATTCCTGTGTGTGGTCTGAAGCTGGTTATCACGAGTCAATCAGTCACACTTTCATACACCTCCTCTGTAAGTCTCTGGGGTATGGAAAGAGTTATTTTTATACAAAACAACTATATTTTCCTGTACCTCCATTAAACACGCACTGTGTCTCGTATTTTCATCACAGGCATAGGCAAACCACGATTCCCTGCAGCCCTGTGCAAATCATATGTTTCGTGTGATGGAAACTCTGTAATTTACTGGCATTTGTGAAACGAAGATGAATATCCCTGTACCTTATCTTCTCCACTTTTCAGTTAAGAGGTTTGCTCAAACATTAAAATTGGTGTCAACTCTATGGTGAGTAATGCCTATGAAGTTTAGCTCTTCTGCAGGAGAAAGTGTTTTTGGGGTGAGAACCATCTGAAGGAAACAGCATGTAAAAGATGCACAAAATCCCAGAAAGTATTTTCATGCAAACCTGCAGAAATTCTCTGAGGTCTCTTAAAAATGACTAAGGAGGTGCTGCCTTCGCTGAGTTTGCAGAGCACTTTCAACTTCAGTCTCTGTCTGCAGCACAAGGTGAAAAGTCCTGTGATGTTTGCTACTACCCACATCTAATTTGAACCATTTAGCAAAGCCTCCAGTTCGTTGTTTTAAAATCATACATCTTAAAACTGCACAGCTGTTCACCTCTTATTGCCAGCTAGATAACAACTATGCAATGCAAGCCATAAGACAAATATTTCTGCAGATTTGCTAGGTTATAGCCATCCAAAAATATTCCCTCTGCTGCCCAATATGCAAACACCCTTTCTACTGTTAGGTTTATGACTGCCAAGGATGGAAGTTGTAAAGAACGTGATACCATTGTGCTATACCATAAACTGCTATTTCACTAGATTCTGCAATTTCTTTGGGGAAATCTAGCACCAAAAAAAAAAAAAAAAGAATTATATGGAAACCCCCCTTAATTTATTAGAAATCCCTTCCTTCTCAGATACAGTCAAATACATTATCATAAATATGTTTTACAAACAGTGCTCCAAGTACAGAGACCACCCTAACTAATGACCATGTATAGAAACCTGGGGTTTGCCTGCACGATACTGCTTCTCCAGTTCTAACAGTTATGCATTAATATGGTGTGAAAAACCTATATATAGAATGCTTTTGTTAAAATCAGATTAAACTAATTCTATATGAAGTGCTTTAATGAAAAATGCTTAATGGCTGAAATACTATAAGACTGCAGTTAGAGTGCAGGTGCAAAAATGATATTCTACACTCCCTGGAGAGCAAACTTGTACATACTGTGAAATATCAATTAAAGTTTATAGTTGCCTGTACTGGTTAAATGTCTTTTTCATGGGAAATTTTCATCTTCTCTTATGAAGCACTCACTCGGGTCAAAATGTGTACTGAATTATGTGGGCATTTTGAGTTATTAAGGAATAGATTTGTTTTACAAGCAAGCTGTAAGCATTCTTTGCAGTTTTTATGAGGTCATCTACATGACTTTTAAATGGTGCTCTTGGCCAACCTCGATTCTCAGATCAGTTCATTAATTCACACAGCTGTCTTTAAAAACTACAAGAATAATATATACTGGAGTCTGGAAGAATAAGGTGGATTTCAAGGGTGTATTTCAATCAAGAGGCCTGTTGACATCATAAACTATGAGAGGACAGCCTAAGCCGTTTTGTGAACAGCAGCAAGCTCATGATTAAAATACAGCCTGCTTAATTAATTAATTTAGAATATGTGGGGAAAAGATGTAAAATTCACTTTCATGTGAGCACACCTCCCAGACAGTGTCAGCTGGGACATGTGCAATGTTCAGCATTGGCAAAAGTTGTCCTGGATAAAATCTCATATTCTATGGTATATGCTATGGTAGTCAGCCTGCTCACATGTTTCTGGATCTGAATGGGGAAGACTTGGGTTTAATTTCTGATTCTGCCACACTTCCTGGGTGGTTGTGGACAGGCGTCTGACTTCTTTGTGTTTCTGCTCTACATTTTAAAATTCTGGCATTGTACATCTCATTTTTTCATTTCTCACCTATCCTTTTTCCATCTTGTTAAAAATTTGTGCCGTAGTCTTTCTGCCAAACAATGTTTGCATCGTAGTTAATGTAAACTCTTGAGATCTCAAGATGCTCCTGAAGAGCAAATAAAATCTTAAGTGCATTAATACAGGACAAACTTGTTAGGGGCAATGTTTAAAAGAATGCAATGCAGGCTGAAAAATATTTATCAAAACTTTCTAAAAACAATATGTGCTCCCTATTTTTAATATGTCTCTCCATAGTCTGGTAGAGAGAAAAGGTCAAAATCTAAGCAATACTTGCAGCTAAGCAGATATATAGTAGAAAATGGATTCATTCAGAATGTGGTGACTAAGGCAGTGAGGATCAACCCCAAGATTTTATCTCTTCTCCTTCATTACAAAAAAAACAAAAAAACAAAAAAAAAAACAACAAAAAAAAAATCTGGCACAAAGAGTAAGTACAGAGCTTGAAATTGAGATACATCTATACTTAGCTTTATTTATTTTTTCAAGATGTTTGAATTAATCCAGATAAAGTTCTTTAGAGGCATATTTGAACTAATCTCAGCTGATTAATTTGAACTAATCGCAGCTGATTAATGGATAACGTTTTCTGAATTCACTAAATTCTGAATGTTTTCAGATCATGTTTATAATGAAAGAAATGATCATGCAGTGTTGATTCCAGATTTGAGCCTTTTCCTTTCTTTGACTTTAGGATCAAGCAATATTGAGAGCTGTTTGCAACTCGCATTTTACAGCCTGTGTGGGCAAGGTGGATGACCTGAGACACTCCTCAGGTCAGAAAACCTGCTGTAACCTCTGTTCTACCTGCCAGCCTCAGCAGGCAGCTCAAGGCCAGCATGTTCCCCCGTCACTGCTGCAGAATCAGAGATCTCCAAAGGTCTACTCAGGAAAACAGAGTAATATCAGCACCAACAGGACCTTGCACTGATGCTGGCATATCCATTAGCCAAGTCAATACTTGGATTTCAGTCCTTGGGGTTCCTCTCTTCAGAGAGTTTCAGATCAGATTACCTGATTTCTATGGAAGGAAGTGGAAAAGCACTGGCAGTGACACATTTATCACCACTTTACCTGTAAATGTGTGACACACAGATTATTTACCTTCCATTTGCTCTCTGCCTGGCAGCAGAGGCTGGAACAAGAAGAGATGACAGAGCAGTTTTCCTGAGGAGTTGTGCCATGGCTGTGCACTGTGACAACTGAATGAAATTTTTCCTGCCACGTGGTGAGAATGATGAGGGATGCCATCAGCAACCTGCTGGTGCATCACAAAAGTGCAATAAGAGTCCCTGTCAGAGGCACTGCCCACCAAGCAGCATGGGTGGGACACTGGAAAATAAATACTGGCTGCTAATCAAATGTACAGACTTTGAGGAAAGAAATGGAATAGAGCTCTTCACTTAAAACATGGTGCAGTTAAATACCAGTGAAGGAGAAGGAACATGAGGGATGCTGGACAAAGAGAAGCAGAGTTCCTATCCTAAGCCTCCAGGGCATGACTTTATTAGCTAGCCTGAAGAGAAACACTGAAAGAAGATAGCTGAATCTCTATTACCACATCCTGTAAGGAAGTCACTGGGCACATTAAATGTATAAAAAGCCCATAAATGACATTGTAACAGTGGAAATCACTGAAGATCTGCTTCATATCGGCTTATAGCCTGTTTTTTAACTTAGAGCAAGGAGGAATAGCATAAACCATCAACTCTGACTAAAGAAAGGTCTGAAAAAAGTGCAGGATGTGTGCTCTGAGGAGTATGGAAACTATTACAGTCCCATTTTTGTCAGAGCTCAAGGGGCTGGAAAGAGCAGAGCTTTGGGGTCCCAATAGCTACACCACTGCAGGACCTTGGGAAGGGTGATGGTTTCCTGCAGTGGACATTCTTCCCTGCTGCTGCCTGTGAGAAAACCAGAACTGTGTAATTTGAATAGCAGCTACCTGTTGATAATGTATTGTTTGAAGAATGCCTCCTCCCCTGAAGAAGAATGCTAAGGGCTGTCGCTTGGGGTTTGGCCTGTTTTTGCATTTTAACTTCTTTATTATTTAATTCTGTGTTTTCTGAGCCTCACCTGTAAACAATGCTACTCAGTACCACTAGTAATATGCAATATATGGGCAGACAGTCCTACACTTTGTTTCCAGCATTACCTCTCAAATATCTCATTTACAATATCTTTAGTTCACCGGTGAAAAGCTCTGTGGTTTCTCAAAGTCCTGTTTGCCAGTTAGGAGAAAAGAGGCAAGTCTTCTATATGTACCACCTCACGTAGGAAACAGAGAAGTTGTGGCTCTTCCATTCTTGGAAGTGGCCAAGGCCAGGCCTTGTGGGGCTTTGACCAATCTGATTTAATGAAATGTGCCCATGCCCATGGCAGGAAGGTTGGAACTGATGATCACTAAGGTCCCTTCCAACCTCATCCATTCTGTGATTCACAAATAAGAATTTGAAAAAGCCTCTCAAGTACTTATTTAGAGTCTATATATCTACTTTCAAATAGTGATGTTTCAAATTACATCTCTCATCCTCTGCACTGGAACTCATGACAAGTATATTTGTCTCTAGAATGCCCTTAAAATATCTTCTGAAGTGTCTGGAAAGAGCTGTAGGTTCTAGCCATGCCTCTGGAAATCTCATTATGGTCCCTGACTCATTCAGGGCGAGCAGGCAGGACTTCCACCATCATGGAGAGTGTGATGAAAGCTGGATGGTACATGGATGATGAAATTTCACACATTGCAAAACATATGCCTTGTCAGGATAAATGGTTTCCTCCTCCAAGACAAATCCCTTTTTCATTTTAAACTAGAATCACTGCCATTGAATACACTGCAAATAAAAATTAAAAGCTAAACCCTGGATATAGGGCTTCCTTAGTCCTTGACAGTGTTGGCATTTTGTGGAAAAGCAATCAAACAGGTCATAAAATACTTTGTGCTGTAATAGACCATTTGTAATTGTGAAACTGCAAAGGCTGTAACACCACATCGGCATCCCCAGATGCCACTGGAAAAACTAACCCTTGCTTCTTGTGCTTCTCTAAATTTTCTGCTAGGAAAGCACCCAACACATGAAATAACCATAAAGACATAATAGCATTCACTCTTCAAGTCTTTACATCCATTGCTTCTTCTTGTTCCAGGAACCAGGTAACACTGGCAGCCGCTGTACTGGCAGTACTGGTAGTAGTGTCTTTGCAGTCTTTGCTGTGTTTGGCAGGCAGATGCCACTAAAAGGAAAGAATAAAAGGGCTGCCCAGTATTGCTCATCTTGCCTGTTAGCTCAGCTTTACTGTTCCCATTTCATTATACCTTTATTGTGTAACTCTGACACACAATGTTCAGTCATTTGGCCTGACAGGTCACTTCTTGGACAGAAAATACACCTTTCCAAAGTCACTTTCTTCTGTGGGTTATTTTAGTTATCCCAAAAGCATTCCTTCTAAGACCCCTGCACCTTCAAACTTGCCACATACAGCAGTTGAGAAGAGAGCGCCACTTCCAGCATTACTTTTTTTTAGGACCACTGGTTTCCAGGAACATTTTAAAGTATTAAAATCACCTGCTCCAGCTTTCTTCCAGTTCCCTTCCAACCTCAGACTGCTTCAGTTATTCCATTTTTCTCACTTGTGTACTTTATTTCTAACACCGTGTAAAAAAGACATGACAGGAGTTTTGGCAAGGGTGCTCAGGGCTTTTCCTCCTTGGGTCATTTCCAGGACATAGTCATGTGATTTTAAAATATTTGCCCCTGCTTCAGGCATGAATTGGCCACAGCAACAGCTGTGCTCCACAGATGCTTTTGCCCCTCTCTCCTCTGGATTTCAGGTGATGGAGCAAAGCAGACGGTCCCTAATTGTCCTAACTGCTCCTACATGGCTTTCTCTTCTACTACTGCCTAGAAGTGAGCAGGAAAAGCAGATGGAAAACACTTCTTTTTTTGTTTGCAACAGTTGTTCTAGTCTGCAGCTGTGTTTAATTAATTACTTGGGTAAGTGAGATGGATAGAAGAGCTTTTCAAAGCTGTTGAGAAGAGAGCTGTCTGCAGCTAATTATACTGTTATAATAATCCCATGGTGTTCCTCAGACTTTTCATCCTCTGACTGAATAACAGTTTAGCAAAATATCCAAGGATCACTTATAGTTTTGAATAAACAGCTGGGAAGAGTGGTAAAGCAAAAAAGGTTTCAGCTAGGAACAACTAAGTGATTTTCAGCTTGCACACAGACAAATCATAAAAAATTAGATACCGGGAAAATACAAGGAGGATTTTCAAAATGTTTCTCTTCCTTTGCCCAAAATACTTATTTAAGTTTGCCTTTTCATTCTTTAGATGGTTGACATGATTTATTTTAATGAAAATACTTAATACTTATCAGAACCACTTGTGAAATTTCCTTGTAACTGCCAAGAGGGAAAACCAACCAGACTATCATGTAACATTTTTGCTCATTCTGGGAAGAAAAATATATATGTGAAAACTGAAATAGTAATACCACAGAGCCAAAAGAAAGATTTTTCAAGGACTTAATAGCGTGGGTCTTTTTTTTTTTTTCTTTTTTCCCCCCAGAACACACTTTTTGTCAAACATCCTAGGTCACACCTGAGAAATTAGACTGAGAGGGTAAAAGAGAAACATGAAGTAGCTGGTGAATTGGGAGACCCGTACTAACAAAATGACAAGTTGTTTTGTTCTTCCATCAAATGTGGTAAGACAGGTTTCTTCTTCTTTGCATGTGTAACTCCACATTGCAAATTGCTCACACAAGAGACACAACACATGAATCCTACTGTGAAAAGTAAAGAATAAAAATGGAAAAGATCTTCCAATATGTGGCCACAGAAGTAGCTTTATTTCAATATGTTTCTCTCTGCATAAGCCTTGGTGAGCTGTCTGTGCATTTCTCAATGCTGCTACCTATTATAAACACACAGTATCCCAAGAGGCATATTTCTTCTAAAAACACATCAGAAAATAAAGTGGATATATGCAAGGTGAGTAAAATCAGTGCCAGCCAAAGTCTAATGATACCCATCAGAGCCACTTCTTCGAAGGTTTTCTGTCTGCTGATCTTCCATTCAGACGAAAAAAAAAACAAACCATGATGGGAGATGATGCTTGCTTAACATCAAGCTATATCTCCACTTAAACATCATGATTTTTAATTTTGCTGCATACAAAAACATGTTAGCTTAGAACATTCTCTTGAGTATGACAGGTTTAAATATTAATGGAAGTGTTAATTCAGCTTTCATGTCAACAGTCCAGCTAATATTGCAATTGCAACAGCGTTTTTCAAAAGAGAAACATATTTGCAGAGCTGAGTATGCAGCAGCTACTATTTTGACAATGTGCCAGTAGCAGACGCTGTAGGTAGACAGTGGAAAAATATCTCACTTTTGTGGAAATAAGCCTGAGTGTGGGCAGGCAGAAAGGAGACATCAGTGTCGTGCACAGACAGCCAGTGCAGACACAGCCTGCAGATTTCATTTGGCTGCCAACTGTAGACAATTTTCTGCAATGGTTCAGAGCTCTACACACCCAGCAAAGACAACATTTTTCCAAGCTAAATTTATGCCTGACACTTTCATTTAGAACATGTCATTATTAATCTCACCAAAAGGAAGTATCTGAACACCGACTATCCACAAAAAAATATTCTTAAAGCAGCTGTTGCAATGCAACAGCTTTTAAATCCTGTTGGCAATTTTCACATTGATAAATCCCATTAAGGAGAGACTGAGCTTGACAGTACTGTTTTTCCTATATATCCCTCACCTTTCTCTCAAAGGAATAGGGCAGTGGTTTCTTTTTTTGTGGGGTGAGTGTTTTCAGCAAGGACAATCGACACTTGAAGCCTTAGAGATGTATCTCCATCTCACCAGAATCATGTGTGCCTATAGTTTGGCTCTCTGGTGTCCTCTGAAGGCGACTTACAATTGTCTCCTGAAGGGTCCTAGTGGAGGTAACCTCTGCCTGGACAGACATGGCCTTTCAGAGCCGCTTTGCATCTCTTGTTCTCTTATAGATGATGCAAAAGGGGATGGAGTATGGGGGGAAACGCTAAACATGCATCAGGTGATGTCTTGTTTCTTTCTCTGGTATTTCATTTGTAATCGTATTTTCTTGGTTTATAATGTGACCACATAACCCTCTCAAGTGAGAAGACAGCTGCAAAGTCAGCACCTGGAATTAAGTACTTGCCATGGAAACAGAAGCCTGGATTCTAGATGGGACTGGATCTCAGTCTTCTGTGGAGATGTGACAGATTCTGTTTAGCTTGACCAGGAAGAGAGCTGGTCTCCAGCCAAGCAAAATGCCATCAAAAACTCAACTGTAACAATAGAGCTTTAGGCTTTGTGATATCTCCTTTAACTTAGTCCCCACAGAGTTTTCAGTGCCCTCTGTCTTTGCAGTTCTCAACTAGAACAGGCATGTTTAGCAAACACAGGCATGCGCCTAACACAAACTTTACTTATGGATTCTTGTTGGCAGTATTTGCTTTTTTGAGTGTGTTTTTCAGTTAGGGGTTCAATTAGTCCTACTGAACACTTGAAAGATCAGCTTCCAATTTAAAGGGGAATAAACAGTGGTCTTTTCAGTTCTATTGTCTTCCACATTCTTCGGAATATGAAATAGAAAATGTCACCACAATCAAGTGCAGAGGGTATGATCACATCCTGACTGTGAGAAGCATGGAACTCAGCCCTATCTGAGAGGAAAAAAAAAAAAAAAAAGAAAAAAAAAAAAGAAAGGAAAAAAAAAAGTGTAATTCCTGTTTGATATTTCTATTGCTAGTTACAGCTGAAGTCAACCAATCACCATGTCAGACATTTTCTACAGCAGGTTGCATGACCTGGACTCCCCAGTGCCAGCAGGAATAAAGTAAATGAATTCAAAGGATTCTAAGATGATATCAGATAGACTTTCTCACATGGGATTTACACACTGAGAACCTTTCACAGGGCTCTGGACAGCAAAAGACTCTTACACTAGTGTTGCAGTAGGTCACTTACAAAGAATAAACCACCCCTTCCTACACCTAAAAGTCCTCAAAGTGATGGAACAATAAGAAATGACAAAATAAAATAAAAAATGTTTGTGAATGTAAAGAGGAAGGACGGGGCACCAGGCTAGCATGTTTCTGCAGTCACAGATGTACAGCGTCTGGTGATCCCATAAAGATGTAGAATATGTGTACTGCATAGGAGTGTACTGCATTTTCTGTCCCTTCTCTAGGGAATTTCTCATTTCAGTGACATATCTCAATGCTGGAGACGCTTCTCCCTGGAAAACTTTGTGCCAATCATTCTTTGTCTCTGGTCCACAGTGGTAAATGAACAATATATGGGGGAATCAGAAGGTAATACTTGGTCTCCCTCCCACCTGGTCTTGAGATAACGCCTTCAAAAGATAAAACTGACAAGTGACCACTGAAATGGACAAGGCAGCAAATATAAAGGCAGAAAATTTATTTCCCTAACAGCTCCACCACTGCAAATCACAGGCGACATTTATAAATGAACTGTATGTAATACAGAAAGGCTTTGTTGATTTG
The DNA here is from genome assembly GCA_013398615.1 of Brachypodius melanocephalos. Classification (NCBI taxonomy): domain Eukaryota; kingdom Metazoa; phylum Chordata; class Aves; order Passeriformes; family Pycnonotidae; genus Brachypodius; species Brachypodius melanocephalos. The sequence continues at coordinate 24,908,817 of VZSR01001685.1, forward strand.
ATGTGTAGCAGGGGGATTTTGGGTTTTTCTATCTCACCGACATAGTTTATGGACCACTTGGCTTTCCAGTACTGATTGCACAGCACTCCTGGTGCAGCAGTGAGTGCTTACACGGTAAGCTGATATTCAGGCAACATTTGTGGCATAATTTAGCTTTATTTTGGCAAAAATACCAGCTGGAAACCATGATGGGATTCAGCAGCATGTGGCCAGTCAGCCAGTCACAGCTCAGGGGCTCCCAGCTGATGGTCTCTGTCCTGTGCCATACACCCACCACATGGAGGATCTGCCATGTCATGGTGCTAATGCCCTCTACAATAGGACTGTATTATTTTGATATGTGTGGTGTTATTTAAACCCTGCTCTGCTTGTTTCAGAGAAGATCAGTTGTAGAGAAATCAAAACTTGTGGCAACTGTAGTGTAGAATTTATATGAAACACAGGTTATTGAAGTTATTTTCAAAGGCGGTCACTCTGTGCTTCATATCTTATAAACAGCAATGATTTAATGTCAAGAAAGCACAATTTATTCTAATAAAATTTTCTTCAGAAATGAAACTTAGCTTTCAATGGGACTTCATAGATTTTACACTTTTCAGAACTTGAATCATAGATTTTTGAGCTGGAACTGAACAATGAAAAATCCTACACTGCTATTAGGTAATTTTCTCTTTAATTTTGGCCAGAACAATAAAAAAAAGAACAATACTTTTTGAAATACATTCCCAAAATCTTTGTCTAACATACTTTTAAATCACTCTTATGATGGAACTTCTGCCATTCTTCCTTAGACAGTATTCCCAAATCTAATCAACCAATTAACATCTTTTTCCTCCTATTTGAATGCAATTTGCTGCCCTTAAATATTTTCTTTGAAACTCCACTTCAGTGAAAGATTTATACATATATTAATAATAAGAAAAAAATACTCCTAATAATGATTTTTATATGCATAGTTCATCGCAGTAGTAGTGCCCTCTGTTTAAAAAAATCTGATCCATATGTCAGATGTACCCTGATGGACAGTGGAATCCTTGCAGCCTGGATGCTGACAAGGAGATTGGCATCCTGTCAGACTGCTTGAGGGTGAAATGAGGCACAAGCGAGAGGTCCACTAACCCAGTGAAATGTGTTTGATTGGCTGTGCAAGATCTCTTTATCTTCTAACTCCTTCTAGATTCTCCTCCCTTGCAAGGTCAGGCACTCTGAGGAGCAATTTATAAACTCACAGCTCATATTCTGGTTGCAGTTCCAGAACTGACACAAAATTAAATCAGTCTTGAGTGCAGTAGGATACAAAAATTACCTTCCCAGTCTACTGAGCCCTTCAAGGCTTCCAATAAATCTCCCAGCAGCAGCATTCCAGTTCTGGTTGCCTATCTTCCTTGCCTTACAAAAAGACCTTGAAATGGAAACAGAAGGGTTTTCTTTGAAGTCATATTTCATAGCACAAAAAGACATGCACAGAAGCAGCTGACTTAAGTGTTTTCCCCCTCTCGTTCGAAGTATTTTCTGAAAAGTCTTAAATGGGACTTTTTAGTTAATCCCCAGAACTCTTAATTGCAGGGGCCACAGAACGTATGAAAGCAGGAGCTGATATTGACAAAGGCTCCTTTTAAAAAAAGATGAAGGCAAAATGCTTCAAAAATATGCAGTCTGGAAGAAACATTATTATGCTTCATCTAATTGCATTCCTCCCCTGAAAATAACCACACTCCTCCCTAAAGAATATTAAACTTAAGCAAGTGTATTCAGTTCATCCTAGAACTGGCACTGAGTGCAAATGAAATATATCTCTGTGTAATTATTGAATTGAGCAAGGCATAATTACCTCTAGTAAGATTCCCTGGGCTTCAGTAAGAGATGTGCTGAGTTTTAGAGCAACCCTTACATTTACCCTTGTGGAGAAGCAGGAATGGGCGTCAAGGCTGGCTCTGGTCCTTTCAGAGCCCATTTTGCTGGTGTGTCACCTGGCATGGGCTCCCTTTGCTATCACATTGGCTTGTTCCTCTTTCCCAAGAGCTCTTGGAGCTGGAGGTCCCTGAACAGAGGGTCCCAGGAAATGCCCCCACACTGAATATTACCTGAGGGTGATGCCACTCAGGGGAGGAACAGCTCCCAGCAGAGAAGGGGTGACTGCCCTGACACAGGTGACCACGGGCATTCAGAAAGTTTTCAGAACCTTCATGAAGGTCACCCTATCCTTTCATAAAGAGCTGCTGTGGTTTCTTGCGTGTCAGGCTTTCTGTTGCTTGAACCAGATTAAATACAGTGCAGTGGATATGGACAACAGTCCTGCTACCTCTCAAACTTTGGTCCTGATGCTGAAGCAGGCTTCAGTCTGGGACTTACTTCTATTTTAAGTGTAGAGCCCTCTGAACCTGTCTGTGTGCAAGTGGGCTCCAGGAGGAACTCCCACGTGAGTGACCTGTGAGGACTTCATTTTGTTTAAGGCTGCTTAAAGTGTTATTGGAAAATTCTGTAAGGCAGCTCAAGTGAGTGAAAATGATTTGCTTAGGATGAATGTAACCACCAGTGCATTACTTCACATAATCTAAACAGAGTTTCAGGCACACTTCATCTATCATTCCCTGAAAGAGGGAGGCTGAGTTAATGCTCTCTGACAAATATTATGTTTCTCAGGCAGCCCTGGTGCTGTCTTCCACATTTCCTGACCCACTTTGATTAGATATATAAACAGCACAGCTAAAACACAGGTTGGATTTTGCTGTTGGAAATGCAAGATAAGAATACCATAAAGGATCATCAACACCCCAGCCCTCTTCGTAAGAGACACCCAGCACTCAGGAGATGGGAGATTCCTTCTCAGTGCTGCAAGATGAGTCACTTGGCTAATAACTATGATTTATAACAGCATTTTAATTGCTGCCTGGGCTCTCTGATGAAGACAGAAGAGGGCAGGGTGTCACACCTCGGGACAGTGTCCTTCAGGGCAGGGAGAGAGGGGAGAGCAGGGCTGGTGTCCAGCGCTGAGCGAGCATCGCTCAGAGGGCAGCTGGAGAGGCCCAGGGGGAAAGAAGGAAAGAATGCCAGGCAGAGCCACTGATGGCTCCTGGCAGCTGGTTTGCTAATGCTGACACTTTCCCTTGAATCTAATAGGAATGTCAGGGACAGGATTTGGAGCTGGTGATGAAGAGGGAAAACTCCAGCTCTTCCATGTTACTTTTGCTACAAAAAGTGTGTCTAGCAAACCTTTTGGTGCTACAGCTCTGTGCTGGATGTTTGAGTGGGTTAAATTTGCCTTAAAAACACCCACTGCCTCAAATATATTCATTCATTAGCTCTAAGTGGGCCCATAGCCACATCTCTGGGCATGTATACAAAGAGTAATCAGAAGAAAATTAGGACATTTCTTTGCAAACATGTAAACCTCCTACATCCATCAAACTGCAATTCCCCAAAGTCAGTCCTCACTTTCCCAGAAAGTAGCATTACAGAGAAACTTGGAAGTCAGCAAAAAATGTACAAAGCACATATCCTCACTCTATTGCTAATCCAAAGGGCTCAGAGGTTAACTGAATGCTGGCGGGAAGAACAAAAGAGTTTCCTCTATCTGGTTTCCCTGATACAATCATGCTAAAACATTGGCTGGAGCAGCAAAGGCTTAAGGCAGCACTCCAGAGAGCTCGCCTCGTGCCCTATCTTTGGATCTTCACTCGGTTTTTTGGGGAGGAGTGTGCAAGCTGAGCAATGCCACCTTCCTCAGGCTGTACAGAGGCATCTTTCAGGCTGCTAAATTGTCACTTGTTAGAGCCAACCATACAATCTGTGTGTCCTGATTAACCAAAACCCAGATTCAATGCTTCATTTTGCACAGGAAGTAAGAGTCTAATCCTACTGTCTTGTCTATCAGATATCCAATTTACATTTCTGCTGAATATTGAGATGGGAAGAAGATCATCCCAAGGTTTGTGGTATTGTCTCATGTGGGTTATAGTAAGGGGATCTTTTATTGCATTTGGTGAAATCTTTATATAAAGAGACAAAAAAAAATTAATGGGAAAAAGGAAAAAAAAAATAGCAAGCACAAATTCTGTCATTGCTAGGAAATAAAAAATGGCTGTTGTTGTCAGCCACAGCAACAGAGAAATAATTAAATTGGTTTTAACTGCTCCCAGAGATTGCCACACCAAACTGGTGTGGGAGGGATCTGGCTACGGATAGCTTACGTTTGGCCAGGTCATGCACAGGTCACGCCAGCAGGCAAATAAATCTGTGATCAGGATAAATTTACAAGAGAGAGGACATTTATTAATTTATTAAGGCTCAGTTTCTACAGTGAGTGAGGACCCTCCAGCCTGCAATGGGCTGACACAGCTGGGGTGGGAAGAGGCCTGACAGCCCAGCCACAGCTCGGTCCACAAGCAGCTGATTGCTCACCCAGCCCTCTGCAGCTGCACCAAGGGTGAATTGGACTCCATGGAGCCTGCTTGAACCTTCTGTGGTCTGAAGCTCCCTGTGAGCAGAGCAAGGCTCTGTGGTGGCTATCACTGCTCTATGCGGGGACAAGGGAAACTTTGGACAACCTGGAGTCTTGTCCAGGGTCAGAATTGCAGCGAAAGAAATCAAGGCAAATCTTGGTCTGCAATGTCAACTGAACTAATTTAGGAATTATGAAGAACAGGATAGTGTTTTGTATTTTTCTCTTCTTCTCCAATGGGGCTTGCTTTCCTTTAATTGACCCATTTTATTGACTATGCTTGAATCATTGTCAGGTGCTGCCTACATCGAGCCCCCTCTGGAAGATGATTTCAAGCTCTCTGAAGCAAAAATGGGTCTTTGTTGTCAATGATCTGTGGGACTTTCTGCCATGGTCACTATTATGCTGTCACTTCTGTGCAGTTATTAGTTAGCCCAACAGCAAAATACGACTGGGGGAATGAAGAATCACTGGTGGGTTTGAGGCAGCTGCACCATCCCTCCACTTCCACGGCTGCAAGCTGTGTTACAAATGCTGGCAAGCTGTGGCATTACAGAAAGGGGCATCCACAAGGCTCTGCAACCCTGAAAGCCTCTCAGAAATCATCATATGGCTTCAATTTGGGAAAAACCATCTTACAGTACTTGTGACACCTGCTACACATCTTGCCAGTCACTGCCTTGCCTTGCTGGTTCTGGTATAGAAGACGATCTTAAAAAATATCTTCTTATTTTTATAACATTACCACAGTAACACGTATTCTTATAAACATCCTGAGGTTGCATTGCAGGAGGAGTGCAGGCCACTGAACCAGTGAAAGCCAAATGGCAGGAGCTCAGTTTCTACAGAAGATTAGAAGATTAGAATCAATCACCCTAATTGATTAGGGTGGCCACTGGTGCCACCACTGCTTTGGGAGGTTGTTTTTGTCCTGGAATACACAATTCACTCTGCAGCACCTGTTGTTTGGTTTTCCTGGCTGCTGGTTGTTAAGTGCACCCCACAAATGGAGATGGGAGGTCTGGGGGGTGTCCAGTGCAGCACTGCTTGTGTTTTACCTCCCCTGGCTGACCTGATCTTGCTGATGGAAGCCAAGAGGCAAGTTCTGTGCTAGCATGGAGGTAGTGGCTGGCAGTGAACAAAAACCTGATGCATTTTGAGCAGCAAGGGACCATATACTCTACTCATGATTTGACAAAAGTACAGGTTTGCTACCTCTTCATATTAGAATCCTCTTGGTGGGGGATTGTGCAGCAGAATGTCAGCAGTAGATCTCCTCTGAATGTATTCAAACATCCCACATACTGCAATCCAACATCTGAAATCTGGCATAATTTGCTGGAAAGCTTTCATGAACTTCCCCAGCACTTCTGAAGTTTTTCAGGCTGAGAACACCATATCTTAACTAGGTGCGACACATAATACCTGTGTGTGTCCCCTGGCAGGGACCAGGATTGCCACCTGCCATCAGAAAGAGCCTCAAGCATTTCCTAAATTCCTAGGCAATGTGAAGGTTAAATGTGGCAGCAAGATAGGGAAGACTCACTGGAAAAAACACCTCTTATAACCAAAAAAATGGAGTATTTGAAGTAAACTACCCTAAGGCTCTCAGTTCCACTTGGGTAAAACAGTAGAGCAGCTTCATGATCTGCTCCCTTGGGGTGGACCTGGAGGGCATGGGACAGGGCTCAGAGCAGGTTGCCTGTGCTGGGTGAGGCTCAGGTCTCATCATATTGGTTTGGCATTCAGGATGCATCTTGGGTGCTCTGTCCAGCTCTGGGCTCCCCAGCACAAGAAAGACAAGGAACTACCAGAGCAGGTTCAGCAGAGGGTGACAAAGATGATTTGGGGGATGGAGCACCTCTCTCATGAAGACAGGCTGAGGAAGCTGGTCCTGTTTAGCCTGGAGAAAGAAGACTGAGAGGGGATCTTATCAATGCATACAAATATTTATGTTAATGGGCAGACTCTCCAGTGGTGCCCAGGGCCAGGACAAGGGGCGACAGGCCCAAACTAAAGCGTAGGAAGTTCTATCTCTGTATGAGGAAAACCTTTGTTCCTCTGAGGGTGACAGAGCATGGAACAGACTGTCTAGACGTTGTGGGGGGTCTCCTTTTCTGCAGATATTCAAAAGCTGTCTGGATGAGACTGTGTGCAACCTGCTCCAGGTGAACATATTTTTAGCAGGGGGCTTGGGCTGGATGATCTCCAGAGGTGCCTTCCTACACCAGATATTCTGTCATTCTGTGATGTTCATTTTTATTTTCTTCACCTCCTCTTACTAGAGATTTTTACTTTTCTTAAAGTCTAGGAAGAAAAAATCCACAGGTCTAGATTTGTATTATTGCTTTGTTTCAACAGTAAGCTCTTAACTGATTATTCAGTCTTTATTTAAAGGCTATTTCATATGTTAGGATTTTGGACATTAAAAAGCAGGCTTTTACACCAGAAATACACATGCTGGGACTAGGATTCCATTGTTTCACTCTAGGATCATTAATACATGTTTTATGAGTTGTGTTTGTTCAGATAAGTGGATGATGCTTTTATCTCTTCTGGAAAACAAAAAACCTCCCTTGTGACTCACAGCCCTTGTGGACTCTTGGCTCCATCCTTAATTCCCCCAGCACTCCTTGCCTTTTCTTTCGCCAGTGAAATTTAAGAAGCTTTAATAGTACTGATAACTTTGCTGTCCCAAACCCAGAGGTCCCAGGTGACCTCTGAGCTAGTGTCAATAGAGCAGCACTTCCCACGTTTTTTCCACTGCTTTAAGATCTGCCATAATTTCCTGCAGCCCCCTGATTGGGTCAGATATGATTTTTATTTGCAGCTCCTCCACCTCCTCATCTGACACTCACTATTCCACGCTGTTTTTTCTTGGCTTCTCTGTTCATGTCTCTAGATTTCACAATTAAGAAAATAGCTATTTGAACAGTGTGTGTTCATTTGCTCATGCTTTCTGGAGAAAGTGAGATTGTGCACCTCAGGATGTGCCTCATGGCCCGGAGGAGGGAGACACGTGGCATCCTCTGTGCCACCTGTGTCTGACCTCTCTGGGTGACAGCATCTACCACACAACTGATCTCAGGCAAAGGAGACATCACAGACCCACCTCAGCTGCTGTGGAGCAACAATCAGGAGAACATCCCAGGTCATGAGAGACTTCCCAGCTCCAGGCCACAGCTGATATTGTGTCTTGGAGGCAGCAGAGGGTGGATTTTCACCTTCACTTTCTAAGCTCCTTTTACTGTGTTTAGAAACGTCTATTTCTGCCTCACATTCCTGTAAGAAGTTTATGTGGGAAACACTTTTCTTTCACTTCTCCAAATGATTTTTCATGGTTGTACCAGCCTCACCTTTGCCCCTCTTCCTTCCACAAGACCCCACTTGTCTGGTGGTGGGAGGGTAAATGTGTACGCTCTGATTGTGGTCCTCTGTCTCTGCTTTATCTGATATAATTGTAGCATGTATTTTTTTTTATTATTATTCCCAGTACTCACTTGCTTATGTTACAAAATATTAGAGAACTTTTCAAAGCAAAATATTATTTATTTGAGTCAGATGAAGGAATGAAGAGCATAGAGAAATCTTTTGGCTGGTTTTATAAATTTATGGAGAAACATGAAATAACAGAGATTTTTGGGGTTTTTTACATACTCAAAGAGAAAGACTGACTGGCAAGGGAATAAAATTTAAATGAAATTAAATCAGTCCAGCTCCATTAATTATCAAAGTTTTTTGGGTTAAGGTTAAAGGCTGAAGTGATGCAGACCTCCTAACTTTTCCTTTGTGTGTGAAATTTGTCCACAAAATACTTCACAAGGCTATCAGCCAGCTTTCTTAAGGGAGAAATAGTCAGGGCCCAAACTTAGACCAGACAGAGATTTGAAACACTAACCCTACCTCTCCTCAAAACTAAATGAGGTGGGCACATCCAAGCACCCCACAGACTCACTGGAGCCATCTGAGATTAAAACTGTCACCTTTCCTTTTGTTGCTTATTGACACCAGCACAACTAAAATCCAACGAGGGGAAGTGTAGAGATATTTCAGATGGTCTTTGGTGTGCCAGACCCCAGCCTGTTCCACACAGCTCATGGGAGAGGTGCCCCTCTGCCCATGGATTGCTCTACCTGGGGTGGGAGTCACACTGCCAGTGGCAGCATTTAACCATGATCACTTCCAGTCAATTAATGCAATTGTAATTATCTCATAGGTTAGGCAGATATGCCAAGAAATACTAAAATCTGGACCCGCAGGAAGTGACTCAGCTCAGATGATGAGGAATGACTCTGAGGTACATTATGTCTCTCTCTCACAGCATCACTTCCACGCTGCCTTGCTGAATCATTCCCATGGACATTGCCTGCTCCAGGGATGAGCATCAGGACTGACTTGAGAAGCACACTTTCTGCTTTTAAAAGTTGAAGTGTTCTTAACTCTCCCTGTCCTTGATCCCATGTGGCTGAATGCAGCTGAATTTGACATTGCTGTGAGCAGCACTCATACTCAGATGGGCCAGTGGGACCTTGAGGCTTTCTGTGCTTTTTAAGGTGATCACACTAATGTCAATGTTAGTCCTAGTTCCTTTCCCTTTATTTTTTACTCCAAGTTACTGGCCTGTTTGAACCTTGTGTTTTTCACAGTCCTGTTCCCTGCTGCTGGTCAATTTTTAGACTCCAGTCACCTCTCTGGATAAACAAATACTAACAACAACACAACAACATTTCTGAAATTAATAGCTTTTAACTTTGCTCTACTTTTTAAGCTGGGATTCCCAATTATGAAATTATATAAAAAGCATCACTTCTCATAATTTTCATTACTTTCTGTTTTGACTTCTAAACCAAATCTTACCATTGCTGAGATTTTCCCTGCCTGAGTGTCCTGGTTTCAGCTGGGATTGAGTTAATCTCTACAACACTGATGCATTCAAGCATCTGAAGCATCTTGTTTTGTGATTACTGTGACATTGTCTTGGTGCATTTCTATAAGGATGTGAATATCTTTACCTAAGAGATTCAGGTGTGCCTGAGTGGCCTGTGCATGGACCAACCCATGCCCTGGCTCACACGAATTTCTCTTGCAGTGCCTTTGTCAGTATGGATTTGCACCTTGGCACCACCCAGTATCTTTTCACTGCTCAGAAAATGCTGCCTTTAAGCAGTGCTCTTACTTTTGGTGTCAGAGATTTTCTCAGCTCCTGTGTCATTCTTTGTATCTTCTCAGTCATTTAAAAGAGAAAGCTCAAAAAGCTCTCCTGCTGACTGTAGCTCCAGGGTGGGGTTTGCTACGCTCCAATACTTTGTTCAGTACATGGGTCTAAGTCCTGCCCACAGTGAGACCCCTTGTCAGACAGTCAATGTAAAGACATCTTAAAACTGATGCATACCATGTTGTAGCCTAAGTGATTCCTCACACCTACAGGACAGGGTAAAACGCATTAATCTAGGGGAGAATCTGCCTCTGGTTTCTTCTCTTGGGTCCTCCTCTACAGATTAAAGGTGTTTTCCCACCTTTTCTTTCTCTTGCTACATGCTCTGCTTATGGGCATTTCACCCTACAAAACAAAAATTTGACCAGTGAGAAGGACCTCCATTTTGTTAATATAGATTCCTCCTGTTTCTTAATATGTCTAGCCCCCAAGGGTTTGAAATCATTCCTGGCTGATTTTGGGGTGTGAGGATGTTCTCCCCCACCAATCCCCTATAACACAATTTTTCATATAGCATTTCGTTGTGCAATGTTTCACAAAGCCACATTTTCAGTGTGTTGCAGGAAACAAAATGGTTTTATACAACAGGAAGAGGAGAATGCAAGGCTATTTCTTTGAAGAAAAAATGTGAGTCAAAAAATGATGGAGACTTACTTATAGAGTGGCTTTGTCTTTGTCCCATCACCATATCATGAAGAACACCAATATCCACACCAGACAGCTTGAAGAAAGTTATTTCCTATATACTGAAAAGTGTCACTCTAATCCACTTCAAATCTGGGCACTTCAGATATTCTGCTAAGGATGTATTTATTGCTTTAACTAATTTTAATTTACATGGGCAAAGTATTTTGCTAGTCCATCCTTATCAGCAAGAGTCTAATGCTAGAAAGGCAGGCAACTGGATCTTTGGTTTCAGCAAAGGATTGTCATCTTGTTTCAGACTACCTACTCATGCAGAAATGTCATCTCATGTCCCAATTTGTGATCCTTCTGTGTGTTACACAGAAGAGGCACAAATCGATCTTCCCAACAGGAACCCAATCATGGGAATGATCTGGTTTTTGTGGGAGGAGATGGTGCCATTGCCTGAATACAGCTGTTCATCTTGAGGAGAAAACAGTGACAGCACTGCTGAGAAGCAGGAAATGAAATGGAGTATTTACCCTCACTATCAGCAATATTTGATATACAATCCTGAAAGACACAAATGGTGACTGTGTGTGCCTACTGTCAGTACCCCAATTGAAAAGGTGTCACTTCCATACAGACTGAATGGCAGTGGGTGAGTATTGGATGCAGATGCACACCCATCACAGTTTGCAGATATTATATTCACACCCACAGGACATCAATTCCTAATTTTGAATTCACAAATTCACATTGTAACACTTTTGGTTAACATGTATTTAACTGTAACTAACCTGTAACATATGGTTATATATGGTTCAACCAATAGGTGAAGGTTGGTCTCCTCTGCCATGTAGCGAGCAATTGGACAAGAGGAAGTGGCTCAGGTTGAAACAGAGGAGGTTTTTATTGGATATTAGGAAAAATTCCTTCATTGAAAAGGTGGTCAAGCATTGCAACAGGAATTGTCCAGGAAAACTAAATCACTGTCCATGGAAGAGTTTAAAAAACATGTAGATACGGTGCTTAGAGTTAGTGGTGGACCTGGCAGTGTTACATTAGTGGTTGCACTCAATGGTCTTTCACTTTACCTTACTTAGAGGACTTTTCCAACCATGAGGATTCTAACAGAATTGCTTCTAGAGGTTGCTCAAATGGCCCAGCATCACCAGCTCAGTCTACATACATTTTTAACAGTGATTTATATTCAGTTGTCCTTGTACTTTTCCTTAAAAGTCTACACCTCTTGTACTTAGGCTCTGTTAGATAATTCTATTACATGACAAATAATCTTAGTCTGATGATTTCCATAAAAAGCTGTCGTTAATTTGTGAATTATAAAATTACTTATTTCTTTTATATAAAATTGAAAAGGAAAACTTTTCTCAAATTGTGAGCACTCAGAGAAGCTGAGAGGCAGCTGTATATAAAGGTCTCAGTTCTGTTTAAAGAGGCTTGAAAGGCTCAGACTTTTTAAGTGCTGACTGCTTTGTTCCTGCTGTAACCATACTACTGTTCTTCACTCAAAAAAATGCATTTAGGTCCCATTTACTTACCCAAAAATGCTATCACTCACTGCCATCTAGTGTTAATGGCACGGACTGCCAGGAATTTAAAATTACTATTGTTATTACATTTTTGAAGTTCGGCCCCATCCTGAGAACCTGGCCATTCTTTCCACTGACAGGGAGCTGCAGATGCACAGCAGTGCAGCAAACCCAAACAGTTTACCCAGGGGAACAGATCTGCCTTTAGGGGCCACAGCAACTTCAGAGAATATAGTTATATTTTTACTTTTTCTGCTCTGACTCTGCTTACATGTTCTTTCCTGTTTCACTGTGTCACACCAGGCTTGGCCCTGGAGCAGAGCTGCTCCTCCAGCAGCCTCTTCCTTTCTTCATTTCACCTGGCAAGGATTTAAAGTCTCAAAGCTGGGATACAGCAGTTGGGTGAGAAAGAATTTTGCCTACTGAACATCTGTGGGTATTTTAAGGCACAAGTCACACTAATTTATGGTGAATCTTCCAGTGTTTTCTGACGATGGACAAGTTCTGTACAGTGTGAGTTACTTTCTGGCGACTACCTTTTAAATAAACAGGAATCATAATTGGTTTTTATGAGAAGAATTAAAGTATACTAAGTTCTTAAAGAAAATATCTAAACTCAGAAGCAGACCACAAAGCCTTACCACCACATGTAGCCATAATTAGTTTATTAGCACTGGTTTTGAAACAAATATATTCAGGTACTTAAGCACATTTTAATTCATGTTTATTTCTAAATTCAATATATTACCATATATTACATAATGCACTGAATATTCAGTAAATGAATAATAAAACCAAAGTGCAGATTAAAGCAGCGAGATCAGTTTCAGGCTATCGGGAAGGCCAAAATCACATTAGCAGTGTAAGGACAGCAAGCTGTAAATTACTAATATTAAACATGTTCTACCATTGCTACATGCATGCTAGTACAAATGATCCCTCTGTGAATTGCTTCCACTCATCTAGAAAAGAAAGTAGCTCTTTACATTACAACTTCATGATCCTTTATTTCTACCTTTCAGGCCTGATCCTGCAGTCCCTACTCAGCAAAACTTCCAACACACTCTGTCAGATTAGTTCAGTACTTTTCTTTAAGCTACATAAAGCCCATTGGCTCTCTCCAAACATTTGAATAGTAAATGACTAGAATCTAATTTCTAAAAATTTAGAAATTCTAAAAATAGTCGTAACAGAAAATAATGTAATTACATACAGACCTAAGTGTACTAGGGCCAAATCCAGGAACAGATCTAGACAGAAGCCTTGGGAACTGCCAGGACAGCAAGGTTGGCCTCTGTTGAGTTAGGCACTTTCCTGATTAGCCAGCCACTTTTAGGATCACAGTTTTGGACGTAGACATCTCCAGTCTCCTTAAATACTGTTTTGAGCACCTGCATCCTGGTTTTGGATCTGGCCTTTTTTTTTTATACTTGAGTACATGATGTTTCACATTAACATTATGCAAAGACAGTAAGTGACCCTAAAGTAGAACAAAATGATAACACAACATGATATCATAGCCAACTCTAGAAGAAGCTATTGTTCTTTTCTGTGCTTGGGTTAGGCACATTTGTTTTAACAGCTTTTAACACTGTATCCCATTTACTATTCTTGTGCTCTAGCTGCCTTTTCCTAAATTTGTGCTGAAATAAATCATTGCTGTCTTCATCCTCAGCCTCTGATACAATCTCCATTTTTTGGATAATCAGTTTAATGAGGTCATGTTGCTTTTCCAACAATGTTGATATATCTTTGAGCCTAAAAAGCAAAGAAACAAACAAATATGCATCAGGCTTTGTCATTTGATTTCAAGGGACATTTAAGTCATTAAAATTACGGATGCAAAAATTGATTGTACTTAAATTCACCCTTCTGCCAGTACTTAAGTAAACTCTTCTGCTAACAAAAACGATTATCTAGAATACATTTAATTCTTCAAGCTGAAGTACTTCTGCATGTTACAGGAAACAGGATGAAAGAATAAATCCATGGTTCTTGTGAAAAGTAACTCAATATATAGTTAAGGTAGAAGCAACTTCACTCTCAAAGTTGTTGACTGCTCTATCCAAAGTTTTTCCTATTGACCTATTTTCTTGTCTGGCAATGGCAGTTAAGCTACCAAAAACATCCAGTGAAATTCACAACTATTTTACAACATGTGAAAAATACTGATGAGGCACTTACTGATCTTTTTCAAAGTGCAATTGATGCATTTAAGTAGTTAAACTAAGTTAGCATCACACATACAGAACACAGTATCTGTTATCTTTAAAGAAACAGTGAAAGAAATAGGAAATGCAGCTAGAAAACTGTCTTTATATCAAACTACCAAATAGGCATTTTGAAAATCCACTTTTCTGGATTTTACAACATGAAATCTAGTGTGACTGAAAAGGTTCTTTGTGAAGAAGAGTTGGGGGGCTTCAGATGTAGTTAGGTTTTTGTTTTTTTAAAGAAGAAATGGTAATACATCTTAAAATACGTCAAAATCACAAAAATTAAATTGCAAAGCAAAAGAAAGCCCTGCCCCAAACCAAAAGACAAAATTACATACACCCAGTACTGACACCAGCTCCAGGAGTAACTGAACTCTGTTTTGAACTCTAATAAAAACACACTGGCAATGTATTAAGAGTTTTCAGTCAATATCTTCAGAGTAGTAAAAATGACTCCTCATAATGATATGGTCACAAGTTATTCTATTGCAAATAATTTTATAAATTATAGTTTTCTTTCTTCTCTGTAGGAAAAAAATCCCAACCCAGAAAGATTGTGTTTTATGCTGTTTTAGAATATATTGATGTAGATAGATAGACTTGCTGAAGTCCATGATTTGCCTATATCTGTAGGGTGCATCTTACCCTCCTTCAATTCTTGCTAAGTCTTTCACTCAAAAAAAACCCAAACAAACAAAAAAACAACTAAATCTGTGCAGGAAGACAAAAAATTGGTAGATTTAAAAAAAAGGGAAAGAAAAACATGGATAAAAGTAAATCCAGAGGAAAGTGAGACCGAGTGAGAAAGAATACATTTTTCTAGCTGTACACTCACAGAAAGCTTTTTTGAAACCATTCTTATGGATATGTTGGTATGACAAGTAAGTCAAGAAAGTACAAAGAATTCCTTCCAAGGCCTTGAGAAACACGATTTGTTCAAGGGAGAACCAAGACACCAATCCATTTTTGGGGAAACAAGCTGATTCTGATTGATCTGATCAGAAACCATCAGACCAGGGGAAAGTCAGTAACAGACTGTGTATACTTGAAAACCAACTGGAATTACTTTGCTTGGGAGTTCCAAATAACCTTTGAAAACCTCCACATGCAATTATCTAAAAAGAAAATGCATCTTCCTCATTATTTCAGATTACTTTAAAGAGCAACAGGCTGTGTTGGTTTGGCCTGGGGACACGGAATTTTACTTTTTAGATACAGTATGGAACTTTAAAATTATTTTTAAAATAGGAATATGTTTGTAATATTGGTTCTACTTATGTTTAGAGCTGTGAAATACACAAAAAATACCTGTATTTCTGCTTCAGAACTTCCAGTTCTAGTGTTGTATCAGGGCTCTGTGCATATGTGGTAGAGTCCTCACACCCAAAGCAATATTGGAACACACTCTAAACAAAACACAGAACCAAAATTAAACAAATCCAATGGTCTGACAATAATTAAGTATGTGAATGGTAACTCTTCACACAGTGTTAACACTGACAAGGCTTTCTGTTATGATGTTATTTTTATATACCAAAACATTTGTTTTTCAAAATTAGTTTTGAATGAAAAGTCAATGTATCAACAGCAGCTGAAATGCAAAGTAAAGAAACAAAATAAGATAAGCCCAAAAGGAGTAATTCTATGTTTTATCTGAACATCTTTTTTAGCTTGTCTCACTCCATAAAGTTACAGTTCACTGAGTATTCAAACACTAATTTTATCTGAATACAGCTGCACTCAAACTGATTTATCATTTTCACTGACATTAGTCAAGGTCTAATCACAATTCCCTTGATGTCAGCTAATGGTTGAGTCTAATAACACAATGTCCTTAGCAATGTGTGTACAAAGTCAACCCTAGCCCTTTTTGGTCAGAATTCTTGTATCTAATATTCAGCATCTTACCATAAATCCACAGTATCTCGGCCTGTTGGGATACACAGTGATTGATTCCTGGTCCACCCGGCTTAAGAACCAAAATGGCAGCTTCTTCTCTAAGTTGGTATGAAGATTAACCTAAATGTAGTTTTGCATTTAGAATGAGGTACGTTGTCTTAAGATAAATACACATTATATGTGAAAATAACCATCATGCCATTGTATTCAATTCACCACTACTACCCTACACTGCAAACAGGGGTATAATATTTGAATAGTCCAGCCCAGGCACTAAAACAACATGGTCATACCAGTATTGAGTATCTCAGCAGAATTTATTATGTGGAGTGACAGATGTGCACTCTTTTAACTAGTAGGAATTCAGCATAGCAGAATGAATTTGAATTTGGCATCCTTTTGATTTTTGTGTGCTTTCTTTCCACTGCATAGGTTCTCTACTAAAAGACAACTGCAATTTCAAGCATTGCAGTGACTGATTTTGAGGTTCTGGTTTTGGAAAAACTCAGAATTGCTTGATCTGATGGTTGAAAAGTTCCTTAAAAATGCATTTGCTTGTACACTTCCTTGGCAATGACTCAGGAGTGAAAATGAGATTCAGAATAAGATGCCATGTTCACCAATTTGCTTTAGAGATATCTTAAGATAGTTAGGAATGTGATGATGTTCTAGCAATGATATGTACTTCCAATATTTGATGCTTTCATGGTGTGTTACTCACCTGCATTGCAATCCTTTTGAGTGCAGCATATTTTTGTACTTCAGCGATATCACCAACAGCCAAACCAATCTAAAAAAAAAATTATCTTTTTTTTCATAGTTTGTAATTTCAATTGTATTTCTAATGCATACTTAAATAAAAAATACTCTAGAGTTAAATTATTTTTTCACTTAAATTTTGAAACATTTTTTTGCATATTTGGAAAATATGTATCAATAAATGTAGAGAGTGTCTTTATTGACAACACTCTGTTGGTAAGGCACTGAAGTGCTAATTTTGCCAAGAATAACATCCCTTCTTTTATATTCTTCATTACTGCTTCATTACTTCTTAACATTAGTTAAAAAACAGGTTGGATGATGGCTGCAATAAACAAGTTTAAAAAACATGAGGCATTTGACTTTTATTGCTCTGCTCATGTGAAAATATTATTTCCTAAACAAAAATTATATTCAATGGAATATGGCTGAAGATGTATTACATATTTTCTCCCTTTTTCATCATTATCGTGTTTTCTGATTCTTAACATTCAGGTCAGGTTTGTTAGTTAGCTCTAACACTAGTTCTGATTGCTGTTTTGTGTGCAATGAAGATCTGAGCTTGGGCTTTTTAGGTTTTATTTTTTTATTTAAATTTAAATTATTATTAGTGTTTATTAGGTTATGATACAACACGTGATTAAACGAAAAATCATTGTTCCCCAATTTTCTTTATGGAGACCTCAGAATAATACATTGCAGCTCCAATTCAAATTCCATCACAGTTATTACTTAAAGATATACAAAATTCTCCTGCAGAAGTGAGCTGTGGGAAAATACTCAGAGCAGTAAACTGGATGGAAAACAAGTGCAGAAAATGGGGACATTTTAATATTTTACAGAAAATATCAGTTAAATAATGAATGGCTGTCACTGAAGCAATTCTATACACTAGAACTCTATACACTCATGTTTAACCACTTTTGTACATTAATAAATTGCTTACTTACTAGCAAGTTCATAAGAAGGATTGGAATAAGCAGGGTAAATATAATGAGAACTGTGTAACTCAGGAATGGATATGGCAATTCACTGCTCAGTAAAGGATCAAGGAATGCATCATGGTAATTAATGTCTCCCAGCATCATTGCAAACGTCTTCATTATGGAAAGCAGAGGTGTGCTGTATGTTTGCTGCAAAATGTCACAATAAAGAAAAAACCCAACTGAGGAAATTTATAAATTATCTCTTGAGATGCTTTAGTCAAAGATAATATTTATAAAAACTTAACTATATTATTGAACTAACCTGTGAACCCAAAAGGACAAAGAAACTCAGCCCAAAGGCCAGTATGAGGAAAAAGAAAACCACAGCAATCCGAATCAAAGTCCTCAAAATTTCCCAGAACATCACAACATAGATTCCATAGTTCTCAAATCTAGACAATAAGTAAAGAAAGAAAGATGCAGAATCAGTCATAGAATCACTTCATTTGGAAAAGACTTTTAAGATAATCAAGCATTAATCAAGCACTGCCAAATTTACCCCTAAACCATTAAATACTGAAGTTAGAGTCCCTTGCAGTTATTTATGTAAGGCAGTAAGTAATGCTGGTTTTCATCTGTGGAAAGAGACACTGCCCCTCTGAGAGATTCTGTGCTGGTAACAAACCTGCTCTACTTCCACATCCAAAGGCGTGCAAGTGATCCTACTCACAGCAACTTAAACTTATAATATAATATAATAATATATAATAATATTATTATTATAATATTATTATATATAATATATAATATTATATATAATAATATAATATAATCTTATCTTTCAATGCACAAGAACAATTTTCAAGGTATTTTTCATGGACATTTATTCTCTCCATAGGCATAGGCAGTACAGTATAGTGCCACTGCTGCATTCAGAATAAAAACAATAGCAAATATCCAACTTTTTTCTGTTTCTCAAAGCAAAATAGCAACCAGAACAAAGGACAGCTGGTACCATAGTCGACGTAGCAGCCAGCCACAGGGCTCATTGAAAAGATTTCAACTTTTACAAGATGTGAAACAAACGACATCATGTAGTTTTAGTGCAGTAGAAAGAATGGTAAACAAGCAAACAAAAGGAAACACACTGCTCAGGAAGAGAAGGAGAATGCCATCATTTTAAGACACCTGTGTTTCCAACAACAGTCTGTTGTTGGCAAGCCTCTCCTATTCTTTGTTAACACAAAAACTAAATCTCAGAACAGGAATTATCATAAAGCAGGTTAAATTACTTTTTCTTTCAAACCTGAACTTGGGAATTTATGTCCTCTCTCAAATCCAGGGAACAAGAGATTTTTTATGTTACTACAATAGGAACTGTGAAAATCCCTATGTATGTCTTTCACTCTGAAACATTATGTGCAAGACTGAAAAAGTCAGGCTGGAAATAAAGCAAATCTGATCTTCTCTTACTTATTAGGGATTTATTAGGCAAAATTCAGTTGAAGTCGATGGAATCACGGGCTGTTTTGGGAAAAGACAGCCTGAATAAGATTAAAAAAATCATGTGTAGTGTTCTACTGCTACACACTTGAAAAAATAGTCAGGCCAGGAAGTCACTTCATCCAACAGCAGAAGAAAGGTTGCACAATCATCTGTTTACTTTTTACTGTTTAGGCTGAAGCCCCATTTTGCCCAGAGCAGACAGGACACACCCATTCATTAGTCAGCTAGGGTCAGACACGGGGAGGACAAGGTTTGCAGCAGACACAAGACCATAAAGGAGCTCCCTTTGACATTAACTCTGTTTACAAACCATGTCCTTAAACATCCCTACCACACTAAAACAACCCTGAAATTAATCAGCAAATGTTGTGTTTTGTCTGTCTGCAAGACTTCACGGGGCTGATTAGTGCATATATACAATAAGAATGGGAAGAACATTTATGCAGTGTTATCACATGCAGTCCTGCTCAGGCAAAAATGTATTTTATTTATTAATCTTAAGCACTACACCCACACTACTTTTTCCCTCCACCCAGCTCGCCTGCTGCTCGTAACTCTTGGATACTATTGTACCAGTGACAAGATTTAAGATAATTAGGAGCAATAAACAGACATAATGTCAACTGAAGAAACAATATCATCCACTGTAATTCTTTTACAGGATACATGGTATATGGAATTTATGGTATAAAGAAGTGAGATGTGCCATTTAATATGGGAAATGATAAAAGAATTTACCTTCTCCCAGATATTACCCATAAAACCTGACTTCCTTATGACCTTCATAATTCATATACTTCTGGGTTCTTTTAAAGTCAAAGTCTATACAATGTAATGAAAGATGATTTAAAAAAGATAAAAGTAATCCTGGCTATGCTCAATTAACATTCAAATAAATATTGTTATGTCTACAGTTGCTATAACATATGTTGTGATGATCCACGTGAAAAACACTGAAAATGACTTTACAGTTCATCAGAGATAAAAAAATCCTGCAGTCCTAATCTGGAAACTCCTATAGTTTGAAAAAATTCAAAATAGAAAATGAGACTCTCAAACTTGATAAGTCACAAGTTAGGATATGTGAAATATCTGAAAACATTAAAATATTTTATTGTAAAAAAATTTTACCGTTGAAGGTAAAGTAAGAAGTTCATCCAAGACAAGTACACAGCAATTGCTCCACACTCCCACTGCAAATGCGATGGTGTATTAATAAATAAAGAAGACACAAAAATTATGCTTGTAGTATAAATGGTCCAGTCCAGTAGATTGGAGTAATCCAACAAATATTTCAATTTCTAGGATTTAAGAGAGAAAGGTTAATATTTACAAGTCTTCCGTCATTAAAAGACTGAATTCAATACACTATTTAAATTCTCTTCTCAGTTTTAATTTATATATATATAAATTAAAAGGTATAAATTGGCATTTCCCTTTTAATCAGGAATAAAACAGATTAATTTCAATGTCATACAAACATAATTTCAATATCATGCAAGCGCACTGTCTGATTAATGTTATTTTTCTATGTACTTACCTGCTGAATCAGCTGAAATATTTCTTTGCAGATGCCCAGTAAACTCATAATTAAAACTAAACACATACACACCCTTGTGAAGTATGAGTCCTGAAACAAAAATCAGAGCACAAAAGAAATTAGAAATTATTGAAGGAATGTTCATTTTATCTCTACCTATTATATACACATTATATTGCCACATTAGGTAACCCTGTTAGCTTGTGTCATATAATTATTACTATCTAAATTCTGTTTTACTAATATTTATTGTGAAATCCATGTACTGGGTTGGGCTGTACATGTGATTCTCATAAATTTTTCATATATCAGGATATCTTCTTGAACCTGTTATATCCCTTGAGTTTATTTTAGTTCATATTTTTACTAGCATATCCTTTTTGAGTTTCTGTTTCAATTCTATGCATTTTCTCTCATGCAGATCTTTCTTCTTCAATATTAAACAAATATTGTTCACTTCAGGAAAAAAATGAAGTAATCATGTACCAAATATAAATTTCTCAGAAAAAAAAAACCAGAAAAATAAGAAGTGAAAACTGAAAATTATCTAAAGAGGTTGCTGCTGAATGTTTAGAAATACACACTTCAATTTTATTTCTTAGAGTTGCTGGATCATAAATTAATCTAGAAATTATTTAAATAATCACAGCTTTTTTGCTACAAAAATCCTAAACATATTGTGACTCCTAATAAAAGTACCTCATATTCTAATGGTCTTGCTTCGTAGAGCTCTGTTCCATTCGAAGGTCTTCCTGGTTGTATGTGAGTGACCAGAAGAGTCAATGGGATGAGACCAAGAGAATATATGCCCAAATTCATTAGATGTGCTCGAAACCCATAGGCCATCCTTGAAAGTGAGAATGTTACAGTTACAACGCTTTGCAAATTTAGAACAGCATGCATTCAAATTTAACAGCCAAAAATGTCTTCAAGATGAGGAAGTAAATATTTCTTGAGATATCCCTTTGTGATGAATGTGTTCATCACTTATGTGGACAAAAGTGTATTTGCCACTCTGAAATACTGCTCCTTTCATTTTTAACTTGGCAACCTTATTACATATTTTTGCAATAAAGAGGAGACAAAGATAGTAATTGTCTTTGTTGTAAATATCAAAAAATCTTTACTCAATACTAAGTTGCACTTCATGGAAAAGATATTGGGTTAGACAACTCTACAAATACGCACATTTTAACACACAACTTTCAGGCACAATAATCTTTATCTTGACATGCATTTTTATACTTTATATCCATTAAAATAGACCAACCATTTCATAAGCAAATATTCTTTACACACGGGATGACTGAGCAGCTCCATGCGATTGTGGCGCACCATGGCCTACAAAACACAGATACAGATGGGTCAAACTCAATTCAGCTAGGCAAGCAAAGTGCTTAAATAACTGGCTAGGCCACCTTTTTTTTTAACCTGACTATTAGCCTAATGTAAAGTACAATGTGAGTAAGATATTGCAAAGTTATTTTGATTAAGCACTTTGGTCCAAAGCCATCACTATCTTGCCCTCTCTGCCTCCTCAGGCATTCAGCTTCTCTGCTGGGGCTCTGTTAGTCTACTTCAAGCTTCAAAACTTACACAGATTATTTTCAACGATACCTGTGAGACCATGCTTTTACAATTAATGAGAAAATTATGAATTTATTTACTATTAGACAGTACAACAACTAATTGCCAACAGGAATCCCAAAAAATAAACATATTGAGCCAGAAAGTTTGTTATATAAACATTTTCTGACAAAGAATGAGAGAACAGATTGACAATGCAAAAAAACCAGCAAATTTGTTTCCAGCATCGTAAATATTTTGCAATTACCATGTGAAACTAATCAGCTTGTCATGTTTTAAAGTGCCTCAAATTCCAGTGCATGGTCACTACAATGACTGGAGTGTCATTGTTTTCTTTGATGTACTACCTGCATGTACAGCACAGTATCTTGTTCATAGTTTTATCTACATCTAAAAAAATTTATTTATTTCTTAGAACTTTGGCCCATATTTAATTACAATATACAGAGTTATGGGCTTTGGAGAAGAAATATTATGATGACAAATTCAAACCTCTTGATTTTATCTACAACAAGACAGCAGGCAATGATGTAAGAGTAAAACTAGAACTTACATTTAAAGTGATAAGTGGTTCATAGAAAATATCTTCATCTTCCTTTAATTTCTTGTTAAGTGTCAAGGGACACTGAAGATATCTGAAGTTATATTCAATCTATAAAACACACATACACCAGAATTTAAATATAATGCAAATTATTATCTCAGATTATGTTCTTAATACAAAGAAGGCTATCCTTTAGAGAAAACAAAAGCATATTGTCTCAAGGTGGTCAGAATCAAGGTGTGTATTCATTGTTAGCTGAACACATGCCATCAAGATACACATCTGTCACTGCAAGATCTTTAAACAAACGGCAATTCTCAATTGTAAAATAAAAAATGTCCATTTCTTGCTAAAATCTTACTATTAAGAAAGATAATTTTCATAACTGTGATTTGTTTTAATGCTGACTTTAAAGAAAAGCTTGTCTTTAAAAGTTCTATAGCTTTGGTAATACAATATAAAGAAAATGCACAGTAGCAAAAAATTTGGAAGTTTTCTGTTAATGATGTGGGCACAATCCAATATAACCATCAATAAGGTGGTTTTCAATATGGTTTCAAAAGTAACATAACTGGAGAACATTCATGTCTCCTTAGGGTTAAAAGCAATCTACTCCTTAAGATTTTGGACAAGTATTTACAAAACAAAGAAATGTATTGAACTCAAAATTATTTATGAAAATTGCACTACTTATTATCAGCATACTTTGGATATGCATGAACAGATATTATGTGTCTTCTCTCACTGCTGTTTTGAAATATCCATAACCTCTGACACCCAGCTCAATTGCAAAAATGATCACAGCAAAGATACAGTTTATGGATTGTAGAAATTTAATATCAAACTTATTCGAACATGTAAGCATGAAAATTACTGTGTTCTGTGTTAAGATCTGAGATTCATCTACAACTGCACCTTACATATATGAGCTTGACATGTATATTAAAATATACGTGTTGTGTATTTTCCCAGACTTTTTCACCTACTTACATAGAAGTCTCGACTCGTCTTTTCCTCTGAAGACTCAATTATGCAGTTGTCCAACACCAGCTTTGCAGAGGAACAGAAAACTGAATTAAGGTGATGTAGACAATGTTCAACAGAAAGTGTTCAGACCAGAAGAAAATGACCATCAAATACAAGGATCAGCCAACAGAAGTGATGACTCAGTCAGATTTTATGATGTATGTTTTAAAGACATAAAATTCCAGTTTTCATGTAGGAGTTAAATATAAATGCAGTTTACAAGGCTACGTGCTAGTTTACACAAATAAAGTGTGAATAGTTTATGAATACTTAAAAAACATTTCTGTTGTGTCATTTAGTAGTTAGCTAAGAGAGTGAAAATATCTCAGATGATTTTGAACCCAATTCACTTTTGACTTTCATTACATTTATACATCATTTTTAGAATACTTTTATAACTCCATTGATCTCAGAAAGCTAAGAACTTTTCTAATACTGAAGAACTTAAACTGGACAAACTGAGATTATCCCTAAAATACTATTAAATAATTTTGCGAACTTACTTTTATTTTATAATAATATGTATCAGTGAGCACAGCAAGCAGAAAAATGAATGCAGCAAAACTATGGTTGTTTTCTGAAGACATTTCTTTAACATGTGCAGAAAACTTACTTTAAATGAATCAGGAAGATACTCAACCATTTCCAGTAAAGGACATTTATTGGCACTGGAATAGTGAGAGAAAGTCACAACAGCTTCTTCCCATCTGCAAAAAATTATTTCAGATAATGGAAAATGAATTAATTGCTTCTGTTTTAGCTTAACTACTTTTAGATTATTTGGGTTTTATTTAAGATATTGAAATTCATAACGTATAACAATTTTACGCACTATTAAATGGAAACTAAGCTGTTTGGGGAGTAGTTGAGTAATATTCTGGATACTTCTGTAAGAATGATTCATGTTAAATTCTGTTATCAATTAAACAGAAATGTTTCAACTATGCTAAGGTCTCCTAAAAAATATAAAACAGGAATGAATTTTGGAATCTTGGGTTACAAAATTAGGCAAGTAATAATAAATACAGTAAAATCCCGTCAGCGTTCCTGTAAGTCTTACCAAAACATGTTATCATTAGGCAATTGTGTATTGCTTTATTTAAAGTGGGGTTTCACTATAACTTAAACCTAAAATATTCCAAACTGCAGTTGAAATGCCACATATTAAAATATTTGCAACATGTAAAGTCATGATTTTAAACTAAACCTCTTGAATTACTTCAGTTGTATTCATATTTTTATTAAAATTCTATAGGCATTTAAGCATTATGTGAAAGGTCAAAATTATTTCTGATGGCTTCTATATGTTTTTTAGACACAGTATCCAAATACTCAATGGAATATGACAAACAACTTGCCACATCTCTGATGTCCATTACAATTATGCCAGTTTTTATTTGTGCTCATTAAAACAGAACCTCTGGAATTTTAAAATAAGTACTCAGTTTTACTTATTAAGCTACAGATTTTCAGAACTTGAACTCATTTATAAGACAACTGAAACAAAACACATGGGCAAATAAACCCAAGAATCATTTTCTGCATACTTTACCTTTTGTGCAAAATGACAGCAGACACCACATCTTTTCTCCTATTGTGTATTGCTTCATGGAAAAAAGAAGCCAGTGCTTTGTTGAAGAGAATTTTTGCACCATAGTCAAGAAGTAACCTCACTGCTTTTGCGTGTCCTTCTCGTGCAGCCAAGTGCAAAGCTGTGTTCTGTGCAGACAGGCAGTACAGCAGTACATGAGTAATTAAAAAAAAGTACATTTCAGTGCTTCCCCACTTTGAAAAGCCACATGCCCTTCTCAGCTGCAAGTCTCGAATGCTATTACTGGCAACACAAAACATGAGAAATTTGTCCGAGATTCTGACAGAGATTACAGACGTGTTCTTTATGTTTACATCTACAGCAGGGCAAAATCTGAAGAGGAAACTCATTGTAGGCAAGAAAAGCCAATTCATTAATATATTTTAGTTTTGTAATTAATGAACTGCAAGTCACAAATAGGTAAAAAATGATGGTATCTACAGATAGAACACCTGCATTTGATAATCAAGGAGAGAAGCATCCAATTATATCCAGATGTGCTCATACAAAAAAATCTGCAAGCAAATCGGAGGGTGCAATTTTGTAAGTGGAATATTTATTTTTTCTTTTGTGTTTTCATAAAAGTAAAGGCATCAGTGGTTTAGGAATCAAGTTACACTGAAACTGACTTTTGAGAGTCTTCTGAATGCACACAGATTTTTCTGATTGAAATTAAAGACTTCTCATAAATTAAAATTAAGACTTCTCATAAATTTAGAGTCAAGATTTGTTTCTAATCTAGTAATTCTACATGTTTTCAACACCACTTCTCAGAGAAATTAGCAACAGCTTCTGTGTTGGGAATTGAACAGTTTTTTAGAATGATTGCCCTGTATTTCTGATGGGACGGGTTCATACAAGAGGCCTTCAGTCCAAGAAAGGCATTCTGTCTTGACCCAATACACACTGCATTTGTCCAAACTCCAGAGCAAGACAGACCCTGTTTTTGCTGGACATCACTGTGCAGGGGATTTCAAACAATATGTTAATGAGCTACAGTTGATACCAGATTTTTTCTTATCTGTGTAAGTTTAGTAAATTTGCATTACCAGTGTTTGTACTACATTGCTAAAATATTCTTGCATTGTATAATGGGGCAAGAGGGACATGTCAATACATTCAGTGTTTTGTGTTTTCTGTTAGGCTATTTGAATCTTTTTTGTCTCCCACTTAAAATAATTGGATGACAATTTCAGCAATCATATATTTATCCAAGAAATGTTTTAACAGTGGTGAAATACGACATCACTGAGTCTGCCACAGGAAATAAAATATTACACAATATAATGCACAGTGGAAAACTACTAATAGCCTAACCCTGACATTTTGTCCAGAAGTAACAGCAGACAAGAAACAAATAATGCTAACACTTACCCCTTCTTCATCCACTCTGTCAGTACACTTCACATTAGTATCCAAAATGATCTGCATTGTGCGAGTGTATCCTCCGAAGGCAGCGTGGTGCAGGGCTGTCCACCCTTTATAATCACTTACATGTCATGGTACAAAATTAGAAATTATAAATAAGAAAAGTTTTTTATAAATTTAAAGTGAATACAAATGCCTGCTGCTTTGACTCAGACCTCTTTTCTTTGGCATGACTACTGCAGAGATGTCCATACATTCTGTCAATTGTTATGTGATGATCAATGCACCATTCAGAAGTAAAAGGTTCAACTCAATAATAGTACTTAGATCTCTCCCTTTTCATCTGTTTCTGAGATCTGAGGATCTTTGACCTGAAAGGGGGGACTTAGAGTGCAAGGCAGAATGCCTGTGAACCACCAGTCCTGAGAAACCCTACTCAAGCCTGCAAGTGAAGCTGAAATGGTTGCAATATTTCCAAACCAATTTTTTTTCATGAAAATGTTCAATATTCTCCTCTCAGTTGGATTTAGAGAAACCTCAAGTCCCCCCAGCATTAGAAGCCTTGGTTTTACAGCTGGCCATGATTCTTTGTTTTACAAGTATTTTATAACATGCTCTATGTTTGTCTATGTTTGTCTATTTTATAACCATATTGTATGTTTACATTTGCATATATTAATATAATAATTATTTTAATATACTCTACTTATATTTATATTGCATTAATTTCCCAGAAGATGAACATAAAACATAGGGGGGATATGGGGTTTTATGGCTTAATGAATGAAAATCTGTATACTTACCAGAGGAAAAGAGCCCCTCTTTTCAGAAGAAACTGAACTACCTTCTCATGACCATTCTGGGCTGCCAAATGAAGGGGAGTCATTCCCTTCTTATCACCTTCATTCAGAAGTCTTGTGTCTTTCATGTCTCTTATAAGCCGTTGACAAGTATTGATGCGCCCATAGCTTTGCAAGACACACAGAAATTAATGTCAAAAACATAGGCGTGAAAACCATGGCAGGGATTCCACTGCCCAGAGTGTGCTACTAACCTGGCAGCAAAGTGCAACGGTGACTTCTTGTCTCTGCTCTTGGAGTAGATGGAAACATTGAGGCTGAGTAAATTATTTACAGAGAGGGCCACACCCTGTCTGCATGCGTAGTGCAACGGAGTGCATCCTTCATTATCTTCATCCACAACGAGATTTTTAATATGTTCCATCTGACAGCCCCCAAGAAGTACCCAAAAACAAAAGCACAGAATTACATCTAAATCTCTTCTGCTCCGTAGCTTCTAATAGCTTGCAACAATGGCATTAATACTCTAAAGCAGTATCTAAAAAGAAGAAATAAACTTAAGCAAAAGTAAATTTAGGAACAAAGAGCACTTTTTTTATCTGCTGATTTGTGGGTCACCATTTTTTCAAAGAACACAGGAGTTTGCCATCCTGCATCCTTACTGCAACCTATCCACAGCGTAATAAAGGAAATTCTTCTTTGCTGCCATTCCAACACAATGCTCACTGCTGGCAGCAGAAGGCTTGTACCAAACATAAAGGCAGTCTTATAATCCACATTCAGTAGCAAAACCTCTGACTGTCAAAACTCAGCAGTTCACTGGTTTACAGTGTAAATTTATTTCCCGTTTCTCTTTTCCATCTTCATTTCCCCAAATTCCTTGTCTAACACTATCCTACAAGCTTTCTTAAAGCAACTAAAAAACTCCCACCATCTGATCCACTTACTTGTCCAAATTATTAATATGCTCAATAATCAGAAATTCAATGCAGAGAACTGAGAGTTATCATCACTGTTTTAAAACTGATTCACTACATCTGCTGAAAAGGGAGGTTAAATCCATTACAGTCAAAGGTGTTCACAGATTTCAGCACGTTGTAAGATGAGTTATATTTGATTCACATTTAAAAATCTATTTCTGGAGCTCTGGAGGCCAGCAAATTTAATTTTTTTCAGGCAAGCTTGGGCTCTATCAATATGAGTGCTTCATTTTAACACAGCCAAATACAAATTCATATTGGAAATATTTTTAAAAACCAAATCCAAGACTTCATTATGATCCAGTCCATAGAAAGCTCCTGCAGAGTATGCTGCAAACTATTTATAAAGTTCTAGATCTTGACTGATTATGAGCATGTCTCCTGGTTTTACTGCATGCAAGCTGGGAAAATAGAACTGAAAAGTTCAATATCTTATTGCCTACCTCTTGAGCTATTCAATCCCCCAACAGCAAAATAATTCCTGAGATTATGTTATTCCTTTGCCTGGCAATAAGAAAACTGTATTATTGGCTTTAAAATGTTTTTGTAAGAGATATGTGATATGTACCTCTTCAAACCATTTTTTTGTGACACTGGGCTGTTTAACAAGTATCACAAATTTTTACAAACATACCAAAATAAAATGGTAATTGCTTTTTTCTTTATGTTTTCCTAGTAAGAGCAGCAGAAAGACATAAATTGATGCTTACTGTACCTGCAGATATTTCTCATTCAGATGCTGTAACCCTCCAGGCTGCAATACAGTCAAATGCAAGAAATTCCGCCCAAGATGATCTTTTAATGATACATTTGCTCCTAAATAAATATAGAAATAAATAATAAATATGGAAATAAATAATACTCTTTCAAGTGGACCTTGTAATGTATAATTTTTCTTCCCAAAGAAAATCACCCCTACTGAAACTCAGCTTTCATCATTTTCTTGTGTGCATGCATTTTGTATTTCATCACAGCTCTAAGTTTTGTACAGGTCCCTTATATTCCAAGATGCTGATCACACACAAATCAAGACTAAATTGAAAGATGCAGATAGTCACTTTTTCTAATCTTTAAAGCTGTAACCTTCTTACAGTTTCAAAACTTACTATAAGACTTTTTAAAGAATATCAGTTATACTATTAACAAGAGGAAATCCAGTAATAATCATTAACTTGAACCAAAATGCAGTAAATTAAAGAGATAGTGCTCAAACATTTTCAAGGTGACTGATTTTATAAAACCACAGGTAAGGATTAAATGATGAGCTTTAACACTTAAAGATTGACTGCTGGTATGAAACACAGCTCTGTTGAAGTGGTGTATTTGTCCTGCAGTTCTGCTTAGTTTGTGAGCTGCTAAGGAGGGCAGGGATGGAGTGCCAGTGCCACCCTCACCTTGAGGAGAGTGACACATGGCATACACATTCTTCTACAGCCTGTTCACACTGTAGTGAAAAGGGTGAAATCATCACACCAGGGGATACCAGCAGTGTGCAGCTGTTTAGCTCCGCTGCTCCTGGGCTGGATGCTGAAATACTGAATTCAAATTGGGAGGGAAGCTGGATGTAGAATTTTAAAATTAATGAAATCCGCTCAAAGGAAGTGTATACAGTATGTGTATATTCCTTTTTACCTTTTGAAAGCAGTAAATTCACAATTTTCCATGATGCACAGGAAGTGGCCAGCAGAAGTGG
Organism: Brachypodius melanocephalos; assembly: GCA_013398615.1. Lineage (NCBI taxonomy): Eukaryota > Metazoa > Chordata > Aves > Passeriformes > Pycnonotidae > Brachypodius > Brachypodius melanocephalos. The sequence goes on from VZSR01001685.1 coordinate 24,939,085, forward strand.
GGATCGACCTTCTATGTCAACACTATCAATATTGGCCCCCTGAGAAAAAGAATTCCAAGTTTATGCTGAATAATGAATAAATGAAACTTTAAAATGCTGCTGCCCTTTATAAGCATAGCAGAAATACAGGCATTCTTAGAAATTCCAGATGGTCCAGATAAGTAATTTCACATTACATATGATAAATAAAAAAATAAACAAACACATCACATCTCTGTATAAAACTGCTAGGTTTTCTAACCATCAGCCACAGTCCAGTTATCTATATATAAAAAAATTCAGATGCCAAAATAATAGTGGCCTACTTCTAGGTGTACTGAATTTAACAGCTTATGATTTTTGTTAGAGAACCTTTCTATGTATTTAAGTTCTCAATATAAAATTATAACTTAAAAATACCAGGACTGACCCTATGGAAAAATGCAAAAATTGTAGCCCTTTGAATGATGTGGTCTTACCTATCAAACAATTACCAGAAAAAGTTCTTTCTAAACCTCTACACTGTATGAACATGATTCAAGAAGTATTTTGCTTTCCAAAGAAAATCACCCCTACTGAAACTCATCTTTCATCATTTTCTTGTGTGTATGCATTTCTGCATTTCTAATCCAGGAATTAGAATAGTTAAATCTGCACAGCACAATTTACATTAGTTTTCTATCCTTCAGCACAAGTGATTTGAACCAAGCCCCTTTTGATGCCAAAGCAGCTGTATCGACAGGGGCATATTTTATTCTGTTTTGTCTACTTTTGCACTGACACATATTGCCAGCACTGTACTGTCACTATAGCCACAATATCACTATGGTCATATCAGCAAAGTACTACTGTAAGCATAAACTTATTTATCTAGGATGAGCAGGAAGATACACGGAAATGAACCAACGAGATGTGTATTTTATGACAGTTTAGATATCATTTTCTTAGATACCGAGCTGCAAGTCAAACTTGCTGAGCTGAACAAAGTACACAAAAAAACCTGTTTTATTTCAGATAATATCCGAAGATGATTGAAAAAAAAATCAATGGCAGTTTTTCTATTAAATTGAATCATCTTTGGATCCAGTCTTAATCTGAGAGAATTAATCTCAATCATGACCAATATTTGCTTTCTAGGTTGGTAACACCTGTAATGTAGTAATAAGAGGCACATAATAAATGTGCAATGATTACCACAGAGAACAGGAAGCTTTCAACTTATGTTCATTAAATATTTGGAAGTAATACATGCAAGACCCTTTCCCCATTTACCTTTCTACAAGGTCAGACAGCATCTTAAAAAGTATTTTTTTCAAAAGAAACAGACCTTTTTAATCCAAGCATCTCATTTATTTCAATGAATAGAGGGCAGCAATTTCCAGTTCCTTATGTAATATTTAATCACCTTCCCACCAGCTATCACAATTGTTCAGCTTTCAGTAAAATCAATTTGACAGCATTCATAATTACTCATCACAGTAAGAAGTCACTTATATATTGCCACATATTTACCTCATTTATGACACAGGTGAATTAAGAGTTTGTAAAATAGTTTCTGAACTCCATCTAATTTTCCATTTCTGTTGCCCCAAATGCAATAATATAAATGAATTAAACAGATATTAATATAAAAGCAAACATGCCAATTTTGTAAGTATCAATTATTATTTACACCAATTTAATATTTCATTTTCCTTTTAGAGAAGAAAAAATAAACAAAAGGGCGAGAAAGTCCAAAAACGGGAAGAAAATGTGTAAAATTACTGCTAATTTATTTTGAATAAAATGTGAATATTTAATGCATAAAATAAATAGATGTTCTTTATTAAAACTGGGGAGCCTTTATGAACTGGAATTTCCTAGTCCTTTCAGGCAGTAACTTTGCTGCACCTTTTCTCTTTCGCCCTTCTGTACACCACAGCAGAGGCAGAACCAAGGGAGGCTGTTGGTTTTGTGAGACAAGTACAAATAGTCAAACCTCACCACTTCATATTTAAATCAAAAGTAAGACCAATATCTAGTTCTAAAACGAAATCAAATCCCTACAACAAATTTTCTTAAGCAAAGCAAAAGAAAAGCAAAACTGTATGTAGAAGAGAATTTCTTTTAGTGTAATTGCCATGAAATGAAGTAAAAACCCTAAACACACACAAAACAAAAAAGAAATCTGATGGTTTCTGAAAATGTCCCCAGCTGAGTGGGGCACAAAATTATTATATCAGCCTTAGTTTAATTGGCACAAATGGACATTGGGAGCATAGCCAGTAGCATCCCTGAATACATTTCTTCTCTGTTCTTCATAATTATCTACTGAAGAAATACAACCAAACCATACAGAATAAAAAACATTTCTAGATGATGCACAAACTTTGATATATGGCTATGTGATCCCATAGTAATTGTATGTACATTCTTTAAAGAAATTATTTATTTCTTGGAAAAAAATCAGATGAAATTCAATTGATATTTAGCATGTTTTTATATTTCATGTCTGAGGAGTGTAGGATAACCAGACCACTTCGCCATATTTGGTGAAGGATGTTTATGAAACTTTCCTAAGTAAAATGGAAATAAGAGTGTAAGATTTCATCCTCTGTAACTGCGGGATGGTATTACGGATCAACAACTACTGTTGTACTGTAACTCTCAATTATACATTAGGAAATGTATATATCTACCTATCTAAACAGCTTATACCTGAAAACGAATTCTACTTTCTGAATTTCTCTACGCAGACCTGCAGCAATAGACAGCAATAATCTCTCTAAACATGTTGCTTCATTTAATATTTACCATTGAAATCAAATACTCCGCCAGTTCGTAATGATCAAACAGTGCTGTTCTGTGGAGAAAAATGCAAAAATACAGTAATATTAGAAAGGGCAAGGAAGTTTCAAGCCAAAGGATAGCATTCTTCTTAATTTTCTAAAATTTTCATATAAACAAATTTAAAATAAAGAGACAAGAGAATTACATAATTCATCTTAATAAATTGTTTTGGGTTTTTTTTGCATGGAGTTATCTTTCAAACCAAGTTCAGTTCAGTTATTACATTCAAAAGACCTCATTGGTAGGCAAACAGGTATTTTAGCATTGATTTTTAAGAGAACCTGTAATTTCACATGTCAGATCATTAAGTGTGCCACATAAGATCAATGCAGAATTCAATAAATTTCTTATGTAGTTTCTTCTGAGCATGCCTGGACCCTCAAATTAATTTCATTGTTCAAAAATAATTTGATTGTATTTTGTGCCATAATGCCAGTGTGAGGTTAAAATGGCAATGTCTAAACATGTATTTTGACTGTGGCAGTCAAGCCTACTTGAAAAAACATGAACCAACTAATTGGGGTAAATTGGGTATTTGGAGCATAGTCAGTAGCGTTAGTTAAATATGATGACAAAAATTGTTGTCATTTACCAAAAATATCTTAAAGCTGTCTGTACACTTGGAATCTTCTTAGGTTTTATTCTACAGTAAGGCATTGAATCATGTATTACAGGAAAAAAAATGGTCAAAGCATGAAAGTACAGCACAGTAAATCCACACAGACAAAATTATTTCACAAGTCAGACCTCTGTGAAATATTTGGACTCAATAAGCAACACAGTTCCAAGGTTGTACTGTATCTCAAATGATAACAGTTGCCTTAGCACTATAAGAGGTAATAAAACATTGGATGTACTATAGTTAGAACAGATTGCTCAAAAGACATATTTTAAAAATCAAGTCATGGTTCCAAGTATGTAGAGATGCCTCCATTATCTGTAGTAGACCTTCCCAGCCACACATTAATACTGAATGCTTCACAAATGCTAAAATAAATTCCAAGGTGACTGAAGGGAAGGCAAAGTCATTTTATGAAATATTTAGATGGAAACATGACAGTAGGAATGCAAAAGCATGAAGTCCTACCTATGCTTCACTGATGCTTTGTTTCTCAAATATTCCTGCTTAGATATTGTTTTATATTCTGATATATTTGGGTGACTTTCTACCTTCCCAACGATTCTTGATAATAAAATTTTTACTGTTTCACAGACACAGAGATTAAAATAGTATTGTCCTTTTTACCAAGCTTTTTTCAAGGACAGTAATCTTCACAGATAAGGCAGCCAGTTATCTATTAAGTAGTACATGTGTCTGCACAACTTGCTTCGGCATTCTGTCATCACTTTGTCTTCAACCATGCTCCTCCATGGTAACATTTCCAAGTGTACCCAAACACTATCCTAATTTTACAACAAACTTTTTCAAGGTCTTCAGTTATCTTTGAATCATTCCACTTTACACTGTTTCCAAAGAACAATCATCTCCACTGCTTCTACCACTTATTTCATACTGTAAAACTTCTTGTAGAATAACACTGTCAAATAATTACAGTTAAATGCAGTGAAACATACGTTTCTTGTGAAAAAATTATAAATATGGGAATATATAATATTCCATAGATTTGTGAGCCAGCATGTTTAATTAAGAACATTTCTGCTACAAAAGATTTAGAAAACTTCTCCAGAGTGTAGTGCTCTGGTTTTAAATAGAGTGTGAAAGACTGGAAGTCTTGAGGATTATTACGTAGACAAACATCATCTGCAACTTTCAAGTCACAAGGAAGTGTACAAACATTTCCTTTTACCTGATCAGGTAAAAGGGGGTTTTGAAAATAAAAGAAAGTATTATTTTAAACAGTTCATATTATTTTTCACTCATTTTCTGGGGAACATCAAGCCGTTTTATAAGGGCGTTTCTTCCATGTTGTCAGAATGTTAACAATTCCATAAACTCGTTCCCCTACAACTTTACCGGAGTAAATTTTCAATGCAAACTGTTAGTGACCATCCCTCGACATGGTTCCAAGGTAACTGGAACTGTTTTCATTTTGGTATCAGCACCAGGATTTTTAACATTCTGACCAATTTTTTTCATTTTGTCATACTGCACTACAACCATCCCCCAAACCATGGAGAAGGTCCAAATTATGAGGGAATATGTTCCTTCCAAATGCAAGGAATAACTAAGAATATCATGGCTCACAATCTGTAGTGAAATCTAGCACAGCAGCTTCCTACCTGTGAAGCAATGTCTCCTTATTACCATCTACAGCATCAATAATGGATTCCTCACCAGCATAGGAGGACATCATTAGCTTTACAATCTCTGTTGCTCCTTGAGTGGCAGCAAAATGAAGTGCTGTGCATTTTTCATTCTATAAATGGGGAAACAAGGCAAAATACAAATATATAAACCTCAGGAACCTAACTTCCAATCTATTAAACACACTAGTGAACCAGCCCAGGATATGTAATTCATACATGCCTAAATTTCTATGCAAGTAATAAAGCTTTAGTCTTTAATTGTAGTAGAATTCCAAAGAGATTGAAAAAACCAGAAAAGACTAAAGAGATAGTTTTAAAGGATTACTATGAATATTACTTCTTATCACTCTATACAAAGTCCCTAAGATTTGAGATAATTATACTCTTAACAACCTTTTTTAGTTTAATTAAAAACCAGACAGATGCAGCACCCTTTAATACAAAAGATGAAGCAAATGAAAGCTACAGAAAACCGTATCTAGGTCAATGCAAATGAATAAGCAAAAAAAAAAAAAAAAAAAAAAAAAAAAAAAAAAAAAAAAAAAAAAAAGGGGCCTATATAATACAGAAAATGCATTATTTTAAAATGTCATTAACTTCCCAAAATGGAATCCTCCTTAGAAGTAATTCCTAAATCAACTTTTCTGCAGGTAAAAATAACATTGTCTCATATGCTATAAAACTATTATAAACTAGACTCATAAAATAATTAAGCAATATACAGATGAATAGAACAATATTTGCCAAATGTTTAGCTAGATGGAACTAACCAGCTTTGATATATGCCTGAGAGTTTTGACTTTCTCATTTTTAGAGTAGGACTGTTTTGGTGAATGCATTGGAATGGGCTTTTCCACAATGCCATAACCACTCTCAAAACAGTTCTACCCATCATAAAATCAGCAGCATAAATCACCTGATTGAAAAGCTGTGTGTTCAGAGAATCAAACCAGTAAAAGAAGGCAAAACCGTATTTAGTTTTGCTCTCATGAGTTGATTTCATCCTTGCAAACACTTTGGTTAGATATTTTTCAAAATGTTTATTCATGAATACATCTGGGCACAGACCCTTACACCAGCAGTAGTACCACGAATTTGTGTTTGCTTACAAAGAAGATACTGTAAACCAAGGCAAGGCTGAGGATAGACAAAAACGATCAGAAAGGGACAGACTGAAGACCCCACCTCTGGGAAGGGATGACCCTATGTAACCTGTGTAAAGTAACACCACATTTTGACTGATTTGAACCAGACTTGCTTTCATTTGCTGCTCTCTCTGCTTTGCATTGGAAGAGAAAATGAACAATGATTATCTGCTCGTCTTTTTTTCATACCACACAGAGATTTAGAGATACCCAGGTATTATCAAAAATACATTTTGCTCCAATCTGAGTTTTACCTGTTTGAGATCAATTTGGGCTCCAAATTCAATGCACATTTTAATCATTTCGAGGTCACCACTCTGAACTGCCAAATGAAGTGGACTGCATTTTCCATTATTGGTAAAATTGATGTGGGTTTTAGCAGAGTGACCCAATTCTTCACCTAAGAGATGAAAATGGATTTTTTTTTGAGTGAGAATGAGCTAACAGAAGATACAAAAGCTTTCAAAACAAGCATATTAACTGTGCAATAATATTCTCCCCTCTCAAAATATGAACCTGTCACATCTATCATTTAACAATGGATAAACATTTAGGAAAGCAGGTAGTTTGCTGCTGCAATCATACAAAAGCTGTCAGCATAAATCACCCATAGCAATAACTGCAACAATTTCTTACAAGTCCAAACAGTTATAATTGCTTGTTTTCACAGTTATTTGAAAACTAAAGCAGTAAATTGGTACTCAGTGCTCGGGAACATTGTATTTACCTTTTTTCAAAAGGATTTCCAGACATGTTTTTGCACCTGAAAATGCTGCTGCATGGATGGGCATACATCCCGTTTTGTTTGGTTTACATATTTTTCCTCCATTTTCAACCTGAAAAATAATGTCTCAATACAGCTTAGTGACATACAGAAAAATCTGACAAATGAATATACTATTACAGATATAGGGTAGCTGTCTCCTTTTTTTTTTGTAATGTTGCATATATATTATAAAGTTTATATACAAGTATCTTTTGCACATTATAGCCATACAATGAATGTGCTTTGTTTTGTGTTCTTATGACCTTCAAAATCAGGTTTTTCCTTAAGCTGGCCAATCAGATGGTTATAGGTATAATATACCCTCTTAAAAGATTAAAGTTTCTTAGTAACCTATGCAAAGCCAGTTGAACACTAGGTCCATGATTAACCTTGCTGCACTGAACAAAGACCAAATCCAAGAACAGAACACCACCACATCAAGGTAGAGAGAATCACCTCAAAAGATGATGGATAATTATACCTACCAGGAGTGTCAGTGCTTCAGGATTGTCTTTGTAACACGCCACAATTATAGGTGTGTTCCCTGCTTCACCTTCCAAGTTTACATCTGTACCGCTATGTTGGACTAAAACCTAAATGTTTTTAAAAAAATCAGTCAGTCATAAGCCAAACACAACAACAAAAGCCTGTTCCATTATTTTTGTTGCTTACAACCCATAACACCCTTGCAACCTACTCATTTTGCATCCCAAAAGCCCACAATGCAATGGCAGATGAGGGGAAAAGTGTAGGAGAATGCCAAAATATGCTGGTGAAAAATGCAGACATGAACAGATACGAAGCGCAATTCTTTCCAGCGGGCAGATGGGTAACTAAGTTAAACTGCACATAGCTGCAAAGCATTTTAAAGTCTGATTTAACAATTTCTCAATAATGGGAGAAAGTACTTTCCGTAGCACATTGCAGATAAGGATTTTTAATTAAAGTTTTCAACAGGAAATTCCCTGGCAAGTGGCCCACTTAGGAATCTGCTCTGGAATCTGCTCATTTAGGAATCTGCTCATTTGAACAGTAAAATGGGGAGAGATGGGTCTTGATGAAAACTGGGACCTTGCAGTCCTGAAATCCTGCTCCAGTCTCTGTGTTAACAGCTGACACTGAACTATCAGTATCATCAATTATCTCTGTGACTGCTTCCAGCACTTTTTGAGAAGCAAAGGATCTGGAAATTATAATGATCATACGGGCTTATTTTTTCCCCTAGCTACATACTTATTTAATTGCCTTTCAGTAATTTCAGTTATTTATTTTTTCTATACTAGAGGAACTGGTACATTTAATCCCTCTCAGGAAATTTGGCAATAAAAACCAAGGGAGAATTGGTTTGAATAAACAACAGAGTGGAGAAAAAATGAGAGCACAGATTTAGTCAAGAACCAAAGCACAGAAGCTGATAAAAAGCCCATTTAAAAAATGTCATTGATTTCAGGTTTCATTGTTCTTAATTCATAATAAATACAGATTTTGTAAACGATTTGAGGACACCAAAACATTTCTAAAGAACACTTAGTCTTGAATACAGATAACATGTATTCCTTTCTTTTGCACTGATGAACTAGAAAAAGATAAATTTAAAGAGAAAAGGAAATGTTGCAATTTTAAGGTTGTATTCATCTAAAAAATTAAAGAACTTTAAAAAGTTTAAAATTCTAACCCTATGCTGCGTATGAAGTGAAAACTTTCTCACTGCACTTAGACAAATGGTTAAAAAACTATGCTGCTTAAAATCTCAAAGCTATCATTGTTTTACAAGGTTCAACATGGACAACTTAGCAATTTCTTCACAATACATTTTTGTGATTTTTAATTGTAGATTTAGTTCTGTTACCATTAAATTGATTATTAGAATGTTGGGTCTAAGAACTCTACTTTCTGACTAGTTTTAATCTGGTTTTCATTTTAAAAATACACTCATTTCAAGAATGTTAATACTTCTAAGATGTCATACAATTGTAAAAAAACCAAGAAACAGAACATTATAATTCGAAATACACATGCCTACATGAAGTTTCCGTTCTAAAAAAAGAACACTTTTAAAGAAAGTTCCTTGTGTCTGGAAAACTGAAAAACATAAGGACTACTATCACAGCACAAACATCAGTGGCATCAGTGTTTCTACAAACCAGTAAATTACTTTTTACTGGCAGTGCTAAGAGGACACCAACATTTCTCTAGGCATCATGTCACACATCCTGCTTGTTGAAGAAAACACGTGAGGAGACATGGCATATATCAACAATGCCTTGGTACTGTGCACATGGCTGCTGCCTGGGCCACTATCAAGTGTCTATATTTACACGGACTTTAGACTTACCTTCACAATTTCATTGTGCAGGGACTGAACAGCCATATGCAAAGGTGCCATCATGTTGGAGTTGAGAATGTTTGGGTTGGCTCCTCTGCTGAGAAGCAAACGAACGCTTTCAACCTGGTTTTTCTTCGTGGCCCAGTGCAGTGGGGTATTTCCAGAAGAATCCATCACATTTAATACTAGGTCAAAGGAGAGAAAACAAAACGAAACAAAAAAAAAAAAAGCAAAACCATCAAATGTTGTGATTGCACTGAAAAAAAAAAAAAGGTATCTCCAGTGTCAGGTTTAGGCCTGTGCTACTGCATTTCTTTGGAAAAGGAAAGGAAAAGATTTAATGAGATGCAGTGTATTGTGTTAAATGGATTAAATGCTGTGCTGAATATACAGTATTGGTGAGAGGAATGGGAGTGGTGAAATGTCTATTTCTTGCCCATTATTATACATGTTTTTCCTCACCCAAGAGTTACTTGATTTACCTCTCTCCTTGATTCTTCTTTTTCCTATTTTATTTGACTTTGCAGCTATTTCTTTAGAGGCTGCACAGAATAAATGAGTGCAAATAAGAGGTAACAAATTAGTGCTTGCAAACTGTAAGAAAATTAAAAGACCATATCTACGCTGTTTCACTTCAGAACACAAAAGTAAATCAATTCAAACCAGTTATTAAAATGGTCTGTTCTACACATACACTTTGAGCTTGAAAACTGAAGATAAACTTCTACAAATATCCTACAAAATTAGAACAAAAAAGGACAGACAAAATAAAAATATATATACTTCAGCCAGAATAATCTAAAATTAGATAGGCCATCAATAGGTGAAAAAACCAAGACTTTCAGGGCCATTGCAGGTTTACTCAGCAGCATACAGTCTATCAGTGGAGTCCAGTATAGTTCACAATGCTTATTATAAAAGAGACACATAACATGAATAAGGAAGAACAAAAGCCTTCTGTTCGGTCATCTCCATTTTCTTTTTTACCTCCGAAGATTATACGTCTGAGTGTTAAACAAAGTAAGACATATCGATTCATGCATTAGAGAGAAAACAGTCCTACAGAACAAGACTGACCCAAACCACACCTGAGGCAGTGCAAACTGTGGCAGACAGTTTGAATTATATTTGAATCTATAAATGGAGATAACACTTATCAGTCCTGTCTCAGCTGGACATCTTGATTATTAAACCTTTTCATTGTGCTAAATAAAGTCATTCATAAAATGCATGCTACCTTCACAGGAAGAATCATCTATGATCAGCTGCATCAGCTCTATTTGTCCTCCTTCTGCAGCATGATGCAGTGGGGTGGCATTTAATTCATCCACTTTCGTAAGCCCAGAACGATTCTTCTTAATGAAGCTCCGTAGCCTGCAGGCACTTCCATCTGAAATAACCTGTTTTGGGTAAAAACACTCTCATTTTCCCATTCTCCTAAAAGGCAGGAAGTCAGCAATGCTATAATGTGGTTTTTGTGGGCATGTTACCACTCAGTAACTCCCTCCCGTTGTTTGGGCTCATGCAGAAGTTCACAAATCCTGATCGGATCGAGCCAAAAGTGAAACTCTGATTGGTTATTGGTTTAACTGACTGCAAGATAAGATCCAGATGAGAAACAGTGCAAAATGAACAAAACTGAAAATCATCTTGAACACACTGTTTTCTCTTCTGTAGTGAGATCTAGATCATTCCTTCACCATGGAAAATCTCAAACAAGCAAATTCATTACACGTTTTTATAATCTTTCTTGGAGTGGCCATGTAAAATGAATTCAACAGAGAGGAAAATTAAAAATCTTGATAAATTCCTTTTTTAGATCTTTTTACAGAGATTGATACTGTGTCCTTGGCTTTCAAGTTCAGCCGCTGGGCTTCTGTGATGTTCTTTGTGCCAGGAAACCAATATATTTTTTAATTTCAGCAGCATGCTTAGAACATCAGAGTATTATCTCAGCCTGAAACAACTCAGTATCTTCCCAGTGAGCCCACTGACAGCTTGATATATTCCAAGTACTATGCTTTACAACCAAAGCCCACTATGGAAACTCTGCTGATTATTATTTTATGATATTCTCCAAATATTTTTGTTAAAGTTATTCAAACTCCATATTTTTATGTAAAGTGATAAAATAACATGATTGCAGTAGAATGGGCAGGAATTTAAGAAGCAGACACTAAAAATTAAAAGAGAATAAAAAAAGAAAAGCAGTTCAACTACATTGGGTGGAAAAAAGAGGAGAAAAATACTGATTTAAAGTAAAGCAAACCTTCAAATGGTGTGTAAACAAGGAAAAAATATATTTTTAAAAATTTTTAATGAGTGAAAAAAGTTTAAAAACTAGTGATTTTATCCTAAAATCACTGCTCCCTTCACACCTACAAAAGAAAAGGAAAACTTTGCTCTTGAGGATCCCCTGAGTCACAAAGACTCAACAATTTTTGCTATCCTTAAGCAAATATACATTACAGGGCAGCCCATTCATGTGCTTGAGCACGTGTTTAGCTTCATTCAGCTTTATAGTCCCACTGACCTCAGTGAGGTTACTCATGTCAATAACATTACAAATGTGTTTAAACATTTGTAAGACTGAGTTCAAACACAGGGCTGGTATCTGCTTCAAAAGTGCAATCAGAAAAAGCCAATAGAAAACCTGTGACACTGTGGAAAGGATATTTAGAATGAATCAAATGTCACAAAAGTTACAGCTCAATTACACACACAATATCTGTACATACTAAACACACCAAAAAGCTGTCTAAGACAACCTTATTAGAGAGTCCAGTATTTGCTATTCCTTCTAATTTTCTACCTTTATTATTTCTATTGATCTAGACCACATTTTTCCACTTTTAACATTGGATTTATTTCTCAATGTTAGACAAAATGTGGCATGATGATAATTTCTATTGACAAAAGTAAGATTTATCAGCCAATACTGTGGTGTTTCACTAACAAAATAAGGAAGGAGTCAGTTAGGTGTTCTCAGTACTCGGGTTAGTTAAAAAGAGTAAAGCAGGCTATTTCAAACAACAGCAGCTCCTTTGAGCTGAACAGCTCTGTAGTGACAGAGAACTCATCAAAGTGACAAACCGTATTATGCTGAAGAAATGTTGCTCAGGTCTACAGCTAGCACACAGAAAACATATGAATGGAAATGACCTCAGGAGGTATTTAAAACCATCTACTTTGGATCAAATTTTGTCCATCAAACCATCAAACTTTGTCAAATTTGTTTAGCCTGCTGTTTAAAATCTCCAAAGCAATCCAAGTCTTCCATCCTCTAAGGAATCGCTTCCTTCACTTAATTATTCTTATGCTTAAGAAAGGCTTCACTAAAGTTTGGTCTAGGTCTCCCTAGCAGCAAGACAAATACATGACTTCTCATGCTATTCTCTATCACAAATGGGAAGTATATTATGTCCTTCCTGGCTGCAATATCACTTCTGTAGGTTGCACTGATGGTTCCCTTTCCCTTCGTAACAGTTCCAGTGCTTCTAAACTTCTCTTTCGTGCCATTTTTGCTAAGATGAGCTATTCATTTCTGTCATGACCTCGGCTTCCCTCTAAGAGAGGATCTCTTTCTGTGCCCAGGGGGAATGTGCGTTCTGTGGCAGCAGCCTGCCACCCACACGCTCCTTCGCCTGCTCCCCTACCTTGCCACACAGTATTAGCGTCCTGTGCCTTCACACCCGCGGCCAGGGCAGCTCCCAACCTGCCTCCGATCCTCCCTCCCGGCTCCCCGAGAGAGCGGACAGGGTCTGCCGGAACAGCGGCTCCCTGGCACAGAACCCAGCCGAGCCCGCTCAGCTGCCCCCAGAGACCCGCTGCCCCCAGAGACCCACCGCACCCTGACCCACCGTCCCCCCTCTGTCCCAGCCCGGGCACGCACCTTGAAGACATCCTGCGAGGCCACGGAGGCGGCATCCGCCTCGCACACGACGCCCTGGTAGGCGCTGGAGGCGGCCGCCTTTTCCCGGGAGCGGCAGAGCCGCAGCAGAGAGCGCTTCATGCCGCCCGCCCGCCCGGCTCCGAGCAGCGCCCGCTCCGGCGACCTGCGAGGCGACACAGCGAGTGACAGCCAGCCCGGCGGCGGCGAGGGAGGTGGGGAAAGCTGGGGAGGCAGGGAAAGCAGGCGGGGGCCATCCCTCCGGGGCGGGCATCCCGCCGGGCGGAGGCTCCCAAGGCGGGCGGGCGGCTCCGGGCACGGAACGGCCGTACCCATTGGGAGCCATCGCCTGAACCGGCGCTGCCTTCCCCTACGCTGCCCTCCTGCCCCTGAAAGGGCGCCTCGAGTTTTCTGCTGTTAGCTTCTCTGTGTAGCCATAACCTTTTTTGTTTGTTTGTTTGTTTGTTTGTTTGTTTTGTTTTGTTTTGTTTTGTTTTTTTTTCGGAGTTCGTTTGACCAGACAATTTGGGGGAGGTGTAGGAAAGCTGTAGGAAGAGTACAGAAGGAAGTAGCACGAGGTGTTTCAAAGGGTTAATCCTAAGGAGCATGTCACTGAGCCAGTCTTTACGGAAATACGTGTAACTCGGGGAACTGACACTTTACTTAACGTGAGATGAGTAGCCCTGCCAAAGGTCAGGCAGTGGAAGGGGCAGAGGGTTAGGAAATGCAGCAGGAGCCACAGGAGGTGATTTTTTTGCCTGTGTTCTCATGGTTTATGGCAAGCGGCAACTTAAAGACTGCCAAAACCAAGTGTCACACCCCATATAGCCTATTTAATAGCTGTCAACAAGCAATTGTCCATTATTTCGCTCATTCCCTTTTTAAATCCTTTTTATACTGTTTGTCCCACAACATCCTGTGGCACTAAGTGCCATAATTTCATTATATATTTGAGAATAAAAAATGTTTTCTTCTACCACTTAGTGGTCCCGGGTGCTTTTATTTTGAAAAATGGAGAATTCTTCTCCATTTTTCATCATCCCTATTAGTGCTCATTATTTCACAAAGTCCTTCCAGCACTTTGCTCACTGATAGGGCCTTGTACATGCAGTTTTCCTTCTTACAGATGCCATTTTTTAATCTCTGAATAGCCATATCCTGCTACTCTGAATCTTTTCAGTGTTCCTTTAGAAGTGGAATGCGAAGGCTTACACATTAAATTCTATTCAAGCCATAACATTCATTGTTTGTTTGATTTTTTTCTTCATTCCTCTCATAAATGTTCACAAACATATTTGGGGTTTTTTTGAATGACACTGAGCTAAGCTTCCATAGAAAATTTCTCCAGCACAATCCCTTTTCTAACTGGTGATAGTATCAATAAATAGCATTCAGGTACACACTCATAGGCATGTCATTCTAGGAAGCTAGTTTGGGTTAATTTTCTTATGAATACTCACCTAGAATTGATCAACATTGAATTTCATCTGACATTTCATTACTATATCACCAGTCTCTTGGGATCTGCCACAATCATCTGTATTTTTGGTCATTCTGACTATTCATTAATGCCTTCAAAGTCACCAGAATGTTTTTTGCACTTTTGTATTATCACTGACTTTAAGGAACCTTCTTACTTTACGAAGTTATATTCCTACTCCATATCTTTGAATGCTTAACCAAATTCAGAAAATCTTTCTTGCCTGTTCTCTGACTGTTTAGTTTCATTAAAAGACTACAAGGAGGGAGCTTTTTGAAGAACTTTCCCAAATCCACCTATCTCTGGTGTCACTTACACCTTTTTTTGCTCGCTGATTCCTTCAGAGAAGGTGTGCATAACACCAGACTTCTCTCTACAAATGCTATGTTTGTTATTTTGATCTTGTCATTTTGAGCCTGTAACTCCAGAATTGTTTGTTGTAAGTTGCTGAAATTACAAATTCTTAACTAAGTATTCTTAACTAAGTATTATTCATTCTAAGTCTTATGGTAACTTAAGTTTAGTTTACCATAAAACTAAATCGTTCTATGACTAAGTGAGTGGGTTAAAGTGCTTGTGGCATGAACCCTCATTCCTGTCAATTATCAGGCAACATTAAAAAATGAGACAAAAACTTTCTTCCCCTCACATGCTGCTGTTGCCACAAGTATTGCAAATGTTCGACAGCAGTGCATTAAGGTGTGTTTTTGTTGCTACGTCATCATTAATCGTGACCAAAAGGAACAGGAATGTTTATACTATAGCAAGAAAGCCATACTCAAGAAAGCTAGCCATTAGTACCTGCAGAGATTCTAAATATGTGACCTGGGATTATGATCCTGGAGGAGATCTCTGTATTTCCCATCGTTTCCATGGTGCCTCGATTAGGAGCAGCCCCGGCTGGTGAGAATGTTCACCTTCCTGTGGGGAGGTCCCTTTGAATTCTCTGTCTGGCCTTGACTTTTCTGTTGCTCACAGTTGTATTTATGAGAAATTAAACTCAACATCTGAGAATTCTATAAAGAAAATAAATGCTGTTTTTTGTAGGAATCATTTTCTGGAAACAGAAGTGTCACTAAAATATCAGTAAGAATTAGTAAAACTATTATCCATTTCTTCTTAAAATCCCCTAAATTGCAGTCAGAGAAATGCTGTGAGACAACAGAAGTCATGAACCTCAACCAACCATAGCTTTACTAATTTTCTTGAATCTGATAATACTGCTTCCTTCTTTTAAAATTACTGCTACATTTTAGTCTTCTAGTAAATGATCAGAAGAATGTTCAGAGTTTGAAAAATAGTACAAAGGTTTTCCATTCCCAGTAGGATTCAAATGGAATTTTAAGTGGGCTGACCACAGCTTTTATTTCTGCATAATAATTTGACATGAGGAACTAATTCACAGAAGTAGTGGAAGAGTAACCTTTCGTACAGCTGGTTTTCCCTAGAGAGGATTAAAATACATTTATCCCATTTTATTTCAAACATGATCTCGCTAATGGAAGAAGTGGATCCATTAGTACAAGCAAAATTCACTAAGGGTAATCATACCACATCATTTCATTAAAAATATGATTGTTTAATAATTAAATTGTATATACAGTAAATATGCACCATTAGAGTACTGGAGCCTGAGTAACACAGTACTGCAATTTTGTTAATTTTTCAGACCCAGGAACCATAAATTCAAGCAAGTGGCAGTAATAAAAAGGATGTACTGTATGATTTTTTTTCTTTACTTTGGAAGTGATTTATTTGGCACCAGTATTATATAAATTATGATGTGTAAAATGATGGTTAGGGTTTTGTGAATTAGCTGAATTCAGTAAGCCAAATGAAGCCATGATGCTAGTTTAGATATTGATTAAGGCCATTCAGAAATTAATTTGAGTTACTGCCTAAACAAGCAATAATGTGTTATCTCCTACAGATTTTCAGAAATGTACTTACAATGGGGCAAAAATACTACTGTCATTGTCAAACAAGCGAGGTCAACTTGGCTAACACTTTACATTTATGTCTAATGGATTTTTCATTGCATTCTTTGTTCCTGGAATTTTGCTGTAGCAAGGAATATGATTTAAGTTATTGACAGGTTTGTTACCTGCCTAATTGTTAAAAAAAAAAGAGGATATAGAAAACAATCATTCATTTTATTACACTGCCAAGCCTTCTTTTCTCTAATGAAAAAATATGATATGAAATAATATCTTGCAGTTTTTGAGTCCTACTTTTACTATTTTGGACAAGGAGAAATTTAAGTAGAGGACTGCAGAGCAAATCTATGGTTTGAAAGGAAGCATAAATTGATTTTATGAATAATAGCTATTGTAATAAGCAGGTGTGTTTTCCATGAGAACATTCTACGTAAGGATATCCAGTGCAGCCCAGCAATTAACTGAAGCAACTATTGGCTTCAAATTAGCTCCTAGACAAAAATATTATGATGGATCTAGAAGAATTTTAGGGATCTGGTATGAAAAGTGAATGTGAGCCTGTTCCTGCAAGGGTTGGATGCTTTAGAGTGGAGTGTACAGGTGAGGGATGACTGAGGCACCCATTTTAGACAGTAATCCTCCTGTGAAGCTGGAAGCTGAGCCATCTTTTGCAAACTGTCTTTTAAACAAGTGAAGGCCCTCTTACATGGCAGGCATCATATGCCTCCTTCAAACTAAAGAGATTAAAACATTCTCTTTACTTCGTGATAAAAACAGTCATGGTCACCAAATGGCAGCTGGCTTTCTGGCGGTGATACTTTCTCCTCCTACCTTTGGAACTGTGCCAATGTACAGACAGAGGCTGTCTGGGTCAAAGTGCTGATGTTTGATTCTCCACCACACTGGAAAACTCACCTTCTTTTTCCTGCCTTCAGCACTGGTTTGGTGTTTTTATATTTAGCCTCCACTGACCAGATCCAGAAACCATCTCTGAAGTGGGGAACTACATCTTGGGCATTCCCTAACCATGAAATTTGGGAAAAGTTGCATTATCAGGCTTCAGAAACTTTCTAATTGCTCAGTCCAATCAGACTGAGGCATGGAATATATGCTTTACACTGCTTATTTTGAATTAACTTATTTTGGGTTTGGAGATTGATTTGGAAGATATACCTTCAGTTGTACCATATCAAAAAAAAAGGGAGAATCTTGATAATAAAATATTTAGAACTAAATATTAGTTTGCATTGGAAGAGATCTTTAAAGGCATCTAGTCCAAACCTTCTGCAATGAGCAGAGACATCTTCAACTAGAACAGATTGAAGATACAGGTGCCTCAGGATATTTCTACATGGAAGAGTTAGACAACGGTTTGTTTGGGGCAACACAGTCCTAAATTTTGGAAGCTCAAACCACGCCTGCAATCTAATTCAAGCACTTTCTCAATGACCAGTAATACATTCAGAAACATTATTTCTTAGTGCTACTTGATCTTTCCTCAGCAGCTGTGTGATTTACATCCCCACTGCTGCCCAAATACGCATCCACAGAACTTTCCTCCTTAGTATATTTGCTGCCTGTCAGGGAACACAGCATCCTCATTGCAATGGTCCTTTCCATTCATTAGTTTTTCCTTTTAGAAATCTTTTTTCCCTATGGACATCCCATCCAGCCAAATCTGTCCTCTACGAAGACATCTTAATCACACAACTTCTACTCTCTCTCTTTGTCTCTGAAAGAGCCTTAGATTAGGTTTGTTCTTCCAAAGATACAGTCTTTGGTGGTTACTGATATTGAGTTGTTATTGATAAATGTCTTTAAAGGTGGGAGCTCTTAAAAATGACTATCTGAAGGAAAACCTGCCAGAATGTGTCCTAGTAATTCACAGCTCTCTATTGGCATGTACTGGTCTTTACCATATGCAGTAACAGAAAAACAAAAAGTAGGAATAATTTCTTATCGCAATTATATAAACTGCATTATTTATCACTCTCTTGAATTTTTCCATGCATACATTATGTTCTAATGAAAACATTCAGTAAATTTTAAGCTCACTGGCTTGGAATTCCCCCATTTTTTTAATATATTTCCTCAGAGTGCAGTGTACCTTTCACTGCTAAACCAGAGCACTCAAACCTTTTCATGCTTTTAGTTGTTGGGAACTGGTGTTGGATAATGTCATGGATGTTTCCCCTGCCACCAGTTTGCAATGTAGGAAATGAAGAGTGACAACCTCAAACATGGAAAAGTAGCATTAGTAGAGCAATAGCACACATGATCTCCGATATATTAACGCTGGAATTTCAAACTCATTTCTATGACCATTTCTGTATCTTTCCTACTATCTCTCTTTTCTCCCCTAGCTTCTCTCTTTATATTTCAAGTCTGCTTAATCCTCTTTCTTCTCTTCCCCTGACATTACTTTCTTGCTGTACATATTATCCATCCAAAGTCTGTCTTCCTTTTAACTTCTGCTGACTATAGTTTCTCTTTTTTTAAACAAAGAAGTTTCACTTAATTCTCTAACTTTCTTAGGGATACACATTTTTTGAAAGCACTTCCATGGTTTCTGATATCTAAAGAGAGATGTGGATCCTAACTTTCCAGCGGTTGACTTGATCCTCTTGTTTAAGTAACTGGGAATAAGAAATTGAATCTATTTTGCAGAAACAGGCAACACTGGAAATCTTCAGTAAATGCTTTCTATGGATCATCTATAAATGTAACTATATATATATATGTATTTTCCTCAAAATAGAGTGCAATTTCTATTTTCGCTGTCAGATCATATTTCAGGTCTTTACTTCTTTCAAGTATCAATGATGTGTCATGCAAGTTTTATGTATCACTTTTATTTCTTCTCAATGAATTGCCCATGCAATTGCACTGAAATCATGAAGGATAACTTTTGGTATATTAAACTATATTTCTATCAGGTTAGAAAAAAAAAGACATCGAAAATTCACTTTTTTAAAAGGCATGTTATATAGTGCAAATAATATCTATCTATCTATCTATCTATTGATATATAATTTTATAATGAAAGAAAACATTATCTTGAAAATGGTTACGTATATAATGAAGCAAAAATTATGCTCACATACCTGAACCTAAAAAAACCTTGAAAATATATAGTCTTGATTTAAAATAATCGATTTAAACAAATATAATTCAGGAAAGAAGAATTAGGCAAAAATGATGAAACTGCTGTAAGTATAGAGTTGAGTATTTTAGCTCTTCTTTAAGACTTGTTGGCTATTGACTTGATTTCCACAAGCCCTGGCCATTCCTGTCCTTACTGAAGGATGGTACCTAAGTCAGAATCAGTCAGACATTTTGTCTTACTGCCTAAGATTAAGTTATGTTGGCTTATTAGTGGAATAGATATGAGTATTTGTTTGAAATACATTTTATATTTCATATTTAGTGGATATGAAACTATGACCAGACTCACATCAGTAATAGTCTATTTTATTCTATTTAAAGCATATTTAATTAAATATTTAATTTCTTACAAGCATCACTTGGAAATACAGTTAATATCTACTACTAAGGTAGGTACAACACTTAGAATGTTTTTTTTTTTTAATATGGATATATTGGGGAAAATAAACAACGCCTGGTGATCAAAAAGAAGAAAACAGATCGTGAAAAATTTTTGCCAATAAAAAGAAATGAAAAGTCCATACTGAACATTAAAGGATGTAATATTATTTGTATATTACTTGCGTTTTTCTGCTTATAAAATATAGATTTTATGAAAATCAACTAAAATATATATGTACATTTTTCCAATTAGCTGAATTTATGCCAAATTTACATTTCGACACGAATTTTAAAAAAAATCTATTTTGTATTTTTAATTTAAAAAAAACTCCCTAAAAGCAAAAGAAAAATAGGCCCAACAAAAATTTGAGCGACGGAATTCGAGCAAAAACTGTATTACGCTTACCATTCAAGAAGTTTGCAGGTGATTTCTCTCTGAAGCAACACATATATAAAGAACACAAAGATATGACTGTTTGAATCCTTATCTGATGTTTGTATCAGTAAGTTCTTGTGGCAGGTAAAGCCACCAGTTGTGTCATCTGGTGGCTCACCTTGTGTAAGGAGATGCTTATTTAAAAGAGGTGGGTATGCATTGCTCAGTGTGGGAGGAGCATCGGTACTCATCAAGGGATCCTTGAAGCTCTCTTTTTTTAATACCTCTAATCCAACCCCATTTCAATTCTGGCTGCAAATGTACCTTCGATATAAGAAGGGTTATTTTCTAATGCAGCATCTTAGAGCAGTTTCAGTTTGTCAGGTGGTCACTGGAGGGTACTTGTTTACCTTTTTGCAGTGAACTAATTGCCTTTAATGGAAAATCTAAACATCACTGAAGAGGAAAACTGCCTGCTTATGAAATTCACTTTGCTAATAAATGTTTCAAAAATTAGAATTACCATATAAAAAGTAGCGGACTGTGATCGATTCCTAATGTAATGTGGAACAGTGTAAGGACTGCATATACTTTCTCTTTGAAATATAAATCTTACTTTGTCTTCTGCACTTTATTTTCAAAGTGCCACAATGTTGCTCAGTTCATTTGAACTAATTCTCAGAAGACTCCTTGGCCCCATCTGCATTAGACTGAAAGCAAGATTACACAGTTCCCTGAAGATGGAACAGTTACAGTGGTCAGCATTTCAGTAAAGAACAAAGTGTCTTTGTACTGGCACCTATCAATTACATTGTCTTATCACATCTACTAGAATACATAATTTTGCAGTCTGGGGAAAATAACTCATATACTTCAAGAAGTATCACAAATTTAAGTTCTGTGCGATTTCATATTCTTTCAGAATTTTTCACAATCTTGCTGGTTCTCAAACAAGGGATTGAGTTGTGCTTCTGTGAGAGTGACATTTTCAAGCTTTTCTATCATTTTGATAACATAGAACCTGGACAGTAACAAAATCTTTAGAATAAAGTACTTATTCTAAATTTTAAAAAAAGGTTGTTTTTTTTTTTCAGTAAAGAAATTTAGAAAAGTCTTCTAAATTGACGTTGGAGAAGGATGACTGGGGCTCTGTTGGAACCCAGAGCATTCCTTTGGCTGCCCTGAGAGCTCAGGAAACCCTGGCCAATCGGTCTGGGAACTGAGCAAGGGAAATTTGAGTTTTGTTCGAGAGCACTTGTGATACCCTGGGCCTGTCCAGGGGGGTGAACAGGGGGGTTTTTCCTCTATCCGCAGCACTCACAGACCATGGCACAAAGCAGGGATGAATTACAAATCTCAAGAGTGTGAAATACAGTAGTTTAGTTTATCACAGAGTAAGAAATATGTAGTTTTAGGTTTTCATAATAGAAGTAGATGGAGACAAGATGGAGATTTTGGGGCGGTCCCTAAGGCTTTTCTTCTTCTTCTTCACCTCCATTTTCTGCTGTGATGTTAGCACAATGTGGCTTGAGAAGATTGGGCCAAGTGGAGATGGTCTGTTTGATGTGGATGGTGGACATTGGTAGGAAATGGTAAATAATATGTTCGTAATAATCTGTATACAAGAAAACAACCTTTGAGGGCAGAGAGAGTTCCCTGATGGCTGCTGTTCAGAACGGTCCTCGCTGAGGACAGAGCGAACTGTGAGATAAGAGAAAGAATAAACATCATGATAAACCTTGAAAATACAGAAGCTTGAAGCCTCCGTCTCTTTCTTGTGTCTGCCCCGAAGCATCCAGGAGGGCAAAAGACTCTAAACCACCTGAATGCCGGAAATCCTGATCCGACAGGGCTCTTCATTCTGCAACTCATCTTTGCCCAGCCTGCTGAAACCCACCAAGCATTTTCACTCAGTCGTGGTAGTACTGCCTTTGACCAGATTGCTTAGTGACTTGAGGAGACAGATGATGCCCAGCTTCTCAACAGTCAAGCAACATGGAGATTTCTGCCTACAAAAGTTGTCTACCATCACTATGTAATTCTATTTATCTGTCTCTTTGGAGATGAAGTCTTTATCTCAGTAAATAGAGAGTAGATATGAACACAAAAATAGTCTAAGTGCTAGCTGAAGCTTTACAGCACTGCATGATTATCTTTAACAACATGAAACCAAGAAAGAACGGTCTTGACAGACTTTGGGAACTTACCAGTGCAGTTTGAGTTGTTTTCCAGTGCTGCTGTACAGTGCTTGAAGCATCCAATTTGTAGTGTCTATGGGCTGTTGTTACAGCAGATAACTACATATTACAGTGCACTGTTTTATTAATGTGGACATGGTTGGAGTTTTGTGGATATTGAATAGTGGTTGTCAGCTAGAAAACCCAATTTTCTCAAAATAAAAGAGTCACGTTACCGTGACATTTTCTTTGAGGAAACTTCAAAATGAATAAATGTTTAAAAAGAGATTTTCACTAAGGTCAGTTATCTGATAGGCCAAGCATTCCCACCATATAATTTACCAGTCAAACAGTTTCTACCTTAAAACCTGTTAATTTTCTTGCCTCTATTTTTTTTTCCCTAATACCTTACTGCCTTCATAGTAAGGGATGCTTTTGTAACTCCCAAATTAAATTTAGTCATGATCCAGGCATGATAATTTCCTCTTGTTCAACACTGTCTTCTGTTTTAAGCCTCACTATGGTATCTCTCCCTTGGAAGAGGAAATACAGCCCTCTACAGCCACAATTTTGTCAGACTCAGCAAACCAAACTATTCATTAATTTTCTTTTCAAAAATTCCAATAGTCTGTTGAGCTCTATTCCTGTTTGTTCTTACAGTTTCCACATTGGCAGTTTGTAGGGTTTACCTTCTGTGAGTTTTAAGACAGGCAGCTACACAAGTAACAGCACATTCAAGAATTCCAAGTGTACATTAGGATAATTTCAGAACATTTAATGGCACTAATGAACTCCCTGCACCCTTTCTGTTGTCCTGAGAGTTTAGTCATGATTTTTACTACTCATAGACAAGGAATGTTTCAAAGGTGTCTCCCTTGTCTCCCTCTCTCCTTTCCTGATGGTCAAATTGATGGTCAGTTGTTCTCACATACCTCTGGGGGTAGGGATTTACAAATCCCTATGTATGAGGGCTGGGAACTACTGGGACCCATGCTTCAAGGATATTTAGGCCCCTTATTCCTAGATAACGCTCTTAAGGAAAAAGAAAAGAGACAGTGTAACATGATGAAGGAAAACCTCCAGCATACAACTGTGTCTAGCTAGAGAAGTAGCTAGGCTGCATACATGTGGAAATAAATATTGCAGCATCTTTTATGCACTTTGTCATACGAATATCAAAAGCATTCTTTCAAATTTAAAAGCCAAAAAGTGCTATATTAAAAATAAATCCTGCTCAAATCAATGGGAGCTTAAGGGTTTTTTTACCCACTTTTAAGAATTAAGTTTTTAAAACTGACACTAAAGGATTAGGAAGAGTACCTGTGAAAAGTTTACTTTCTTGTTGCAGAAGTAACACAAGTTGAGGGAGAGGTTGGGATGGAATCAGCAGTACTCTGTAAGTCGTGTGTCAGCTGGTGATGATGCATACAGAGAGAAGCAGAAAAACACAGAAAAGTACATCATATCAGACAAAACATTATTATTATTATTATTATTATTATTATTATTATTATTATTACAGCAACAAATACAGATTAGCAGTGGTAAAGTCAAAGGAAAGATTTTACATATGCCATCATTACATCTGCCATCTTGTGAGTACAGAGCTGAGATCATAGACTCACCATATAAACATTAAAAAAAGGGAATAACAGGATAAAAGGAACTATGAGGGTATCTTCACATGGTGGTGCTGTGAGGAAGGGAGAGCAGAGAGGATCTAAGAGAGTATTAAGATACTATTCAAGTGTTTTCACTCTTGAAGGCAAGCTGAGCTTTAATGAGATTAATTATAAACTGAAGATGAAAAAACCTATGCACAGGTCTTGCTCAGTGACAAAACACATCAGATACTCAGTACTTGTAAAAGGTGAAACCATTTGGAAGGTTCACAATTAGACTTAATCAGAAATGTTGTCTAAACACATCCAGTTGAATAAACCCTAGTTAATTTTCTCATTTATTTTCAATTTTTTTCCTCTTCAAATGATTTAATTTCTGCTCTCTGGAATGGAGATACTGCACTAGATTTCAAAGCAAGAAGCAAGGTAATTAATCCTAAAATTATGTAGAATGTATATAAAGATAAAACCCATATTGAGTTTAAGCTTATTGTTTGAACTGTGCTATCTTCTCAATGAATATGTGACTTGAACGAAAAGACAGATTTTTTAATACAGAATTTCATTATCCCTTCATTTAATTAAATTATAATAGTTTATGTCACATTGCAAACAGTGCATTACACCCTTGCTTCTTGGATACATATTTATTTTTACTTAGTGAAAATTCTATGAATGCAGGTGGCTTCAATGGGATGACAATAAGAAATAATTATCTAGTGTATTTAAGGGATTAGTATGTATTTTGAAGAATTCTAACATTTTGACAGAACTTAAACAAAAATCACTGTGAGTCATCTCATCTGTTACTGCCAAACAAGAAAATATCTTAAAAAAAAAAAAAAAATCAAAATCCTTCTTTTCTTCTTGAGTGTGATTTCTGGCATTTATTAGGACATCAAAGTTGTTCCAGTAATGCAATGGCTGTTGCAGTGTTTGAGTTACTGATTCAGCACCAAGAACATTAGCAAGCTCTGCAGCTGTCCTGGGAAAGCAGGATGGCATTGAGCCACTCCTTTCCTAGCACAGGATTCTCAAATACTGCATACATTAAACCTATGTCCACTGTATTTTTCCAGTTTCACCAACCCAGAAAGACATAAGATGCCTTCAATGGAAGTGGAAACTGTATGTTTGATTTTGAAACTTAAGAGGTTAAAGCAACTAGGACTCATTCCTCAATTCTGTAGCTATTAGTACTTGACAAATAGTTGAGAGTTTGTTCTAAAAGTCTCTATTCAGTGCTGAAAAAGTACAAACTGTTATGAATTTCTTTTCCTCTTATCTCTAATCAGCTTGTATGATTTCCCTGAGTATATTATATTGGCCTCAGAGAGATTCTGTATTTTTATTCAGGAATTAAAATAAGCAATCAGCATAGTTTGTCTTCTTTCCATTTTCATGTAAGAAACTTATGTGTCAAAATATATGTTTGCAGTAATCTGTATGAAACATGATGTGAAAACAGACCTCCAGAAAAGCTTCAGTTATAGCTTCAGTTATAGTTCAGTTTATCTCAGGACCAAGAAGGAGGTTAATTAACTGTTTCCAATATTATTAGCCATTATATTTGCTGTTGTCAAAACCTGTAGATTTTATGGGAGTATTTATAAAGGTAAAAACATGTATTAACATTTAGTAATTACTTAGTAATTATGTATTAAAATTGTAGATTTTGCCAGTAGTCACTCTTTAGTTGCTGGAAAATCATAGGTCCTGTTACAGTGCATCCTAGTAGTCATTTTCACTGAAATAACACTGGATTTTTAGGTACTGAAATAACTGTAAAATCTGTCATTTTGTCAGAAACTCCATGGAATGACATGAGGATTACAGAAAATTAGTAGAGTGTTAAGTTTCTGTCTTTCATAAGTACGCAGAGGACCTTGGGTTATATGTATACTATCAGATATTTCTAAAATGAGAAGAAAATGTCCAAACCTTATGTCAGGGAAGACATGAAGAAAAGAAGGAGAGGGAAGAAGGGCTGAGAGGCCAGGGGAAAGGCAGGCAGAAGGCAGCAAGGAGAGGGAGGCAGGTCAGAGGGAAGAAAAGGGGAATTCTTGGCCACTACTTCTTCTACACTGTCTCTTCCTCTTTAGCAATGAATGAATTGATTTGTATATAAGCACATTAGTTTTTATAAGTAGCCCAGCAATCCAGATTTTTACAGTATTTTTGTATCCATGACAGGAGCCCATTTACTTTATTTCCCATTAGTGTATTTCATGGATCCCCACATGAATAAATGGTAGAATGGTTTGGATTGGAGGAGCCTTAAAGATCACCTGGTTCCAACTCCCCTGCCATGGGCAGGGACACCTTCCCCTAGACCAGGCTGCTCAAAGCAGTATCATAAATACTCCATTAAAATGAGGTTTGTAACTGTCTTGGACGCCCTGGAATGCTTTACTTGTCAGCTTTGCCCACTGCATTGAACTTCCAGACATGTGTTTGGAGTGGCCATAGTGATTGCATTACTTAAATAGAGCAAGCAATAGGGTGACAGCCATATGCCAGTCAATTGTGTTGCACAAGCAGTCACAAGGCACCAGCATGTTTACATCTGGTTACAGGCATTGCCACATCTGTTAGTGTGACTCATTCTGCTTAGTAAAGGTCATAAGCCATTTGTAAAACAATTTTTTCCCTTAAAAGTATTCTTAAAATTACACCGAGATAATTGGTCACTCCAGCTGAGAACATCTTGCCATGAAGCACGAAAATACAAGTGAGAGGTGCTGAAAAGATAAGAATGTGGTAGAGAGATTTGTAAGATGTTTGTGTCTAAGAGAGTTTCAGATACACAAGCTGAAAGTCTGAAAATGCTGCATGTCTTTCAGCTGATTCATAATTGAGTTATCAGGTGATGGAAAATGGGCTCTACTAATTCTTCATCAGACTTAGATCATGCCTTGCCTCTATCAGAAGCTGGCTATCAGATTTGAAATACTCTCTGCATCTGTCACCTCGATATACCCTATCTGAAGTTGGATGAGGACCTCTGAGATTTAAATATTTACATTGTGTCCCTTTTGATGTTTATAACGTTAGTAGAAATTTATTAGGTGGATTGTGTCACGACTGTAAATATTAGCTTGGATATTAACAGTAGTCTTACAAACACAGTAAACTGACTTTGTTTACTTCCCTATTCAGTCTAAATTAAAAATTGTATTGTTGGAAACAATACAACAAGAAGCAAATCCCAGCTGATGAAGTGTTCAGTATATACAGTATATACACAGTTTCTCTCTGCACTTCCCTAATGACAGAAAAGAAAACCTGACATGCAATTGCACAAAGCCATCAGTCTGCTTATGCCACTTGCACTGAACTGATGTAAAAAAATTATCAACTTTGGGGCAATAAAGCCAATGGACCTCAGTTCAGTGGAATGTCTTATTAGTAAGTGAAAGCAGCATATTCATTATAGACTGAGCTTCAGGATTCGACAAACTGAAGGAAAAAGAGGAAATAGAGCAATGATATTAGAAAGTAATAGCAGTAATAGAAGAAAATAACCTCGGTTATGCAGTCCAGTTTCGAGAGCAAAATCTTGATTGTTGTGGAATATCCACTTAGAAAGACCAATGGAACATGACAGTCCCTTAGAATTCCTTACAAATAGGTCCACTACCAAGTGAATCTAATAAATTCTCTCTCAGTACTATTTCCCTTAGCTAATGGGCTCAGTGTTTCCATTTTAAATCCATCTTAAACATCTTGATTCTGCCCAATATGAAGTCAATACATGAATTTTGTGGCTGTTACTTGTTACAAAGAGAAACAAAGCTGGTTCTGTCACAATTGGTGGCTGAAATTTTCACCAGATAATGTGAATTATATTCACCGTTGTATTTTTTAAAAATGTATTTACATATGTGTTTTGACCAGAGATTAAAATGTCCCAAGACTTAGCATCAATAGCAAAATGTTTATACATATGCATTTACAAATTTGTATTTAGCTACATATATTGCTTTAAAAATTGTGCCAAGATGTGAAGTATGTTGTACAGCTGTTTATATCTGATAGCAATCAGCTCCAAACCGTGTGATGAAATCTTCCATGAAAAAGGCTATTCTTGAAGTTCTTCAAAAAGGTAGAAGAAAATCTTAGTAAGGCAAGCCAAATATATGATCCAGATGGACAAGTATTTAATTTTGTAAGAAGAAAGTGGCAGAAAATTGCAGCTAGAACATTGTTATGACTTGACAGCCCAACAGCTGAGCAAAGCCTGTGGATACAAAAACGACAGCACTGAGAAATTTCACATCAGTGATTGCTGTGAATGAGGGAAGATGGTAGAACAATATATGAGAAAAAAAAATAAGACAAAATGCAGTAATTCTATGCTGAATTGTGAATTGTCTGGGTTAGGCTACTGAAAAATAGATGCTTGAACACAGGGGAACCTGAAACCAGACAATTCAAGTACAGAACAATCTGCTGTAGGCAATAGTCAATTAAAGTGCAAGCAGATTCCACAAGAAATTGCTCTTTGTTCAGAGGTAGAATCCAGATGTCATAATCATGGCTTCCTGCCCTATGCACAGTACAAATCCAGAGATCCACTTTGCCTGCCTTACA
The DNA here is from genome assembly GCA_013398615.1 of Brachypodius melanocephalos. NCBI lineage: Eukaryota > Metazoa > Chordata > Aves > Passeriformes > Pycnonotidae > Brachypodius > Brachypodius melanocephalos. Next base: position 24,968,018 of record VZSR01001685.1, read on the forward strand.
GTCCAGGTCAAAGTAGGATATAACTGGTAGTAGGATTAAAGAAAGAATATAGCTATTCTCTGAGTCTGAGAGTTAGTGACTGAGTCTTTGTGAATTAATGATTTTTACTGGCCTTTGCCATAGTAGTATTTTCAGATTATAGTCTAAAAACGTATTTTTAAAATATAATGGCTTCCTAGTAGACTTTTTAAAGTCACTAATTACAGATCTCAGGAGTAACAGAAAATTCCTTACCCTGTTTGTGCACTCTGTGCAGTGGAATATAGGCAAGGTTGTACTAGCTTATTCTATCTAAAACTGTTTCTTCTACCTACAACATCTTTTCTATCTAAACAGCTTTTCTATTTAAAATTGTTATATTTTTGTTTTCAAGCTAAAACCACAACACATTTTTGCACAGGGCATTACATACTCATGTCTGGTTTAGGTTGATGAAACTGAAAGTCCTGTGTTTCCCACTTTTCCCCAGCACAAACCAGCAAAAACTATCCAACTTTTCCATGGGTGTCCTGGACAGTGCATTGAAACCTAAACTCTTCTAAACAACAGGACTTTAAACAAAAATATTCAAGATATCAAAATGGATCTGTTGGTTTGGACACCTACCTGCCATTGACAGGATTCGAGTCCAGTCATCTGTTCTGCCATTGACTTCCTTACGGTAACAAACACAAGCCATTAGTGTATCCAAGCCATAAAGGCTTTCAAGACTGTACATATTTTCTCTGGCTGTGACATTGGCATATGCCCAGATCCACCAAGACACCTGGACCTGAAATCTTTGACCCTGAGGGAGTTATAAACACCTTTCATCTGTGTTTGAAGTCCCCAGCTGGCTGATCTTTCTACATACTCCTTCCAAGGGTATGTTGTGACTCTTGGATACACAATCATTTTGGCTGGTAGCTCTTAGGATCAGGAATATTATCTCCCTTGAGTACCTAAGTCTGTTAAATATATAGAGAGCCAATTTACCAAAAATAAGTGGTTTCAGAAGATTTTTTTTTCATTCCCCACTCTTTTAACTATGCCATGCTTGCCTGAGAGCAATTACCAATGCCTCCATGAGAAAGGATTCATGTAAGGATTCATGCAATCCATGTATGTATTTATTAAAATTCATGGCATCTCTGGAGAGACTTATTCATGTGATGTATATTCCCCATCACACATGCTTGTTCACATGTCCAGGAGGATCTGTTCCATGATCTTACCAGACATGGCTCACCAGTGAGTAGTTTCCAGGGTCATTCATCCATTCCTTCCTTTTAAAAAATGGCCTTGCTGTTTCCCTTTTCCCAGTCACTGAGGACTTTGCCTAACTGCCATGACTTTTCAAATCTTATCCTTGGGAGTGGCTTGGCAGCATCAACCGATTCTCTCAGGACTCTGGGATGCAACTCATCAGGTCCCATGGCATCACATATGCTTAGCTTCAACAGGTGGTTGTGAACCTGGTCCTGTCCTAAAATAGGAGGGACTTCATTGTTCCTGCTGCTGCCTTAAGGTTTGGGGTCTTGAAACATGTAAGAAGAGAGATTACCACTGAAAACAGGCAAAAAATTGTTTGAGTTCCTCAGCTTCCTCCATGTTGGTTTTCACAATTTCTGTCTTATTGTTTTCTTTAATCTTCCCTTTCTGGCCAATGTACCTGTAAGATTAAAAGCAGCATAAAGTTTGAAGCCCAAATCCATGAAGACACTTTGTACTTAGCATCACACTGGCTTCAAAGTGAGATGGAGTTTGGAATGGACTTAGGTTTCTAATATTTGGTAGATCTAGGTCTTTGTCTCATACATTATTCAGTCAACATAATAAAGAATAAACCACAGAATTTAGCTATTAACTTTTCTTAATCATTTTTGTATATTGTCTGGAAAAGAACATTTGAAACACATATTCAAAGAACATTCATAGTGCCTTTTCTTCCAGATTTTTTATTCTGCATTTCAAAGTAGTTGAGAATTTAGTATAATGTTATGTTTTTCCCATGAGGTAGACTAAGTAATTTTGGCAATTTAAATGTTGATTCTGAGGTATCGATGTGGGCAAATGTAACATTCGTTGTACTTTCTGCAGTAATTTGGAAGTAGCTCCAGCCATTAAATCTCATATAGTTGAAAATTGGAATACAACCTAGGATACCATGGCTTGTCATCTTTTGTGTGTATGTTCTATGATTTAGAACAGAGTGTCCTTATCCAGCACTATCACTGGACATATTCAAAAACCGTTTGGGTGTAATCCTGTGCTCTAGGATGACCCTTCTTGAGCAGGGAGGTTGGAACAGGTGACCCTCTGTGGTCCCTTCCAACCTTATTCATCCTGTGACTGTGGTTATTGAGACTGAACTCATGTAAACTTTGGATGGAAAAATACCAGACATAATTTGCAACAAGGATGAGCAGGTATTTGTGCAATCTGCTGGCATGTTTAGGTAACTGCTGTGAACAACAGTATTAATGCAACTAAAAATGTTTATAGCAGCAACAACTATGAAATCTTGAACCTTCCCATGGTCACAAACTGTCCTCTTACCCACCATCACAAATCTGTCTGGTCTCTTATGACTTGGGCTGAAAATACTTAAATGCATTTCTTATGGGATCATATGAGCAATATCATGTAAGTGTTGCTTTTTTTCACCCTATATTCTGAAAAAGTATTTTGGGGATTTTTTTCCGCTCAATTTTCTAGTGTAAAGCAAAAAGCAACAAAACTTCTGAATAATGCTTTCATGTTCAATATTATGACCTAGGATAAATGAAGTGCAAAAGCAGAGTTAAGCATTTTGAAAAAATCAGGTTAAAAAAGGAATTAAAATCAATGAAAAATATGTATTGGGCTAACAATAGGTCGGTACTCAACACCTGGCACTAGCAATATATAAGTACATTAATGATGAGGAAAAGAACCAGTCTGGTACTGGGAGAGGCTGTTTTGAGTGGCAGTAGAATTTCCTGGATGGTTGGTCTGGTTCCTCATGGCATTGGATCCTTCTCTTTGAGGAGGAGCTATGAGGAGCTCTGGACCATTACACCCTGACCTTCATCTCTTCTCTGCGAAAGGTGCTGTATTGTTGTAGCTGCAGCACTTGAGCAGCCTGCAGAGGACTTCTGGTCACTGGTTTTCTAACAACTGCCCTCCAAAGATATGCCTCAGTCTCACAATTGCTTGTTCTACGATCGCAAGATTTCATGTCAGTATCTACAGAGAAAATCTGCATAAAGAAATACAAAACCAGCAATGATACAGGAGAAGTCTTTGGTGCTGCGTTTTTCATTCAGCAAATAAAAGACACCTCAGACACTTCAGTTCCTTCAATCTGTGTCGTACCAGTGTTGAAATCCAGGAAATAATCAATTCAAGGGTGAAGAGCACTCCCACTTCAAAATGGAAAATATCCCATTTTCATCTTCCAAAAAGATTTCCCAGGTTTTGCCATTGTAAACAGCTTTTTTGAATTTCTAATTATTAAAAAACAAACCCCATCAGCAAATGTAGAGGGCAAAATTTTAAAAAAGCTTTCTATTGTAAGATTAAAATTGGACTTGAATTACCTGTTCATAAAAATTACTACCTTTTCTTCTCTGTTTCAAACTGGAAAGAAAAAAAAATCTCTTAGAATCCTTAGGGAACTGAAAAAAACTTGTTTGAAGCAGCTCAATGCATCATTCCCTTGGTGATTATGGGCAGAAAATTTTAGGAAGTGTCCCTGTTTCTTAACCAAAAAAAAAAAATCACGCATGATCAGATGAAGGGAGAAAATGATCAATTAGATGAAAAGAGAAGATAATCATTCTGTTATAGGTATGATGGGAGCAAGACAAAGGTTTCACCAGACACTACAGCAGTGGAGGGCTACTATCTTCCACCCCTAATGGGGTGTTGTATTCATGCTTGACTGATCCCTGGTTCAAAGTAATCTACAAACATTGAGTATTTCAAATATCATACTGAGATAGGGAGCTGTTATTCTTCCTGTTGGCTTTACAGATTTTCTCTTAGACTGGGCACAGAGGTCGAACAACTGGCAGAGGGTCGTGGAAGGAAAAAGAATGTTTCACTGCAGTATTGTCTTTCAGTTCAGTGCTCAGAAAATATCAGGTTTTTTTCTTATCAACCTAATATATTTGGGGAGTTTTCAACATATCTCAAGAAAAAACCACAAAACCAACCGAGAAAACACCTATTGTTTAACAGTCAGCCTCCAAATTGGAAAGATGTCACTTTTCTAAACATCTCTTCACATATTTTCTCTCTTCTTATATTTATACTTTAAATGTCTTTTCAAATACAGTGAGACTATAATATTTACATTACTGCCAGGTGTGGTGCACTAATGGGTTATGGTTGAATAAAAAAGACAGTAAATGTTCCTGTGCTTTATGTTGTTTTGCTTTATGTTGTTTTGACATAGACCGTTTGCAGGAGATCTACTGCTTCATCCACATTGGAGTGGAAATGAGAGAGAACTTACATTAGTAGAGAAAGGAATGCAGTGAAAAGATGCCACCCCTTAATCTTGCTTCCTGTTTAATTGTTAAATCTCCTTGCATGTTTTCACATCCATAGGCTTACCCTTGGAACACTCTTATCTTTTTGCAAACCCGTGTATACATTCCAGAGTGGAAAAGCCCACTTCCACATTAACGGTACAGGCAGCGAAGTGCACGTATGGAGCAACATTTTCATCCAAATGATCCATAAAAGAACTGTCAGACCTCTAGACACAATTTGTACTGCTGTCAGTGAAAATAGAAAAGCAGAAATACATCTTGCAGGGTTAATTTGTACATGAGGAATGGAGCTGCCATCGCACAGTAAATCTGAGTTCATAGTACTCACCCTCTTGTTTCCCCTCTCCTCCTCATTGTAGAAAGGAAGACTGAACACTTTTAAACTGAAAAGAGTGGAGGAAAAAAACACAATGGCAAGAAAGACATTACAAACAACTACAAAGGAGAAAAGCTGCGAGTCAAGAGGAGCTGCATATACAAAATCTGTTTCACTGGTTCACAGGGTGTCTGCTCAACCCAGACAGGGGTACTCAGATGTGAGCCTTCAGCTCCCTGAGAACCTGCCTGAGTGGGATATACTGCCCCAGGCAAGAAAGTCCACCAGAAGACAAGTGAATCTCAAGCAATTACTACTTTGTTCTTCTGTCCTATGGAACTTTTCTCTGAAATGTAGATTAAACCTCAGGCATTTTGTTTGTGTCTGTACCTTCTTTTGTCTCTGTAAACCCCATGAAAGTGCAGTACAGTTTTATTAACTGATAGTCTGACTTTATGAAATGTGCTAAGAAAGAAGACCTATCTGGAACACAAATTAATCTATAGTTGTATCTGGGTAAAAACACGCATTATCACCAACCTAAGCACTTCAATATTTCTAATGTTTTAGTTTTTATAACATCCATGCTTTTAATCATGGAAGTCTTTCAAAGTGCTTAAGTAGAGTGCTTTTCTGTAACTAGGTTCCAGTGGATTACCCACAGTAGGATTTGATCAGAGCACGGTTTATAATGTACTAAATGCATAAAGCTAAGGAGATGCTGAAACTGAAGACCAGTAAATGAAGGAAGGTTCCCCAGTGAAGATACATTTTCTAGTAGAAAGAATTCTTTGTACTTCCTTAGGGATTAGGAGGAAGTTATTTTAAACTGGCTTTGAAATTCTTACCTCAATCACTACACTATGATCACTACACTATTCATTCTTCCACATTTTTTGCTGATTTTTTTTGTTGGTTTTGTTTGAAAGTGCCTTAAATTTTGACTTCTTTCAATCTCAAGAATGTCACACTCTCCAGGATAAATTACCTTCTGTCACTTGGTTAGCATGGAGTAGGACCTTTATAAAAGTTCACTAAAGAACTAGATGAACTAAAAGTTCATCTGAAATTTTCTGAAGAATCCAAAATCTTGCTTCACACATCCATATTCATTTTTCTATTTGATATTAAATAGATGGGAGGAACGATGTTGTACAAAGTAAAAGTCAAAAAGCCAATATCTACATTCCTGGTACCTTCCCACTGAGTTACAGAGCAGATTTTCCATTTAATATACATGGGGATTAAGGTCTGCTGCAAGCATTTCTTCTGACAGACAGGAGGCAAGGCTGTTACAAAAATTTGCTGATGGTATAAATACCATTTCCAACTGGATTATTTATAGCACGTTCTGTAGCCTTCAAGCTGGCTTCTTTTTAGAGAATAAGAAGGTAGTGGTTCAGGTCTACTCAAGAGGAGTAATGGCTTTAATATGAGAGAGGATACATTGAATTAGATGTTAAGAAGACATTCATAACTTTGAGGGTGTTGAGGTACTGGAAGAGGTTGCCCAGAGAAGTTTTGGATGCCCCATCTCTGCTAGTGCTCAAGGCTGGGCTGGATGGGGCATTGAGCAACTTGTTCTAGTGGAGGGTGTTCCTGCCACCCTGTTCCCCCCCCTGCAGGGGGATTGGAATTAAAGGATTTGTTAAATCCCTTTAAACAAAAACCACATTATAATTCAGTGATATGCTATGAGGACATAGCATATTGATCCTGCATAGCAAAATGTAGGCAGATAAAACTCAGCTTAAACAGTTGTCCTCAGCATCTGGGCTCCTTTGCTACTTTTTTCATTTTTGATTATAGGCCCTTGGCTCTTACGGTGTTAGACCCCAGCAGGGGTTTAGAACATAAAATTTGGGCTGAAGCACAGAAACTAACATTTTTGCATTTAGACCTTTAGTGGATTGACCCATTTTGGACCTAATTTTTCAGAGTGAGATTGAATATGCATTACAGATTAAATGTATAATTGCACTTCTGTCCCTTTTAAAATGTGTTTACTGTGCTTCAGTACGACCATAGGAATTTGCATTTTTCCTCTGGAAGAGCTTCAGTAAAGAGTCCAGAGAATACCTGAATCCTAACTGCCTTCTTGCTTAGCCATTTGACACACTCATTAAATGTGAAATACAGATTTGTATGTCTTCTGCACTAAAAAAGAAGTAAATACAAGTTTCTCACTTCCTGTGTGGGTGGGCTATTAAAAAAGGTACTAATTAAGGACTAGTACAATGCACACAGTACAAGTTACAGAGATACTGCTTCAAATGAAATGGGATGTGACAGCAACATTTTGTAAGGAACCCAGGGTAGCGAACATGGAGAATAACCCAAGCTCACCTCCTGCACTGGGTCAGCCACAGAAAACAGGCAAACAGGTTATTAAACTGAATCTTCTAAGAAAGACTGTGTTAGAGACAAGGCTGAGCATCCCAGAGCATGACAATAGGACAGCTGTTTTGTGCATGTATCTAGGCAGAAGTTCTGCCAGGCACCCACCTGAGACAGGCATCTTGAGGATATTTCTTGTGATCATTAAATGTATTGCAATGACTAAACCCTTTGGTTCATCTACCGTCTTCTATTTTGGCAACAGAAAATATTTTGTGGACTCTGCACTGCGTTTCTTTCTAAACATTTCCCTCACCCACTCAAAAAGGAATGATTTCCTGAAGTAGTTTACAATAGTCAAGAAACACAGGAAGATGTTTCCAATTATGGCTGAAACCATCAACCTAAGCTATTACAAAACCTCAGTTCTCTGTGGCAATACTGGGATTAGGGTTTAGTTGCTTTTATTGTGGAAATTTGAAATGTCTTTCTTAAAGCTTTTATTGCCTTATAAAGCAGAATACTTGCTGTACTACAGAACTTCAATTTTAATGTTTTTTTAATGTTTAAAATGTTTTTAAATGAAATATATTGAAATGTCTAGCCTACTATTCGACAAAAAGAAGGAACATTATTGACCACTTAAAAATGTAATGCTTACCACAAGAAACAACAATATCCTTATGGCACAAAAATATGATTTTAAGGGACAGTTATGAGCTCAATGAGCTTTTTCTTCATCCAGCATATAAGAGGTAAGTAGTGTCTAAATCTCTGCATGCACAAAAGAGAAAAACAAGCTTATTAGAGATAATCCTTGTTTTGCTTGGTGGCAAAACATTTATTGTGGAAATAAATAGGATCACAGCAAGGAATGAGAAGGACTGATTTTCAAGATCATAAATATAATGAACGTATGTTCTACTGGCCTCAATGAAAGATGACAATACTATCATTTTATGACTTTAAAATTTTCTTTAATAAGGAAATATCTTGTATTATCTTCCTTTAACAAGGGAGATCTTGTATTTAATTTTCTATTTCAGTTCATTACTGAAGAGAGTTTTATGGCAACTACCATTAAACCAAAGAAGATGTGGCAAGAAAATGTCTGGTTTTAATACAGAAGTCTGAAGGGATGTTGTCTTTTACTTTACTAGGATTTTTATGTGGTTGTTTCCTTTCAGTTCTCGTGGTGTGATGCAGCAGTGTTAGGATGGAGCACGATGAGCAAAGCATCTGACTGATGATTCTTTCATTCATACTGGCTTTGTAGGTTTAAATATCCTACCAGCATACTCAGTCTGGACTATGAGTCACAAGACAATGTCATACTGTTGTCTGTCTCTTGCAGTACATCCAGCACCTAGCTCCATTTCACTCAGTGCTTTGAAATAATTTTTAAATGTGCTTATGGTTTTCTTCTTCCTCATCTATTTTTTATTTACTCCAATATAACTTTATATTTACGATGAGTATAAAATGCCAAATGCTAATAAAATCTTTAGAAGAATTAACAACCTCCTTATTCAAATCCCTTTTCTGCATCTCTGTTTGTCTCAGTCTGCACACATGCTGTCTAGACACTAACTGGATACCTCTTCAAAATATTAATGGGAAATATACTTAGAAAGTAAGGTGAAAAATAATTTAGAGTCAATTTTGATACACATTCAAAAACTTAAGAAACTCAGAAATGCAACTTTCTGCATTCACCCCGGTAGTGCTTTCAAAGTGCTCTAGGACCTCTCCATACACATTCGCTATTCATCTTGTATTCACTTTTGTGTTAAATTTGCTGCCAACTAAATTCCTTTTCCTAGTAGTTTGTAAACACATCTGTCCAGCACAAAAAGGAAACCACCAGCAGTTCATTCCACATATTTCTAACAAATGTTCAGGAAAATGTGACTTGTATTCATTCACTATTGATCTTGCCAGGACTTGGATGAAATTTCTTTTGGCAGTGAGGAGTATCCTTTCTACACATTTGCCCTCCGCTTCTTACTAAAAAGGAAAAAAAAAAAGAGAATTTCAAAGTTGGCATCGTTGTTGTTCAATAAGTTCAGAGAATTGTAAAAATAAAACAGCAGATATTTCTAATATTATTATTTAACAATGCTTACTGATTATTAAAACTATTCTACAGCCCAAATTACAAATTATGTAGCTGTTTGGTATAAATGACATTTCCCTATTTCATGCTCATGCTGAAAGCATGCTCATTCATATATCAGTAGTATTTGTGTGCTAAGAAATGTAATACATTTGCTAAAGACAGAAACGACTACATATAAATATTGAATTTCTTTGGCTCCTTGATCTTTTTTTTTCCCTGTTACTCTGCTTTTCTTTTCTATTATTCAAAATAATAGTGGCGAGAAATATAAACAGCAAAAAAGTTTTGAGAAAGTTGTGGGACAATAATCAAAGAAAGGTATTAGCTATGATGAGTTTTTAAAATTATTTTCAAGGACACAAACTCATCAATATATTTACATTCTCTACGTAAGACTAGAAATAAATTAGACTTCCCAAATACCACTCTATAGAGGTTTAATTACCTTCAAGACTCCTTTTTGTTTTAAAGCAGTGCATTAACTTTCAGATTAGATTTAGCCTGTTAGGAATGAGCTGAGAGAGTAGACTTAGACATACTATGTGAGAAACACAAGAGAAAGACAAAACCATATAGACCCATGAAATACGATCTTTTCCTTTTTTTTCCAAATATTTTAAGTAAACTAAAAAGAAGGGATGTACAATCCATTTGGCTTTGCAAAAATCCTTTAATTAAAATCCTCTAAAATATGCATCCACTGTATTCAAATGAATTTTGCCGATCAATTTTCAGGGCTCAGCGCACTGAACAGTCAAACCACACCTCTGCATTGAAGGTACACTTCAATTAAATAAAAATATGCATTTAGTTTAATTCCTCAAAAGGCCTGGAGAAGTGGGTTGAGACAGGCTGTACAATGTTTAGAAAGGCTGTCAGAGATGGGTTGCTTTCCCTGCTCCTTGGAGTGGCATCTCTCACAGGTGGTTACTAACGAGCTGGAGCATGAGAATGTTCCTTTCTCAGAGATGTTTTAAGCGTCTCTGCTCTTTCCCCCTCTCCCTTTAGCATTCTTTCTTCTGCAGACTCAAGCACTCCTATTACAAGCCATCCTTCCTAGCATAAGTACTATGAACAATTTTATCTCAGGGCTTTTGGCAAAACTCACACTTCCTAAAGACTGTTTTAAAACTTCACCAGGATGATTTTATTCCTGTCTGTGGAGCACTAATTTTACAATTTCCTCGTGTATGCACAATATTTCAACAAAGAGATAATGTTTTCTGAATGTTTTCCTTGTGATCCCAGTTTGATCCCTGGAATTGCCATCTGCTTAAAACTCTCAGTCACAGTTTACATGAAATATCCTCTTTCAGCAAGCAGCGCATAATCAGGAACCAATCCTCCATCTCCCTTTAAACAAAATCCCTATAACTTTAATTTGGAGCAATCAGGCTTTACTAAAAAAGTAAGAATTAGTTAAATATAAGGAAAGTTGTGTAATGCCGCTTGGCAACTTGAATAGATTGCTGCAGATACATCACTCTTATAGTGATTTATGTTATAACATATTATTTATTCCCCTCCAAACTTAGTTAACCATCAAAAACAACAACAACAAAAAAGAAAATATTGCAATCAATGTATTAATACAGCAATGTACCTCTCTTCTCCTTAAAAGTGAAGTAGCACTCTCTGACTTGAGTAAGTATTGTGAGAGTTACTTTTCCTTCTGTCAAAGAAACAAGAGCTTTCTCTCATGTCTTCATAGTTTTGCACCATCTAGTTTGATATGAGGCACCTCCTTCCAATCTGAATGCTGCTGCAGAGGAGTTCATCTGATCCTGGTGAGTGGGAAAGAGCCAAGAGGGTGGATGCAGTCTCCAGTGGCAGCAGGGAGTGAGGATGGGAGCCAAAAAGCTGGCAGGATGCTGTGGGAAGGACACCATGCCCCATGCAGAGGTGACTGCCTGCAGGATGCTTTCAACTCCAACCCAGGAATATCTTGTGACTAAAAGGGAAAAAGAGAACTGTTATTAGTAGAGATAGAGAATGCTAATATTTTCTGCAAAAAGAAATTGTTTTAAAAACAATTTTTACAGGCTTTAGAAATAAAATTAGTTTAGGAGATCCAACTCCTGCATTTTAAGGAACCTAATAAGCTCAGGATAACAGGGGCATCACACATAGCCCAGGAGTGCTGGGCAGCTTGTGGGGCAGACTGACACATGCCAGCTCTGGAGCTCTCACCACCATTACCATTTTCATGGCAAGGCTGTCCACAGCCAGCAGTTAATCAGCATATTTTCTTGAGATGTTTCCCTGATGATGAACTAGTTTTTCCTGACATACATATGTTCACTGGATTTTTTTTTTTCTAATTTTATTGTTATTTTCAAAATGACAGTATATGCTCAGTAAATCTGTTTGGGGTTTGGGTGTTCAGCTTCTTCACTCTCATATCATGGGTAAATGAATGAGATACAAGGAAACTAAAGCCTTCCATGCCTTAGATCTTCATATTTCTCTTCAAGGTGCCTCTAGGCACATTCATTTTTCTGAGATAAAAAAGCATCTAAAGTTTGCAGTACTGCATTGAACTGCATTGAGAAGTTACTGAGGGACCTGGAACTTTCCAAACAATCAGCTCTGGCTTTAAATGGCCAGCGTAGGTGTAGGACAGACCCCAAGTTGTTCTGAATAATACCCACAGAAACAGCTCAAAATGTCTCTGTTTAGGTCTCATTAAAGTGAGCTGTTAAATTGTGTGCCTTCCTTGTCAAACACAGGTTTTGTGAAGAACTGGTAAATGAAATCAAAGGTTATTTGCCTGTAATCAGAGTTACATATGCTCCATATTTGATGCACTCTTAGTGGAATATGAAATGATGGAAATATAGGCTGGTTATTTTATTTTAATGTAAAGTGTTTTGTACTGTAGAAAAGAACACTACTGGGTGTGCTACAGCAAAAGACATTGAGATTTGAATACATCCCATTAGATTTTATATTTTTAATTAGGATATATCAATGGAAAATTTGGTAATCCTAAACACTGCCAGCAGAGGAGAAGAAGAAATCCAGTTCATGTCAGATTTTTATGATAAAAAAGTTTTGGATGAATATTCAAAAAACTAAGTTTTGTTCTAAAATACTTAGAATTGAAATGATGGACACCTCAAACTGCCAAGAAGAATGCTGTTTTGTACCAACACACTGGTGCAACCTTCCCTTCTGCATAAAAACCTTTATGCAATTCACTCTCCGGGATTCTTTCTGAAGGATTTTTTTTTTCTGCCATGATACAGAAATGCTTTGTGCCCTGTGTCCATTTTACCACCTGGATGGAGCAGCAGTTCCTTTCTTGCTCAGGAGGCACTCTGGCTGCTCCTCAGCCTGATGACTGTGAAACTTCTCTTTTCCTGGTGTAGGCAGCCAGACCTGAAGGGATGCCTGGCTGTTTGCAAGCAGCAATAGTCAGGTAGGAAAAAACATCAGAGGTAGAATGAAAATATTTATTGCCAAAATAAATTTATTGCAAAAAATCCCCCAATCCTCCACAGATATATGACCACAAAATCTTTGCTTACATTTTTTTTAGCAGAAAGCAAAGGGAGGATTGATCTTTTCCAAACACTACTAACCTCATAACTCATTGCCCTGTTGTCACACCATGTCTAGTCCCACATTTCCTGCTGATATACAACAGCCCAGGACTCCATTATTCCAACATCTCTAGCACAATATTTCACCTGACTTGGCGTAATGTTGTCCTTGAGAAAGACACTAGGAAGCTAACATTTGTTTCAAAGCCAAGCTTATGCTTTGCAGATTTATTTCTAAAATTCAAACTTCTAGACTTTCTAAAATTCTAAACTTTAGCCTCTATTCTGTTTCTGAGTTTTGTCAGTATTGCATCTATGCATACGACTAAGTGCAGTTCTCAATATTTGTTTTCTGAGCTTTGCTAACTTTGGTGGTGTTTGATCACCTAGCTCTGGGACAAGAAAGTTCCTGTAGTTTATAGTGGTTATCTTATCTGGGCTTACACAAGTTTATAATGACATTATCCATACCACCTCTGTCCTTCACTGAAGGATACATTGTGTTCACCACCTCCATTGAGCAATTTTCTATTGTACTGGACTTTTTATGAAAGGTGAGAAAATGAAAACATATTGATTTGTATTTATGACCTTTTAGCTACTAGTTATTCTCTAATTGCTATACATATGAAGAAGATTTAGCTGTTTCAGAGTGCTGAACTCATATAGACTGGTAAGGAAATTTCTCCTAAGCAGGTGTGCAATAGTAAATGGTGGGTCAACATATGAGGATCAATTACTGCAATCACTTTCACAAGTTTTATTCTGCTAACATTTTAGATTTAAGTTCCTCCCCCTCTCCTCTTTATTCTTATAATTTATGTATGTGTATATATGATATCCTGAATGTAAGAAATATACTGTATACTCAAATACAGACATGGCAAGTGAAATTCAGTCAACAACTCCAAGTTTTAGAAGGACTGTAGAAAGTTGATCCTTTGAAGCTTGCTGGCGATATCATGATGCTGTGGTAATCAGGTCCCTTTGTGGAAAGATTTCTTCTGAAACTACACTGTTTGTCTGTTTAGTGTTCCCAAGACATTTTCACAGCCCTCCTCGGAGAGCCATATATTTTCCACATTAGTAGGAATGAATATAAAGCATGGAGTTTTCTTGTTTTATCTACCTTGGCAGTGTGCCCTTTGGGTTGACTTCAAATGTTAAGGAATTAATAAGTCTGTTTATTTTTTAATATAGGAAGGTGGTGCTTTTCTCTAATGGACAAAAAAAGAAAGCAGGCTTCTCTTCTTCAAGTCATTTATACTCTTGTTAATTTAAGAAGTCAACAAAGGTTCAGTTCATTTAACAAGCTTGTTCAAGTACATGCATGAAAGGATCTTTCATATTTGAAAATGTAATTAAGCTGCTGCCTTTTACCGAGTATGGAGGTAATAAGCAGAACCAAGTTTTGTACATTACCTAAAAATATTTGAAGTGCTAATTTTTACAAGTCTTACGCCGCAAAGCAGGTATGGCATTCCAGTCTGTGACAATATGTAATACCAGTAAATTTTTAATGCGTAAACACCTACAAGTTTTGCTGTCACTGGACGTAAGAAATAGAGGAAAAGAAGGAGTGTAGAGGAAATGCCATCTAAAAATCAGGTTCCAAGTCTGAAAAACCATATCTCTGAAGAAAAGTTATATTCAGAAGAAAACTATAAGGCTTCATGTATTTTGTTTTCATTTCTCTCAAAATTAGGCAAGCTCTATAAGAGCTTTTAGGGCAGACAAGCATTTTATTCTTCATGTAAGTTATCTGCCCCACTCCTTCACAGAGAACCCCCCAACACACAGCTACCTGAATTGCTCTCTAAGTCTGGCATCATTACAACCATAAATTATCACAGGTAGAGCCACAGCCCTCCATCTCAAAAACTAATTGTTTATTCTTTGCTGTGAGCAGGCAAAATTTTTATTTTAGGCAGAAATTTGCTATCACTTTCTCATTTTTTTTCCAAACTGTAGTAAGAAAATAAGGATTATATTTTTAATCATCCAGATGATGGCAGTATTTTCACAATTTAGTTACACAGTCGGACAATATTGTCGAAAAAATGAGATTTCCTGGTCAAAGCTCAGGGGCTTTGTCTTTCTTTTTCTCTAATCTTCAATTATTCCTGCATTATCCATTGCTGTCGTTGTACCTCTTTACTTAAGAAAAAGACCTGTACTTAAGATCTTGCTGCTGCTCCCCAAGCAACCCTGAAGTGCTTTCTGCACCGTGTCACCTCACTAGTGTCACTTTTCAAAGCAAATACTTCAGAGCAAATAATGCCTGGCTGCGCACAGATGTGCAGGAAAAGGGAAGGTGACAGGGGACTGTCCTGCCAGCCCCCTGTCCCTGGGAAAGCTCAGCAAGTGCAGAGGGAGAAAGGATATCTGAGGCATGGGGGAGTCCTGCAGTGCAGCACTGAACACACTGAGGGGCTTAAAATATCCTCTTTCCTCTGCTGAGGGCTTTAGTTGCCTGTGCCACAAGACTCTGGATCAGCCAAGGGAGAAAAAGCCTCTGTTGGTGCTTCCCCACCTTATTTGAGAAGATCTGAGGGGAGGGCTCATGCCCTTGCTCTTGCCCCAGGTATCCTGACACCCTCCTAGCGTCCTGCCAGCTGTAAAATGCACTAGCACAGCCAGCCTGGCCATCCTGCAGCCCCCAGGTCACCCCCTATTGTAGGCAGCTCCCTGCAGCCCCCTCTGGATCTGCTCTCATGATCAGGGAAGCTCAGGCTGGGCTGCCATCCAAGGGAGCTCTGGCAGCAGGCACTCCTCCACCACATCCCATGGGATCAGCACAGGGTGCCTCCCTGGAGCTCACCCAGCTGCAGAGAAGCAGGTGAGGGCAGGTCCCATCCTTTATTAACCCTTTCAGGAGACAGAGCAGCTCTCAGAGGATGGGCAGGGACACAGCTTCCTCTCCCCATCACCGCCAGGTGGGTGTCCTGCTTGCAAAGCACAGTGAACCTTGAGCTCCGTGTTCCCCTCTGAAAAGGATGGGCAGTGGCTGCCTTGTCCTCCACTCCTCACCAACCCTATCCCTCTGCCAGGTGCCAAAGGAACACACCACAAATGTGAAATTCATGATGTGCTCCTTTGCTATTAGCCATGTGTTGAGAATGGAAATGGATGAACATTTCCTATCACAAATTTTGCAGGAACTGGGGAAGAGAGGGGAAAGAGGGAGATGAAAGCCTGAAACCTCATTATTAGCCAGGCTACATTACCACTTGGTATCACTCAGGGGAAACTGAGTCAATGGAGCCACAAAAGGTGTTGCCTTTTCAATTGCTGTGATGGCACTGGGAATGTTCCTGTCTTTGAGATCAGTATCCTTTACAAGGGCTGGAATCACCTGGATATCCTCATGTGTGGGAGGGAACAGGCCCTTTGCATGAAGTTCAAAACTAAATCCAGCTGTATATGGTGGTTATTGTCTTCTCTCATGCTAGTCCGTTACTAATTTATACACGTTAACTGAAATAATAGAACAATAATTCATGGCATGAGATGAATAGATGTGTTTGCATCTCTCCTGACTTCAACAAGGGTAGAGTGAATGTTATTCCCAGTAGCTGTTACAGTGCTATGTTTTAGATTTAGAATTAGAATGGTGTTGATAGTGCACTGATGTTTTGTTTTTTTTACTAAGTTGTCTTTAACCTAAGTCAAGGACTTTTTTTTTTTTTTTTCACTTATTTCACACTCTACCAGTGAGGAGGTGCACAAAAGAAATTGAGAGGGAGCACAGCTGAGAGACAGGTGACCTGTACAAATGAAGAGAATGTCATGCCAAGTGTATGAACTGAGGGGGAGTAATCCAAAAGGGGAGCTGATCCAGTTTCAGGACGGGAAGTCTGGCATCAACCAGTGGGTGGTAAGTAATTGTATTGTGCATCATTGTGCATCCCTTTTATTATCATTATTATTAATATTATTTATCATTATTATTAAATTTTGCTTTGTTTTCAATTATTAAACTGTTCTTATTTCAACATACAAGTTATACTTCGATTTTTCCCCAATTCCACCATGATTAGGGGAAGAGAGGTGGAGTTGAGTGGGCAGCTGTGTGATGTTCCATCTCCAGCTGGGCTTAAAATCACAGCAGCATCACAGAGTTTTACTATTGCGTGATGACAGCTTGGTACAGGAAAGGAGTTTTATTTGCAGCATAGTGGTGCCCTTTTAAAAGTTTGCTTTCGCTGAAGTACATGGCCAGAGGCAGCATATTTGACAAGCAGTGACACAGCATCTACTCTGTCTCTACATCTGAGCTGTGGCTCTCCCACAGGCTAGAGAGACTCAAGTCACTTTTCTCATCTACTTGCTACTGGTCAGTTGTGTCGCTGTCTTATTTAATGGGTTCATGAAACCAATCATGCATAGCAGCCCATTCTCCACCACCCAGTTACATCAGAGTTAAACCTGCTTTTTATCTGGTACCATGACAGAAGGCTAAAAATTAATTCAATACACTTATTTCCTGAGTGGACTACAATTTTCATACACGTTTCTCAATCTAATCACTGTCCATAGATCCTGGATGCAAACTTTACACTCATATTAAAACCTCTCAACCCCAATGGGTTGCAAATATTTTAGATTTATTTAAACCAACATTTAATGATAATGAACATTACCAAAGTTACAGCTAATCTTATTTAAATGAGGACACTAATTATTATTTAAACAATTGCCTTAAAGAAAAGCCTACCTTAAATTAACTTCCTACTATTTTTGGTTGGTTTGGGATTTTTTAATGAGTAAAAAGATGTCATAAAGAATGTATCTTTGTGTTGTTTATGACTGTAAGTCTTTCATTATGGTGATATTGCTGTATCTTGTACTCTTCCATAGTAAGTGCTGCTGCCTTCTTTTTAGCAGGGTGAAGATGAAGCTTTGTGTCAGCTGGTAGTGTCACAAAAGATGGGGCAGGATTGTCCACAGCTTGGCACAGGATTGTGTCCAGGTAGTTCTTGAACATCTCCAGTGAGGGAGACTCCACAACCTCTCTGGGCAATGTGTTCCAATGAATGGTCACCCACACAGTAAAGAAATTCTTCATCGTGTTTGGGTGAAATCTCTTTCTTTTCATTTTCCAAATAAAAAATCTCCAATGTTAAGGTAACTTTTCTACATTCGAAGCCATCTCTAGCACATTTCATTTTAAAACAATGCTCAAATACACAATACACAGACTGAGATGTAAATGGCCTTTGCTGTCATCACTGTGGCTCACCTGAAAATTCATTTAATTTCATGTTCTAGATAGGACCACTGATACCCAGGCAGGTAATATAGAGCCAGAGGGCATGACAATTAGATTTTTAGTTCATCTTTACTAGAACATAATCAGAGGACTCTTTAAAAGATTCTTGCTTAGATGAGTAAGAGGAGATACTCCAAAAAAAGAAGCAAGGAATAAGCAGCTGAGATGTCAAAGACTCACGTTAAATGAGTGTTTACAGCTGACCTTACACAGTAAGTACACTGAATTTTAATCACTTCTGCATTTAAAGAGTCGTTTGTTGGTTTTTCCATATGCTGTATTTACAATGCTCATAACTATGTTGCTGAGTAATGTTAGGGTTCTGTGCCAGAATCAACAGCAGGCTTCTTTTTCATCTGCTGCCAACTAAATGCTTAGAACAGTTTATCATCTCTAAATAATTATGTGATGTATGTAAGAATTTGTTAAGTATCAGTCAATATTTTTTTCATTTATGCATTGTGGACATGCTCTTTATCTCCTCAGTGATCTTTAGCTAATACTGCTGGTTTTTTTTCTTTCATCTATTTCCAAAATAAAAATTACTACAAACAAGTTTAAGGTACTCTTACAAGATCTATGGCCGTGAAAATTAGTGTTGCAACACCATCTTCTTTTCTTGTTCCTGAATTTATAGTTCTAAGTTATTTCAAATCATTAAAACATCATTGTGGTTACATATACTTGTCTAGAAGAATAGAAACTTCTGAGATTTTCCAGTGTTCAAGTATGCAACAAAACAGATGTGCTTGTCACAAATAACTTTAACAGGAATCATCAGCAAAGAAATGAGTAGGAATGGAAACAGGAAAACATGCAGTGGTCTTTCAAGTTTTTAAATCTGTTGGGGAGATCTTACCAAGTATATAACAAAACGCCTGAGATTGCAGGCACAAGCACAGGACTTAGTTTTATCCTGTTTATCCAGTGCACGTTGCAGAGGGAAAAAGGTCTGCTGGAGGCTGGAACAACTTCCCAGAGCAAGTACCACTGGCACCACAGACCCCTTTTGTGCCCTCTGCTGCTGCAACATGCAGGGCTGCCAACATTTTGTGCCACTGATGTGCAACCACTGAGTGCTGCTGCCAGGAGCCTGGGACATGGCCATGAGCCCTCATAGTGACAGCTAGCCCAGACACAAATACTGGCACAAATGCCTGTCAGTTAGATTTTACTAGAAATTTGAAATTCATTCAATTGTCTCTCGTTTATTATACAATTGACTAGCTGAGCTGACAAAACAACCCCAACAAATGCTCTGTATGAAGTCAAAAGTAACTAAATACTCCATTAAGGCCAACTGAAGAAAATGAGGAAGAAGAATTAAGTTGGTCTGACAGTAATAAATGATTACATCTATTACTGACATTTGCTAATCAGATGGTGTTATTTCTTTCTTCCTTTCCTCATAGAAATGCATCACTTTTAAAACATCAGGAAAAAGGGAGAATAGAGCAAAATCATATCTGTAATTTAAGCTAATTTCTAAATCAAAACAGATGGCAATAGAGATTGTGGAAGAGCTGACTCATCAGCTGAGCTGTATTTAAAAGAGAAAAGACAGAGCAGGGATCATCAGATTATCTCTCAAGAAACTGTGTATCTGTCTGGAAGAATATTTGCAATATGAAAAGCTTGCCTTCCCTCCCCAAAAAAAGCATTTGTTCTCCTGATAGAGATCATGCATTGCAAATTGTAACTTTTCTTTATATCAGGTCTTAAAACAACAACAATAAAAAAAATTTCTAAAACTAAGAAAAGGGTGAAACAAAAACACCTGTTTTAATAACTTAGCCAGAAGAATGTGCCTTGGCTTTCATGGAGAGTTTTACCAGCATCAGAACTTTAATGACGACCCAATCATTACTACATTTGGTAATAATATTTATGTTTAATAGTTGGTTTTACTACAGTTACAAATATTTTGTATACCAAGCATATTTTTTGTAAAACACATTTAAGTTATTGCAAGCTTGATTCATCTTGCAGAATTCCTTTGGATTATTCAGTATAATTTGCAGCATCCTTATGATAACTCTTTTCTTTACGGTAATTCTTTAATTGGCATTTTCTGTGATGCTTTCTATTTCAGGTGAAGTTTTTTCTTTTTTTAGAAAAGATGGAAATGGAAATACCTAGAACTATGCAACTAGCTAACTTTTAGGAGAATTCATGCCTAATTCTGAAAGAACAATTGTAGCACTGGAGTATGGGCTTGGTTTTCCATTGGACTCCATGTTCTAGAGCTGTTGCTGTTATGAAAGATGTAAAGTTTAGGGTTTTTCTTACTTAGCACAAACGACTATCATCTCTCCTGGCAAGAGCAAAAACCTGGCCTGTGTCTGGGTAATACCTTCTTATTTATTTATTTTGAATTCTTGAGAAATACTACAAAACAGCCTCACACCAACAAGTCTTTGGCGATATCTGTGGTTTCAAAGTTCTTAATCTTTAATGAAAAGGATAAATTGTGTTTCAGCAATCTGATGAACTTACACAGTGAAATCACCGTCCTGATAAATGAGGAGACAGCATCTGATATTATCTCTCTAGACTTCAGGAAGATCTTTGGCACTGTCTCCCATAAAATCATCATCATCATCAAGAACCCAGTAAAGGGTTGAACATGCAGACAGTGAGGGGGATGGAAAACTGTCTGAATGGCTGGGCCCAAGGGTGGTGATCATGGGAAAAAACTTACTTAGGAGGCCAGTAAGTTGTGTCAGGGGAGGTTTAGTTTGGATATTAGAAAAAGGTTCTTCACCCAGAGTTGGACACTGGAATGGGTTTCCAGAGAAGTGGTCACAGCACAGAAACCAGATTTTGAGAAATGTTTGGGAGATACTGTTGGGAACACACAGGGGGACTCTTGGAGCTGGTGCTGTGCAGGGCCAGGAGTTGGGCTTGATGATCCTGATAGGTCCCTTCCCACTCAGCTAATTCTATGATTCTATGATTCTATAGAATAGTTTTTCTAAAATTTACCTTAATACAAAATTAAATAAGCTACACCTCCATCTGGACCTCTGAATTTTATTTGCCAGCATGACTTTGGGAGCTGCCTGCAGAAAAAAACCCAAAAACATTTTAAGCAATTATTAGTAACTGTTCTTGGGAAGTCAACAGGCCTTGTAAATTGGCTTCCATATGGTGAAAATCTGATTCTAAGAATTAAATCTTGTCAAACTGCCCTATATCATAAACTGCAACTACAAACACACTTTTCTTCTTCAAAAGAAACTGTACATATTATATATCACATACTCACAAATAGCTATTTTCACAAACTCTACAAAACAATGCAGCTAATTGTCAAAGGACCTATATTTTTTTTGCACATTGAATCTATTAGCCCTCAATTTATGAACACAAAAATAGCTAAATAGGAAATGAAATAAAATATTGCAGTGTGAATTAGTTATCCAGCCTTCAACCAATGCCTCTTAAAGTCATCCTTGGCTCTTTTATTGTATAACAAGGAAAATAGCTTCATTAGAATCAGAGGTACATAATTTTCCTTTGGCTTTCTTTGCATCATCCTTTTTCAGACTACATATAAATTGGAACTTTCAAGTTGTGTCTCTGTGGTGCTTACATAAAGTCTAAAGCTGGATTATACTAAGAACTCTTTTTTCCCCCTAAGTCTCATGTCTTGTAAGTCTGACTGCTCCCAGTTCCATCTGTACCAAAATCCCAGAAGTTGTCATTGTGCTGTATTTGGGGAAAAAAAAGTGTAAATAATGAAAGAGGTGCCTTACCACTGAATGGTATTAATATACTACACCAGAAATTTCATTGATGAGCTGGAAAACAATCAACAAAACTGACAATAGAAAGGCCCTTCTGTTGCTTCTCAAAGGGCTTTTACAATCTGAGAATACGAATCTCATCACCCCTATAGTAAATAAAGTTCTTCTGTGCTTAACATTTTGTGAGGAAATAGAAACAAAAGCTGAGGATGTGGTGCTTTAAGAAGCATTTCTTGTCAACTAAATGAGAGTGACAGGAGATTGGAAAAATGGTAAGATTAATCATAAGGAATGAATGCCTGTAGATAAAACCCCCAAAACTCATCAAAAACATAAACAGCATCAGCACTGACTTAACAGAATTCAGATGATGAACAAAACATTGTGATAATTCAGAAAAATCATTGCCTGAGTTACAGTGCTGGATAACATCTGTGTATAATGTTCAACTGCAAATATCACAGAATCGTAGAATGGAAACTTAAAGGTTGTCTAGTTCCAACCCCCTGCCATGGGCAGAGACACCTTGCTCAAAGTCCTACCCAGTCTGGCTTGAACTCTTCCAGGCACATCCACAACTTTTCTGAGCAATCTGCACCAGCGCTTCACCATCCTCATAGTGAAGAATGTCT
The DNA here is from genome assembly GCA_013398615.1 of Brachypodius melanocephalos. NCBI lineage: Eukaryota > Metazoa > Chordata > Aves > Passeriformes > Pycnonotidae > Brachypodius > Brachypodius melanocephalos. The sequence continues at coordinate 24,990,508 of VZSR01001685.1, forward strand.
TCCTAATATCTAATCCAAACCTATTCTTGCTTAGTTTAAGGCTGTTACCCTTTGTCCTATCACTACATGTCCCTGTGTAAAGTCCCTCTCTGGCTTTAGTTTAGGTAACCTTTAGGTACTGGAAGGCTCCTAAAAGATCTCTTCAGAGCCTTCTCTTCTGTAGACTGAACAAGCCCAGCTCACAGGAGAGATGCTGCAGTCCTCTCATGACCTTGATGGCCTCCTCTGGACCTGCTCCAGCAGGTTCACATCCTTCTTATGCTGGGGACCCAAGAGCTGAGCCCAGCACTTCAGGTGGAGTCTCATGACAGTGGAATAGAGGTGAGGAATCCCCTCCCTTGCCCTGCTGGCCGTGCTGCTTTTGATGCAGCCCAGGGTACAATTGGCTTTCTGGGCTGGGAGTGCACTTTGCTGGCTCGTGTTGAGCTTCTTGTCAAGTAATATCCCCAAGTCTTATGCTTGGCCAAGAAAATGAAAGTCAGAACAAATAAAGGGCATTTTCTCTTACAATAGCAGTTATTTCTAATCACTATGACTGGAGTGCTAGATGTTCACTGTCATCACAATCACTCAGTGTCATTCCAAAGAAAAGCTACCACACGAGTTTGTTTGCAATTTGAATCAATTTTTCTTAATTTTGGCGGACTTGGTGTAACTTGAATACTTTTGGTTTATCAAACCATGATACTGTGAAATGCCTCCTTAAACCACTTGATGGCAACAAAGCAATTCAGATAGAGCAGGAGTTTCTTGTTTATGCATAACAGGCTCTACCTGTTCAAACAATTTAAAACATTTAAACTAACATATGAGTGCTTGAAAAAACCTGAGTAACAGCCTTTGTCTTTTCATTTTGCCACTTTATTTCTTTGATTACTATTTCAACTTAGAAACAAAGACTGATAAAAAAAGAGTAACTATCAAAAAAGGTACTTCAAAGCCACCTCCTACAAGGCTGTGTGTCAGATGTGAAATGACACATCCCCCAGCAGGTCAGCTTTCCATACAAAGGAAAGAACTGCACTAGAACCTCAGTTTGTTTTCCAGCAGTGGCAGCTGTGACAGGAGGAGGGCTGGACCAGCTTGGCAGTGTACTGCAAGGACAATCACAGGTTAACACATTCACCTTTGGTCCGCTCTGCACTTGGCAGCCCGGGTACTAAATCAGCCACTGTTTGCTGGATTAGCTAGGACAGCCAGGGTAAGAAACTGTGGCATGAAGGTCTGATAGCAGCGCTTAGCCTGGAGCAATGGACAGAAAAATACAGATGAGAGAATCCATCTTATTTATTGCCTCTCTGGACATGTGAAAACAAATAGGAAGGTGCCATATTCCTTGAAATAAAACACAAACACCTTGCATTTGTCTTCCATTTCAAATCTATACCCAAACCACATTAGAGCAATCTCCAAATCGGTGGAGTGATAGATACAGCATGAGGGAAGAAAATGTATCTCTTCTTGAGCCTTTTATAGATACAATCCATATCAAATGCAGATTTAGCAATTTTTATAGACTAATTTCTTATGTGACTAATGGCAACCAAGGTTAACCAAAAATAGTAAGACTCAAGTGGAAGAAGATAGGTGGCTTCCTCAATTTGAAATACATTTCTTTTTGCACAAGAACTACTTATCCTTTTAAGCTGCAGTTTTGCTACTCTGCAGGGCTGCAGGCTTCACACACTCAGTAACTCCTGGTAATTACATCTTCTGTTATGCAGATATACTTGTACACCCTTTCTCCATAGGACAGCAGTCCTCACCACCTTTCTGATGTCTTTAAAAATCGTAGTTTTAATCCTATTTTTTAATCAGCTGCATATTTTTTTATGGATTGTGCCTCATATATAAAAGGACTCAAGAACATCCTAACATTAATATGCTAGAAACTTTAACATGGTGAAGCATTCACTTATTTGACCAGGTGGCTTGTGGTGCATATTAAAAGCTTGAGGAGGTCCTGAAGGTGTAGGTGCTGTACAGGCTACAGTGTCTTTATCCATCCAGTGACCACTTATTCAGTACAGCTCCACCATGTTATAGGAGGAGATGCATCAGCCTGCAGACATCCCCTCTGCCATGAAAGACAGGATGTCTTTTCACAGTCCCTCACCTGCCCCTCTGCAGCTGGTATCAGTTAGAACTTGTCCTTGGGCTAAAACTTAGATCATGTCTTTGTATGTGCTTTGGCAAAGAGAGCTCCTGGTTTCTGTCACAGTGTCTGCTGCTTATTTCACACCCTGAATGATTCAGTCTGAAACTTGGTTTCACTGCCTTTTACCAACCCTACTGATCTTCCTCAGTATGGCGGCTGTCCTTTACAGCTCCATCTTCCACCGTGTAAATCACCCCTGAAGCCAGACCCACCATGGCTTCTAAAATCCTCTGGAAGTCTCTCTAGTAACTTATTATTATATAGGTAAGTCTCAGCATTTCATTAACTAATCTAAAGGTATATGATTTAATCATCACCAGTCAAAACAGAATAAAAATAATAGAGATTTAGCAGCAATTATTGCTGATGTAATGAGATATCTGTAAGCTGTAGGCACTGAATTAGAAATTACCTAGCAAAGTACTGTAATACAAGACTGGAGCAAACTTTTCATGCATAAATATGTGAAATGAAGAGAACCTGTTTCATTTCAGTAACTGAGCCACTGAGGCTGTTGTTCAGCACCACTTTTAAAAAATAGTAACCTCCTGGGATTAGATGGATGTAGAGTTGGAGTGCCAACATTTTAATAACTCCTGGGTTGCCCCTGGTGCTTCTGTAGGCAACTGGAATGAACCAGTCCAAATGCCTGTGCAAGGGCCAGTTCAGCTCCTTGTCATTCATTTGACCATCCTTGAGAGAGTGGCAGTGGTTAGTACTTGTCTCTCTGGTAGACAGTAGTGCATACCAAACATGCTAATTTTTTGAGTGACAGCATTTCTGTAGTTGTAACTGTCCAGTACCTTTTATCCTGTAACTATCGAAGAGGGATGTGAACTTTTATAAAGGCTCCAGTCATAGATAAGTGAATTTAGACAAAGGCATGTTTGAAGGAAAAGTGCTATGAAACAAAACACAATATGGGGAGAAGTTCTTCCATAGGGAGAAAAGTTCTTCTCCATAATGAGAAAAGAGGAACTGCCTGTGATTGCAGTAGTTATACCAAAATGCACTGTTTATATAAGGAATAGAATAAAATATAATAGAGTACACTTACCATTAAAAATGATAGACTTCCCCCAAGCTGAAAGTAGAAAGAATCTAGGCAGAAGGGACTAGAATCCTATTATCCTCCTGGCCTAACTCAGGAAGAAATTTCTTTCTATTTCACCCGTGTGGATCTGCCACTTCTAAACATTCAAGATGCAACAAGAATTTCATAAACCCACTTCTTTTGTCTCCACATTGTGACTGTCTAAGCACTGAAGTTCCCTGTGTCCTGATGGATGCTCCAATGAGCAGGGGGCTGACATCATACAACCAGTGTCTGATAGAGCCTAGCAAAGTCACCTTAGATACCTGATGAGACAGAGCAGGCAGACTGATCCTTCATTACCCAGTACTTTTATGGGACTTGAATGAGTTTGGCAGGCATTACCAGGAATGCTGGAAATATTCCTTGTAGATACAAGTTTTGAAAATTTACTACATACTGTCTTTCAAGAGCATGTTAGTCCATGAGGAACTTTCCTTGTCTGCTGAACACAGAGCATCTCTCTTCCCCACAACGTGGTTGGAGCTTGTAGATCCTACCTCGAGCTTGCTGGAAGTTAAGAGTCTAGATGCAGTCAGTGCCTAGAGCTGAGCTGACACACCATAGCTCCGTAAACCAAATTAAGTTGATCATGTGTTTGAGCCTGGAGAGTTGTCCTACATAAAGGCAATGTTGTTTTTCTGATGTTATTTTTCTGACATGAGGTGTATCATTGGAAGATATGAGGCTCAGCACACTGAAAATGCTGAGTCTCAATGGTTACTTCATGTGAAGGGTAGAGAGCTATGTGAGGAAAAAGTACAAGGTAGTAATGAATCAACTACATTTCTGTAAAATCAATTATGCCAGTTTAGATACATCTGAATCTATCTTCACTTTCCTTCTTGCTTGTATCATTCTAACTGCATATTTTCAAACCCCTCTGATTACAGAAGGTACTGCATTTTACAAATGTCTCCATCTTTCAAGTAATCTGTTAGGCAATTAGGATTTTCTCATGGTGTCTTTTTTCTTTCCTTTTTAAAAATTATTTACAAAACAAGCTCACATATTTTGTTTTATATTTTATCAGATAAAACAAATGTTTTACATGTTGCTAGCTCCCACATTAGCAAGGAACATCAGTCCATCTCAGTGTAGTAGACAGAACATTCTAAATATAAAACATAGGAGTCATGCTGCTATGGGTATGCACTGACAGCCAAAATAAAGATAACCAAAATACTGGGGTTTGGATGTCTTTATTTTGGCTGTTACTGTCTTTCATTTAATATGCCACTCACTAAGTCAGTTTGACTTTGAGTTGCTGCATGGATATTAAATATAGCACTCAGATGTTGTGAAATACAAACCTTGTATTTGTTACTGTTCCTCTTTCATTTCCTTTTGATGCATTCATATTAGTGAAGAAAATGGTCCTGAACTGAAATACTAGGTATGTAATTGCACTCTGTGCTCAAAGCATTCCTAAAGCAAAAAAAATTATTAGTGGATCAATAGTTTCCATTTGCTTTCCAAATGTAGTGCATTTCTGACCCTCTGTTTTTGGTCTGTTTGTTTGTTTGTTTGCTTGTTGTAGAAATATGGGTTTTCTGCAAGCTTAGCTTTATATTCAAACTGGATTTATAAAAATTTTGAATCCCTAATTTCCAACCTCCCTTTTTCAAAAATTAATCTATCTCTTCTCATATAGCTGCAGCATGGTGGATGCTAGAACTGAAGGTAAGACCAGTGTGGCAGGATTGCACAGTTAGGAACAACTAGGGACTGCTTTGACTCCAGCTGGTTTATTCAGATTAATTACAAAGAAAAGTGGATTGGGTAAGATATTTATCTAGTTTCAGACATCAGCATCCTCAGAATGTAGGTAAAATAGGACCACTAAGGAAATATCTCCCAAAACACCTCAACAAAAGATAATGTAATTTAATCTCATGACATTCATTCGTATTCGGTATTAAGAGTTGTTACTGTGAGCAGTGCTAAGGCAAAGTTTCTGTGCCTCTCTTCCTGCTTTGCCCTCCCTCCTGTTTCACAATTCAGTTGGTTACACTGACCAAAATGTTGCAAAACAGAGGCAGAGAAGCAAAATAAGGCTTGATCAGCAGCTGTCAAAAACCATCAGCAATCACTTTATCATCCTGGTTATATAAGCAGAGGGGAAGAGGCAAAAATCAAGTGAAATTTGCTGTAAATTTTAAAAGGGAGGGGATTCTGTTGGTGAATCTAGACTCACTTGAGTTTTGCTCTGGATTGCTGTTTATTGTTGGTACAAGTTTGTAACAACAAACAGCCAGAAAGGCAGAAACAACCTTTCAAAATGGAAACTGTGGGTGGTACAGTGCTCCCAAAGAGCTGCAAGAGCAACTGGCACAGAGGCTGGAATATGTTCCAGGACATCTTGTTCAGAGTTTCTGACAGTAGTTGTGACTCTTATTAAAAGTTACTATACCTGCATCTCATTTTAAGCTATGTTTTTAATGTCTTGTCATACAAAACAACTTTTTAATTGAACAAAGCAGATGTATTTCCAAGATTTCTATCGTCAAACAGAGATAGAAGGTGAAAGTCACGTAATGGTAAATGTGGATTACTGATTAGAGCTGGCCTGACACACCACAGAAGCAACACATCATAAGGCAAACTCACAGACAGTATGTCAGCACTCCAATAAACATTTCCTACTGCAAATTCTTCACTGGGTGAGGAAAAATTTTAATCTGATAGAAATGCCTTAGTGTTTGATGGTCAAAAATTGCTATCAGAAACCTTGGGATCATGCAGAGAAAGCAGTTGCTGTGATGTGCATGTCAGCATGTTTTAATTCTGCCTTCCCTTTGTCTTTAGGAACACAAAAATAGAGTTCCTCAGGCTCCACTTGGTGTTCATGCAGAGGGTTTATCAGGAAGGGTGGAAGAAGGCACAGTTTTAACATTGAATTGTGTGGAAGGTCCCAAAGCAAGCAAAGGAAGGCAGATGAAGTCTCACTCACAGATCAAGCTTTTTAATTGTGAGGGACTTCTGAGGTCCCAGTACACCAAAAAATGCATCTGGAAAAAATGTCATGCACTGGCTACTGAAGCCTGGGAGGTATTTTCTGTTTACTTTTTCCTTCTGGTTTTCTGGCTAGAAAAACAGGTTGTAACTACTCTCAGGTTTTGAATTGTGAGCAAAGGTTATGATTCTCTTAGTGATGTAAAGCCAACAAGCCCTACAATCCCACGCTGCATCACATCCCAGTGTCATTGATTTCCTCTCTCGTGCAGGCCAGGTTGTGTTTGCAGGCAGGACTGCAGCTACCAGGACCACGAGAATGAGAGGGGCAGGGGAGGAGCTGCAGAACCACCACCATAGGGTGGGAGTGTTGGTGCAGAAATGTAACCCTGGGGCAATCCTTAGGCCTCCTTCCAGGAGCTTTTCCTGCAGGAGCAGAGCTCCCCACACTGCACTGCTCCCCTGCTGGTCCCCTCATCCTGGAGGGGCTGGAATGTCACATCAAAACACATATGCAGGCTCTTAACCACACCATCTCACACTCCTCAGAATTTTCAACATAGCCATGAATCAAAGGAATCCTAACTTTTTAAAACCTTGAATAAATAAATACATGCATTCTACTAGCTCCTGCATTCTACTTTTAACAAGGATGCCTAAAAATTAGTAAAGAATCAGTAGTGCTTCGTGCTCAGCAGTGTCACACATTTTCACTGAGGGGAAAGGATGACAAGTAAGCAAAATGCAACTGTAAATACAAGGCCCAAGTTCAGAACAGATTTCACTGAGAGAAGAGGTACAACAGTAGCCAAAACCTCAGTGGAAGTCTGTAAGTAGCCTAGTGAAAAGCAGATTGGCTCTATCTGTGGAGACAAACAGGAGGCTAAGGAACCATTTATCCTCCCCTTTAATGGAGAACTTTGTCAGGGTACAATTAGCCTTGGTTAGAAGGTGTGACTAAGCAACTGTTCAGAGACTCTAAAGATTTTAAAGCAATAAACCAGAAACTGAATTTCACAATGTCTGGAAGCCAGAACTATGCCTGTATATTTTAGACAGAAGGCTTCTTGGCTCTGACAAAACTATGACTGCAAACTTTGAACCTAGAGCTTGAAAAGGCAAAAGCTACAATAAAAACAAGAGCTCATCCCAGGTTTGCAATAGAGCAGTAAAATTGTCCTGGCACAGTCCAAAGCAACCTGTTTATATCTGCTGACCAGTGATTTACTTTTGCTTCCTAACCTCATAGGGTTGCACTTCCCAAAAGCATTTTAGACATCTGAGCTGAGGCTTTTGTTTCAGCAACTAAATACTTACAACATTTCCAGTGGTAAGTAATTTCAAAGTCCTGCCAGGGATCTATCTTGGAACATATTTCTTCTGTAGTTATATGCTTTCATCCGGAAGTATTATGCATTCAATCGTGTCTGATATCATCCAGAGTTACCTGCTGGCAATTTCAGACCTCATGAGCTGTTATTTGCATGCTTGCATATGCCAGAAACTATGTCCTAATGGCCTTTGTGATGTCTTTAGCTCTCCTCCCTTTCTGGGGTAAAAGTTGCTTCAGAGAGGATTTGAGCTGAGATTGTTGTTATTTTTTGGGGATGATCTGATGATTGTTGTTGCTGCTGCATTTTTTTCATTCTTTAGTTGGTTTTATGTTTCCATTTAGAGTAAGAATGGAGTATTTTACAAAGAAAAAAAAAAAAAGAAAAAAGAAAAAAGAAAAAAATTGACAGTGTTGTTTGTGGGGAGTTCGGATGCACTGAGCCGTTTGAAAATTAACTCTGAAGTTAGAAATACCTCAATTCTTCTGCTTTTGTCCACTCTCCTTTGTCTCTGGTCTGTCCATGATTTTCTGCATTGGGTCTCCTGTACTGTCACATGGCAATGGATATATCTGGGGGTTTTATGGAAGGAAATTCAGTCCTCATATATCAGTTTCGTGATTAGCCATTACTCCTGAAACACAGCTAATCCTGGAGGAAGAGCATGGGGAAGAAAGACTACACAGAAGAAGGCTGAATGAGGCTCAGGTGAACCCAAGGAAAGCTTCAAAAGCCTCAAGGTGTGCTCCCTAAGGCTCAGAGACAGATCCAAGACCTGTCAAAGCCATCATGGGTCTGCTCAGGAAGACTCCCCTGGCAGCTCTGCCCTGGAGCTGAATCCTTCTGACCTCTGCTCAGTAATTTCTTAGGCTGCCAATATTGCAGCAGTAATGACATATTCTTCGTGGGGTGTTTCAAATCTGTTATTTAATGCAGCTCTCTCAGATTTCTGTTGGATCCTGCCAGAAAAAAAAGAGAGGATTTTTCTATTTTGAAAGTGCTCTGTCTCTTCTCTGCTATCAGAGCTGGTCATGTTACTCACTATGACCAGTTAACTGAGAGATTAAACAGTTCTCTGTTCACAAATTGTTCCTGATCCTGCTTTATACTGACATATTTGTTACTTGGAAGGGTTACACCAAGCATATTCGTGATTCTCTTTGATCCCTGGATTATTCATAAATTGATCACAGCGACTATTCAAGTGCTTAATCAAAGCTGGATTTAATCAAAGGACTTCTGCTTTGTCGTTAGTCACCTAAAAAGTCACTTGATATTGTTTTATCACTGGAGCTATGACTGCAAGTATTTCATCTGGCAATGACAGAAAGCAGATTTCCTTTTCTCATACACCAGAACCAAAAGAAAAGATAATTCTTCCTGATGTGGGCAGAGGTTCAGCACCTGTAGCAGTAGGTATTGTCACAGAAAACTGTTGTTAAAAACCAAGTTACTTCTGCTTCAACAAAAGTTGAATGATAGAATAACTTCTTGCAGTTAGTAATCATGATTAAAAGCCTGAAGTTTGCTTTCTTAAAATAGTTATCTACTCCACATTTCAGTTGTTGGAGTATATATAAGCTATGAATATATAAGCTATGAATAATAAGAGGGCAGATACAGGCTAATCAGTTTCTTGTTCAGTCAACAGTCTCCCAAACCATTTTTTCATTAATTTATCAGTTCTTCTTAATGTGCTGCATGCCACTCATCATATATTGAAATTCCTGCCAGAGTGATGATTGGATAAATGGAAGCTAAAAGGCCAGCAGCTGATTATTTAAAGAATATGTATGACAACACAGATGAAGGTGAGCTACCAGTCTTGAAGACTCACCACAGCTCACACTCTAATCCTTAAACTCTTTATTCAGCCCCCTTTGGTGCAGTTCCTGCCTCTCACACACTGCTCTGCCACCCATGCCTGGCACAAAGGGCTGGGCAGAGCCTCATGTGTGGAGCACAGCCACAATTCTGCCTGTGTTCTCTCTGTGGCTGTGTACATATGTGTATTTGTAATGTGTACTTGTGCTCTGCGTGTGCCTACTGGGAATCTGTGCTCAGCCCTGTCTGCTTGGAGATGTGTCAGCTTCACCTCTGCCAGCTGGCCAGATTCAGCAGCCCCCTAGCATGTGCACCATGAAAAGCATGCAGCAAGTAGTTCAATGTACCAAGGAAATCATTAATACCTTCCTCTTAATCATTCAAGAACAGGTCTTTACAGAAAACCCCACTGAATCAAATGATCTGTAGTATAAAATTGATGTAAAGAGAAACAGATGCATCCTAACAGCTATAACTCAGGGAATATATAATTCCCATTAGAGGGAGGCAGGTATCTAGTACATCTGCATTTAAATGTGTTACGGTTAGCACCTCATTCTTCTCTTTCCTCTGCTGAAGTACCCCAAATGATCATTTCCAGTGAATTCAGAAACAGAACAACAGCGTGAAAGGGCTTTTTAAGAGAAGAGAACAGCACCTACTGCAAATACAGGGGTAGTAATTTCAATCTTTTTCTCTTATTTAGAAGTAAACATCAACATCAGGTTTTAGACACAGAAAATATAATGAATATTTCAGAAAATTTTCACCGGTATTCCCACTTGTAGCAATGCCTCAGGTTTTGTAATCAGGTTTGCCTCCAAATGCTTGAAGAAATATCTCTTGGAAGGAGTACCTAAGTTACTGTCAAAGGAGAGCCTTGCAAGTGAGGGAGACAAGAATTTCTGCAGAGCATTCAGATGTGAAGACCAGAGTGACCTCCTGCAATGATTGTTCCTCTCCACTGATCCTACATGAAGCACAAAGCAATTGCTACTGACCTTGATGTTTCAAGGATGTATCTAACTTGAGACAGGATATGCCACATTTTATTTGTGTAGAAGATGCAGAAGAGTTCACGTTCACCTGGTGAAGTTACATTTTCTCTGTTACCAGTGCGTGAGCTGGAATCACAGATGGACCATCCAAACAGCAGAACAAAGTGGACATTGGTGGGTTTCAAACAAAAAAAGCTAAGCACCGGTCTGTCTTCCAGACTGGAGAAATAGTGTGAAGTGTCATGTTGCTTTAGGTCACTGTCCCAAATACTCATCATGGTCTGATATCAATACTTAGATGAAATCCAGATATTTTACAGTAAAACCCACTGCATTTGGAGCACACCTGCTACAGAAAAATACTTTTTCCCCCCGTAGAGTTTTCCTTTTCCTTTTGAAATAAGTTTCCACAGTTAACAGTTATGCACTCTGAGATAAACAGCATCTTATGCTCTGTAACCTTAAAAAATGGATTTGTATTGGCCAGTGTTTAGATACTTTCCCAAATACCAGAGAGACATAGAGACATTTGCAAAGCACCCATCTGCACTACATCTGTGCTGAAAAAAACAAATCCAAGTGTGCATGCGAGCAACCAAAAAAATCCCCAAAACTAAACAACCAAACATATTTCCAAAACATTCCTAGAAATTCTAGATTACAGCCTTGTGATTCAGATGACCTTTTAAATTTAGTTAATTTCATAAAGTGATCCAAAACTGAGACAGAAGTGATTTAAGCTACCTGTAAATTAATATTGAAAGGCAAATCCCTCATACATCAAAATCCTTATTAAAAAATGAGAGTGTTTATTTCACAAAAAAATTGCTGTATTAGAAGGGAAAACCCCTCTAGAATACCTTTTGCCCCTGAAATGTAGTCTTAGCAGGACTTTGGAGGACCCAAGCAATGAGAAAAGTAACATAGCAAGAAATGCCTTTTATTTATTATTTGTATGAAGAGTTTTATTTCCAAACTACTCTCAAGTTAAGCAGTTATGAGTGATGTGCAGAAGGTGCAGCAGTGACACCTTTACAGCTGCATCCATCTCTCACACAAAGGTACTTGTGTTTCTCTACTTGTGTTTCCCACTGTCCTGGTTTTCACTAGGATAGAGTCCATTTTCTTTTTAGTAGTTGGTACATTGCTGTGTTTTGGATTTAGTAAGAGAATAATATTGACAGTGCACTGATGTTTTAGCTGTTGCTCAGTAGTCAAGGACTTTTAAGTTTCCCATGCTCTGCCAGTGAGCAGGTGCACAAGAATCTGGGAGGGAGCACAGCCAGGAAAGCCAGCCCGAGCTGGCCAAAGGGATGTTCCATACCACAGGATGTCATGCTCAGTGTATAAACTGGGGGAGTTGGCTGGGAGCTGCAGATTGCTGCTCAGGAACAGGCTGGATATCAGTCAGCAGCTGGTGAAGCAATTGTATTGTGTGTCACTGGCCTTTCTTGGGTTTTACTCCTCTCTATCTTCCTTCCTCTTTTTATTACTATTATTATTTTCACTATTATTATTTTTACTTTATTTCAACTAGTATAGCACCTTCGTATCAACCACAAGTTTTCCCATTTTTACTTATCAAATTCCAGCTGGATATTAGGAAGAAATTTTTTACTGTGAGGGTGGTGAGATACTGGAACCGGCTTTCCAGGGAGGAGTGGATGCTCCAACCCTGGCAGAGTGCAAAGCCAGGCTGGACTAGACCTTGAGCAACCCCGGTCTGTTTGGAGATGTCCCTGCAAGGATTTGGGACTAGATGATCTTTAAGGTCCATTCCAATCCCTCAACATTCTGTGATTCCTTGATTCTGTGATTCTGTCCCCATCCCACCAGGGGAAAGTGAGTGTGTGGCAGCATGGCACTTGGTTGCAAGCTGGGGTTAAACCAGTAACAAATTTCTAAGGCACGGGATTTCCAATGCCTTGTGCATACCAGCAGTGCATTTCTTTACGTGACAGCATTTCTGTTTTCCATTTCCTTGGGCAGATGCTTTGAACAAGATCTCAGATCAACATGAAGCCTCTGCTGTCTTTTAAGCAGTATGGCTCTGACTGACAGCTCCCAAGTGGAAGTCAATAAAGTAATAAAATTAGAAACATAACTCACACCTCTTTAAGCCTGGTTCAGCTGGGAGCTGAGCCTACAGAGTCTTTTCTAGTGGGATTTGCTGGTGTCTCTCATGTGCTGGTTTGCCCCAGTAGCTACCTGGCTTGCACACATAGATTCTTTTAGATGCTTGAGAACAGCAGATAGAAGCTACTTAGACAATGGGGGTAGAAAATTAGAACAGTAGGAAAGACTTTCCCAGAAGAACACACAGGTTTTTATATATTTTTATATATTCATATATTTTTTTAAAACACTCCTGCAAAATGACCACAGGTGTATGTCAATGCGAGAGAAAATATATTCATTGTTTTAAATTTGTTGCATAACATCTGGATACTTCTATTAGTAGCTATCTCCTGGTTGGTAAAATGATTCTGTATTTCCATGCACAGATACGAAATTATTGAAATTTCACTTTCTTGGGCCATCCAGGTCCACACGAAGATCCAGTCATGCTGAGCCTCCCAGAAGGAGGAAGAAACTATTAACCAGAATAATGGGGCCAAAATAAAATCCGTGAGGTGATTGTTGAGCTTAATTAGAAGGGCTAAATTTGCTCCAAAATGTTTTTTTGCTAAATTAATCTCTTTGGTTTCTCTTGCCCTGAATATAATTTGGAGACAAGTTATCCATCACTCCCATTGATCTGATTCTCCTGACAGATCTCTTGTAGCATCTCAGCTTCCTCCCTAAGCAGCTTTCCCCAGGATAACATGTAATAGCTTCTGGGTGGTTTATTCTCCTTTTCTTGCTCTGTTCTCACTTTGCCCTTCTCCCACCTGCAGTCCCATCTTGCAGAGCAGCTGGGCTTGCTCTGTCAGGGGCAGTTGTCCGTGGCAAACATTTCTCACAGAGCTCATCAGGTCTCAAGTTGATCCCTCGAGATTCGGGTGGTTTTGAGTCCTTCACCCTCTGAAAAGCCCTGAGCCAGACGCAAGAAAGAAGCGAAGTCTTCAGGTTCTTGTTTCTCAAGGTCTCTTGCTTTGTTTATTATTTCTTATCTCACAATTTGCTCTGTGCCCAGCCAAGGTCTGTGCAGCAGCTCGGGCACCAGGCGACTCCTCCCCAGATGGGACGTCATCATCCTTTATACTGATTATTACGTATCCTTTATTTACACTTACATATCAATACCTACTATCTATACTAGACAGGTCATCTCTACTCTGACCCAATCTCTTTGAACTGCTTTGTGCCATGTCACAGCAGGAGATGGAGACGAAGAAGAACCCAGGACACCGCCCCAAATTCTCCATCTTGCTCCCATTCACCTCCATTCTAAAATACCAAAACTACAGATTTTTCACCCAGTGATAAGCTAAACTACTTTCTTTCACACCCTTGTGAGTTGTAATTCCTCTCCCAGTGGTGGCAATCTTTCCCATGGACTGAAGTCAAAGACGCTGTCTTCCTGGGCTCTGTGCCAGGGTCTCTGACCCACCCGTACAGATCCCAGATTCCTCTGTCCAGGTCTCAAACCCCCCTGTACAGGTCTCAAACCTTCTTGCTTGGGTGCCAGACTACTTTGCCGGGATCCCTGACTCTGCAGGGCGACCAAAGGGATGCCCTGGACTCTGACAATTGGGGACAGGGTACTCACTGACAGAGCCAAGGGCCTTTCTCAAAAACTGGAAGCACGTAACAGCATGAAGACTAAACTTTATAAACATGACTCAAAGAACCCAATTGGACATAAATTAATTGTTTAAGTCAATTAAAATGACAGGAATCAAGCACCAATAATGGAAAAGAAAGGATGTCTTAAAATACTTCCAAACAGATTCTCTTCCTCCTATTCTTGTCCTGTTGAGCTATATTTATCTGCAGTAGAGGAGGTTCATTCTTTCTTTTGGTTATTTAAGAAGGACAGTTTTCCACCTTGATAACACAGCAGCCCAAAAAGAGCAATACATCTTTTATGGAAGGTCAAATAGAATACTTGAAAATTTACCAAATCAATACTGAAGATCAAAATGCTGCTTTCAGACAGTAGAATAGAAAGCCCTTTCGTAATATGGTAGGACATTTTCCAGGTTGCATTCTTATTTTTTGAGTGAATTTTTCATCAGCCTTATTGAAAACAGTCCCTGGCCTACAAGTGACCTGAACATCAATGCAAAATGCTGAATGGGGTGGTCTGAGCTGTGTGAATAAACACTGCCTCATGCACTAGACTCTTCTATGGCAAGAATGCATCTAATCCGTCTGGCTGTCATGCAACATCACGTATGTACTAAAAACTTGATTACATCCATTTAAATTTAGTACATTTGGAAATAGATATGTAGTTAGCTAGACCATCAGCCCAGTTGTCATCTTGAATAGGATGTTATGAATCATTTTCCCATTTGGCTTTAAGAAATACAATCCCTTTTACAGAGACACTGGGTGAGGGTCAAATATATTTCAGAGAACTGTTGGAAAAGTAGAGAAGAATGGAACAACTTTCTCTCTGTTTTAGAAAGACTAGTATATTAATTTGGCTTTTATACATGATGTTTTCTTCTTTTTAAAAACCCTAAGTAAAACCCCTAATTTGTTTTAAAAAACCATAAAAAGATTTTGGTTTGGAAGCTGAAATGTGCCTCTAAGCACTGAGGAAGTACAGAGTGAGCCTTTGTAATATAAATGATCTCTTAAGAATCTGAGCTCTGTGCCAGAGCTCAAAATAGTTATTACCCAAAGAAGGAACATTTTCTTCCCCAAACAGGAGCACTGAAAGAAAGAAATGGACTCACACCCAACCTATGCATGTTATCATATACCAGTTGAGCTGATAAAGTGAAAGGCCTATTTTTGTGATTTTTTTACTTCTACTTCGTTGATATACAAAGGATTTGAGAAGATAAATATAGCAACTGAAGATGGAAAGGGAACGCTCAACACACTGTTCCTTTGTATGCTTTAACCATGAATTCTCAAAAGGTCTGTTTCTTATTGAAAAGGAGCTGCTGTCATTAGTGTGTGATACAGATTTCTCAGAAAATACAAGAAGTGAGAGCAAAGAGAACAATGAGAATAACACAAGTCATAATTTCTGTCTTCAGTGTGCAATCCCATTAACAAATGAACTTTTTTTAGAGAAGACAGGAAATAAAAGCCTGAAGCACTAAAAGCCTGAATTAGTGCTTTTAACTAATGGCATAAAATTAATTTTATTCATCACCAAATTAAGGTATATGGTGTTTATTTTGCAAGTGTGTGAGATTTGCTATTAAGCAGCACAAAATGCTTTATTATTGAGAGGGAGGAAAGAGGATCTAGTTCTTATTACCCACATTCTTTTCACTGAAGTCTGGTATTCATGCAATTCGTGTTCTTCCCCACTTTGCCTAAGACATTTATCTGCTCCCAATATTGATCTTTCAGACTGCAAACCCATTTTGACAATTTTTTTTTAAAGTCATGAAAATCTAGGGCCTCAAAGATTACATTATTCTGCTTGAGGACAAAAATCCACTTATAGAAACACCATTAAAATTGCTTCAGAGGGTAAAATACTGATTTTGCAGGAGTGTGTCATTTACCAGTAAAAGATAAAGAGATGTTGGGTGGGAAGAGCTGGGAGTTAGAGGCCATTAAAACAAAATGACACTAAACTCCACTGTGGTATCACATTCCATTAAATTTTTCCATAGAAAAACATAATCAAAAAGGGGGAAAGCTACCATTTGGAACAGAAAAAAAAAAAAAAAAAACAAACAACAAACCCCAGGCCAATATATATTTTTGTAGCATACCCAGTGAGATGAGACAAATATATTCAATAGCAAAGGTGTAATGGCTCTCTTCAGTTACAAAGAAAATGTTCTGATGGTCAACTCCAATTACCCTCTCCAGGGTTTTCAGTCACCAACAGAAAATGAGCCAGGTACTATGACACAGTGATTATGCAAGCCAGCTGTCACTGAAGAATAGCCTGACCCTAGTGTCACCCAGGTTTTCTAAACAGAGAGATTAGACAGAGAAATAGTAGATTTCTGTGATCCTTCCTCAGTGGAGTGATAGGAAATAACCTTTGGAAGAAAGCCCCTCCTCCTCCATAAGACTGGCTTTTGAGCTGTTGCAGAATTTAATCTGTAAAAAAAAAAAAATTACCGTAGGTGATTTTAGTAAGTGAAAATCTAAAGTGAAAAATTCTCTTTCTTGAGTGAAAATTTTAACTCTCTGGGTACATTACTCTCCCTAACCCATAGCTGTAACGAGCTTTCCTGACCCTATAGGGCATGTGACAACCTTTTGTGGGCTACTTCTGGACTGGAGCTACCTCAGGGGAGGAGGATGCCCTGGTGAAGGATGGTGGCGAGGGATTACATCCTCCCTGCAGCCAGGCTGCTGTGCTGTGCCTGCAGGCAAGGCTCAGAGCAGGGCAGCATCTTTGCACAAGCACAGCCAAACAGCACCACTGTGCTGCCAGAGCTGCATCAGGACTCTTTCCAAGCTGCACCATACAAGAGCTGCAGATTGGCTATCTTTGCAGCAGGGCTGTACCAGAAAATACATTTGGAATGTGTGTAAACTCCAGTACAAAAGTCAGCTTCAGCTGAGGGGGCTCCCCTGTACCGCCTGCAGCATCACGGTGACTCACAGAGCTGACAGCAGCCACAGCACCAAGCAGCAGACATGACTCTGCACAGATGTCACAACCCAAAAGATCCTGCCATCATTGTCATACTGTTGAACAGCACATGGGCTTTACGTTTTCAGCTTCATTCAAGTTTGACAAAAGTAAAAGCAACTGAAAACAGAGTTATACTGGGAAACACCATCTGGAGATAGGACAGAAGTCAGAGTCCAGATTTGGATCTGGCATTTCAAGAAAGACTTCTATATACTTCTCACATATATATTTGTATTCTAACTTAGACACAGTTTAAAGTCTGCAGATTTTTCATGATTATAGGAAGGACTTCTTTTTTTTTTGCTAGAAATTTTTCAAGAAATTACTGCTACAAAGATGGGGAAAGGTCTTGAGGAGAAGCCATGTGAGGGCAGATGAAGTCACTTGGCTTGTTCAACCTGGAAACAAAGAGACTGAGGGGACACCTCAGTTTACAACTCCCTCATGAGGGGAAGAGGAGGGGCAGACACAGGTCTCTTCTCTGTGGTGACCAGGGACAGGACCATGGGAATGGCCTCAAGTTGTGTCAGGGGAGGTTTAGGTCAGCTATTAGGAAAAGAACTGTTCTTCACCCAGAGGCTGCTTGGAGATTAAATCAGGCTCCCCAGGGAAGTTGTCACAGCACCAAGGCTGACAGAGTTTGAGAAGTTTTTGGACAATGCTCTCAGGCACATGATATGGCTTTTGGGGCTGTCGTGTGCAGGGCCAGGAGCTGGATTTTGATGACACTCAGATTCAGAGTCCCTTTCAGTTCTATTCTGATTCCTCTTAGTACAGTGAGGAGAACAGCACAGTAGTGAAAAGCTGAAAAATAGCAAACAATTATCTTTAAAAAGCATTGAAGCCTTCTGAAACCCAAAAAGGTTGAATAAGTAGATTTCTTTCCAAAGCAAGGGTAACACCCTGTTTTGTGGTTTTGTCTTGTTATTTGAAGTCATTGGTTTTCCTATGGCAAAGAAGCTAACTTTTAAAACCAAAACCTGTGTGCTGGCAAAATGTCATATCAGTCAGAAATGCAGCCCTCCTGTTTTGGGCAAATATAAGACTTTCAAGACCTGGCAGAACACCCATCTCCAGCTGCAACCCTAATGCTGCCATGCACAATGAGCAGCCTTGCATGGAAATAGTGCTGGCCACCCACGTGTATTGAGGTGGATAAATCTGAAAGAACATTAGCTGCCTCAAGAAGGTAGGTATTTTTCTCTTTAGTCCCATGAATTCCTAGTTCAACACACATTCTGTTGTGAGAGCAGACACAAAATTGTGAGGAACTGCCATTTCCAGCCACAAGCTTTGAACATCCCTTTTCCAAATGTATTTTTGCCTCTACTTTCTCACATATATCTTCCAAACTCAGACTCACCAGTAATGATCAAAAAGTACATGTATGTGTTTGGGTGCACACACAGAGCTGGGGCAGCAAGAGTTGACAGGGTGTTAGTCAGGGACTTCCAGCCTCAAGTCTAAAAAATATTCCTTTGCTCACGTGGCACCAAGAGTCTCTGTGGTAATCATGTCTCTCATACATAATTAAACGGATGTGCTAATGACATTTTTAAGTAACAGCAATTGACATTTTTCCCACTTTGGAACCTGACAGACAAGTCTGGACTTCATTAACCTTTTGCAGTTTAATAGTGGTTTTGTGATTTAGCAGAGCAGATAAAAAGGCAAGAACCTCCTTCTTTCCATGTAAATTCTGCATGCCAAAATCAGCTACATAATATATCCCAACAGACAGCTTTGTGTGACTGACACAAGGCATAGGTGAAGAGATACTTTCATTAAGCTTCATTAGAGTGACCAAGAAGAAGCAGGTCAGGTCATTTACAACAGAGCACCAAAATATTTCTGTAAGGTCACCTTTGAAGAATATGCAATATGATAACTGAAAGTTTTGAGAAAAAATGGAATCCCTGTGCAAATTAATATTTCATGAAGCAAAAATTTAGTTTGATCAGAGCAGATTCCTGCTACAAAAGTAATCTCCAACTGCATTATTTACACAGGACTGTAGGAGTTGCTCTCTGGGGGAAGATGTGGCGAGGCGCAGAGCATTTCCCAGCGCAGGCTGGTGCTGAGTGCCCACTGGCATCACAGGATGTGCCACTCAAGACCACAGCCAGGCAGCCTCTGCAGCACCTGGGGATTTGCTCTCAGCTTTAGGCAGCAAGCAGGGCTGTCGAGCACCACAGTGTTTGCTGCCTCACCAAAGACGGCTGACAGGCCCTGCAACCTTCTGTCACTTCCTAGAGTATCAAACCCAGCAATTACTGTTTGCCTTTAGTTCTGTGCACAGCTGCCTCTCTGACTAGGGGGCTTCATGGGCCAAGATAAAGGGGAGAGCTGCCTGAGATTCAGAGGAATGGCATCTTCTGTTCATGGCCTTCTGATCATGCAACACGCCTGTACTGAGCTGCTTCCCTGCTGGAAGAGATGCCTGATATCTAAATAATTCCCTTTTGAATCTCAAGGCTTGGATAGAGCTCAGACATCTCATAAAAAATGTCCAGAAAATCTGAAAAATTCCCAGTTTGCACACAGGTCTTCTGTAAAAAACAGGAGGCACCTATGTCTTTTGTGTGTGAACTTTGATGCTATTATCATCTGTAAAGCAACATGCAGAAATGAGTTGATGTTGCCTTGACTTTTTAGCCTTCTAATGGTTTTGCATTCTTGCAATGGAGTTCTCACAGATTTTCATGTAAACTATGTATATTTTTGGAACTATCTTCATTTGTTTACATTTTTCTCCTGTGGGAACAGACAAATTGATGGACTGTGATTTTCACCAGTGTGGTTGGAGAGGTGGCAGCTTCATCCTCCAATCCGCGGTCAAATGTCCAAAACTATATAAATGGAGTAAAAAAAAACCCTAAACTTGCTTCCTATGCCTCAGAACTCGATCCCGAGTGCATCTCGTTCTTTTGTGTGCTATAGTGACATGTTGGGGATGCACAAACTCAACAGTGAGTTTGACAGCTACTCTTTTGCTTAAGATGCTACATTTGTTTTAGATTATCATAGCTCTGAACTGTCCATTAAAAGCACAGAAACATAATGACAGATAGCATTTCTGTATTGCTTTCTTGTTCCTTTTTTAAAAAACATTTTGGACAGTTTTCACAGTTATCTTGGTCACTTTGTTGATCTAATTTAAGTTATTGAACTCTTCAGGCTGTGAAACTTAGTACCTTCATTGTTAATATATATTGGGGGAAAAAAAAGAAGAAAAAAAGGAAATGACTGATCAAAGCCCTTTCTTTAGTTTCCCATAACTCCAAATGAAGCCTTGTGAATCAAACAGGAAAGTTCTGTACAGCCCACTGCTTCTTGTAAGGCGTTTATTATAACTGTTCTGGCCAAACACAAAACAATTAAAAACTTGAAAAACTACCTGAAATTTCCATTTGTGTAATTTTAGTGCTTTTCCTTTCAGGGACTAAGAAAACAAGTTTGAAAGCAGATGCTGTAATAAAATTAAATCCGGATGGTGCAACCAGACACCAGGGAGATAAAAAAGCATGTAAAAAAGGAGTTTTGTTAAATAAAGCCTCAGTCGTTGTTAAGGTCTGTATTGTCAAAGGGAGGTACTTTCAATGGCAGTGTGACACTTCACTTGCTACTTTGAAAGTCCCTGACTAAGCTACTAACACAATCAGCTCTATGCAAAGGGAAGGACTGTACAGGCTGGATTGAAGTTCTTTTTGTACTGCAGTAATATTTCTCATTTCCTTCTGAATTCATTAATTCTTGTGCTGGGTAAGTCTGGTGACCTTGTCTGAAGTCCAATACACTATAATTTATATAAGCTCCCCAACTATACAGCTGCTCATAGTACAGTAAGTTCCTATTTTGCTGTGTAATTCCTTTTTTTCTCCCGTGGTCCACTCCATCTATACCATTCATTACAGGATAATAAACGTGTTTTGACATATTTGGCTGTTTCAGTTGAATCTTTCCTGCCTTGAAGAGATGCCCATTTGAGAGAAGTGTTTGGTACCCAGCATTTGAAGGGTTTATATACAAAAAAAGCAGAAATGATTCTCAGGGACATACCCATACACCCCCAGTTACTGGCAGTTCCTCAGATGTGTCTCCTACCAAAGGTTCCACTCTGTTTTTGGCAGTGGGATGTAAATTTCTAGTTCTTAGACAGTTTCTGACCAGGTACAAATTATTTCTACTATCGCATAAGTCACTTTTTACAATGAGAAATGCAAAGTGCCTTCTGTCTGGAACAGGTTGCAAGTAAAAAAAGTCTTGTTCCTCTACCTTGTTAGCAAGTTGTTGATGGATGGTCGTTGTCTCCAGTGCACCTATAGCTACAGTTCCTAATAGCAAGTACCCTCATACTTATCTCTCTCTCCATGGCTTCTTCAGATCCTTGTTTTTTAGTTATTGAGTATTTCCAAATGGCTCCCTTCTTAGCTTTGAGCTGTCCCAGCCGTAGCTTTCCCTGCTTCAGTACAGTAACTGGTTAACACAGAACTACTCATGATGTTCCTGTTGAGCTTCTGTTCCATCCAGACAGTTCTGTCATTTTCTTACCCTTTTTATCCATTATTTTTACACACAGATATAGATGAAATGAGGACATAAGGGATCACAGAATGAAGTGTCCAGAAAGAATTTGCAGGAGATAGAAGTAGGAAAGGAGGGAAATCATGCAGCCTTTGGACAACTGTAGGTATTGGCATTGAATATTTTCTTTCCACTTTTATCTAGAAATATATTCAGGACTTCTTCATCCCTTGAGCAGATGCCCATTTCATCCGATAAACTTTCAGCAGGACAACTAATGTTGAATGCACAAGGGAAACATATTTTCTGCCCCATTAGATTGCTATCAGTCTTAGGCTATTAACTATAAGGAATTGGAGATAAAAGTCTGGGATGGGTTGTGTAGGGATCTGCACTTCAAGCAACCTAACATCAGAAGCATTAATTCACCCCTAAAACTTGATGTGTTTCTTTTCTGGATGTGTGATTGGCAGCATGACTAACAAGGAGCTGCTCTATGTTCTGCTGCAAGCAGAAAATTATGCCACATCCTACAAAGAAGAAAAATGCTTAACTTGTGTGCTGTGCTGGGTGTAAAGAGGGCAAAGAACCCCTGCACATTTTTGAATAAACAAGGGAAACTGAGAAACCTCAAGTCTTAATATATAGAAATGTGATGCTTCTTGCAGAACTACATTCTTGAGTAGAGCATCCACTTTCAGGATATGCCTCTTTAAAAGACAGGGAAAGTAGCCCAACAGCTTTATAGCTGTACTAGCTTCATCTGGAGAATTTCATGAAATCCTAGCTCTGCTCTATCAATATGAAATACTGGAAGTATATTATTTTCCATAAATGTCAGAAACCTGAAATTTATTTTATCAGCTGAAGTTCCCACAAATTACTTTAAATGCTGGCATGGCTGTGAAAGTGGTCTGTTAGTGACTTTCATACAGCATAAAGCTGTTCAGCAACTTGTTCATGAATGGGGTATGTTTTACTGTTTTCAAAGCCAATATATTTGATATGAGAGGCAGTTAGCTAGGCAGCTATCTGCATTTCTCTGGCTGTTTTCTGGGAATGAGCTTAGACATACTCCATTGGTTTTGAATCTAAGGCCCTCTAAGGCAGTGCATGCTTAATCACT
This sequence comes from Brachypodius melanocephalos, assembly GCA_013398615.1. Classification (NCBI taxonomy): domain Eukaryota; kingdom Metazoa; phylum Chordata; class Aves; order Passeriformes; family Pycnonotidae; genus Brachypodius; species Brachypodius melanocephalos. The sequence continues at coordinate 25,013,250 of VZSR01001685.1, forward strand.
CTTATCACTGCAAAAAACCAAATAGCTCTCACACTCAGAGTATCACAGTCACAAGAAAATATGAGCTATGCCTCTAGGCAAAAAAATTGTTTAGTATCCTCTGTTTTCTTTGTCACTACTTTGGCTGCCTTTTTTTTTCTTCCACAGAGCATTTTTCTTTCTTTCACAAAGTTTGCAGAGAAAGCTCAGGAAAAAAAAAATTACTCTAAGAGCTAAAGAAGCCTTGTCAATGTATTTTTGGCAGAAATGGCCCAACACAAGACCCATGGCTTATGATTTCTCTTCTGGAATTCCAGATACATTCTTCTCACCACTTTCTCTCTTCTAGAATAATTTTAAACTTTTCAAAATGGAGACACTACCACCTGGTTTTGATTGCATGTGATGTTCTTTACATTCATTCTATTCAATTACATATCCGTTTGCAAAAACTCATTTCTCCATCTCCCATTTGTTAGTCCTTTTTTTTTTTTTTTTCCCAGATGAAGACCTGATCATTACAAACCATGTGCTTGCTCCTCTCAGATAAGCAGGATATATTACACCTGACTTTGCTCATAATGGATACTCACAAAAGCTGGACAGCACTGAAGAAGAGGCTGCAGCAATGAGAGTCCAGTCTAAGCCTTCTACAGTGTCATAACAGAATCACAGAATCACAGAATCACTGGGTTGAAAGAGACCTCCAAGATCATCGTGTCCAAACCAACCCTAACCTCAACTAAACCATGGCACCGAGTGTCACATCCAGTCTCTTTTTAAATACATACAGGGATGGTGAATCCACCACCTCCCTGGACAAACCATTCCCATACTTTATCACTCTTTCAGTAAAAAAACTTTTTCCTAATATCCAACCTATATCTCCCTTGACGCAGCTCAAGACTGTGTCCTCTCGTTCTGTCAGTTGCTGCCTGGAGGAAGAGACCAACCCCCATCTGACTACAGCCACCCTTCAGGAAGTTGTAAAGAGTGATAAGGTCACCTCTGAGTCTCCTTTTCTCCAGGCTAAACACCCCCAGCTCCCTCAGCTGTTCCTCACAGGGTTTGTGTTCCAAGCCCCTCAAGCCCCATGTAGCGTATCAGTGAGACTGGCTGCGTAGGATGGCTGTGGCTTGAAGAGAGTTTTTAATTTGGCCATTGCTGCTGGTCCTCACATCTTCAGGAAGATATAAGAACAACACCAGACTTCAGAGAAAAGTAGAAAAAATGGTCACAGGTACAGTATATTTTCCATGTGAAGAAGGATGAAAGAAAATAAATCCCTTCATTCTGGAGACAGAGGATAAAATGAAGTTCTGTAAAACGTCACTCAAGAGGACTCCATTTTCCTTTTGTCATCTTAAGACAGTGTTCAGTTCCCATCTGGACTCACATCTGAGTTCTACACATTAAATCTCTTGCTTTTAGGGGCTTTTAATCTTTGCTATAAAGAAAGAGGGCAAGATATTACAGCCTGAATATAAATCATATATATAGATATAGATATATAGATAAGAAACAGATCGGTGTTGTGTACATCATCAAAAAATGATACCAGCCACATATATGCACCTACAGCATTTGAAAGTGTCACTCTGAGTTGTGGAAATCTTACCTTTTGGCTTTTACTGCTGTATGCCTTTTCAGTAGGGAGAAACCAGACAATACCAAGACAATGTATTCTTCCAAGTGAAAAAAAGATGCTTTGAAAATTCTCCCTCTTCTAGCTAGGAGAGTTTGGAAGTGGTTAAAAACCAGAATTTTAATTTAGCAATAATAGCAAAATGATCAGTGCATACATTTGTGACTGTGCTAATTATATTCTCAGCTTAGAAAATCTGTACTGTATACACTATCATTTAGTTTCTAAGAAAAGAATACTCTGATAGTTTTTAGCTAGGTTTTAGAAGGTTGCTCTAAAGGTTTTGTGACAACCACACAGGAAGATTCTGAAGGCTTTTATATTTCTGTGTTTTTAAGTATTTTCCTGTGCTTTTGAATTGTTGCCTGGATAACAACATGGACGGGGAGGAGGGCGTTTTTTAAAGGATTCTCTGGGTGTTAACAATGTCACACCTTACAGATACACATTGTTGCAGCTACAGCCTTTTCTTGGAATAGTGTAATTGGTATCCCCCTTGTTCAGATTTTTCCTTTGCACAGCACATGAAAAGTGAGGAATGCCAAGCCAAGTGTGTTTAATTAGTACTCCTATTCATTTTGTAACGTGCTGCAGGATTTATCTTGGCACATCCTTGTTAAAAATGATAGGTAATGTCATTAACACTCTGGTTCTATACAAACAAGGAACAGCACAGATCACCCCACAGAAATAAAATGCTGTAGCTATTGATCTGGTTGAATGGATCAGCAAAAGCTAATATCCTTTGATTGCTTTATAATTCATTTCAGATCTTGTAACTGGTCATAATGTCATTTCAGCATGGGGACAACTGCCAATGAAGGCATCGTATTATGGTGTTTCTGTTTATAAATAGAGCTGAACCCTAGTTGATTTTGCCCTCTAGACTGCTTCCTTTCTTCCTCCCCTCTTTGCTTTCAGCCAACTGCCTGGGATCACTATAAATCAGATTACAAAAAAGTCTTCTTCTGAGAACAGTAAAGCTGTTTTAAAATTGAAATGCATTGAGGCAAGAACAAGCAAAATTGTTGTTTATTTCTGGTATTGTCAGGGAAATCTCAGCTACTGTCTGCTGTAATGAAAAGAATCGTTGTTATCTAGAATACCTTTTCAAAATTCACCTCTCTATAAAAGTAAATATTATTATATGTAAGAAAAAATTACCCTTTAACTAAGCCACTAAACTTAAGTGGAATAATAACAGGAATAAATACAATCCATTAGGTCAAATTCTGTTCAGGTTTACACCAAAAGAAATTGGAATTATTCCAGTGAATACAAAAATAATAAATTATTAAAGTTGTAAAAGAAAGGTGGAGTAAACCTAACAGATATAAGATTCTTAATTAGGTTTTTTTATGACATGGTGACATTATCACAACAAAATATGATGGCAGCAAAACATTCAAGTCTTAATAAAAAATTGGAAAATCTGAAGTATTTAGTGGAACCATATTTTCCAAACATCTAGAAGGGTTTTCACAGTTTAGCAAGGTGGACTTCATGTCGGAAAAATCTTTGGAAACTCAGCAAACCAGAACTGAATCAGTAGAAGAAGGACATCTTGCACCTGACAGCATATGAAAACATTTCATTTCAGGGCATTCCCTATTAGCTTGATTGTTTCATTTTCATGCAGTATTTCTGTGGAAGATAGAAATTATCCATTCAAATAACTCTGTATTAACTGGCATGGGTTTGAAACCAAACAATGAGAATGTGCCTATGGGCATGATACCTACAGATTTTTAAGTATCAAAAAGCATAATTTCATAAAACTTCCTATTTTCCTGCTGCCTTTATCCCTGGTAATGTTATCTTGTCAATCATACCAATGAGATGCATCATTTGCATTGTTCTCTTCACATCACACAGCAGGTAAGGGAAGTCATAACTCAGAGGTTATTTGCCATGTTATTCACTGTTGCAGACCAGAGTTCTCTCCTACACCTCTGCTTTCACTCCACTATCAACAAAACCTGAAAAGCTCCTTACAAGTCAAGCACAGCAGCCCTTCCACCTGGGACTGCCAGCTGTGTTTGCCACAAGCAGATGTTGTGTCCTGAAGCCCTTCCTCCTTGAGCTCCATCAGGCCCAATGTCTGTGCACTCCCATCCAGGTAAAGAGCTGTCCCCTGTCCCAGCACATTGTCCCAGGCTCCATTATCTGCTTTTGGTTTTTATTTATTCCTGCCCCATAGCCAGGAATTCAAAATCTGCTGAAACCTTTGTGACAGCAATTCAGAGGAAAACCTTTTGTTTTGTTTTTTGGATTTTTTTTACGTTTAGTTTTTATAAGTATTATCTCTTTAAATAGCATTGTCAGTAAGTCTGGAATGTAACCTAAATATCCTTGAAAACAGATGCCCAGTGAAAGCTCACTGTTTTCTTTAACCTGCCCAGAATACAGGGCAGTATCTTTGGGACCTAAGAATATAGAACATCCTGATCTTTAGCTTGATGTTTTCTGCATCCTGTTTCTTCCCCTCCCATTTATCTAGAATGATTAGTAGTCTTCAGTGGGAACCACAAAAAAACAGTGAAATAAGTGTCTTTTTCTTACAGTGTTTTGCAATAACATCCTTTTGTTAGAGGACTATTCCAAAGCTATAACAAATTACAAAGAACATTGGTGTGTAGAGGCACAATAACATTTTAATAAATGTATATTTTTCTAACACTCAATTAAAATATCACACATTTTTTTTTGCATTTCCTCTTCCACTATTGGTGATGTTCACCACAGAGCTATATTAAGCTTGCCTTTGTTTAATCAGCTCATTCATCTTCATCAACTATTTTAGGTATTCAAGAACCTGAAAATGTTCAAGATATCATTATAGTAATATATCAGAGTTCTGTAGTATTTTCTTGCCAAAATCTACAAGGTACTTTGTAGACAGTAATAATTTTCTGAGCCTACCAAAATACCAATGGTCTGAGTGAGTTTACTCTTATTTAATACTTGGATTTAAAAGGTTAAAGCCTTGTCCCAAAGTTCAGTGCCAGCAGCCAACACCAGCTTTTCTGATTTATGGCCATCTGGAGTGGTTTAAGGATTTTCCAATGTAACATTACAATTCATTATTGTGCATCCAGTTGAGATCAATTATGAGAGAATATGTGCATGTTCAGAAGTTTAAGGCTCCATTAAAAAGATCCATAAGAGACCTTTTTATATCTATAAAACAACTTATACCAGGCCAAGTCCTGAGTCCAGTCCATATCCAAACTTTTGCAATTCCAGATTGAGTTGGACTCAGTTATGCAGTCTTCTAAGACCAAAATTGATAGAAGTATCAATAAAGTAATCAGAAACACAGCTTTTGCAGAGTAGTAGCAGCTTTGGGGTGCTCAAAACTGAACTGTTTACAGTTTATGTCAGGACAGCAATGAACAGGAGATTGTACCTACCACGGCATACCTAGGGAGAAAACTAGCAAAAGGAAAAGAGACTACAATATTTGTAAAATTTCCTAGTTTAAAGGTAGTCTATGGGTATCCTTGAACACCATGAAGAATAATTTCTTTAAGTAATCAACATGAGTTTTTACCTAATATTGAAACTTCAGTTTGTTTAAGAATGTGGTTGAGGCCACATCTAAGCCAAAGAAAGCCATGACTGTTCTTGAAGGCATGACCTCTAAATGCAGCTCAGTTACACTTTCATGCTGGTGCAGACTTGCTGGCTTCATATAGTCCTAAAATGGTAACTCTCTCACATACTGTTTGTCTGAACAGGTAGTCCCACACCAGCCTGGAGAATAGAAGTTCTCAGTAGGAAGGGCAGTTTCTCTGTGTGTGCCCTGCAGAGCTGCTCAGTGTGGGCACTGCAGCCCCTGGCTGGGAGCTGCAGCTGCAAAAAGAGCACTGCCAGCTGTGGCACATGGTGCACTGCCACTAGAAGCTGTGGTTTAGTTTGGTAGGATGGGGGAACCTCTGTGTAGATAAACCATAGTGTCTCGTGTCCCCAGAATCCTGTGCTAGGGATCAGCTTTCCTTCACAGAAGGGATCACAACCAGCAATCAGCTTGGTAATGTCCTGTAACCCAAAGATGGTAGCAAATTGAAACAGAGAGGAAAGCTGTAAGTGCATGAATAAACTTTACAAAGATACAACACAGCATGTCAAAAAATGTTTTCATTTTCCTGGTATTCTCCAACTGGAGATACGCCAATTAGTCTGAATTCTAGATGATTTTCACACCTTCCAAAAAACTGCTGAAATGTTATTTTCCATGCAACTGTTCCACTCCATCCTGCAACTCAGACCAACCAAACATCTGTGTGACCATTTAGAAATGTTAATGTTAAAATATTGTTACAAGCACTTGCACACAGGCACACAGATTTATTCAAAAAGATTTGACAGTATACCAGGTGCTGAATCACAGAAATATCCTCAGCTCTGCCTTATGTGTTAAACATACAGCAGACTAATTTCAGTTATCAGTACTTTGTAAGGGTAGTCTGAATTGTGAGCATAAAGTTATTTTTCTTACAGAAAAAGCAACAAGAAGAATTTAAAAAAAAAAAAAAAAAAAAAAAAGCAAGTGCAGTCAGGCACTGGGAAGCACCAAAATTATGTTGAAAATTCCAGAACTGAAGCCCCTAATTCTCATCTGGAAAATTGTATGGTACATGATCTAGCAAGGAAAGTTAAAAGGTCCATGTTTAGTTTGCTAGTGCTTGAGTCCATAGTTTGAGGGAGTTCAAAGCTGTTAACTTACATTCCAGCATTATACTTTCACATAAAGTTATCATTTATGTAGCTATAAATATGTTTTTATTTCAATGGAGCTTGAAAATACAATATTTTCTCCTTTCTAAATTATCCCATAGAGAAGTTCTGAACTATTAAAATGACCTTTTCAAATTGATTATTTATTCATTCAGTTCCCTGCCTTATTTGTTCACATTTAACTACAGTATTAATAATGCAGTCCACTGCACAATTTCATTTTACTGGAGAATTTTTTCATATGTCACATTTAATACTTTGTTGAAGCCTTAGGAGACTGTTCCCATTTTCCTTTATGTCATGTGTAAAGGTCTAGTTCTGTTTAATGTTGTCTAGACTTGTCTTTAATATCATGCTTAAAATAGATATTTGTGTAAAACAGGCAGTTTCTGGATGTTAAAAGAGGCTGGCTTATTTTCTACAAGTGGAAAGGTAACCCAAGACAGCAGCTGTAGGGAACACATCCTGGTTTAAATCCCATTCTCATGAATTTCAGTGAAGCTGGAGCCCACCCTAGAGAACTAGGACCTGAGAGTGACACTGCTGCTGTGTTTCTAAGTATTAATTTTTCTGTAGTGTTTCTGGGGTCAGGTGGAATTAAGTGGAACCTGCTCAAGAGGGCTAAAACAACAAGGAGGTTGTGGGATACCCATCAAAACCAACCCCCAAACCTCTGTAAACTGGCTAGTTTGGATTCTTACCCATGTCTCACCATTAAACCAAGAGCTAGTTTTAACCATGATGTGTATGCTGAATATCAGCACTCCTTAAAGCCCCTCAGGGGATGGAATGGAATGGAATGGAATGGAACAGACCGTTTCTGTTGGAAGGGACCTACCCCAATCATCTCACCTAACATCTCATTCAGGCTGACCACAAGCTGCACAACCATTCAGTGGCATAAGACTTCCTCCCCAGTGCCTGGAGATCCCACGTGCCTCCTGGCTTCACCAAGGGTCCTGGACATGCCCAGGAGCTCTGGAACCCCAGTGATTGTTCTAAGCCCTCAAATGGTGCTGCTCACCAGTTGTCTTCTATTTGCCAACTTTGCTTCTTGAATAGTGAAAAACATATTGTTGAAAACAATGTTTTGATTTTACTGTAGGGAAAATTCTGGTCTAAGTTTGCAGCACATAACGAATGTGGCTCACCCAGCCCAAAAAGCAGCTTTGCAGAAAACCAAAAGAGGCTTAAGTTCAACTGTCTAGTTCTAACTTTCCAGGGCTGCTGAAGCAAAATGATTCCTCAGTGAGTGTCTGTGAGGTGGCCCCTATCATTTTACAGCACTGAATTTATATTATTTATCATATCTGTCATCCATAGCATTGAACTTCATAGTATTGAATTTGAACATAAGGCAATTGCTCTTGTACAAGGATTTATTCAGAATTCTAACGATAGGTAACTTTGAAGTCATATTTTTCCAAACAGGCTGTCCTAGGATAATAGCCTTTGTATTGCTTTGCAAAATACAACACCACTAACAATAACAAAACAGCTGCCAGAACTGCTGAGTTAACCATGAGGCTTTTGAGCTTAGCCTGGCTTCAAAAATTCTGCATAATTCATGTCTGTACATGATAAAATTGTATTAAAATGAAAAAGCAAATATATTCTTCTTTATGTTTGTAGAGTTAGAGGAAGTCAGACAAATACACGACATTGTTACAAAAATAAAACTACTACCAGAAGTGAAATGTGTTTAGGAATTTCAGCTACTGGATATTTCGTAACATTTCTAAAATTTCCAGTAGTATTTCTCAAAAAAATAAAAGAAAAATAAGGAAAGATTATTTTAGGGACAGTATTTGCTAAAAATTACTACTGTTACATCACATGGAAATAAACTGATTTTTTTCATGCAGAAATCAGATATTCATATTGAAAGAACACTGAATATATGACAATGCTGATTCATAAATGTTAGAGATAATATACTGTGAAATTTGATTACAATTAGCATTGATCTATCAATTCAGTCAGGGAAAAGAACCCACAGAATTGATTAAAAATAAATAATTTTAAAAGCTCCTTAACAACAAATTAGTAAGATACATGTGTTACTTTAAACCTTCCCCATAATAGACCTAACTACATCATGCAGTTTGGTAATGTCAAGTTTAATCTCTCCCATCCCAGCAATAAACATTAACAGTAATTGCCACAGTAGGTGAAGCTGGATCTAATCTGAAAACTGTAATGCTGAGTGGAAGCATTTAATATATCATGAATGACAGACAGGACATAATTAACTCTCCTATAGTTTCCTCTCATCATTGTTCCCAAACGTGATCTGGGTACATTTGAGCCAGAAAAATCCTTAACCCACACTCAGGAATGACTCTCAAGCAATATGTGCTGAAGTTCTTTAGAAAGACTTCAGAAGAGTCCTTTTGTCTGTAAAAACCCTCACATTGCTAAACTCTTCTTTTCATATTAGATGCTAATGCTAATCAGTCATGACCCTTATATAAGAACAAACACCAGCACAGACAGCCATGGAAATTGAAAGGAAATGGATTCTAAGAGGGTAAGAATATGAGATGGTTTATCAATGTGTGAAGCTGTGCTCCACTGTTCCAGTTTGTGAGGTTCTGAGTTTCACAGGTTGTGTTAACCTAAAGGGTCAAGCCTGGTGACCCAAGGGGCACACTGTCACTCATTGGAAACGAGTCAGAAACAGTCGAATTACATATCCATATGGATCAAGGTGGGAATAATTGCTTTAGGTTGTCCCAGGCAAAGGATCAAAACCCTGTATTGCAAACAACAGACCTGGAAAATATTCATGCTATCCATATGCTATTGTACAGTCATTTGGAGTGGGTTATCCTGGTCAAAGGGAGAGTAACAAGGTCCTGTTAACATTGATCTGTTCTAAATTATAAATCTTATGTCTTACCACATTACCAAAGTATTTCTGGCTAAGTTACCAAAGCAAGAGAAGAGAAGAGAAATTCAGCTTTATTTCAGAAAAATGCATGTAGTAGTCTGTTCCTTCACTTGCTAGTTCCAGTTAAATGTGTTTATATCTCAGTTGTTTTGATATCATGTGTTACTGTCTTCCACCATGCAAATCTACACTTGAAATCATCTCTGTATCGAAGCCATTAAGATAAGTAAATATATCATTAAGAGTGAGAGAGAGGCAGTGGAGGATGCTGTAATCTGCTCATGGGCATACAGCAGCCAGAATTTATTCTAAGTCAGTCTATCAGATCAGTTGATAAATACTGTTAAAACTGAGCTATACAACCTGAGGGGTTTATGCATCTAAAACACTTTATTTTTCTTAGTGTTTGCTTTTATAACTGGCTATTCTTGCTGCCACTGCAACTGTCTACTACATTTTTTAGGCTTGCCAAGTCTTTGCCTTCAGTACTGCTTTGTTATTTACAAGTGTGGACTATAGAGAGGATAAAATAAACTGACCTATGTGCCGAAGTCTCCTGTGCCAGAGGGCATGAAAGGAAATACTCAACCAACAGATTTCCATAAACGTTTGTGTGCATTCATATGCACTGGTCTCGCATCTAAGACGCCAAGCCTTTAAAATCCCTTTGCCTGAGAATTCACAATTACAGAGATAACCCAAAGACAAGCTTACATTTAGTTTTCATTGCTCTTAGTGGCCTTCTAGGAATGATGATCAGTGGGAGACAGAAGCACTGATCCAGAGTAGTTATATCTCCTGTATGGGTCATTTGTCCACAAGGCAACAGAAAGATACAAGAGAAGGGTTTTATTGGCAGTCCGATGTTCACGATTTTTCCTGTTGCACACTGAGATCACAGCTGATATGGAAAGAATGGGGGCTATTCAGAAGTGAACCACAACAGAAACTGCCTGAGAAATTGGTGAATAACTCTTGTACTAACGCCTTCTGCCTTCTCAACTGCTGCGAGGTCGATGCCATAAACATCCAGCAAGCCTTTCATTAACACTCATTAATGGCTAGGGTTTCTCATGACCTCAACTGAAATTCAGCTCACAGAGGGAGAGAGGCCAGCCTTCAGCTCTCACTTCAGTCTGTAATGAACCAGCTCCTCCAGTTTCTGACTTCAAAAACTGTCAGTAAATTTTGATAATTGCAACCTTCCATTAAAAAAAATAATTGGCCAAGTTGCTCTTTCTTTTGTCCAGATCATTCTGATTCTTCGATTCCCACTTTTCATCCTCATGTGTATTCATAAGCACACACCCCTACACATGCACGTAGCCATGCTCCCAAGTCCACTAATGCTTGAAATTTGTTACATTCTTTTCCCTTTATAGTTAGACATTAAAAACTGTATCTGGTGAACTTCTCACAGAAGATATTCAGCCTTCTAGAAGGCAGGACTATACATATATAAAATAATGGCAAGCCCAACTTTATTTAGCTGGTAGGTGTTTAAAAAATAAAATTGTATTTATTGTTTTCTGCTTCTTTCTTTTACTCCCTTGCTTTTTATTCACTTCAAGTCATTAAAATTAAGTAAATTATTTTAACTCTATATGGTGGTTTTAACTGTCCTACTGGCAGCTCCATAACTCTTGGTTGGATCTATTGAAGGAAAGTGATTTTTCTTCACAGTCACATTATTTTGTACCAATGCCTTTTGGTTTCTGTATCTAGATATATGTGTATGTGTGAGATACCTACAAAATCACAATATATATGTGTGTGTGTGTGTGTGTGTCTGCTTATGTACATATAAAGATAAAATGTAAGCCCACATATATGTATGAATATGTATGTTTCTGCATGTGTATCTATGTTTTCATTTATAAAATTTCAGTGTTGATACTGTTTTCAGTTGATAGTGTCGACTGGTCAAAGGAATGAGCTATTTTTCCAATGGATTAGCAAGCTTAAAAGAGTCCTCTGGCTGTAAGTGACAGATCCATTTCAAGCTTTAGAGTATTCACTGTGTCTATAACATGAGTTGTAGTGAGAGACAGACTGAGATGAGAAAGTGAGGTAATTCACGTGCCATTTTGCAACATCATACGGCATTTTCCTTTTTTGGCTTGTTTGTAAGGACAGGCAGGCATTCCCTGTCAATCTCATGCAAATAACTCCAATGCATACATACATGAGCAATAATCTTTCTATTTTTGTCACTTGAGTAATGCCTTCGATGTAACTGAGAACTGAAGTGAAGATGACACATTGCTAGAAACAAATCCCTATAGCCAAGGGCACCGGGGGAAGTTCCACGTCTGGTGCCCTCATTAGCAAAAATTTTAAGCAGCACCACTCATTTAACATGCAACGACAAAACACTCCCCACGCTAGAATCAGTCAATCTATAGAGGAAGTTAATAAACCACGGTGGAGATGTAACAGTTTCCTGAAATAACGTTGGAAACATGTTTAGAAACTGCTGTGCTGTGTGCACATAAATCTTCCCTGTGCAGTTACCAGGTCGAGATCTCTGCCCACAGATTCCAGACAAAAAAGGTTTAGTAAATATTCTTCCCTTACTATTGCAAGCATTTGCAGGACTGCCATCACAGCATTAGTCAAACCTATCTAGCTCAAAATACTGGTGCTGATCTTCCAAATGCTTTGCTTGCTGAAAAGCAAAACAATTTTTTTTCTTTTGCTTGTTTTTATATGTTTTCCAATAGCAGACTTTATCTTTTGGCAGGTCTGTGGTTCAGACCTCCCTCTTAAAACCAAGCACAGGCAGCATTTTCTGTAGTATAGGGCTTGACATAGACACAAACTTGATTGCAAGTGCTTAAGTGTTTTCAAACAAGTACAAAAAGGCATTTAGTTGATCACTTAGGTGCCTGAGGTGCCAGCCAGGCCTAAATACAAGAAAATCTGGTGATGAAACCAGTAACACACGTGTTCAAGAGAGGACCCTTGATCAATGACAGAATTGCTCCTAGAACATAGGGAGACTGGAAGGGAAGCATGGAGGGACAGCAGCACAACATGAGGGGTAGGGGGAACGTTTTCTTGCAAATTGCAGCCCTGCAGCCTCTCTTCCTCTACAGAGCCTATCTGGAAATTCAGAGTTTAGCAGTATGACAGCCATTTCCAGGCTGGGGCTGTGGCTCAGTCAGTGCAGCAGGGCCAGATGGCACAAGCCCTGAGCCTCTCTGGTGAGTGCCGGCTGCGCTCTTGAGGAAGGATGTAAGCACGTAGTTAAGCACTTTCCAGAAATTTGTGTATAATCAGATTTCAGGTACTGAATAATTTATTCTGCATCTTTGCATGTAAACATTCTTAAAAGCTTTTTGATTAGTTTAATAATGTTTAATAAATGGGGCATACTGACAAATCTGAAAGGTAACTGAAGAACAGATAGATACACATCTTAACGAAGTAAGCTGCTCTGAATGTGGTTTCAGCAAGCACAAACTGTGCTCCTGTGGTCTTATGAGAGAAACAGAAAGCATCCATTGTGAAGATGCATTTCCTTGGGGAATGGGCATGTTTTTTCTTCCAGGCTTTGGCCTTTTTCTAATTACCACTAATTGTGCTAGTGATCTGATTTTGTGCCTTCTCTGCTAAGAGCTGAACTTCATTCTTTTTTCTGAAGTCTGCAATTTCATAGATGAAATCAGAGGCTAAGCTGGCTATTTGTGGCACATTCCCCAGTAACACAGATAATTTGAAATCTACCATGGAACATGGGATGGACTGGATTCTGCAGCTCCCATGAAAGTGCAGAGTGTGCTACTCTACCGGTACAGGCTTAAAGAATGAAATATGTGAGCCCAGAACCATGTGTCACATCTGTAAAAGTATGGCAGACTGTCTGGCACTTGTAGTTTTTCCTTCACCTAGGCCTTTGACATTTCTACTCCCAGCATTAGTCTAAAGTGGTGCAACATAAGGCATCAGCCAAGAATAGCTTCAGAAAAACAGCCATTTTTGGAAGCTATTCCAAAGTTGCTTTGCAAACCCAAACACTTCAAAGGCAGTGTATCTGTGGTTGTTCCGTATATCACTGGGAAATAAAAAACATACACCAATACCTCCTTAAATAGAAATATTTTTACGATGCTCCAGTATTTTAGTTCCTATCTACATCATTTTAGTTTCCACTTAATTTCTAGGCTATTTTTGCAATCCTTAAAAACAATTTTAAAGAAAACCCTTTATTTAGAAAAACTGTTTGTTTTTCATCTTTTCATAAGAAACAGTCCATTTGCATACTAGGATCGTAACTCCAGCTTTTACTGTAGCTTTATACTCTGACCTCAGGTGAAAGCCTCTGTGGCAGAGCTCTCAGACGGACTCTCCCAACCAAAAGAAATGCCTTGTGTTTTTGAGATGATGAATTTCCAGCAGAATGAATTTTTGAGGGAAGGCCAAAGCAAAGAAACAAATCTTTGTACTTACAGTAAGAAAATAAATTCTGATCTCTCTAAGAAACAGTTCTCTGTTTCGGCCAACAAAGCAGAAGGAGTCTTGCTAGTCACTCAGGAAATTTAGACTTTGACCCAACTCTCCTGTGATCCTGCAGTTAACTTTTCCAGTCTTGTTTCATTGGACACATGTGGGATATTTTCTTCCCTGTTTGTGGGAAATTCTGTCCCTCATGGACAAAAGTGGCACTTCCAGCATTTTTCCGGTGTCACAGACTACAAATGTCCTCTGCCTTCATGGGAGTGTGTAAAAAACTCTCTGTTTTCTTCTTCCAAGTATTTAGACTAGGTCATGACAACCTTTTATTTCTATGTGGCAAAATCCATGGTGACCACCTCTCTATCTGCTAGGAGCTGCCTTGGCATATGTTCACTTGCTGTTGCCACTTCCCTCTCCAACACACCATCCATTTGGTTACCAGGTAACACGCATCGCTAGGCATTTGCATTAAGCATCGATGCTTGTCATGTTTTTTACACTGGGTTTTTAAAAATAACCAAGGTTAAAATAGGATTGTGTTATGGCTGGGAATCTTCAGATTCATTCTAGTGACTTGTCAGGATATCAGCAGTAGAAAATCCATCTGTTGAAAAAGATATTACTGTTTAATAAGCACAGGGCCAAATCCCTGAGGATGCAACTGATTTTGGTGTTGATAGCTAGAAACAATTTGATATATTGCCATATGACAACATTAGGCATTATTCTCCTCTTCAGCTGAAAAGAGTAATGGGGCAAATTCAAGTCTGGTTTCAGCAAGTGAAAACCTGAAGTTATTGGAATGCATTTTTTATATTTTACAGATGCATTATGTCCATTAGCAAAAAATATTCGCTTCCCACAGAGTAAGTAGCACACATCAAGTTCTTTACCAAAATGGGATCCATGATGATGTGAATGCTAAATTCAACTGGAAATTTTCATCGACGATTTTAAGGAAAAAGTTTTGGGGGTTTTTTTCTGAATTTCATCTTTCACAATTTAGTGTGAAAAATTATGACTTTCAGACAAAACCAGAAAACAAACAACGCAGTGAAAACCCACACTTATGAGACCTCATATGCCTGTTTTGTTGGAAAGTGAAGTAGCCCAGGCCCTATAATGCACTGTGAAAGTTAATTCACTTGAGTAGTTCAACAAGATGGAAGGTTGGAGACATTTTATGCAAAGCAGAGTCCATCAAGACAGGCTTTTTTGTAGGACTGAAAGTATCAGTATGACTAGCATGTTTGAACTAAAACTTCTATATGCCTTTGTGTTAATGTTTTCAAAATAAGGCATTTTGACTCTATCAAAAGATTTTGAAATGAGGGAGAAAAACAAAGAAAGTTACCATCCCTTCTGATGTATATATAATTTTTGGTAGAAAAGTCTTACTGATTTTCAACAAAAAAAACCCTCAACAAATGGGTTTTTTGGCTGAGCTTTAGGAGGGCTACAGCTGAGCTGGTTCCTAGTAATGCCAAAGGGTGTTGCTAAAGTCTGCTCGCTAAAAAAGAGACTGGAAATTAATATTTTTGTATGAATTATCAGTCAGTGAAGAACCACACCTCGTAAAACACCTGTTGTTTTAGCCTGAATTTTGAGATTTGGCATTGAATGAAACACACTCAGAAAGCATAATGCTTCATAAAACACTTCTGCATCTTGCGTATGTGTCATAGTTTATATCTTCAGTTTGCTATTCAAATATGTTCGTTCTCAGTCTCTTTTCATTTTTTCCGGGGATTTTATTGTATATCATAAAGAATCAGACATCTTCCAGTATGTTAATCACTAACACTTCTGTCATTTCTTCTTCCATTGCCAATTGAAGGCATTTTATGTAACTAATATATAATTTTTCCTTCCAAAAGTAATATTTGCATCTCCCAGATGATATTTTAGAGTGTCAGTTTACTTATTGCAAATGGATATACTTGCAATGACTTCACCACAAACCAGATAAAGCCCAGAAAAACATGAACAACGAAGAGTGGTTGACGGTGTTTTTCTACTGCCTTGGTATCTCATAGTGATGAAATTACTCGTGTGTACAGGTCATTTTCACATTTGGCTTTCAAAATGCTTCAGTACATTAAAGCATGTGTGTGTTAAAATAAGAAGACTATTTGTGGAAGCGACAATCATGTAAAGAAGAAGCAGGTGTAAATAAATTATTCTTTAAACCCATGGCTTGCTTGAGTAGGATGGAGCTATTTGTTGCTAACTTCAATGTGTGTGTGTGTGTGTGGACATGGAGAGGAGACACGGAGACATTAAAGAAAATAGTTAAAATGCAGACAAATATAATCTCAAGATGAGTTCCTCCAAAGCTGGGAATATCATTCCATGGCTTGTATGTAACCTGCAGAGTCCAGTACTGAGGAATGATCTGGATGGGCAGTGTGATGACATCTCCATTCTGTGGTTTCATTGCTGACATCTCTTCAGCTGCACATGGAAAACAAGAGCGGTTACTCCAGTTCACGTGCCACTCAAGGGAATGTCAGGATTTGCTGGGTGTTACTGTGGTGCTTCCCTACAGATTGCTTTCGTTATTTCTCTGCAAACATTTGCATTACCAGTTTGCAATAGGAAATCAAGTATTTTGAAGATCTCTAAAATCTTCCTCAGCAAAATGCACTTCAGATGATGCTAATAAACAGCAGCATTTATTCTTAGTGAGCTATTCAAATAAGATAAAGAGTGCCAAGACTGAAGACCTAAATATGCCATTATTTGACTACTGTCAAGGAATTGGAGCATTTCTAGAAATTAAAGGTATTCTCAAAGTGCTGCTTATGATACTATCAGACAAGTCTGGTGCTCAGCACTTCTATAGACACATAAGAGACAGTTAAATTTTCTAAACAGTTTCAGATATATATCTAAACAGAATATATATCTAAATGGAATCCTATGTGTAGCTTATATCTTCTAATAAATGTAAGCCTTATTTTGTCCATCACATATTTCAATGAGTAGAAAATTTAGACTCTCTGTGAAGTACTTACATGAAAAAATAAAACTTCCCACTTGAAACAACTTTGAGTTCAATAAGTGTAAGGGGGTAATACAGTGTCTTTCCTGCACAATGAAGACAGTATTTCCTTCCCGCTGAAATATGCGTTTCCTCAAAGGATTATAAGCTCTCTAAAGAAGCAGAGCTGTATTTAATGGCAGTACTACTCCCTGAGAGAAGTAAACTGCTTCTGGATGCTACAAGTAGGGTCACAAAACAGCGTTAATTTATACCCAACTAGTGAAACCAGACATATAAAAAACATAGCGATTAAATCTCATATTACCATGTGACAATTCTACAATCTCTGCTTTCAAACACAAGTGTGTATTAGAAACACATTAAACAAAAGAAGGGTCAAATATGATTATTACAGGAATCATGGCAAAATTCCATTTATTCCATTTATTCCCCTGGGGTGGGGAGAAATCCCTTCTGTCTGGTTTAGAAGATTCTGAGGACATTAAGAGAGGTATGTTATGGATGGGATGTCTCTTGTGGGTTGCCAGCTTGCCAAAACACTCCCAAGACATCATCACAGCCTGTAGATGGATGGTGATGGCCAGATGGGGAGAGTGGCAGGATGTCCAGGCAAAGTCCTCAAATCCCAAGCCATATTCAAATCTGACTTTAATAGACAAGAAAACACTACACAGGATGAAAGGTGGTGATAGTATGGCCCTTCAGCAATCTGGTAAATACCTCAAGGGAGCAACAGGGCAGTTGGCACTTTGGTGGCATCCATATAAAAGGAATTGCACCCTGGATTTTTTGGCATTTTATTGATCCTGTCAAGAATATTTACCATAAGAAGAAACTTTGTGTAAAGTATTCAAATGAGGCTTTCAAGATGAAGACCATGATCACAGTCTGAATTTATGAGTGTACTTTTATAAGTGTAGGTTCAGAAAAACCCTTGCAGTTCAAGAGACAATGAATAGTGATGCATTTATCTGCTTTTCTTGATATATTTAATTGACAGAACACTCTGATGGCTCTCCCATACTGAGACAACAGTGGTTAGGTTTATGCAAAGCTTGGAAAGAAAATAAAAGAGCTCACAGAACAGAATTTCTCTAGATGTTATAAAGCAAACATCTATTCAATTTCAAATCTAGTGTACTTTTTTCAATAAAAAAGTGGATATGAATCACCAAGAAAATTGTCTTTTTGCATCTATGTCTTCCCAGAAGGCTTTGATCACTGCATGATATCATGAACCATTAATGTCACTGTGGCATGAGTTAAGGACAATGTTTATCTTGAGCTCAGTTGCCGTTACCAGCAAACTCTGCAATTTCAACAGTGATCCCTAGTACAGTGTCACAAGGGTATATTTGATGACTTGACTTAATGGGCAGCTTCAATCGATGTTGTGCCATGTTTCACTAAATAACGAGTCATTCACTTGATGTACTGAATTTTATTACAGGGATAACAGTCCAATAACCTCTTACAGTCTGAAAACACAGCTTCCCTGGGCATCACCTCTTTCCTTTGGAAAGGAGTAAGTATTCACACCAACTAGGAAAACATATAACCTATGAAATATTGGAAGCTCATCTTGGTTTCGAAGGAAAAGGGGAAAATGTCTTTATCTCTTTTTTTGTTGCCTCCTTCCTGGAAATTACACAAAATGCCATGATGTAGTTCTTTTCCTGATGGTGTAGGGGTTTTTTTCTTGGTTTTGGTTTTTTTGGAATTTTTTTGGTTGTCTTTTTTTGGTGGTGTTTTTTGTTTGTTTGTTTGGGTTTTTTGTGGGGCTTTTTTGTTTGTTTTTTGGGTTTTTTGTTGGATTTTTTTGTTGTTGGGGTTTTTTTTGCTTGGGTTTTGGGTTTTGTTGTTGTTTTTGGCTTTTTAATCCACAGAAGCTGATTTGGAGGCATGTACCAGCAATTCCAACCAATTCAGGATGTGACAAGACTAACACAATAAGCACATTTGCATTTTGATCTACTTATGTTTTAGATTGAGACAGAATTGTGAATCCTATAAAGTCAACCCAAAAGGGATTTCTCTCACAATTAGGAGAAAACAAGCCATGAACATAGATGTACACCACACCAGACTTTGTAAATTCATCTGACTGCCTTCCGTCTGATTTCAGGACTTTAAAATGAGACAGAGAGAGAGAGAGAGAGAGAAAGAGAGAGAGAGAGAGAGAGAGAGAGAGAGAGAAAATGTGTATAACTGTTCCCATGAAACTGCAATAAAATGGTTAACAATTTAAAGCTCAGTCTAAGCTTTCTGACTGCAACAATGGCCAAGGCATCAAGACAAGAGTTTAATGTAACAAGAACACCACCAAGAAGGGCAGATATGAAGCAGGTTCCGCCTTAGGTAAAGCAGCAATTCATTCTCCTATGCCAAACCAATCAAAAAAGCAAGATGCTCCCATCCATACATAAATGTCTGATTCCTGATAATATATGTGAATGGGAGGGGGAGATGCTTCATATTGAGAATCAGTGGGAAAAATTTGAATTTTGGTTATCTTGGAGGATTATTTTTGTGACCTCTTTTTTTGTTTCAAAGAGAGGCTAATTTCCTTGTAGTTTTCAAGTGGGTATGAATGATGATGGTGGAAATGATTCATTACCAACCGTGAACTCTCAGATCGTCTGACTAATGAAGTTGACATCTTTATCAGTACCTGCCATTTCACAGAAAGCACCTATATTTGCATGTAAATTGTACATGTAAGGGCACAGTATTAATAGTGGAATTAATCAGATTATTCTGCTTTCAGACCAGAAAGATTCATTCTGCAAATTAAACTCTCTGTAACTGAGCCTTTTTTTCTAATACTGTCTATCAGTTCTTCAGCTGAGTCCAATAGTAGGGAACAAGATAGGTTTTAAAAGAAGTCCCAACGTCCTAAGTGGTGCTAACATATCTCTTTCCTGAACGCAAAAGGAATTTTAAACTATCTATAGCAATTTAGGGTGCATTCACTGAACACTTAGAAGAATCAAAGGCCTGATGCAGTTCCTTCCTGTGATACCCAAATATTTTAGGTATTTTAAACCACATCATATGTCATAAATCTGTACTAATATATCTCAACTGCTTCCTATATCATAAAAATATTCCAGAAAATGTGTTTCAAGCGGGCAGTTTCTTCTAGTCTGATATTCACAAAAATTTAATGTTTGTGTGTGTAGATACCCAGTGAAATGTATTGAGCTCATTTCCCAGTTATGCCCAAGGAGTGAGGCACTGCCCAGCTCTAGCAAAACCATGTGTGAGACTGCCAACATGAATCTTAGGAGCTGAAACTTCCACGCTTCCAGATTCTGCTAAGTTAGATTTGCTAAGGCACAGGAACATTTATGTGGTTTATCAAAAGCTTCTGGACAGCTGTGACTCATGATGGCACACACATGTTCTCTGGCTCTCCACGGTGTGTCTAATGCATGTCACAGTGCCCTAGGAGCCAGCACAACAGCCTTCTCTCCCTGGAAGCTGTCCACAGATGGTAGCACAGCATGATGAATCTCAGACAATCACAGACAATGGCTCAGGCCCCAACTAACAAATTTCTGCACTGATTTAATGTCACATTAAACCAATGTACTGGTGCAGGTAATTAGACTGATAAGCAAAAAGAGTCATAATACTGAAGCTCAAAAGAGTCATAATACACATAATCCAGGAGCAATCTGCAATCTGTAATCTGCACTTTGTGCAGAATTGCTTATCTAATTATAGAAAAGCATAACATTTTCTGTGCTTCTGTTGAAGTCCAGTAATGAGTCTAGGCCAACTCAAGAAGCCTAAAAAATTGAGCACACTAAAACAATATTTACTACTGCAGCATACGGATAATGCCTTTTTTTTTTTTTCCCTGCAGGGAGAGCGATGTATACGTGCAACCATTAATCTCGAAAGATCTTGAGAAAATATGTACACCCTTAATAACTGGATACTTCTAATGAACACCTGCCAATATAGCATATTGAAAAAAATCTTCTTGATTTAATACGCCATTACTCAGGCACTCTCCAAAGCTTAGAGAAACATTAATCACGATGATGAACTTTAAGCTCATTTACTGAGGTATTCATTTTTTCTCCATTTATGTGTCCTTCATCCTGCTTGTACAGTTCTCACTTGTAGGCACCTTTCTTTCCTTATGTTGGACACTGTCCTTGCAACACCCAAGCAAAAAGATATCTTGTAGCTCTCCATGCCAAATCCTGCACATCAGACAAATTGGGTAACTGCTCTACTAGACAACTGGAGGCATTTCTGAAAGAAAAGCACAAGTGGCATTCAGCACATTTTTTACTTAGAGATAACACAGCAAACAGCAATTCTTTGAACCAGTGAAGCCTAATTTAATAAAGATCTGTATCTGAGTGTTAGCATGAAAACTAAATTTTAATATTCATGAGAAGTCTTTTCTGGATATTTATAAGGGCTTCTCTAGGGTGAATTCTCTGGTACCTAATAACTTGCACCACAGATTTTTCCATAGCTACAGATTTTTTTTTCCACTACCTGATGAAAACCACAAGATTTTCTTTTAAAATTGGGACCAGCTTCTGCCTTAGGGCCTTTCACTCACTAAAGGATCATTCTGCTAAAAGGAGCTAAATAGAATAATGCAGACCTGCAGTACTCAGAGTGAACCTGCTTAAAATATTCAGGTGGTGAAAACCATTAGACATTTTCAATAGTAATAAATGAAATAGATAAAGTAATTTCTGGGAAGCATTTCCCTTATAAAGAGGTTCAAATGTTGCTCCTAGTCATATTAAATAACCAGGAAATTAGAGGAGAAAAGGACTGTGTACTTATTGAGGCATACAACCAGAAGTCCAGTATTGTAGATTTTGACTTTTTCTAATCCACTAATTTTCAACAAGTGTGTACTTTAAAATTACCTTTGGCTTAAAGAATTAGAAACAGATCTCATTGCTCTGCTTGTCAGTCTGCTCGGGTTTATTCTTTGTTTCACAGAAAGTCAATCATTCACATGAGAGAAGAAATCCATGAAAGCACTTTTCTATCCCAGAACTGACAAAAATATTCAGTTCATCTTCAGTTTATAGAATGGATGGTTATGTCTTAAATGATGGTAGCTTGTATAGTGGTCCAATTCTCTAAGTAAGAGCTTCATCAAGTGATAGAAATGTCTCACTGAAAGTTTACACTGGGGCTCTCTGAACACCTTAAGTTAATTGCACAGGTTCATGATCTAACCATTTCTTGCTTGGAGGCTCACAGGCATCCATCAGTCTGGAGATCATGTATACCCAGTTGGCAGTACACACAGAACACCCCATTTATTGTAAGAATCTCATGCTTGCCCGCAAAACTAAAGATACAAGGCAAAGAGTTTGTTCTAATAGATTAGCCCTGCTTTACGTAACACAGCTGAGGTTAACATCTGACTTTAAGAATAAATGAGAGAGCTGCAACAGCCAGGAAAAAGGATGTTGGGAAAGCAGAGAAAAAGAGCTATATCCACCACATGGCTTGCTTCTGTCCCTCCACATCATATTCTCTGAGTGGATAAATCCATCCTCCTTCTCCACAGCCGTGGTCACCTTTTGCCTCAAACACACGCACAGGCTTTTAGCCTTT
The DNA here is from genome assembly GCA_013398615.1 of Brachypodius melanocephalos. Taxonomy (NCBI): domain Eukaryota; kingdom Metazoa; phylum Chordata; class Aves; order Passeriformes; family Pycnonotidae; genus Brachypodius; species Brachypodius melanocephalos. Next base: position 25,035,582 of record VZSR01001685.1, read on the forward strand.
TCTGTTGTGAAAGACTGAATAACCAGCACAGTTTTCTCTTCCAGGTCTTCAGTCCAGACCAAATGCAAACACACAATTAACTTCATCATGGTGTTTCTCTGCTTCATAACTAGCTTTGGCAACAATAGTGTGGCATGTTTGGTACTCTAATGAACCTGATCCTCACTCTCATAACTAGTGCACACAACAACAGAGAAGGTGTTATGGTGCAGGGGTCATGTTGCCATCCTGAGCCTCTGGTGGGTTTGAGAATGACCTAGTGGAGGAGAGAAATTATATCATGGGACCCACAGTGCCTTGCCATAATTCCAGAACACTATGCAAATAGCAAGTTTGAATAATGAACATTTAAAGCAAGAACTATGCACCAGGCAAACAATTCATAAATCAGGATATTTGTCTATGTCATTTGCAAGTAAATTCAGTTAATAAACAAATTAATAATAATAACAACACAAGTTTGTGCAAAGCATGGGGTACAACTTCCTGTTACTTGCATCTTCAGCAGTCATCTCCATCCATGCAAAATGAATGTAACATTTTTCAAATCAGATTTGGTAGGGTTTCTCACCTTCAGATTTGGTAGGACTACAAATGACTGCAGTGATACAACCAAGTATTCAGATCCACTGGGAAAGAGGGTCCACCGAACACTCTGCCTGCTCAGCTTGGCACATGACAGCTCAGCCTGGCTTCCTGGGGAAAAATCCATGTCTTGGTCTTTTAGGTCCATTTTTTCCCCCCACAATCCCTTTCCCATCACTTCTAAATCCATTAGCCCCTTTCAAAACACCTTATCAACTTTCACAAAAAATAGTGACAGGAGAGGAAAGGAACCCACATTCGTGTCTCTTCTGAGGCTGCAACACACCTTCTCTGTTATTTGATTAATTAGTAGAAACACTGACCTTTAAGTATAGAATTCAGAATCACCCACAGCATATGTCACCAGCAGCTAGGGAAGGGGACTCAGTGGATGGAGGATACTGAGTGTATCTGTGCAAGATAAGGAGTATGTCAGGAGTGTGAAATAACAGAGCTTGTGGGAATAAATTTCAAGTACAACTGAAGGTAGCCAGAAATAAAGGTCACTAAAACACAAAACAAGAGTCATTTCAAAACCAATCTGTTTAATCTACAGTAAGAATATGAAGTTTCATGATTCTGCTTCCAGTCTTAATCAGCTTCCACATTTGAATCACCATATTAGTTCATATTCCACAAGAACAGTGTGTTTTCATTTTTTGTATCTATACAGTGTCTTTTGCATTCTTCCATCGATTTGCAAAGGACATAATATGCAAATTAAGAATAAGATTTTTAGATTTTTTGTTTGATTCTTGTTTTGTTGGTTTTGTGGATTTTTGTGGGTTTGGGGTTTTTTAATGGAAACAATGAGAAATGTGTTCTAGCCAAGTTAGGAAAATGTGAACATGTAAATTTAGATCTCCAAGATGGGTTTTTTAAACATAATGCCATTGCATTCATCCTACGCTACAGGAGATATTAAAAGTGGCTACAGTAGGTATAAAAATTGTCTAATGAAATATTTCAGAAGAGATTATGGTGTGTAACCCGCCAATTGAGATTTGATACACTTAGGGGGAACCTGAGGATGCGACATGTAATTTTATAAAAGTCTTATTTCCTTGACTTAAATAAGACCCCATGGTATTAATCAAACCCCACAGAGCCAGTATGCAGAATCAGAAGCAGAGCACTCCTGTGTAATGAGGAACTCTGCATGATCCAAGAAATTACTTCAAAAAGTTGGTCACTTACTGGCTGATATTTCTGAAGGTAGTTATGAATGTAGAGCTCTTGAAATGTTCTAGCAAAGCCAGTGTGTTAGTATCAGGATGTTTATTTAAATTTCCTTTGGTTTGGTGAATTTCTATTATTTTTTGAGCTGAGCTTTAAACCAACTCCATTCCCTGGCAGATGCCTTGGAACCAGGAACCTTGTTTCTCTTTAAGGATCACTCCATCAAAGATCACCAAAGCTGCTCAGGAGTCTGGCTTGTCATGCCACAAGAAATCTGCTTTGTAGCTCTCTGGAGTCCCCCATGCTAATGTTAATCCCCACACACCGGTCAATGTTCTAATTTCCCTGGGGCAAGACCCTGGAGACCTGGGAACCATCCCCCTAGACAGGGCTTTCCTCCAGCTTTTCAGCAGTGAAGTGGAAGCCAGTGAAAGCACCCACTCCCCAAGTTTTCAAGCTCGTACACATTTCAGGTTTGAAGCCTGAAAAAACTTTCATGGTCTCACTGTGCAAGTGTGTCTCAGGCAAGGCTCACCCTCCACCACTGAATTAATCTGCAGCCTGTCCAGGAAAATGGCACTTTTTTTTTTTTTTTTTTTAGCTGAGATGCTGCCATTCATGGTTAGAAAAAGCAAGAGTTCTCATGAGCAGGAGACTCTGTTTTTCACATGGCTTTAAGAAAAACTACAGTTCTTTTCCAAAAAGAGTTTACAAATTGAAACCATTACCTGGCAACAATTTCATTATTGTCTTCAAGGAGGTTCCACTTGGGCTCAATGTTCCATTTACACATCACAGCAGTACTCTCTTCCAGACATTACAAAGGATAAAAAGGCTGTAGGGAACTCTCCGGGTAAATGCTAAAGAAAAAAATAAAGCAATTAGGTTAACTCATTACTCTATCAGATTTGTCTACAATCCCATACAAGGAAAACAAAACCAAACCAAAACAAAAAAATCCCCAAGTTTATCTAGAGCCTGAAAAATAGTTGAGAGCAATTTGAGGGGTTTTTAGCTTGCTGGTTGTTTTGAGCTGCAAGCCAGGAGCAGACACAATTCTATGCCATGTGTTATTCACAGCTGGAGAAATATGGGCTTATTATTTGCTCAGGGTTTGCTGGTAATATCAAGATGTTTCATTCAAAGAGGAAATGTCCGCAGGTTTTCTGCATTCCCGTCCTGAGATTTGATCCCTGGGGAAAATGTTGAAAATGAAAAATAATGATGTGAATAACAGCTCCAGGCCTAAAACTTTACTTGTGAATACAGCAAGTTTTAAACAAATTATCCACATGTAATTTATCATATTTAACTGCAATGCAAGTTTATCAGATGTGCTGACAACAGTTTCAGTCCCATCTCTGGGAAGTTTACATCCCAGTTCCCATCCCAATGGCAGCTGCCAATGGCAGCACTAGGCTGCCTGAGCACAGATCAGGGCAGGTAGCTGCACAACTGCTCTGCTCAGGGAAAGGCCCAAAGTGCCTTTCGGGAAAATTCATCTCCCTGTTGCTCTCCCAAGACCCTGTTGGAGATCAGGATATGGAGGAGGCTCTCTTCCCACATGCCTAGCCCTATCTCTCTGCTCAGCCTCTATCCTCTTCTACTCAGCTTATAGCTAGAAGCTTCATACCTCTCACAGTTTATCACAATGTCATCCTCCTTATTCTGCAATTGGCATCTTCCCATTGCAAAATCCTCTGCTCCTGCATGTTACATTCTCCCTTACTAACAAAGAGAGTATTTAGTTGGTTATTCTGAGCAGCTGTTGAACATCTCTTCTTCCAGTCATTGCTGTTTTCCTTCAGCTTTGACCTGTGCAGAAAAAACCTTCTGCTTATGCCTAAACTGTTGGGACAGATGACTTTTAATTAATCCATCATTAAATCATTTTTGACACACAGCAGAAATAACCCAAAACATAAAGCCTGAAAATTCTGACTCCCATTTCACCAGACTGGGGAAAGGCAAAAAAATTTCTGCCTGGTACATAAACCCTAGGCAGGTACTGCAGAACTTCAAAGGAGCTTAGAAAGGATGTCTTCTATGACAGCTCTCCTGGGAGTGAACCCCACTCATGGTGCTCTGTCTCCACAGGGATGGGGGAGAAGGTGTGCATTGTAGCAGTGAGGAACTGTGGAAGAGGGAGTGGCAGAGAAAGCATGAAAGCCATCTTCTTGGAGATGGTATTTAAGGAAACATATTTTTTCATTGCAGAGTTCAAAGCTAGCAAGCAATATTGGATCACCTAAACAAGCCTCATGCTAAATATAGCTTTGGCTATAATCATCCCCTATATAATGTAACCAGCAAGTGCCAGCTCTTCCTAGTGACAGGATTGGGTTTTATTAGGCTGCTCAATTGTCATCAACCTGGAACAAACTGCTGCTACTTCTAGAAAGCAATAGCAGAACAAGTTTTACACCTGGAATGCACCATCCCTGAGATTCATGAAAAAAGCTTATTTATTTCTCAGGTTTGGCATAGGGCCAAAATAAGGGATCGCAATTTAAAGGTCTGTGGCTAACACCAGATAAGATTTTAATTGTCAGAAAGGATTAACATTCAGCTCATGCTAATTTAAAAAAAAAAGGGAAAAAAAAGAAAGAAAAAAAGAAAATTACATTACCAAATAGGGATGTTTTTAAAAACAAGGATGCAAGCTGCAATAGCATACTACAGGAGGTTGACAAAAGACTTTTGACTTTGTGGAGTTCATCACTATCTTATGTTACACAAAGGAGACTCCTTCATCCTAGAACCTAAATGTTGCAGCGTGGAGCTCCAGGAGCCACTCAGCAGGCATCCTGTTTGCTTGCCATAAAACCCAACCAGTAAATCTTACCTATTTGACTTCTGCATATGAGAAGGTGCCTAAATTTGAAATGTCAGTTTGTACAGCTCTAACTGTAACTCTAATAATTCAACTTCAATTATAATGACATGCTTTTGTTTAGTTCAAGTTTGGTTTCTGTTTGTCTTTTGTCATGTTTACAACTGATTGTAGCCCTGAAAGCAATTACTATTTTCTTGTGCAGATTTGTCCAGAATTTAAAAACAAACAAACGAACAAAACAAAAAGACGCAAAAAACCCTCCAAAAAACCCTCCAAAAACAAAACAAAACAAAAAAACGCCCCAAAAACCAACAAAAACCCAATCCTCCCCCCCCAAAAAAAAACCCAAACAAAAAACCAACAAAAAATCCCAAGAAATCAACCCAGAGAAGAAAGGAACAGTGAATCAATTTTTATAAACACACAAAAAACTACCCTTAAACCCATCCAAGTTACGGCATATTTGACAATGGCATATTTCCCATGATCTCTCCTTCCTGGCTAATGCTCTTGCTCAGCTCTGTCACTGGTTTTGTGATACCCAGCTCCGTAAGTTTCTGTTTAATGAACTAGAGAGGGAATAGCTGCCACTATTATCCCTGTGTGCAGGAGCATATCACTCCTGGATGTGTCCACAGGACACCCTTTAAATATTAGTGAGACTGCTGTCCCATTAGCACCCTGTGGAAGGACTGAAAACACTTCCAGGAGCCCCTTCTAGAACCCAAGACTTGGAAAAAGTATGTCAGAGCCTAATCTGGCAACAAGAATAGAAAACATATTACTCTGAGTTAGAGAAATATGATAAAGGAAACAAAAACTTGAAAAAAAGAGGGAAAAAAAAGGCAAAACATCCCCTAACCACTCCATAGGAAGCATGGAAAGCTATTCCAATAATCAGGAAGTCCTTAATCCAGACCAGATTTGGTCTGAACTGTGGTGGGTTATGCTCCTGCCAGATGCTATTCCCAATGTGATTTACTTGAAGAGAATATTGGACTTGGCCAAGAAGCTGCCTTTGTTTGACTTGTTTTTTACTACATGTCTTGGGTGATACAAAGGGCACTGTGGGATTGGGTTCACCCTTCTCCTAGAACTTTTTTTTTTGCCATTTGTTAGACAAACTGCTGGGAAATTATGGTACATTTCAAAACCATCTGACATTATATTTCGGCATTGCAATAACTGAGATGATTGCACTCAGGAAAATGATCAACCATTTATTTAGACAGGCCAACTTTGATGCTGATTACAACAGTCCTCCTGTTGTTGGTGCTTAATGAAATATCTGCTCCTACAAGTAAGGAATAGCCATTAAACCAGTCTATAAGTAGATTACTCCTTCTCCACAGGGAAGTGTCTCTGAGGCAGAGACTGAAAGCCCTGTGTTGAGCTGAAATGGGGTCCTGGACTATAGACAGGGATTGGGAAATCTTCAGGGAAAGTGGGTCAGGGCCAGCAGTCCTGGTTGTGCCTTCAAGGCCCTGACAAACAAACCCACTCTTCTTCCTTCAAAAGGAAGCAAATGAGTGGGTCACATGAGTTCACTGGTATGGTCAAGATGGTCAGCAGTGGAGAAGACTATTATTTCTTGCAACATTTAGACTGTGATTTTGAATGATCCTCCTGGTCATATCAAGATTTAACTACACTTTTCCACATGTCTGCCCATCTTTCTCCATCCATGCCTTCCTCTAAACAGCTTCTCCTCTCACTGCCAGGAGGTATTTGGGAAGCACTGTCTCACAAGACCTAGCAGGCTAATCTATGCAAATCAGGTGGTAAGTAAGAAGAAAGAGGCCCAGGATGTTTACAAGGATGGTCCTGATAATGAAAGATATTCTGAAGAACATCGCTGCAATGAGGGGGAAAAATCCTGCAGCAGAAATCTTGGTAGAAAAGAGATTTCTCTTTCACTCAAGCTGTTCCTTTCTTCCCCCTATCTGACCAACTGAGACTAAATTCTAAAGGAAATCTTCCCACATGATCTGAAAGACACTGTTCATCAGCATGGCCATAAATTTTGTATTTTATTTCTGGTAACTAGAGAACCAACAAAGGTTTCCCCTTAATATCCAAGCTTGCCGGTATAAGAGCAGAAGATGAGTGTTCATAAACAAAAAAGCCCAAAGCTTAGAAAAGGAGTGAGCCAAGAACTGCTAGCATTTGTTTATAAAGGAAAATTGAATAACAAAGATGCAGTGATGTAAACGTGTGTCTATGCAGGATAATGTACCTCTACGTGCAAAAATAATTTCCCAGAATACAGTTACTTTCACTGTGGACATACTAGCAAAATAAGGAGCTTTTTATTCCAGAATAACTTCTCCTTCTTGAAAGCAGATCTATTGCTTATTCTGCAGCAGGGTCTACACAGCCTGCATACCAGTGTAGCCAAAGAACTGCACGAACTCACCTATGAACTGCACTTTCTGTCAGTTTTCCCAATAAGCAAGACTTATTAGTGTCTGGAGGTGTGTGTATAAGAGGGAGATAAGACAGTCTTCCTTTATCAAAAATGAAAAATTAAGTAATAAAATCTCAAGAAAACACAGTCTGCTTCAAAACCACTCACTGCATCACGAAATGCAGTAAAGGAGAACTAGAGCTCCTCAGAACCTATTATTTAATGAGAATCTGAAGGAATGAACTCCAGTTTCCTACAGCTCTGTCTCATGGGTTTTATTGAACTATAGTGGCTAAGAAGACAGAAGCTCCAGCTAACTTTTCTCAAAGATGTCACATGTACATGCAGATTCTGAGGTATGGAACAACACATGAACTCCTAACTCATAACTCACCTTTGCCATGCTCAGAGCACAAAGAATATGTTGTCAGCTTCTTCATCCACCTGCCTTCTTTTTCTTAAACTTGTTGTAATTTAATTGTCTTTGAGAATTTTGCTCAGTTGAAACAGGTTGGTACATTCAAAATTTTGTAACGAGGCACATAGACACATGTACACACAAGGCGGGGCACATATAAAATACATAGATACCAACATTTCAGTAGCTGAGGAGAGGAATGGGTTGCTATGGAGCTTTGTTTATCACATGTAAGATATGGAAGAGAATTTCTCTGACTGACCATAAGGGTAAGACTAGGCTGAGCAGCATGGATAAAAAAACGAATGTCCAGGTTTCAGACAAAGTACATTCTGCTGGAGCTTTTCACAGAAAACTAGCCCTGAACTCAGCACTGACTAGGACTGCTGCTGTGGTTGCCATTCAGAAAACTCCTGCAGGTAGGCTGAGAGAAGGTGGGCAAACTTTTAAAAAAATCACACATTTATATGCTCCTAAGACAGTGGGCAAGGAAGTACCTAAAAAGGGTGCAAATTAGCACAGTAAAGGAGCATTCAAAGTTTAACCTATTTTTGATGGGTTGTAATTAAAATTGTGGTGGTAAATACTGCTCAATCTCTTTCTTGGATGGCTTTCAAAAGAATTAGGAGGACTTTGAATAAAAATTAAAAAAAAAAAAAGCTGATAAAAGTTTTGTTGGAAAGTCTTCATCTCAGCAGCAAAATGTGCAACAGTTAAGGCTGAATCTCAGAGCCAGAGGATGAGATGAAGCCTGAGCAACACAATGCAGAGGGCAAAGCTACAGATGAACTGTTATGAAACCTGAGAAACAGAGAAGAGCTTGAAAAGGAAAATAGCTTTCTAATCTGATACCTGAAATACAGTGGGGCATTAATGAATGAGGGAAAGAGACATCCTCCCATTATCAGGAATGATCAAGGAAAAACAATAAAGAGCTATAAAATACTATGGGAGGCAGCAAGATGCAGCAGGAGTCTTGATTGCAGCCTGCTACCTTGCCAGGACCTGATGACAATAATGCATTAGTCCCTGCCCCACGAAGGGTCCTGGCTCCACAGGCCCTGCACTTCTGCCGTGGGGTTCAGCCCTCGGCAGGCCCTCAGCATGTCAACAGCAAGGCTGGGCCGGGTCGTCGGCCGGGAACAGTCAGTCCTGCGCTGTGTGTTGTGTGTCTGTGCCCTGCCCTGTCTGGGAAAGGAAAACTGGGAAGGGATGCTGTGGATGCACCACTGACCAGGAGAAGGTGGTGTGCGTCCATGTGTATGGCAGGGAGAGTACATGGAAGTGCGTGTGTACATATGGTGTGTCTGTGTGGGTGTCTGCACATTCCCTATTCGGGAGGACGGTGTGTGGGCCGGTCTGAGGGGTGCGTGCATCCCACACCCAGGAATACTAATGTGTGTGAGGGGAATCCCCTGCCTAGAGGGTGCCCTTAGCACGGATTTTATGTGTGTATGTGTGTGTGTGCGTGTGTGCCCAGCCTGGGGGGTCACTATGGGCTCTGTGTGTACATGCATGTGCACGAGTGTCTCTCTGGGTCCGTGTGTGTGTGTGTCTGTGTGTGTGTACCCGCCTGTGGCACTGCACCGTGTCTGTGCGTGCCCGATGTCTCTGAGCGCCCGGGCAGGGTGCGGGGGATGCGCGCACCCTTTGTCTGGGGGCAGCGCGGGGAGGGGGCTGCGCGCACCCGCCCGCACCCGGCAGTTCCCCGGCGGGTGCGCGCATCCCGGCGCGGGCCGGGGAGCGCGGAGCGTGCGCGGGGGCGCGCGCGGCGCTCGGGAGCGCGGCCGGGCGGGGGGGCGGGGGGCGCCCCGCGTGTCCCGGCCGGGAGCGGCCGTGCCCTCCCGCCCCGCCGCTGCCGCCGCCGCCGCGCACAGCCGCAGACACGGGCGGCCGCGCCGGCAGCCGGCGGCTCGCATGCAGCCGGGGATTACGGCGGGGCGAGGGCAGCGAGGGCTCGACTCTTATCCCCCCTGGCCCCCCTCCCCCGCCGCCCGACACCCCAGCCGTTGGCCGCGCGGCTGCTCCGGCGGCTTTTCATCGCCGAGGGTAGGAGGGAGATGCCTTCGCCGTGGTTTTTCCACCCCCAGCCCTCTCCGTGCCGGGGGGGGCGGTGATGTGGAGCCGGGAATGTAGAGGAAAACCCTCCCCGGGAAGGAGCGACCAAAACAAATCCCTCGCCGTGGCTTTGGCGGCCGCGCAGTGCCCGGGGAAGCCCGAGCAGCCCCTGCCAGCGCCGGGGAATCCCTCCTGCAGCCCCCGGCGGCGCCCCGGGCGCCCGCGGAGCAAGGTAAGCGGGAGGGCATCCCTCTTCCGCCGAGGGCTGCCTTTTGCTTTTATTTGGATTTATTTGAGAGCCCGAGTCGTGCCCAGCTCCCGCCCTGATGGGACTGCCAAAGGAACCGAGAAGTGCCTGCTGGCCGCGGAGCGCCCGGGCCGGCCGGGAGCGCGGGGCTCCCGCGGGGAGGCAGCCCCGGGGAGCGCCCCTGGGGAGGGGGCACGACCGGCGGGGCGGGACGGGCACGGGGTGTCCTCCCCGGCTGCCTGCATCGGTCTGAGGCACGATAATACAGCCCTCACCCTGGAGTGCTTTGGAAACCGTGCCTTGTATTTTTGTTCCTTCAGAGCTGCTAAAGGGAGGGAGGGAATGACATTTCGTAGTATTCTGCCTCCTGCCGTGGGTGAGCTCTGCCGATAAAGGCTCGTCATTTGTTTCCGATGCTCTAACAGTGCTTGTGGAAACCTGATGATACAAAACCTCAGCCTTCTCGGTGGCTGTCGTTGGAATTACCCCATCTACCCGAGGACTGAAAAATCCCTCTGTAGAAGAAAATACATTGTGGTAGTCTAGAATATACTGTCGTATATGCTCTCTGTAGGTAGATAGCATGCTGGCCCCTAAATTTAAAAACCTAAATGTCTATATGAATAGGGACGTTCGTTGGCTACATGGTTTCTACAAACCATTCAGTGTGTTTCTTCTATCAGAATTTCACTGCCTGGGTGAAGGTAGACCTTTGTTTATACCCTATGTATGTACTGTCCATATTTATAGTAGGGTTTGGACTTCATTCAATTCAAGTTACATAATGATTAACATACAATAGACAGTATATATGCAGTTTCTTGGACGTTTAATTCATTGCTGATAAGACTGACTCTAGCAACACAAAATTGTCACTTTTTCAATGTTTGTGTAAGAAAGAAAGTGTCCATAGCATCAGGTGCATACGACGTTCCTTAGCAAATACATAGTCATCAAGAGCTTGCTATTAAAAGGACACCTAAGCGAAGGATTTCAGTGACCCTGTCCTGTAGCTCTGAGGAGGTGCCAGGATTGGTTTAGAAGAGGAAGAATAGCAGCAAGACTAGGCAGGCTTGGGAGGAGGAAAAGCCTGCCTGGTAACATTTTGCATGAAAAACATCTAGAGTTCAAGTTTGCTCAGCTCGTGAGTCTGTCCAACTCAGAGCAGAGCTAGCACCAAGCCTTAGAGGCTGGGCAGGGTCTGCAAAACTGAACATTTCACGCAACCTGGGGACACGATCCTCCAGAGAGTTTTAGTAGAAGCTTTCAGGGGAGCAGGGTCAGTGAGTACATGCCACTTAGGGAATTTGTTTGTTCTCTGATCACCAAGATGTGCTAGCAGAACTCTGGAAGGCTTTCCTGGAGAGATAAGATGCAATACAGAAAAAATAGTTTGTTTCTGGTTCTTAGCACCTCTGTCTATTCTGTTCAAACAACTGATAAATCTGATACAACTGATAAACTCTCACTTCCTTCAGCATTAGTGGAACATGCAGCTGGCTTTGTTATAATTTTTTTTTTCTCCAAAGAGTGCTTCTGCAGGCAGCTGTCACCACAGCATTCAAATTTCTCTTGCCTCCTTTCTCAGCTGGATGCTGTTGCTGGAGCTCAGCAGGTTGCCCTCATTCAGATGTATGCAGACAGTAAAACATCTTCAGCTCGAGATGAGGGAGAGGTGCTGTTTGGAGCAGCACGCTTCAGCCTGAGCATTCCCATTCGCTTCAGCATTTTGAACTGTCCCATTGCCTTAACGGTGCCATATCCCATATATTTATTCATACTCAGCTTTTTTTTTTTTTTTTTTTTCCCTAAGTGAAAGTTAATTGGCAAATTCTGGCTTGCCATTCGAAGCAAGGCGAGAGGTCAAGATTTGCAATAGCTTTCTTGCCAACAGTTGGGATTTTGCCAAACAGTTTGCCACTGTCACTTTTGGGAAAAAAATCTTGATCTTATGTGACTTCCTTGAGCTTCATGTAACTACATGTGCAGGTAAAATACGTTCCATGATGCTGCTGTATTTAAAGCTACCTGCTGAAGGATATTTTAGTCAGTGTTCTACTCTGTCTGTCATGATATAAACAGCACATTGGAGAGGGTCTGTCTGGTCTCAGCTCAGAGGAGGAACACAAGCTGAGATATCTGGTGCAGGGGGCAGTGACTGGAAGTATGTCAGTGCAGTGGGATTCCACTGCAGACCCCCCTGAAGGTGTCTGCTCTACCGGAGTACAGACTTGCTACTCCCCACGGGAGGAGATGGGAGCCAGAAAGGGAAGTGCTTAAAGTTGTACAGCGCTTCAGCTTCATCAGAGTAGACATACATGCAGTCTAAAAATGAATTTTTGGATGTTTTTAGAGGTCAATTCTATTAATTCATCATGTTATTGGATGTCTTCTGACTCAGCAGTGCTCACAGCTCTTGGAATTAAGCAATGATTGCCTGTGAAAGGACTTTACATTTGTCTAGTATTGCTAGAGTAAATTTTATAATTTTTAGGAATAAGGGGTTTTTTACCTAACAGGTGTCTGAACATTATAAACATGGATGCATGGTAAGAAACAGGCTGTAGTTTACTTTGTTGTGTTTTTCTGTTTCTAGTCTAATCAGGATATGAGCACCTTAAGAGAAAATATTTTTGATTTCCCATCGGTAGTGGGCATTTTTTTCTTGTGGTTACTGCTGGAGTAATGGAACTGGGCATTTGATTTCTTGGATTTTGTAATAAATCTTTGGAACATGTTCTAAGTCACATTTTAGTAGGGAGAAATGTGGGTTTACTTTGTAACAAGAATATTAACTTGAAGCCGAAATAAATTTTCCAATATTAAATTGCGGAGATTTTTAAAATGTCCAGAAGTGTTCTGTGGGATAATGTGAAAAGAAATTACTTAGGCCATTACAGAATAGATTTAATCCTATTTTAAATGTATATTTTTGTGCCATCCTATAGCTTCCTATGTTTTTTTAATCTATAATTCTCCAGCTATATGGAAAAGACATGGAAAGAATTTAATTATTTTGATTTTTTTTCCTTCACTGTTATGCAATTAGAGATATCTTATTGCATGCTATAATAGACACATTGCTCAGTCATGCTCAAATTAAATATAAGTAAAATACATATATATGACTAAATTTAAAAAAATTGAACAGAGAAGCTTAACAATTCAAGTGTTTCTTGAAGAGAACTTGGAGGTTTCTTATCTTGGTTACCATACAAAGTCAGTCCCAGCATAACTTCCCAGAACACTAAATACCATAAAAGCCTTAGAGAGAGTATGCACCAGTCAAGATACTTAAAATCTATTAACCTTAAACCTTCCTGTATTCTTGATAAAATCTGGAAGAACAGCAAAGGCTGTTTTGCTTTTTGTCCGTCCCAGTGCTTGCTACAGCGTGTGCAGAAATTTCAGCGCAAGTCAGACATTGGCATCTTACTAAGATTTCACTTGTTTGCTGTGCAATACATTCCTTCTTCCACGTCTGGAGGGATGGAGTTTCTTAATGGATGAATTTCTTAAGGGATGAGTGTCTTAAACAACTTTTTTTTCACCAGCATGAAAGTATGATGATGTTAACTGCCTAATGAGAAAACAAAGAATACTATTTTGAACACATTTCTTTATGATTATTAGATAAACAATAGGGAAACAATAAAAGAAAAGTCTCAGGCCACTGAAATCATTGGGGTTTTTAATTTATTTGTTTCTAATGCAGGAAATCTATATTTAGCCATAATGATAGATCAGCTGTGACTTAGGTGTCTGGCTTCTGTACATCCCTATTCCTTCTCTGGATAACTATAAAGAGTAGTCAGTAGCATCACTGCTGGCACCAGCAAGAGTCAGAACAACAATCTATTAGCTAATAAATAATATATGCAATGCTGGCATAATGCAGCTCTGAGCATTTAGGAGTAGGCTGCGATAAACAGCAGTTGAACTCTTTACAAGGAACAATGGCAATTGACCAATTTACCTCTCCTAGCACCCTGACAGGGGAGCACGGTGCACTGCAAATTTGTCTGAGGGCATTTACAGTCCAAGCCAAGGCAGGAGGGCTGAACAGCTCTTACCACAGCACTGGCATGTGATGCATAAGCCGCCAGGTTTTTGTTACCCCTAGGTAAGTGCTTCTTACCAGGAAATCAGACTTGCTGTTTCGGGGTGTTCTTGATGCTGCTGTCATATTCAGGTACGAGCTTGTTAGGAAATAAATGTCAGCCCTTTAGGTAAAACCACGTTACGAGGAAATGAATGCAAAGCTGTGCTGATAATTAACTGAACAAAGCTCTCGAATGTAATCTTCTTTGATGACACTGGAGATGAGCTTCTCCCCCTGATTGCCTAACAAGTTAAGAAATAGAAATCAGTTATGGCAGTACAGTCCAAATACAGAATAAATTTGCCTCAGAGCATTAATAAGGCAGTTCATAAAATAGTATTTCACAGTACCTCATCAGTAGTTAACTTTTAGCAAATTAGCTGTATTTTCAGTATACAGAGGTAAAAATTACCTATACCTTCAGTATATAGAGGTAAAAATTACAATCAAATGCAAGAACTCCATAATGCTTATTTTGACAGAGTTTTTAGTTGTGGCATTTGCCCTCTTAAGGTATGAGACTTGGTTTACTACAAGGTTGTTGACCTCATCTCAGATGGATGTACTGTCAAATGGCAGAATAATCCTGCTGTAATTTATAGCCATACATTCTGTATACATTTGCATATACCAAAGACATTCTGAGACGGTTTGAGCAGAAAGTGCTGGCAAGCTGCAGAAGCTAGAAGAAACCCACTAATGTATTTAAGCAGACTCAAAACAGTGAATAGGCTTAATTAGCCTTGAAATCACACAGCTATGAATGACAGTACTGTATGTGGTTTTCCAGTGGTTGGTGAGATTAGCAGCACAGAGTTGTTCTACCTTGACAGGAGTGCCATCTAGAAGGTCTTGCCTTCTAGAATATTTCCATCTCATGCTTTCTTCATTTTATTATTGCTGACACAGAGCAAACCTCTTAAGTGGGTAAGCTTTATACTTGAATTTATTCTCAGGACTAGCCTAGCTACTGATAGTCACTTTAGTCCCTATATAGGCATGTCACTAAAGTAGCATTAGCAGTGTCTGCTCTACCAGAGTGTGTATCTTCTGCTGCTTTTGAGCTGAAGAAGGAATGAGAATGTTTAACTGCTTCAACATGTTTATAGATAACCTGGGTAGAAGCAGAAGTATCTTGCTTTTGCTCAGAAACCTTGTAGTTAGGGTACTGGAGAAAATTTGAGCTTTTAGGCCTTTCATAGATTAACATGATGCAAATAAACATTTCACTTCTTGTAATGCAAGATTACCACCCACCAAAGGACTGGTCACACCCTTCAGTTATAGACTCATTTGTGTCTGTTGTCTTTCAAGCACAGGCTGCCTCGTTCTTGCTCGGTAGGAATGGGGATGGTCTCCATCACTGCAGCTGTCCTGGGGATTACTGATAGAAGCAGGAGCCTGGAAGATATAAACCACAGGTTTGAATCACCAGGGATGAACGTGGTCCTTCAGTGAATGTTTGATGACCAGGCAATGACACCAAGGTGGAAGCAAGGCCACCGCCTCAAGGTGTATATGAAGAGAGTAGACCTTGTTCAGTTCTTTTGGAGGACTGTTTTACATACCTCTTGTAAGAGGAGGTTTCCAGACTTAGAATATCATGTGGGTGGGTTGTGTCCCTTTTGATCCTGCTTATGCATGGGGCCTGGATGGGAGTTAGGAGCGTCTTCTTCCTGACTGTGAAGTATCATGTGGATCCTGCCTTAGAGGTTCCCACACCCTTCTTTGAACTTGGGACTTGGGTGTTTAATATTAGAAACCCTGAACTAATGGCTCTGATAAAGCACATTTTTAAGAGGATGCTGTGGCTTTTAAAAATACATTTTGGCTTGATAGAAGTAAATAATTTAATTTATAATGGCAGTTTTATAAAAGTGTTCCTTTTAGCCTGTCTTGATTTCAGAATTATAGTAACAGAGCATAAGGTTGTGCATGATAGTGAGTCCTCACTTTTTTCTATTGTCAGGTCAATTTGAGGGTCAGAAAATATCAATACTCTTGGTATCAGATAGGACTAAAAGTCAGCTAGCTTCTTCTCTACAGTGTTAAACTGGGGCTCCTAAGAACAGCTTTCCCTTACTGCCCCCCAGACCAAATGTATCTTTGTGTAGTATGGGGAACCAAAACCGATAAGGTCTTAGATAAGGTCAGGAAGCAAAGTTTTCTGTTTTCTGAGTGACTGCTTTTCTCAGAGAGGCAAAATAAGGTGTTGGGTTGTCCTAGGCCCTGCACAGCAGTTTGTAGTAGTAGTTTGGGATGTTTTTCCAAGGCATCCTATAGTTGAAGACATCAAAATGTTGAAGGGTTGGATTCTTCAAGATTAGATGGAAATTTCTCTTAATTTTTAATGATAAAAGCCTTCTGTAAAGACTTGCTGATGCTGTGACCTCGGGGACATTGTCACCTATGTAAAAAGGCACTTGTCAAAAATTGAGTCACCCAAAAACCAAGGCCCTGATTCATTCCTTTGTTCTGCCTTCGGGGCTTCTGTAAAGCACCAGCAACAGGAGTTTGAGATAGGCTCCTAATGGATTGAGACAAATGTCTCTTCAGTAAATTGGCCCCTTTCAAATGGTATTCTTTGGCCAAGTCTCCTCCTGTCTGTCCAGGTAGGTCCAGGTAGGTCTAGGCCTACCATTTACCTGGATTGAATCAGAGAACAGTCCAGTTAGAAATGGCTGAAAGTGAAATTTTTGACAGAAGCAGCAATTGAACATAAATGTGTTCATTTCTGAAGAAGTCAACTTAGTAATACTGCTGTGCTTTTCTTAATTGCAGATTTGGGACACTGGAATTGCATGTTTTTTCTCTATTAGAAAACTCAACATTAGACCAGGATTCCGACCAAAATGGAACATCCAAAATTTTAGGTGGAATTTCATTCAAAGAGGGATAAAATCTGACTCTTTTGTGAGGTGTGCCTCACTGCTTCAGACATCATTCTCTATGTATATAGGGTAATATTATACATTGTGTAATATTTCCCTGCCTAGAAACCTAGAATCATCATTCAGTGCTACACTGTGCAAGCTTTTCTTTAAGAGAACAAAAAGACATCTGTGAAGTTCTTCACTGCTTTCAGCTACTTGGCAGCACTGTTTTTGGTAGGGAGCAGTGGAAGACTTAAGGGTTAGAGAAGCTAACATATTTAGAATAACCCTAAAACGAATTGCTTTAGGACAACTGGTTACATTAGTGCCTCCTCAAAGAACAAATGATGTGTTGACAATCTCCTCTGTCATCTTAATGCACTGCAATGCAATTAGAAGAGAAAATCAAGTAGTGGACAAATAAATTGCAATTCAAAGCTCTAATTTATTAATATTAATGTATTTGCTATTATTAGCATGTCCTGTATATGTAACATCTGTAGACTCTCAAAGAATTGTATGGAAGCACCACTCAAACCTGTGGATCCAGAGTGCTGTTTGGGATATAAATACATAGTCTGATTTAGACCTGACAT
The DNA here is from genome assembly GCA_013398615.1 of Brachypodius melanocephalos. Taxonomy (NCBI): domain Eukaryota; kingdom Metazoa; phylum Chordata; class Aves; order Passeriformes; family Pycnonotidae; genus Brachypodius; species Brachypodius melanocephalos. The sequence continues at coordinate 25,052,883 of VZSR01001685.1, forward strand.
GAGGACCTTACATAATCACATTTCTGTAGTATCTGGTTGTTTGACATTAAAGAAAATGATCTGCCATTCGGCCTTTTACTTCTCTGTGACAGCTCATCTCCTCAGAAGTTTCCAAGGAAGGCTAAATAAGCAGTGAAAGACAGTATCTTTGGCAAAAGCAGTAGCAGCCCTTAGCAACCATGTAAACATGAACAACTACATCCTAAATGAGAGATGTTTCAACCTGCCATGGAAATGGAAAGGTTTTTGTAAACTGAGCAGGAATGCATCAGGATTGTTTGTAAGGATCATGTAGCCACACTCGTCACAAGCACCAACAGCAGAGCTGCTAGTAAGGAAAGAGAGGATCAGAGCTGATCTGAACTAAAGTTTGGTGGGGATCTTGATCCAGCTCTAGATGGGCTACAAAGCCATGTTCAGTGCTCTCTTGAGACCTCAGTGCAGGCTGAAGGGTTGCTGCTACAATCCCAGTGCTCAGATCCAGACTTGTGAAGAGGTACTACTCAAAAAGACCACTTTGAGTCCTAAATTCCATGAGACTTGGGGTAAAATTATTCTGCATGCTCTCAAGAGCATTCAGCTTTTTGTAAAGCAGTCTGCGTCACCTGTAGCTTGTCTGGAGCCCGCCCACATGGCTTTACCTTGTGTCAGAGCTTCAGTAAGTGATTACAAATGCTACTGGGGTAGTTAGAAAACTCATAAGCCAAAACTGCCAGGCTTGTGTGACTGCAAGAATTTAAAAACATTTGATCTGTTATACTTTCCCTCTTTTTCTGTCTTATCTCATCTTACCTATTTCTGTCTGGGTTTTCTTATCCAAGGCTCCTGGGGAATATATAGAGTCTCAGAGTCTGCTGCTCCTTGGTGAGGTTCAGCTCATCCATCTAAAAGACACTTCTGTGCTCAAGATGGTGAGAACAGCGAGTTAGCAGACAGACTGATTTAGTCAATCTGAAAAGTTCGTCTATAAAAGACCTCATCTTTTTTTTTGAGTGTTTCCTGCAGATCTCCAAGACTCTGTGCAGCCAAAGTTTAAATTTTCACATACCAGAAATAAATAACCTGTAAGGCCTGTTCTTAAATAGAAATAATCATCATTTCAGACCGGATAGCCATAGCCCCAAGAGCTGATTTTGCAGGATTTACTCTCAAAGCAAGGTCTCACTTTTCATAGACCAGCCCATCCATAGCTGTTAACAGAGCAGTCAAGGCAACAGGTGGGATTTGGTCTTAGTTCTTGGAAAGACTCAGCTCTCCAGTAATGGCTCTGCCCATGGCTGTAGTCTGGCAAGAGCCAGCCATTGCTCACAGAGAAGCTGTGTCGGGCTAAAGCTCCATCTTTGCCCCTCAGACCACGTTGCTTCAAGTGGTTTCATCCACTGAAGGCTCTGAGGACTTCTGCCAAGAGCTGTCACCAGCAGTTGGGATAATCAAAGCTCAGATACTCCTCTCCTGTGCATACATGCATGTGTTCCTGCATATAGATACGAATCTGAGGCGTACAAAGGATGCTCAGGAATACTTTGACATGTTTCCTGACACTTCCTGCATTCAGCTTGCCAATCCTTAACTATATGAGATGTGAGTTCTCTAAAGGTGGGAAATGGAAATAACGAAAAACTCATTTGAGCGGGATGCTTTTATGCAGAGTTTTAGCTATCACCTCAGCCATCTTCTTAAAAACTGAAATTAAGGGAAAATTCTAGTAAAAGATCCCACAGCACACCCTTAGGAAATTGCAGGTATTTGTATTTTGAAACAAAAAGCAGACATTTGTGAGCTAAGATGTGGCAGCAGAGAGATTACAGCAAAGCAGACACTGAAAGAAAAGAAGAATCATACAACCAAATAAGTTAGCAAAAATGTGTTTGCTCAGTAAAAATGTACTGGTTTGTCACAACCAACTTGCTTCGTCTTTTCTTGGGTAACTTGCTGGATCCCAGGTTGAAGGTTTTACGAGTCAGATGCTGAGGTGGGCACAGGCTTTCTAAGATTTTTTTAAAATCACAGAGTATCCCCCATTCTCCAGCTGGAGGCGATCATAAGGATATTCGAGTTCAACTCCCTGCTCCTCACAGGTCTAACCAAAACTAAAACCTAAACCGTATGACTGAAAACTAAACCATGTGACTAAAAATGTTGACCTTGAACTCTGAAAGACTTGGTGTCATGACGCCTCCCCTGGAGAATCTGTTCCAGTGCCCAACTGTGTTCTATGGGTGAAGAATTTTCCTGATGTCCGCTCTAAATTTCCCCTGACATTACACCTGCAAAACCCAAAACTAGTTTTTTCCAGAAATTTTTACATATCTGCATTATATACAGCCTGAAATTCTTAGGCCCTAAGTCAGTTTTAACAGCTGAACTAGTAAATGCAACAATTGTCTCCCCAGATTTTTCTTGATTTCAGTGAGCGTTTTTGCATGTGAAGAAAACCAGCACATTGATTTTAGACTCTCCAGACCTGAAAATAAATGCTTTAGATGGGATCACCCATTTAATAATTTGTTTAATGACTAATGATTTCACAGTCTCTCCTTTTTAATCCAGAACTTTTTTGAACTTAAAAAAAAAAATCAGTACATTTAGAACCAGATTTTGTTTAAAAATGTTGGAGACACTTCCAGCAAATTGTGAGAAACTCATCCATTTGTTTTCAAAGCAAGGGAATTAGTTAATACTTAGTTAATTAGTTAATCTTTTCTTGAAAACAGTTTGACAAATTTTGACAAAAAGATGTCTTCTGACAAAAATAGTAGAAGTTTGTCTCTTAAAAGTCAAAAGAGAGCAAAATTGTTCCATGTTCCTGGGGTCTTTACGATACAACCTCTTCTTAGGTACCACATGCTTTTTTTCTCACTGCTTTAAATGCAGGACATGCTCCGACAGTGAAGTGTGCTTATGTACTGTAACTTCTCCATCTTCCTTGGTGAAATTTGTATGGCAAAGATTGGGAGAGATGTTTATGACTAAGGCATGCAAGAGTGGCTTGGATGTGAATCCTTTCGGAAGAGAAATCTTGAACGTGGAGTCCATGGAAGGGGCTGGCACTGCTTGGACCAGCTGGCAGGGCGACCTCCCTGTCTGCAGTTACACTCACATGGACTCCAAGGCAGATGGCTGTCGCA